>JAPYKE020000441.1:0-616041 GCA_028554795.2 Sinohyriopsis cumingii
TTGCATATCTACAGTTATGTGTACTACACATATAGTTTTGTTGTCTAGCTATAATCATGTCTACTCTGCATGTTGCTAGGTTGTAGATCTATAATCATGTCTACTATGCATGTAGCTAGGTTGTAGATATATAATCGTGTCTACTATGCATGTAGCTAAGTTGTAGATCTATAATCATGTCTACTATGCATGTAGCTAGGTTGTATATCTATAATCATGTCTACTACACATGTAACTAGGTTACAAATCTAGTCATGTCTAATACACATGTAGCTAGGTTGTAGATCTGTAAGCATGTCTACTACACATGTAACTAGGTTGCAAATCTAGTCTTGTCTACTACACATGTAGTTAGATTGTATATCTATAATCATGTCTACTACACATGTAGCTAGGTTGCAAATCTATAGTCATGTCTACCATACATGTAGTTAGGTTGTATATCTATAATCATGTCGACTACACATATAACTAGACTATATCTACATCTACCGCACATGTAGGTAGACTATATCTATAATCATGTCTACTATACATGTAGCTAGATTGTATAAAAATTCCAGAGAACAACTTTAATCACATGAACTATATGTTTTTGTTATTTATGACAAAATAGTTTTAAAATTTTTTTGTTGTTGTACTAAACATTTATATCTGTCACAAATAATGGTGAATAGTACAAATATAATTATGCGTATGATCCTTTAATCACATGTTTGATATGTGTCACATATGCCAACTCATTAACTCATGATATCTGTATTGTCCTAACAAACAAAGGAAGTTATTTCATATAATCCTATGAAATCCTACACATATGAACATTTGGATTGCATGCAATCAATTCTACTGATGAACTACTAACTGTATAATTAAAAGGTAAATTGCATAACAACTCTAGCATCAACACATTTCCATGAAATTGAATAAAATAAATTGCATAATGTGGAAACCTACTCATAGCAAACACATTTGTGTAGAACAAACAATCAAATAATAGAATATTACTTGAAACTAAAATTGTGTACCTTATTACTGTCCTAGCACTAAATCCTGTCTTTCTTTTTACAAGACAACCACCTGCATGGTCCCTTTCTTGTTTCACAAGGAAAGCACTAACCTCTTTAGACTTTACACAGAGTCGAGACTAAGTTTCCTCTTCTAGGAAATTTTCAGATTAAAGAATTTCGACTAAGGTCAACACTTTAAAGTCTGATTGCTCTAAAGTGTACACTCAAATTTATTCTGCCCAATCATAGGCAGCGGTCCCAAATTTTTTCCAAAGAAATAATTCCTTTCATCAGGTTTAGACAGCTCAGAATCTGTGAATGACAGTGCATGACAATTTCCCTTTGAAAAAATGATATGTGGACATAGGTTTCTACCATGCGGTTAGGGTTGGTAGCTCAAATGTTTACTTTCTAAGGACCATGTTAAGATACCCCGGTCAATTTCACTGAGTTGGAATGCTGTCACTTTGAAGTTTACTCTCATGTGGGGGGGATGAACGAAGAAAGGTCCAGGTGACCCTTCACAAAGACTTTTCTGGCTTAAATGCGTTCAACCTTAAAATTTTCTGTAATTCAAAATTCGACACTTCACAATGTCATTTCATGTGTACTCCAAGTACTGCAGAAAACAAATTTAAGGACCAACTGAATGCTGGCAGAGAATCATATACCACTTCGTGGTGCTCATGCTGGTTGATAAAAACCAAATTAACAAAATACTCTATTCTTCATGGTTTTATATGTGAAATGTACCATTATAACAGTCTTGCATGTAATGACAGGTTTGTGAGAGGGCAAATTTCTGTTGATATAGGAAAAGCACATTATTTGTGGCCAGAGAACAATTAATTAGATTTATGGAGACAGGTGCTTGTTAAATCGCTATACTGCAGCGATTCCTAATGTCTGGTCGGTAGAGGTAGGGATTTTTAAATTAAGCATTAGTTTACTTAACCGCGAGACGGACTATTAGGGACACGGCTAACTTCAATTTCATAGTGGAACTGTCAGACTTGGAAAATTTCCAGAAACCGTTATTCGAAGACCTAGGTCAAGTTGACCCCAATTTTGGCACCTAGATAAAAGGCGGTAAATATATTTTGTCCTGATTGGTTATGCTAAATAAGGTGCGTGTTTCCCACACGAAATTTCCTTGCTGTAAATATCCCCCCCCCCCCATCGAAAAATCTAATTAATCAAAGCTTTGCTGCAAGAGTAAAGGTACAGGGGACTCCAAGAGTCAGTTTGGAAGAAATTCTCTTGTAAAACATTTGTCCAAGGGACCAGATGTCTGGAAGGTCAACGGACACAATTTTGGTGGTAGAAGCGAGAAACGCTCGAAAGCACATAAGGGGAAAATAGCTCTTCAGATGTATTCCCAGAAGTAGCTTCAGATGTACCTATGCACTGATGTATCCAAGCATATGTGTATCTACATGCTTACATCTCCACCTACCTACACAAAGTTTGAGGGCCAAAGGGAAGCGAAACAGTTGGAAGGTTGGAGAGAAAAAGGAAAAGGAATGAAAGGTGAAAGGACAGAGAACAGCTACAGTGGAATTGGAGTGAACCAGAGATAAGCAGGTTATGCAATTGTACAAGGCAATGACTTCAATTGTTCACTCAATCGTATGATGAACTAATTCTATCAGTAAAACAGATCAGCTATTTTTATAAATATATTTGTGTTTTGAATTCGGTGAAAGATTTATTCCCAAGAGAAGTGTATCTTCCTAATGTATTGTATTATCACCATTGTTTATGTAATTAATTAAATATTGATTTCTATGTATGGGGGGTTGAGTTGTTCCGTTCAATATATCTGCTCAGATCTCTATTTATTCTACCTATAAGTTTACTCGAGGGCGATCATCTCCTAGATAACGAGAACCGAATAAAGTGGACACTTTGATTTTTTCTTCCCATTTTTCTTGCATATTGTGGCTTTTTTTTATTACTTCAGTGATATAATTTCAATGGCCTGTGCTTAAATAATTGTTTGATTTTTTTGGACAACTAATTATTGCAACTAACTCGTGGGTTATTTTTTTGTGTGGAGACAACCATGATGAAATTTCTCAACAAATGCAAAAGAAATATCTGGCAAACAGCTCAGATTGTTGCTCGATGTACAGTAGGATGCCATATGTTTTTCTTGCTCTACCTAGCTTAGCCACGTTTTCATGAGGATCTCATTAAGAATGGTCTATACCAGTCTTGTAATATACTAGTTTCATACATGTACCATTAAAAACATAGCTTTGCTTCTAATATATTGTTTTCATTCATGACATCTACCACTATAACACAGTCTTGCTTGTAATATACAGCTTTCCCTTGTTAGAATGTGTTAGTGTCCATAACTGCTGATCACATTATTTGCTGAACTCAATGATTGTGGTAAACTTGTACAGTACTGGTACATGTGTGCCAAGGGGTGGGGTTGGAATAAACAATATGCCTGTCAAACATATTGTAATAATTTGGTATTTCTGCAATTTTTTTAAACAAATGTTTTTTTTAAAAATGATAAAAAGATTCATGTTGTTTATTTAACCAATATTGTCATGCATTTAATAGATCAAGTCAACCCATTTTGTCATACATTTAATAGACTTTTAACCAATATTGTCATGCATTTAATAGATTAAGTCAACCCATTTTGTCTTACATTTAATAGACTTTTAGCCAATATTGTCATGCATTTAACAGATCAAGTCAACTAATTTTGTCATACATTTAATAGACTTTTAACCAATATTGTCATGCATTTAATAGATCAAGTCAACCCATTTTGTCAGACATTTTAGACTTTTAACCAATATTGTCATGCATTTAATAGATCAAGTCACCTAATTTTGTCATACATTTAATAGACTTTTAACCATTATTGTCATGCATTTAATAGATCAAGTTAACCCATTTTGTCATTTAATAGACTTTTAACCAGTATTGTCATGCATTTAATAGATCAAGTCAACCCATTTTGTCATACATTTAACAGACTTTAAACCAATATTGTAATAGACTTTTAACCAGTTTTGTCATGCATTTAATAGATCAAGTCAACCCATTTTGTCATACATTTAATAGACTTTTAACCAGTATTATCATACATTTCTTAGATTGATTGAAGTATAATTGTTTTCCCAGTATATTTGTATATGGAGTCAAAACATATCTGTGTTATATTTGCAATCACATTATAATGAATTATTTTGTAATGAGTTCAATCATTATTTAACTCATTATGCTGCCTTACTTACAGTGCATTATATGTTTTTAAAATGAACCCTATTAGGGGACCATGTGTCACTAGCACTTGTAATGTCACTGTCAAATGAATGAAGGTGAAAGATTTATTGTTTGAACCACTTATTTTTACCTGATGATATACAATATCTGTACAGAATTTAGGTTAAAATCAAATTTTTATCTTGAAATTTCTGTCACATTGCTGCAAATAGTGGTTTTCTATCATGATTAAATTCCGGTCACACTAGAGTAAATAGGATGTTTTCTATCCTTGTTAAATTAAAGTGAAACTATTGTAAATAGTGTTTTTATACTGTTCATTTCCTGTCACACTACAGTAAATATTGTTTTTCATTCATATGTAGTCAAATTTCTGTGATTTCTTTATATACAGCTAATTTTGAAACACAAAATTTGCAGATTGTTAAGTGGCAATTTGCTGTTCACTAAATTATTGTTCTAAATGGAAATAATATTTCATATGTTCACTTGTCTTGCTTAGTTTTTGAAAATTTAATTTTGGATTTTTTTATAATGCAGTAATCTTGTCAACTCATTGTACATACTCATTTGTGCTTGCTAAAAGGAAACAAAATGTGTTTAAATATATCTTCATTTTAAATAAATATTTTGTTAACATTTTTTTCTAAGAAATTCATTTGAAATGTGTTCCAATATCTATATTCTCTGATTTATTTGGAATTATCTTTGAAATAAGTGCAAACATTAGACCCAGACCAATTTGTGGCTCACCTGGTCAGAATAGCAGGAAATGAATGCTTGTCAATACCTTACAGATATCAAAGTGTCAGAATCCATATTATTTTTTTCTAGCTCAGAATGCAGTAGCAAATATTTATAAATGACTAATTTAATTTTAATTAGTTTATTTTCACTGGCAATGTTCACTGCAGTCACAAGACTATGTTGTTTTAACTGGCAATATTAACTGCATAGTTGAGAAACTATGTACAGTTGAGAACTAGCAGTTTCTTTCAACATTAAAAGTACCAGTAGGTCATGTTCCTTTATTATCATAAACAGTTTGGGTCATACTGAGCAATGGTAGCACAGTTGGTAAAGTGTCAGACTTGTAATCTAAGGATTGTTGGTTTGATATCCACCATGCTCTACTGTGTTGGCTAATTCAGTGTATCTTTGAGAATGGTTTCAAGCCCCCGTCTCCTTGGCAGGATATCGCTGATCACCATACCCTACCTGGGTTGATAACTGGGTGTATCTTTGGGAATAGATCTTGCCCTCATTTCTTTCGCATCATAAAGCCAGTTCCCATGCCCTACCTGGGTTGCCTGTATGGCTGTATGTTTGTGAATGGCTCCTAGCCCCCATTTCAATAGCATGATATAGAAAAGCATGTGCCATACCTGAGATGGATGTCTGGGTGTATCTTTGGGAATGGCTTCTAGCTCCGATTTCCTTTGCATGATATAGCCAGTCTTGTACCCAACCTTGGTTGGCTATCAGGGTGTATCTTTGGGAATGGCTACTAGCCCCCATGGCATGGTATAGCCAGTCCCTGTGCCCTACCTTGGTTGGCTGTCAGGGTGTATCTTTGGGAATGGCTTCTAGCCCCGATTTCCTTGCCATGATATAGTCAAGCATGTGCTCAAAGTGCAGTTAAAAAGCAACCTCCATGAAAATAATTTTAAAAAGCTGATAAATTTTAATGTAGTACATCTCTATTTAAATGAATTGTTAATTTGACTAGGTAAAAGATCTATATAGAATTTCTCATTTCAGTCAATACCAATTTCTCGCTTTTATTTTTATTTTCAAGAAAAAGGACCCGATCCCAAAACAACTGCTTTTTATAGGATGAATTGAAAATAAAAAATATTTACTGAAATCAAGATGAACTGTCAAGATTGATTTCTCTTTTTTGCCTTCTTACCATGCAATAGACAACATTAAATCTTCTATGAGTCTTGAAGCCTGATTTTACTGATCACATTTTTAACATTATCAGCAAACTTTATGGATGAACCAATTGGAAAACTGAAACTACTAATTGGTTTTACTGTTTTGTTGAACATATTTTTTCCCCATGATTTGTCAATATTTTGTCAGTCTTGTTATCTGACTAGCTAGTTAGCTGTTCATGCATACAAAATGGGAAAGTGAAGCTGAAATTATCAGTATGGTTGAGGGGAGAGAACTCTTGGAAAATTTAAGAAGGAACAGAAATCTCTATTCTGCTGCCAAGTATTAGAGTTTTTACTCTCTTGATTTATTTCTGAAATAGACTTAAAATATGCATGCTGACTTAATGAACTATAAAGAGTTTTTCTTTAGTTACCCATATCATTGTATTTGTGTAAATGATGCAGATTATGTTTAATTCAGTATTTTCAATGATTGCCAGGGATATCCAAAAATGGCACAGGATATCAAGTGAATGGATCTTTCATAGGAAGTGGGAAATATATGGGGCTGTCATGGGTTGGTTGTTGTTGTTGTTGTGGGGTTTTTCAGCACACGATAGGCTATGCATGGCAGCCAGTATTAATGGTGGAAGAAGAACCCAGGAAAAACCTGGGAAGAACCACCAACCCACGAGAAGCTACTGGCAAGTTTTCTCATGTACGCACATTGGCCAAATCCTAGACTTGAACCCATGCAGACAGAGGTGAGATGGCAGTGATCCGTAATGGAGAATGCTTTAGATCACTCGGCCACTCGGGGCCCCATCATGGGTTGGTCATTGACTTGTAAATTTATAAACCACACATTGCTGGCTTGGTCGCAGACATCCTTGGCATCCATATACGTGTATTTTATATTAATCACTGTAAAACTCCTGTATATTTTCCCGGACTATACTTATCCATAATCCCTTTAAAATCCTATTATTTTTATGCAAAGCAGAGGCTTTTTTTAAAAAAAGGACATAGATCATTTATCATATATTTACTTAATACAGGTTTCTGATGATGTTTGTTTAGATTATTATTTCTTCATTTTCTGATATGTATGTTCAAGTACTGAAAAATATGGTATTTAATTGATGATATTTTCAGGTTATTTTTCCCTGTACACCAGTACATGTATATAAAGTCATGGAACAAGGCACAATATTTAGCCCAAGTTCCAGAATTAGAGTTTTCCTTTATTTCTTTGCATGAGCATTTTCATTTATACTAGTTTTAATGTTTTGTTAAATAAAAATAGCCTTTATCATTCCCATCCTTTATCACACTCACCCCTTTAGTAACTTTTCAGATACAGTAATCACTGCCGTGAGAGGGTGCCCTGAGGTAGCCTCACAAGAAAGGTATACTTTTACCAATTTCTCCCCATCACTGGAAGGCACCTTATTCTTTTATTACAGAAGAGCCATGGTAGTTTAGATGGTAGAGCATTGGAATATTAATCCAAGGGTCACACGTTAGATACCAGATTTGGCCTTACACTAGCTCAGGTTGGTTGTCTCTATGTGACTTTCAGAAAGGCACTTAGCTGTCATTTTCCCAGCTTGATATAGGCAGAAGGCACTTAGCTGTCATTTTCCCAGCTTGATATAGGCAGAAGCCAAAAGTGTTAGAAGTGCTGTTAAAATGAAGAAAAAAAAGTATTGAAAAATTGTGGAAGGGGTAGACTCACTAAAAGGAGACGACTGTTTAGAAAAAGTGCATCTACTAGCTTTTGTCATAATGCGAGTAAAAGATACTAATGTATACCTCCTATTTTGTTTCAAGTTCTTTTTTTTAAGAAGTTTACCTTGCACTTAGGGAATAAAGTTCATTTTAAGAAAGTTTCATTGCATCCAATCGTGATGTGATTATTGTGTCTGGGAATATCAGTGCAAACAAACTCCTACCACATATGCCAGACAAATCAGTTTCAGACCAAGTCTCATCATCTGCCTTGATAATTAGAGTAAGCAGTCAGACTTTTAATAACAAGCCATAGGCAGTTATCAAAACATTCTGCCTATTTCTATATGCATGATCTTTAGCTTTGAAAACTATCTTTATCTACATATATCTACCACTATCACTCTACATAAATCAGAATTGACAGCTAATTGATACATTAACTACCAAAGGTTGCCCAAAAACTGATGAGAAATGGACATTTTTTTCCAAATTTGCTGGTCGCAGACAAATTACTGCCATATTTCTTGACCTTACATGATGCATTCAGTTGGCATGGCCTTGCCTATAGTATGATAACGAATGCTATGGAAGTAATTAAAAGCAACTTTATCCAGGGTGATAAGTAGGAAAACTTTTCTCTCCAGTCTGGATGTGTTTACACTAGGTGAAATTGATAACATGATTGTGGTAGAAACTGATTAGTTCTAACGGTCAATGATGTCTTTTCTCAACTCAGTACACAACCTGGCAAGCCTAGTTCTGGGAATAATTTCATGATAAATGCTTGAACACAAATTGTGTAAGTATTTTATTATTTTGTAAAAGATAAAATGAAATATTTGTGTAATTTTTCTTTCCATTCCATACATTTTTATCTGGCGTATGAGTGCATCACTCTTAGTTGTCTTTTTCAACAGTTAATGTTAGGGCTGTCAATCATTCATGTGAAAACTTATGAATAGGATTTGACACCAGTAATTTCTATCTTTATATTCAAATGAGAAACAAAATAAAATAAAAATAAAATATTCTTTATTTCCTCACTGTTCTTTTGCACTGTACTTCCAAGTACAAACTGTAAAAACCAAATGTATAAACAAAGCAAAATAAACTGCCAACAAACTTTTTTTAAATGCCATTCAATTACAGTGTGGTGATTTTGACTATTTCTTCACCATATATTACATCATAATGTCTTGTCAGATTGACTGTCCTCACCTTGTATGACATCACAATGTCTTGTGTCAGATTGACTGTCCTCGCCTTGTATTGATGTCATAATGTCTTATCAGATTGACTGTCCTCATCTTGTATGACATCACAATGTCTTGACATAACAAACATTCTAAATCTTCGTAAAATTACTTACTGATGAAATTGTCTTAACTTATTCAATTTTCGAGAAAAGAAAAATTTCATCTATCTTGGTTTTGCCAGCATTGCACAGTTATATTTCAAGTTATACATGGGCATTACAGTACTCCCTCACTATAATACTGTCCATGGAAGTCATGCATATTCCACCTTATAATGAGACTGCCTTATAATGAATTACATGATGTAATTTTACTACTGTACCAGATAATGATATAGGATGTGTGATCATACATACTATTCATATAAGAGGAGTGGTGTTATAATGAAGGGCATTATAGTGAGGTAGTAAAAGCAGAATTTTTTTTATATGAAGCTGCAATAAAGGTTTAAAAGACAAATAACTTTGGCTCTCCATTGTGGTAGAGGAGGGGAAGGATTATTCATTTTGATAAGGGTTGAAAATAATTTAAGATTAATGACATTTATTGTTTTACATATCAGAAGACAACTGAGCTTTCTGCTGTCTTTTATTATATAGTATTTTTATCTTCTTTCAGCAAAAAGAAACTGAAGTGATTAGAAAAATAAATAGGAGCCTGAACTGTTTTATAAAAAAAATATTGAGTGGAATACAAAAAAGGTACTAAATAAAGCACTTACAAATACATTGGAATAGGAGTAATTGACTTGCCAAAAAAATACTTCTCCTTCCTGCAAACTGAGTAATACTGCTGTATTTTGCATTGTCAATCGTAATCTTGGGCCGACTATAACCAACTTGAGGTTAATAACTGTCAATTAAACTCAATCAAATTGTGGGAGGCAGCATGAGAAAATTAAATTGTCCAGAAAACTGAGAAGTTATGAAAATTAGGTTGCCATAGTGACTTTAGAAATGCCCTGATGACTATCATGTAATGGTGTTTAGTTTAGTACATAACGGCACACAGGATTGTTTAAATACACTGGAGTCATTATGCCTTTATATCTTTATAATTGCACAAATTTACACTCCGCTGAGCAGCCGTAAATCATTTTTTTGTTTTTTTTTGCTGCTTGATGAAATTGTTATCTTTGATTCTGCATTCTAAAGTGGGAGGTATCAGATGAAAATTTTGTCATCAAAATGTCATCTGCATGTGTGAGTAAGGTTTTCTGGGTAAATTTACATCACCATAAAATAACTATAAAATCATCACAGTATCAAGGTTGAAGAACATTTCATATTATATTGGAAATTGATTTTGTTTTAAAATGCATGAAAGATCATTGCAGGATATGGAGACATATAATTCCATTTGCCATTTATTTTTAGTACATCAATTCTGGGATATAAGTATAACCTTGGTAGTTAGACTCATCATGGGACAGGAGATTCGTTAAACAAACAGGAGTTACGAGTCTATATGTTTTTCAATACCTTATATAAATGTATCTATTCACCTCTGAGGCCCTCACCTGATCTATTTGTTGTTGTCCATCTTTGTGTTGTCCATCACACGTTGATTAAGTTTTGTGTTTATCTCAGTTTCTTTGTAAGTCCAAGAACCGTGAACCATGCAACTTTTAATGTAGATATGCTTTGGTGAATACAGATGTCAACCATAAATAGATTACTGTAACATAATTTTCATGTTTCTCTGACATTGATTAAGTTTTGCATTTTGAGTTAAGTTTCTGAAGCATTGTTTACCCCAGATGCATGCTCAATAGTGTGTAGATGTGTTTTGATGAATACATCAGCTACCTGTAGTAGATTACTGTGACCTGTATTTCATGCTTTTAGGGATTTAGGTCAAATTGTGCATTTAAGTAATATCTCTGTTATTTTGGCCACAGATGCATATAGCTTTGTATATTGCTCTGTACAACATCTTTGCCAAAGTTGGTCGCTGTAACCTATTTTTCATGTTCCAGTGATTTGCTTCAGTTTTGCATTGAGGTCAGTTTCTCATGTATTAAAGCTTGTCATAGAGACATACAGCTTAGTATGTTGATGTGTCTTGATGAGTACAACTTCAACCCAACCAAAATTAGGTCACTGACCTTTATTTTGTGCTTCACAGACATTGCTTAAGTTTTGAATATGCCAGTTTCTCTGACATTATATTGGTCAGTCATACAGCTTGGTATGTAGATGTGTCTTGATGAGTACAACTTCAACCCAACCAAAATTAGGTCACTGGCCTTTATTTTGTGCTTCACAGACATTGCTTAAGTTTTGAATTTATGCCAGTTTCTCTGACATTATATTGGTCAGTCATACAGCTTGGTTTGTAGATGTGTCTTGATGAGTACAACTTCAGCCGAACCAAAATTAGGTCACTGGCCTTTATTTTGTGCTTCACAGACATTGCTTAAGTTTTGAATTTATGCTAGTTTCTCTGACATTATATTGGTCAGTCATAACAGCTTGGTATGTAGATGTATATTGGTCAGTACATCAGCATGCTAAACATAGGTTTCTCTGATCTATTTTTCATTCAGTGACTTTGACAAAGTTTTGCATTTAGGTCAAAATCTCTAAGGTTATTGGCTGCAGAGGCATGCAACTTTTCGTGTGGATACATTTGATGAGTAGAATAACATTCTACCAAAATTTCATCACAGTGACCTACATTTTACAATTAAATGACAATAATTTTGCATTTGTGTCAGTAACTTTGTACGTAGCTGTGTCTTATTGAGTACAACTCTTTCTTTCCAAAAGTAGGTCACTATCACCTACATGTCATGATTTAGGTACTTAAGTTTTGCACGAACATCAATCTCTTGGGTATTATTAGTAACAGAGGCATGCAGCTTTGTGCATGAATAACACTTGTTTCACACTACAGTGAACCTTACCATTTGTGCAAGTTTCACATGCATATTTCACTAAAAATTATAGATAGAGGTAAATGGTTAAGTATTTCTGTTTAAGGAATACATTGAACTAAGAATTAGAGTCAAAAGTAAATGGGTACATATTTGTGGTCTAAGGAATTCATTCGACTAAGGGGTCCCTAAGTGGCCGAGTGGTCTAAAGTGCTCTCCGTTATTGATCACTGCCATCTCACCTCTGCGTGGGTTCGAGTCTCGGATTCAGCTAATGTGGGTATGTGAGAAAGCTTGCCAGTAGCTTCTCGTGGGTCGGTGGGTCTTTCTGGGGTTTTCCCGGGTTCTTCCTCCACCATTAATACTGGCCGCCATGTATAGCCTATTGTGTGCTGAAAAATGGCATTAAACCCTACAACAACGACAACATTCGACTAAGAATTGATGTCAGAAGTCAGTGGTTAAGCATTTGTGTTCTGAGGAATACATTTGACTTAGAACTACTTTCAAAAGTAAATGGTCAAGTATTTGTGGTTGCATGTCTGGTTGCATACAGTGTAGTAAGGTTGGCATTATTCATTTTATTGGAAAAGTTGCCATGATAAAAATACAAAGTTTTCCTTGAGGGAAAAAATCTTAATTGTTACATACTCAAGGGATGACTTGTATCATTGACAAAGAACATGTCAGGGATGACTTTTATCATTAGCCAAGTAGATATCACAATCAATCAAATGATTCAAAATCAATAGCACCCAATATTTAAGTGTTCAATTTTTAAAAAAATTCTGTAACAGTTACATGAATTTTTTAAATACATTTTTGATAACTTAAATATATTCAGATGCCCAAATTCTTCAATCTTGCATGAACAGTTATCTGAACAGTTTGAGAATTTCCAGATTGGTGAAGATCAGCATGTATATTGTTTGTAGTTGCACTTGACTTACAAGCAAGTACATTATGGTACAGATTACTAGTACCTCATGACGTTACATGTTATATAGGCATAAATGTGCAATGTCCTACTTCTGTCATTGGAGTCTGAGACAAAACAAGCAGTACATGGGTAATTGCTGTCAGATAGCTTAGTCTGATCAGTGGTCCACTGGAGTCACTGATAAATAATATTTGGTTTACAGTTGTTATAGATCAGCTGAGGTTCGTATTTTGGAGACCTAGCTATATATTTAAGATTCAGAATTTCTAAGACAAACTCTTCTTTGACTACTCAGGCATCATTGATCGACTTCATTTTGATGTGCGACAAATTGGAGTGATGATCCTTAGGTTGCAAAGATGATGTAAGCTTTTGTTTCATCAGGAAGTTTTTGAATAAGTCTTCAGACCATATACAGTGCTGTAAAGTCTGTAATTTTTTGCTAACTTTCATTAGTTCACATGCCAATTATAAGGCCAAGTGATCTTATGGAATGACCTGTGTATTTTATTTTTGCAATTCATTTTGCATTGTCCACTAGCATTTGTTTTTTTTTATAGCTTTATCTGAAAATTCATTGACAAATTTGAACCAAAATAGCAGAGAGCATCCTGCCATGAAGGGCATATACAGATGATATAAGTCTGCTATCAAATATGGTTGCCATTAATAAAAAGAGAAAAGCCTTTAAAAACATTTCTAAAAAACTGCTATAGAATTTGTCCAATTTTGACAGGAACCATCCTGGCATAAAGGCCTTTCAATTTGTACCAATAATGATGATCTGGTGTCAAGTAAAGCCCCTTTTATAAATAGAACAACCTTTAAATGACCTATTCTCATAATTTTCTTTAACCAGATTTGGTTGTAAGCAACATAGCATGAAGGCCTATAAAATTGTATAATCAATGCAGATACACCATCAAGTATGGTGACTAGTAGAAAATAATTTGAAATGACTTTGCAAAATCTATTTTGCAGAACATGATCAAATTTGATATAAAAAAAGATCCTGGAAATTTAGGGCTTGTACATTTGTGCAAATGATATGGATTTGCCATCAAATATGGCCTTTGTTACTAAAGAATGAAGATTCATTCAATGAGTTCTTTAAAAAAATACTTAATATAATTTATCCACATTTGACAGAAAATTTATGGTTTTATGCTAAAATGGATGGCTGATTTGGGGGAAAAAAGAACATTTTGTTATTATTTCATAAAATGATGCATTAAAATATGCACTTTTAGTGTCCACAAATTTAGATTTAATTGAGCAAACAGTTTTTATGATGCAATAACAGAAAGATTGAATGAGCAAGATTTTTTTTTTTAATGTAGTATATCTCCATGTTACTTTGGTAGCTACAGGTGAGGCCATCCCATGGGTGTGTATGACTGAGCATGCTATCATATTGTCCAGCTACTGGATAATTTGTAACCAATGATTGTAAAATAGTTTTTCTGTCAATTAAATTTTGTATTAAGAATCCACCATTGTATTGGTGGATTTATGTGTTGTGTGTGTGTGAGAGAGAGAGAGAGAGAGAGAGAATGTGGTTTTCAGCACTGATACCAGTGAAATAAGTTCTAAGACCAACTAAGGTCTGATGTATAAATTTTTATATATTTTGAAGTGGTGCAAAATGAAAACTATACATCTCACAACTTATATTAAAATACATGTGCAGCATTCTTGGGCGAGGTGTATAAATGTTTTCATATTTCTGTATCAGCATTGAATTTCATGTGGTATTAATACCTCGGTGTACTGTCAATACCTTGGTGTACTATTAATTCCTCAGTGTACTATTAATACCTCGGTGTACTTTTAATACCTTGGTGTACTGTATTCTATTCCTTTTTCCAGAGTGCACCCAAAATAAATGACTCATCATTCCACTTTGTTGCATTTTTTTATCAGGTAGATATCAGCCAGGTGATTGATCTTGGGCTTGTTTGGCTGCATATTGATTATATTTTCAGGTGTACAAAAAAAACAGCTGGAAACAATGCTAACTATAGTTCTCTTAATACCTAAAATGTATGAAAAATTACAGATAATAAAGTATATTTCATACTTTCTAATTTTTGGTATACTGTTTATCTTTACAAATATTATATATATTTGTCTAATTTTTCATGCAAAGTTTTATATTCTTTTTTATTAGACATTGCAAATTAGGCACTGGAAATTGCCAATAGTTATACTCAAGAATTGGGTGACAATTATAAATTATTTGTAAACAGTGAAAAATTACATTTTCATATAAAAGATTTTTCATGTCACTTTTAAACTACTTATAACTTAAAAAGATCTATTTTATCATTTGATTATTGATGCTTTTGATCCATAAAATATCTTCATGTTCATTGGCAGATTGGTGGAAGAGGTGTGCACATCGTATATTCCCCATCTTTTATTCTAAACATTTTACTTTTTTGATTCATTAAAAGATATCACTACCATGCTCATGTATTCTTATCAAGAATTGATTTTTGGGTATGTTTTTCAGGACAGCTCCAAAACGATGCACAGCAGTAATATTTGCACAGCAAGAGATGGAAGTCTTGGCTGCAGACAAAGCAGGCGATGTGTACAGATACTCTGTGACAGATCCCCTTCAGGAGCCCCGGATGGTTCTTGGACATCTTTCCATTCTGCTAGATCTGGTAGGACCTAGCTTTCGCTATTGTATACAGCTCCAGACTCTTCCTTTCGCATGGCAAACATTTCAACTCAGTTAATCAGTATGATTTGAACTCTGTTGTTGTTGTTGTTGTTGTAGGGTTTAACGCCATTTTTCAGCACACGATAGGCTATACATGGCGGCCAGTATTAATGGTGGAGGAAGAACCCAGGAAAACCCCGGAAAGAACCACCGACCCACGAGAAGTGAACTCTGTTAATCAGTATGATTTGAACTCATTTTAATCAGTATGATTTTAACCCAGTTAACTAGTATGATTTGTACTCAGTTAATTAACACATTATTTTGAACTCAGTTAATCAACTGTTCTATACTCTCCCAAAGAAAATAAATTTTTCACCTAATTTTGCCTTGTGAAGGACAGAAATGCCTGCTTTTGGTCTTATTCAGAAATTCGGTGTCGAGCATTTACATCATATTATTGCCTCAAACAATGGTATTTGTAATAAAAACTGTTTATTTGCACAGAATTCCAGTGGTTTAGAGTGGTTGATGCTACAAAGTTATAACTGTTTGTCAAACCAAATGGAACTGTTCTGATTATATACAGCTGGAGTCTCAATTACCTTCAGTATACACTTGCTTATAAGTTGAGTGAAACTGCAAACAACAATGATCCTGGTCTGCCATTGCATAATGCACCTGCAAATCAGGGTCTTTTGTTGTTCTGCTGATTACTCCTAACAAAACTACACAGATGCAGGTCTGTCAGTGTATTATGCGATGGCAGATCTGGTTCTGTGCATTTTGCAGTTGGACATATAAGCAAGTACATATGGTAAGCATATTCATAAGTACCATACAACCACAGATTTTGGATGTATCTTTTGTTTTTCTTGTTTAGCAAACAAAAGAAACAAAAACTAATCAAGTTGAATTCAATATCAGTTGCTTCATTTAGTTAAATGGTTTTTAAATTTGTTCACCTCATCATTAAAATATCCAAAATAATCCAGAATTTTCAAAAAGTCGGTCAAGATAACTAATACACTCCTTCAGCTTTCCAATTATTGTGCATTTAATGATTGTTATTCTTTTACTAAATTACTTAGTTTATCCCTATATTTAAATTGTTTGTAGTTGTTTTTCTTTAAAAGTGAAAAAGTGTTTTTGCTTCTTTTTTTCTTCATCTATCACAGGCACTGACCCCAGATGACAAATTCATCATAACCTGTGACAGGGATGAGAAAGCGAGAATTAGCCATTACCCAAATGCCTATAACATCCATGCTTTTTGTCTTGGGCATACTGAGTAAGGATGCGCACATTATTTTGGCTTATCGATATCTCATTCCTACCAGCTGTCTTGTTTAGAATTTCCTAATCCCTCTCCAGTGTTTATGATTGATTATGTATATTCTCTTATTTTTAGACCAATTCCCCCACTCCATATCTTTCTGATAGTTCTTAATTTTGGGGGGTATTTTTAAACCCCTTTCCCTTTTCTTCAAGAATCTAGTTTCATATATATATATATATATATATATATATATATATATATATATATATATATATATATATATATATATATGTGTGTGTGTGTGTGTGTGTGTGTGTGTGTGTGTGTGTGTGTGTATGTATGTATGTATGTATGTATGTATGTATGTATAATATATCATCTCTTATTTTAAATCCGTTTGCCCCACACCCATCTCTTTTGCTTCTAAACATTTTTTTTAAAAAAATCCTTTCCCAGTTTTTCAAAAAACCATTTACAGTTATATTGGGATCAATAATTGTTCATCCATGCATTTGCTGTTTGTCCATCTTCCCTTTCCAAACTGTTACTTTTGTTTCAGTATATTTATCAATACTTGCAGCATGGTTGCTTCTTGGGATGAAACTATGATAAACCAAAACTGGGTTACAGTGGCTCGCCATCCAGGTTTATTCAAATATTGTTTAAAAATGGTAATTAGGCTCCAATTCCAATATCTTTTGATCTATTTTCCAAAAACTTGTATGTATGTATTGCTTGAGCCAATGGTCTGTACATGTTCCAAACCAGGATCACTATGACCTATATGTACAGTATTGTTTTTCAAAATTCTCATCAAGTCTATTATTCCAATACCTTATAACCTTTTTGTGATCAAAGTAGCAATCATGTGACATACACCAAAACTGGGTCTCTGTAGCCTATTTAACTTAGTCTGTTCATTGTTTTTTGTCAAGTCCATGTTATTAGGAAGTAAGACATAGAATTCAGTTGCATAGTGACATTGATGGTGTCAACAGTTTGTTGAGCTTATTGTTAAAGTTTTTCATTGGCATATATATCCTAAACTCCTTGATAAATTCTAATTATACCTGGCACTATCCATTGTGAATCAAATTCTTGCCTCACCCCTTTTACAAAAACCCTTGATAGATTCTCGTCATACTTGGTATTAATCATTTTGAATCCAAGACAATTTATTCTACAAGATGCTCTCATAGAAAATTTGCATTAAGGATTTGATTCAAATTCTTTCATTTGCTTATATTTCCTAAACCCCATGATGGATTTTCTTCAAAGGTAAGACAATTCATTCTATGGCATGCATACTTGCTTCTTTGACCTTGGACAGAAGGTCAGGGTCATTGAACATTTGTATTAAAGTTTGGGTTATTTTGTTTTAAATTTTACTTATTATTCTGAAACCCTTTGATGGATTTTAATTTATACTTTGGATAAATCATGATTGTGCAGATTTTTTACTTTGAAGTCAAGGTCATATGATTGTACAACACTGCTATAATAGGGCAAGTTATGAATTCACCATTATGCTATAAATAGTATTGATGTCATTTACCTACCACAACTGCATGTACTGCCATATTGCTGACAGACAAGCAGAACAACATTGGAGTGGATGTGATGCTTACATTACACTGTCTTATACTTTCTGGACTATTTTGCTCTACCAATACCAGTGTGTACTAAGAAAAAACAAGTGTAAAATACAAGCCAGATTTTATAGTTCAAAGAAATAAAAGCTTGTTTTTCACTTTTTAAATCCACTTATTAAGGTAGATTAATGATTCATTGGCTTAAAGAGATAATTGCATTATTGCACAGTCTAATACAAACAGTAAATAAAACCCCATTCAAAAGTAACGGCCATTCATTGTTATAATTTGTATCTTGTTTCTCTTTCTAGCTTCAGTAAAATTAGAGTGTCATTTTGTGAAATGCAATGGTATTTTGTTATCTTGTTTTTATTTATTAATATGTAAATTCATGTATTTTATTATTCTCCTATTAGACTCAATATTCTTGGTTTCATTTTTTTTTTTATTTAGTCATTGATTTTATTCTTACAGCTATCCCTGTAATTACCCTTTTTTGTGCCTCTGTCAGTTTCGTTGTACATTCAAGAATGACTGGTGAATTTGACAACTAAATCAAATATATATTGTTATTTATGGAAGTCTCATTAATAATTATTTTGGAGTTTTAAAAAAAAATCAGAAAAATCATAAGGCACATGGCTATAATAATATTGATACAGCTATGGTAAACGATTTGTTGAAGATTATTTGAATTTTTATTAACCAGAAATATGCATGATTAAAAACCTTTCATATATTTTATTGTTGTCATTAACTCAGGCAGTAAAATGATTGTATGTATCAAAATTGGCATAAAAAGATAAATCAGTCAACAAAGTCTAGGTGTTATAAAAGAACACATCATTCCTGAAGGCTGAGAAATATTTATGCATATGATAAATTCTTTACATTCCTTTGGACTTGGCAATAATTAGGTCTTCTAGCCATAAACTTAATTTAGAGATAGGTGGATATGAATATGCCACTGATTAAAATTAATTTTTATAAAGTTTGGTCCATGATGAATAATATTTCTTATTTGTAAAATTGACCAACATATTAGAGAAAAAATATGATTAAAGCTGGTATTCCCATTCAGCTGTAGAAAAATTATGTGGCGTGGTGTCACCTTTAGTCCAGTTTAAATACCATTTATTAGCTTGAAAAGAATCTGACAGTTATACTATAGGAAGTTTTTTGCACTCCAATGTATTGACCTTTCTTATATGTGTTATACCTACCGGCAATAACACAATGTGTCAGACAGAACACAACTTTTTACTCCCAGACCTCCAGACTTGGTAGTGTTTAAATAAACAAAACATGATTTTCATTAATCTTAGTGAAAATAAATTGAGTGATAGACATTTTGACCGCCACTTTACATGTCCAAAGGATGTAGTCTATATAAACAGTACATGATCCTACTTAGAACCCATGTAAAACTATCCATGAACAGTACATGATCCTACTTAGAACCCATGTAAAACTATCCATGGGCAGTTTATACAGCTGATTATCATCAAGGCAAGTGAAAGGTATGGTGGTCAGAGATAAGCAACAACCATTTCACAGATTACTTAATTACCTGAGAATAGCAAGGGTGGTTCCATGTCAGGACCTTTGAACACTGCTATTGGAGAGAGCATTAGGTAGAGTACATTAAGTAAAGCAACTCAATTCACTTGAAGTTAGGTAACTCGTAGAGATGTGAACGAAAAATGCATATGGTGATGATATTGGACAATACAAAGTCTACCAACTATTATTGAATTGTAAATGTATTTACTTCAAAGAGAATGTGTCTTCTTTTCCTTTAGATTTGTATTTCCAGTATGGTAATTTTGTATAGGTTTATATGGAAAGATAATCTATTTGCACTTGAAAAACTTCACCTTTTTGGGTTGTACCCATTGACTCCCCTTCTTGGGACCTCAAAACACACTTTTTGAGTCCTATAAATTCTATAACACTGCCTGGTAATATGGCAAGCATGATTATACGATGGTAGCCTAGTTACTGAAATACAGAATATATATTGACTTTGATTTTGATCTGTATGAAAATCACATTGTAAATGCCCTTTTTAATTTGTATAACAGATTGACATTCTATCAGATTGAATGATAATTTAGCTCATGGAACATTATTTTCTTTTTGTTTGTCCATAGGGGTCAGATAGTTGTCCATATGAGCTAGGTGTCCAATTGGTCTAAGGCACTCACCTTTATAGATCACTGACATCCCAGTTTTGCCTGTGTGGGTTCAAGTCTCGTCTTGGCCAACATGGATATGTGAGAAAGCTTGCCTGTAGTTTTCCGTGGGTTGGTGGTTCTTCCCAGGGTCTTCCAATTATACCGGCTGCCATGTATAGCCTATCATGTACTGTAACATGGCATTAAACCCACAAAATCCAAACCTAATGAAATGTGTGCATTTTAGGTATTAGGTACCGGTAGTTACACATTGTATCTCATCCTTCATGTTCATTGAGCCTTACATGCATGCACAGACCATAGTTTATCTTTTGGCCGATTGGGGCAGCTAAATGATTTGATTCAGTCCTGTGCAACCCTTACTACATATATTCATGCTTCCATCCATCAATCCATCCAGAGCCTTTTATGTATTTGAAGACCATTACATATTGAAGCTTTGGGTCATGAAGTTTAGTGTACCTACAGCAATTATTTCAGGCTTACAAGTATGACAGGACTGATGTGATACAATCCCTTGGTTTGGATGGTGGGAGGAAGTTTTTGATTAATTTTTATTGTAGACTGTTGAAATAAGCAGGGAACATATAGGTGGTTTTCATCCTTGTTACATCAATAAAGTAGAGTTACCATAATAATTAAGTCACTTACTTATTATTACTGTAGGTCTGGATTCAATCCAGAAATAGGGAAGTTTACAAATGCGGTAGATGAGACAAAACACATCATGAACACATGACTACAAAAAAAACCACATTGGCAGTGTCTTAAACTCTCTGGACAAACCATGGCAGCTGAATTTCAGTATGGAGAATCAGCAATAAATGAATGAAAGAAAAGATAGGCAAATTAGAAAATTGAAACAGATATGAATTTCCACATAACTGAGAAATAAATAAGAGGATAATAAAAGGAGATACAATTTTGCAAAACATGAATTATAATTTTACTGAAACCAGGAAACATGTAAAATATACAAATGAATGAAAGTTGTTATTGAATGGGGTTTCTGTTTTTTTACCTTTTTTTTATTAGATTGAACAATTAAACAATTATCTTCTGAAATGACAAATTACTAATCTCCCCAGATTAGAAGACTTAGGGTATAAAACAAGTCTTTATTTGTTTTATCTACTAAATCTGGTTTATTAATATAAATCTGGTTTATATTTTATCTTTCAATGTTATGAGCAGAGCAACAAAGTTCAGAGAGTACAAGTTATTGTTCAGAGAGTACAAGTCTTAGTTCAGAGAGTATGAGTCAAGTTCACACAGTACAAGCCATAGTTCAGAGTACAAGTCATAGTTCACAGAGTACAAGTCATAGTTCACAGAGTATAAGTTATAGTTTGGCATAAGCATCACATTGTGTACACTCCAGTTTTGTTCTGTTTGTCCAAAAGCTGTATGTGAGTGAATGCCAGGTCTTGTGGGTAAATTACATCAAATTCTATTTTTAGCATGAAGGTGAATTTGTAACCTATCCTATTGACACATGCAGTGGTCAGTGGTCATCTTCCTGAATGATCTCCAGGATTTCTTTGGTTGCCTTATCTACAGAGATTGCCTCATGCCTCCTACATGCTGATGGGATTACCTAGTACAAGTTGTATGGCACACATCTGTTACTCTATTCTATCATGAGATGACATAAATGTACTGTATTTCTGGACTTGGTTCTCTATTGCCTTTATTCATGAATACAACTTCTGAAATAAAGAACATAAAAAGGTCAGTGGTGCAGATATGCTAGCTGGATGCACAGCATGCATGGATGAGTTCATTGACATTAAATACTGCAAATTCATTTATTCTTATGGGTATTCATTTTTGTTGTCTAGCTAATGGGTCTTTTTGTCCTGTATTTAAATATACATCGATTTACTTCAAATGTAGTAATTTTTTTGGTTGTCTTATAAATTGGTGGTTCAGAGAAAAAATACCATAAAAAATGTGACCCCATGAATAAAAGTCAGTTTACAGAAAATAAAGTTCATGAAAAGATGTGTTTGTAGCAGTTAACCATTCTGAGTTTTAAATTAAAGTCATGTACTTTCAGATCTTTCTACCAATATTATTTATCTGGTGTTGCATGTAGTCAGAAAATTTGTAGTTTTGTCCCATGTACAGGTTTAACAAGACTTCTTAGTTGACATTTAGAACTATAATTAAGGCAGTATTACTAACCAGAATATCAACTTTACTCAGATCTGGTGGCTTGGAAATGGAGACTGTTTTTATGCTCATAAAGCTAGCGAAGTACATGTGTTTTCATGATAGTACATGTACAAATAGAGGGTTTAATTGTATCAGTGCATATATAAATTTTGACTGGTATTCAGTATGTCTTTTCCTGAAAATATGTAGAAATTTCTCATCTGCAAGCAAAACATTTAGGTGGAAAATATTTGGGTAGATAATTCAGACAAATGTTACAGTTGTAAAAGTCAGGGCTGTTTGTATGTATAAACAGGATTTGTTAAATGTATTCAGCCATTTTGGGGACAAAAGTCAGTGGAAGCTATCAAACTTATTCCATCACCTTTGCCACTGAGCTTGTACAGTGGTCCCTCATTTCTATACCACTCTGTTATTATAATGTGGGTGGAAGTCGTTATTATAATGTGTAAGTTGTTAGTATAATGTGTATGAAAGTCATCAACCTCGTTTAATTGTTTAAATGTTGTTTAATTATTGCTGCTAAAATTATTTCAATTAATTTTGATTATTTCCTCATTGGCTCACTAGAACTACAGACCTGCCAACTCTTACGATTTTGCCATAAGTCTTACGAAAGTTACCCTTAAAATACGGACTTACTGCATACTAGCAAAAACTACAGAAAAATGATCATTGCTGAAAAATCCGGTTAATTGGTTCATCCATGTTTTATTTGGATCTGGGTTTTATCTTAGAATTAGTGAAATAAGCCAGGGAACCAGACTAACTTTACAGCAGTACCCCAGATGCTTTAAACTGCACCTGTTTATTCATGCAAAGTGTCTGCATGATCAAACTGTTGATTATGGAATGTTTTAAAATGCCATCCAGAAAGCGATGCATGTTTAAGACTAAAGGGAAAATAAGCTTTTAGAAAAGTGTTAATAATCAACACAGAAGAATGAAAAGGAGTATTCAGATTCTTGTGAATAAAAGCTGGAAAGGACAGAATTACGTTTATTGGACATCACATGTGAATTTTAGTATGTCTCGTGGTGGGAGATATGATTGCAGTTGTCATGTGAAATAGAAAAGAATTTACAAGAATTATTTCAAGTTGAGAGATAGCAACAAGCCATTGAGCTGCATAGGGTTTGGAACTAGAGTTTATGCAACTGTACTAGTGGTAAATAAAGTCTATGTGTACTTTACAAACTTATAAGTTGAACATAATGTTTCTCGTCGATGCGTCAAACTTTTAATTATGTTTTTCAGCTTTACAATGGCAGTTATTGATATTGTGTTAGACCTTACTGAAAACTGGTCAATCTTATGAAAAAAAATCAACTGCCTTACTGAGAAGAACTCGTCAGGGTTGGCAGGTCTGGAACCAGCTTTAATTTGGTTTCTTATAATTTAAACACCTTTTTTATTGGTTTCTTATCATTAAACACCGT
Source organism: Sinohyriopsis cumingii (assembly GCA_028554795.2). Lineage (NCBI taxonomy): Eukaryota > Metazoa > Mollusca > Bivalvia > Unionida > Unionidae > Sinohyriopsis > Sinohyriopsis cumingii. The sequence goes on from JAPYKE020000441.1 coordinate 24,314, forward strand.
AATTTTGCAGTTTTATATTCAAAATATGACAAATTCTTGTTGGAGCATACCTCAGTATAAGGTTGTTTTTGCTTATAACACGGGTTACTTATATGGCTTTCATGAAGAGTGTTATAAAGAGAAAGTGAGACCTGTTTCTGATATATCTTCTATGAACAGTTAGACTTTACATTCAAAGCAGAACAATGATAATTGAGCATGAAAATATTGACCAAAGTCATTTGGCAGCTGACTGGAATTTTGTCATTACAGTGTTCATAGTAGCAGTTTCTTAATTCACAGAGAGTGGAAGTTGATAGTGTGTACTTAATATGGTTATCTTGTTACACAGAAGAATGTTAATGAATCTTAACTTATGGAGTAATTCCTTTCTGTTTCAGTTTTGTCAGTCAGATTATGTATCTTAATAAGTCTGATTGCCTGCTGTCTGGATCAGGGGTAAGTGAAGACAAAAACTTCTATTTTCACATGTTAAACTCGTGTTTGATGATAAGCCCATCCACTTGTAAAATACTGTCATTACTCGCTTATAAGTCCAACTACAAACTACACAGACCCAGATCTGCAGTTGCATACAGTGATATTAGATCTGGGTCTGTGTAGTTTGTTAGTAGTAATCATTAGAACAAAAAACATAGACCCTTATCTGCAGGTGCATTATGCTGCGGTAGATCAGTATCTTTATTGTTTGCAGTTTTGCTTGACTTATAAATTAGTATATATGGTAATTTGCAGATTTATTAGGTAAGGGCACACACACATACAATCCCATTTCCCCATAAAATTATACAAGCTTTTGTCAAAGAAAAATAGTTTGATGAAGATAGTAGCTACAGAGAATAAAACGGAATTTTTTAATCAGCTTGCGTCATTGGTGCAGCATTCCCTCAATATAACTAGCTCAGGTGGTAGTGCTTTAGACTTGTAATCCAAAGGGTTGTGGGTTCAGTACCTGCCCAGGCCAGTCGGGTTGGCTGTGACAATATGTCCTTGGGAAAGGCAGGCTGATTTTCTGGAGTTTAATACTTTTGTTCAGCACATTATAGGCTGTGTATGGCGGTTTGTATATTTGGTGAAAGAAGGATCCAGAAAACACCCAGAACAAACCCATGGGAAGCCACTGGCAAGCTTTCTCGTGTAACCATGTTGGTTGAGCAACAAACAGGTGTGGACTGAGGTGTGATGTGAGTGGTCTATGATCTGTTAAAAGGTGAGCACCATAAACAATTCAGCCATCTGGTACCCCACCTTCAGAATGACATTTAGCTCCAGTTTCCATTTTCTATGATATAACCAGTGATGTGTTAAAAGTGTTGTTAGAACCAACAAAAACAAAACAAACTATCATTGGGAGTTGTGGATTATATCACCTTATAGCAAAATTGCCCTTTAATGAAGTGCACTACCACATAATAAAATGGAATCCATAATTGCTGTCTAAACAAAATCTTGTTATAATGAATGACTACATAGTGACCCAGCACATAGATTCACTGAACTATAAAGAGGTCACAATAACTACACTGCCTTTACATGTACACCTACTTTCACTTCAGAATAATAAGTTACTAAAATTCTATTTGTTCAAAGTAATTCAGAATCATTCACAATAGAGCCCTTCATATAACACAGTTCATTTTACTATGGAATTCATTTTATTATGTAGTAGTAAAGTTATATTTATGGTGTACTTCATTATAAGGTGGTTTCATTACAAGGCTCCAGTGGACAGTGTTATAACAAGGTCATGCTCTATAAATTAGTGACTGAACAAATGAATAAAAGTCACTTATTATGTTAGTAGAAGTGGCTTTAAATACATTCTGTTAGTTAACAGTGTATTGCAGGATCTTAAGTTGGATGGTTTGATCTTGGTGACCTTTTACTCTTTCAATGACCAGAAGATCTTGTGGGATGGATGTTGTCCATTGTCACATGTCCATCTGTCTATTAGCACGAGTTTGTTATTGCATCTTTTTCCTCCAAAACTACTTGGAGAATTGTAATGAAACATTATACACACATTCATTCCAAGGTCTTGTTGATCGTAAATGAAAACGGCACTACATAGACATACAAGGTGGCTACCATATCAGCCATTTAGATTTTTTTTTATATCATTACTTCTTTTGAATGGAAAGTCATGTCAACATGGGGTTTCACCAGAAGATTATTATATATCTAATTGGTCCCAACTGAAAATAGATCTGCTCAGACAACATAATGGCTGCCACAATGACCTTCTTTAAAATCTTGGTTTTCCCTACTCCTTCTGAAAGGGTAGTAATATCAACATGGAGTTTTCACTAAAAAACATGTGAAGTCTAATTGGGCCTAATTAAAATGGTGGCAGGCCATCTTGAAAATTCTACAGTCACTCTTTGTTCTAAATATGCTAATGGACCAATTGGAATGCAAAGTGGACACTGGGTTTTCACCAGAAGACTGATTATGATATCCAGCTCATCTTGAATGAAAATGGTGCCAATATAATCTCCGACAAGACTTGTCACTAATTTTATTAGATAGAAAGTCACTTAGAAACAAGGTTTTCATCAGAAGTCATCTTGTGGTATCTAATTTATCCAGAATGGGAATGATGGTGATCTGACATCAAGTATGGCTACCATGGCAGCTAACGTGAAAATCTTGTTATCACTAATCCTACAGAATTTATGGTCAAATGTACAAAGGGTTTTCATCAAAAGACTTTATGATGTGTAGATGGTCCTAAATGAAAACAGTGCCCCGCTAACATCATCATAATGAACATATTGAGAAAAAACATCTTGTCACTAATTGAAATGATGGTCATTTTGGAATGGGGTTTGAACCAAATTATTTGAATGGTTTCTTGTTTGTCTTAAATGAAAATGGTTCTGATCTGACATCCAGCATGGCTGCCACATCAGTTAATTTGAAAATCTTATTAGTAATAAATATTAGAGATATTTTCAACAGACATCAGTAAAAAAAAATGGTCTTATCTTGGATTTGTTTCAGTTCTCTTTGGACAGTTGAGGATTAGTTTCATCAAGTGAATCATGTTTCATTTTGTTAGCCAAATATTAGAATCGGAGTCTCATAGATTATCAGGAAGATACCAAATACATGCATGAGTGGCTGTTGTGTAACCAACATGTTGACTTGGTAATTTGCAAATCAGGAGGTTTTTTTTTCTTCCTTTTTCTTCAGTTTGTTCTTTTCCTTCTTCCTCTTCTTTGTTTGAAATGGATTTTGGCCAAACAAATCAGATGTTCTGTAGTCAAGAGTCTTTGGAGAATCTGTCCTAACATATTGTTATTTCTTCCAGTCTGTTTTATTTAATGATATTAGTACTATTACTACCACTGCTTTTCCATCCATTACCAACATCACCACTACCACTACTGCTTCTATTGCCATTACCAACATCACTGCCACCACTACTGCTTCTATTGCCATTACCAACATCACTGCCACCACTACTGCTTCTTGTGTTGTTATAGTGGATGTTAATAATCTAGACTCATTGGAAGACACATTTTGTCCAGCCTAATGGTTGCCTGAAAACCAAGAAATTTTTCTGACGAGAATTTTTGTCAAGGGCACATTCGATTAATCAGAATGCATAAGAAGTCTATATAACCAGTGTCTTGATAATCAGTGTTATTACCATATTCTCTATTATTGCAACCACTACTGCAGGTTTTGTTAGTTGTTGATATTATTATTATTATTATTATTATTATTATTATTGGTATTGTTGATAGTGATATAATTTCTCTTTAATATCAGTAATACCATACCTATTGCTGTTATTTAGCTAGTATAATTTCCCGTGAGGAAAGTACCCATAAAAAATGTCAAAAATGTTGTCTTTTCCTTAGGGTGAACCAGAAGCTTCCAGAATACTGTCCTCCCTCTCCTGCCACAGAAGAAACCCACACATATCTGGCATGCATGCAGGCACTATTCATTACTTTTTTCTGTCACATTGTTGTAGTGTTCAACAATGTTTCCATAAAGAAGATCAAATGCTGTTTCATTGGGCAGTGAGAATTACTATTGACTTTTATCACTGTTTATTTAAGCTGTCTTCAAGATTTTTAAATGTTTGTTCCATACATGTGGTGTACATCTTGACATTAAATTGTCCTTTTGTCTTTGCTAGCCTTTCTCAAGGCATTAGTGTTTTGAATTTGGTTTTTTATTCTAAGAATTTCTAAGCAGCAAAAGGGATGTATTTTATATTAATGTCCCTATCCTTGCATTTTACATTATATATCGACTCACTTTATCTGGTGTGTGCTACTTAGAAGTTTTTTGCATAATAAATCTTCTTCTCAGCATATTTATTTCAGGAACAATGGCTAAACAAGGTGTGGGTAAGTGTGGCCAGAGGAAATTTCTTTAGAACACCCCCCCCCACTTGTTTATCATGCACACGATTTAAGAGGACATACAGCTGTCCATTTTGTTGTCTTTGGTCTGATGAGTTATGGGATATTGCAGAGAGTCAACGAAGAGGAAAAAGGTATCCATATCTTCATCAGAGTTTACTAGGTTCTCTTTCTCTGAGTCACTTAGGTCTCAGAAAATTATTACCCTTATCTTCGTCAGAGACTCTAGGATTATGGGCCCACTCCCATGAGAGGTTATAAATGGGTGGAGAGTGAATCACACCAACCTCAGAGGATGGAGCAGCACCATCTTCATTCATTGAGGACAGAGAGTAAGTCATATTCTTCCAAGAGGGAGACACAGCAACCTTTCTTTACCACTAGGATAGAGTGATTTCCACCTTCCCCTTATGGAGGAGCAGCACCCTCTCACATCCAAAAGGGAGTGAGTCACATCCCATCCCCCCGAGGGAGGAAGTACCACCATCTACTGACACATAGCTTGGCAAGAGCTGATTGGGATGCACATACACACACACACAGAAAGCCTGTTTTCACCAATGTGATTGATTCCTTGGACAAGGTTAGGGCTCAGATCTGAGCATGAACCTTCATTCAGATCTGATTCCTATATCTAATCCTTGCCAAGCGACTGGGCACTGGGTAGGGGTATATGGTATGAAGATAGGATAGGGATTGAGAGACCACCAATACCAGTCTCTTGCATTGACCTCTGTTCTTTAAAACCATGCAGGAAATGAAGTCACCCTGACTGCCATCAGGGCCCATTGAACAAAGCCTAGCAACCCTAATCAAAGTAACAACTCCAATTCAGGGCTCTCCCTCAGCAGGCAGGCCCTAAAAGAGCATGGCATAAAGGCCCAGGGAAGAAGTTAGCTGGCCCTCTACCCTTTCCTAAGGAAAACGGTGGACAGCTCTAGGAACTCACATCATCTTCTGCAGAGCATACCTTTTCCTTCATTTTTTGTTGTTGCCAGATTAAACTTTTTTCATTGGCATGGGCAGGCATAATGGGATATGGCTGAGTCTTCCTGTCATAAGAGATGGCTACCAGTTTCAGTTTGAAAATCTCCCTCCTCTAAGAAGGTCCCCCATTTGCTTCCATCATTTAAATCTGGTGCACTTAAAGGAAGAGGTTCATTCCCTTCCTGAGAAGGGCACAGTAGAGAGGGTGTTAAAAGACCAATCTCTGACCATCTAATCCTAGATTATCCTGGTTCCCAAGAAAGAAGGAAAGTCTTACCTAATTGTTGACCTTTCCTCCCTAAACATATTTCTGCTGGAGGAACCATTCGAAATGGAGACCACAGCCTCAGTTAGGAATGTCAAAAGACCTGGCAATTGGGCTGTCTTCATCCAAATATAAGATGTGTACCTTCACATCTCTATCTTTTCTCCACACTTGAAGCACCTTAGATTTTGTTTGGATGGGGAGGTCTTTCAGTCCCAAGCTCTGCCATTTGGCCTTGCCACTGCATTCCAAGCTTTTACTAGGATCATGGGAGTAGTTGCATCCCATTTAAGATCATTAGGTATCCAATCCCTCCAATATTTTGATTATTTGTCAATCCACAATGGCAGTTCCTCAGACTACAACTGTCTCGATGGTCCAAAGTGACTAGGCTGGGTCTTCTACCAATCAGTGCTCAGTCCATCTCAAGATTTTGTCTATATGAAGATGAATTTCTTCACAGAGGATTAGTCTGTGACCCTCTCAACAGAGTAGATGAGATCCTGTCCCTGTTGGAGACTCCGAGAGTAAAGACGGCATTGTCAGCTCATCTTTTTCTCTCCATGCTGGGGATGTTGAACTCTGCAGCGGACCTGGTTCCCCTTGGCAGACTGCACTTGTAACCTCTGCAGTTTCTTCTTTTAGCTGTTTGGAAACTGCATAGGGACCCATTGAATGCTCCACTTTCTTTGGGTTGGGATATCCACTATCTGAATTATTGGACAAATTGGGGCTAGTTTCTGGTCAGAGTCTCCTATATATGCCTCTGAAACCCACTCTTACCTGTTGTTCACAGACTCATCAGATTTAGGATGAAGTGCTCACCTAGAGATGGAGGTAATGAGTCTTCAGGGTTCATTGTCTCAGGAAGAATCTACCCTCCACAAAAACAATTTGGAAATTAGAGCAGTATTTTTAGGCCTTCAGGAGTGCATCTACCAAATATAAGAGGTCACGGCATGATAGGCTCGTCTGACAACACATTTGTGGTAGAGTATCTCAGGAGTCAAGGAGGCACACATGCACCTTCTTGGTATATGGAGGTTTGGAGCCATTTTCACTGGGCAACTTATAAGGAATATTCCTCCTAGTTTCACGCATTTCCAGCAGAAAGAATATTTTGGCATATTGCATGTCAAGGAAAGGAAAGATAGTCTGTACAGAAGAGGTGCTTCACCAATCAATAGCAAACTGAACAACAAGCTCCCATTTTATGGATTGGACTAGAGGGCCTGGGCAGTAGATATTTTCAGCCTCAGCTGGTTTCATCTGTTTACCAGTCCCTTTCTAATAGGGACATGTCTTCATGAAAATGAAAGCCCATGAGATTCTAGTCATTGCTTTCTCATTACTTTTGCCTTCTTTTAGCTTTGCTTGTAAGCCCACCAAAGTGGACACAATTTCTCACTGGGCTTATTCGTTGCTCAAAAAGAACATACAGATTCCATCTTGCAGTAGTCTCCTGGTCTTCTTTGAGGGTGAGTATTCCTCATGTTTGTTTTTATTCACCATTTGTATGATCATCAGCCTATCACCAAACTGCCAAATTCAGCTATGCAATAGCAACGGGTATGTATTACTGATATTCAGATGTAATTTTTTTGAGGTGGTAAAACTAATTGTAATGGTGTAATACTTACCTGTTGTTATCGCCAGACTCCTACTACCCCCAACTGATGGCCCACTAAGTTAGGCTGCTCCCTCAGAACAATAAAGAGCACCAGCACACATGCCCAGTATGTTTGGAAATCTCTTGCAGGGTGATCCAGTGTTTTGGAAGCTTCTGGTTCACCCTAATGGGAGTATGACATTTTTATCATTAGGTCAAGGTATTTTCATTCCAGATTAATACTAGCTATGCAGTAGCAACAGGTAAGTATTACAGCATTAAAATTAGTTTTACCCCACCCACCACTACCTTTTCAGGATGGTACAATAAGATCCTGGGACTTGAATGGTCAGGAGAAAGGATATGTCAGATGTCAGAGGTCACAAGGTGAAGGTGAAGATAGAGAAACAACAGGCTCAGATATGGCTGTGAAATCTATAGAATACTGCTCCCTGCATCATATTGTAGCTGTTATCTTTTACAAGTATGCAAGTACATTTTATATCATCTACATTTGTAATCTTACATTAAAACATTTTATGTCAAGTGTGCAACAAGTTCTAATAGCTGACTTGTAATTCACTGATGACAAACTCATGCTTGAGGACAAGCTTTCCCCCAAGTTTCATCAGCCCAGGACCTATCTTGGGAGAAACACTGCATGCAACATACAGTAGTTTTGATTGCTCAGATGTTAGCATTGTTTTGGTCATCTTATGTAATTAAAACCGGAAGAACCTGGAGGAAACCATCCACAGCTATTGCTCCTGCTGTGTGGCATTAACTTGGGACTGTGCAGTTGCAAAGCATGTGTGATACCAGTTCACTGTTCAATCTCTAGTAAACCCTATTTTTGGTATGTTTTCGAACACTTTTTTTTTCAGACACATCACTTCTTTGGTGAAGAAAATATGTAAATGCCTTGTAATTTTCAGACATTGTGTGAATATAATTTTTGTCTACATCTTATGATTTTGGACACGATGTACAAAGATCTCAAGTAAATCCTCAGTGTTTGCCAGTAATTTTCAGAGTTTGCTTCATTTGTCAGCAATAAATATTTAATGTGATCATGAACTTTCATGAACTAAATAACTCTAAATCCTCTATTGTAGGATGAATGATTGCAGGTTCATGATAATTCCAACAAATAAAAACCAACCAGATGCATAAAAATAGCTTATTGTATTTTCAAGTCCTACCTATTTTTTATATATATAAAATGCATTGTGTCAATTCTCAAGAAACATTCTCAGCATGGGGATCAAATATGTGCATGACAGTGAATGCATAATGATGTTAGGAGGACTTCAGTAGATGTGTTATATCAAATATGTGCATGATAGTGAATGCATAATGATGTTAGGAGGACTTAGTAGATGTGTTATATCAAATATGTGCATGATAGTGAATGCACAATGATGTTAGGAGGACTTCAGTAGACGTGTTATATCAAATATGTGCATGATAGTGAATGCACAATGATGTTAGGTGGACTTCAGTAGATGTGTTATATCAAATATGTGCATGATAGTGAATGCACAATGATGTTAGGAGGACTTCAGTAGACGTGTTATATCAAATATGTGCATGACAGTGAATGCACAATGATGTTAGGAGGACTTCAGTAGATGTGTTATATCATGAATATTTTACCCCCTTCCAAAACTAAAAAGTGCAGAGTTTTCAGGTCAATTTTACTTTAAAACCATGATGCCCTACTTTATCTAATTAAACAATACATGAAAGAGCTGTTATAGATTTAGTTTTGTGCTTAGTAATATGCACAGTATTATTTTATTTTATTTATAAAGTCTTTAAGGACTAGTGTTCAGTTTATTCTGTTGTTGCTGGGTTTTTTTACTATTCTTTATTTCCAGTACTCAGAATTAAGTATTGGTGGTGTCACTGTAGTTGACACATCAGTTTTGTTGTTCTTTATAGACTCAGCTGTGCAGGTAAAGTATTGCTGTTTTAATTTACATTCAGTCCAAGTTCCATGCAAATTCTCATCAATTGTATTTGTTATACAAAATTATTGTTTTTGTTTTCAGAGTTTGTTTTTTACAGCAGTGTCTAAGAAACAAGATGTGAGGAAATGTGGATACAAGAAAGTCCCCTGTGAGACACACCCCACCTGCCTTGTGTGTACCAATTGTATGAGAACAGATGATGCCCTTTTTTGTTGTCGCTGGTCAGTTGAGGTCTGGAACCTGGTTGCATATGGACATAAAAAGATTGGAAGAAAGGGCTGTCCTTCTCTTCATCAGAGTCTTCAGGTTTCTCAATCTATGAGTCTTGCAGGTCTCAGAGAGAAATTCTCTGCTCCTCAGGGAAGAAGTGTACTTATAGGTCCTAGGAGTGTATCGAATCAGTCTCTTTAAAGGCTAATAAGGACCATGGGACCCCTTCCAATGGAGAATATAAATGGGTGGAGAGTAAGTCACACCCATTGGTGAGGGAGGAGCAGCACCCTCTCCAATCCCACAGGGCAGATAAGGCATGCCCTCCCCACCCCCTTTTTTTCTTGTCCACAGTTCAGTCATTAGTGGCAACAGGATTCAGCCACCCTAAAAAAGGAGAATTACAGTGGGTGTCTCTGTCTGGTCTCCAATCTTCTACTCCCAGATTTTCTTGGTTCCCCAAAAAGGTGGGAAGTTATGACTAATTATCGACCTTTCCACCGTAAACAAATTTCTGCAAGGAGGACCCTTTGAAGATGGAGATCAAAGCCTAAGTCAGGAACACCATAAGGCCCAGTAAATGGGCTGTTTCCTACAGAATGCATACCATAACATCTTGATCTTTTCTCCTCACAGGAAGTAACTTCAGTTTTGCTTTGATGGGGTGGTCTTCTAATTTCATGCTCTGCTGTTTGACCTAGCTTCTGCAACCAGAGCTTTTACTGGACTTATGGGAGTAGTTGCCATCCATCTAAAGTCAGTGGGGGACTTATGGGAGTAGTTGCCATCCATCTAAAGTCAGTGGGGGACTTATGGGAGTAGTTGCCATCCATCTAAAGTCAGTGGGGGACTTATGGGAGTAGTTGCCATCCATCTAAAGTCAGTGGGGGACTTATGAGAGTAGTTGCCATCCATCTAAAGTCAGTGGGAATCCTTATCCTCCAGTATTTCAACAACTGTTTGATCCACATTGGCTGGTTTGAGTACCTCAGACAAGATCTGACTCATGTGACCTGACTGGGCCTTTTACCCAGCTTAGAGAAATCTGAACTGGTTCCATCACAGGATTTCACATACATTGGGATGAATGGACACTTTCATCCCAGAGTGGGATTGTTTGTTCACTTGTACATTCCTGCCCTTCAGAATGATCTCTCAAGTATTTTCAAAAGTTGGGACCTTCACAGCTGAGCTTATTTTGACAGCTACTCTGTGGCCATAATGATACATGGTTCAGTGATCTTCTCAACCATCTGGTAGACCAATCCAGGACATTGCCACAAACTCTTCACCTTCGCCCTTGGCTCATCTCCAATGATCTATCTGCCAGGACACATTTTCAAGCCATGTTGCTCAAGTGCATCATTCAAGCCAGGACATGTAGTTATTCTATGGTCTATAATGCCAAATGGAGAATCTTTTGTGATTGGTGCTGGAGGAAATGTGTTTATCCCAGCTTTCCTTCTATGAGCACAGTGGTTGATTTTCTTCCCTTCCTTTTTAAAGAGACAAAGACTGGTTTCTACTGTCATGGGCTATAGAGCAGCCTATCCAACACATTCAGATTTTCAAAAGGCCTTGCTATCAGTTTGAATTCTCACACTGCCATCCTGATGAGGGATTTTTAAGTGCATATACTATTGTTTTAGTTTTTAATGACTAGGTAGAATCTCTTTTGTGTCTTTGTGGTTTTAAGTATACCCCCACCTGCTTCTTTAAAGGACTTTATCCAAAAGATTGTTTTCTTGCTCTACTAGCATCCGTGAGATGAAAGAGCAAGCTTCATGCCCTATCCATAGAACCAGGCTGTCTACATTTTAATGGGAATTATGAGTTGGTTTCTCTCCTTGCCAATTAGGTTTTTTAAACACAGAAAAAAATAGCTTCTGTCAGTAGGTCCATTCCAATACATACTTCCAGTCTCAGTCATATATGTGCTGGTGATGATCTAGATCAACTTGTATGCCCAGTTAGGGGGTATGTGAGAAAGCTTGCCAGTAGCTTCTCGTGGGTCGGTGGTTCTTTCAGGGTTTTCCTGGGTTCTTCCTCCACCATTAATACTGGCTGCCATGTATAGCCTATCGTGTGCTGAAAAATGTCATTAAACCCTACAACAACAAAAACAATGCCCAGCTAGGGCTTTATTTTTGTATTTGGCAGCCTCTAAAGAGAGAAGAAACTGTATGAAGCATCGTTTCCTTGCTCAAAAGGACACACAGCTGATACTTCATCTTCCACTGTTTTGAGGTGGATTGTCACAACATTCAAGTGAGCTTTTCACCGGTAGTCCCTTTTTTCAAGAAGATTCAGTCCCATGAGATTCAAGCCATGCTACCTCATGAGTCAATCTAAGTCATCTGTCTTTAGAGGATGTTATCAGATCCACATTTTGGTGATCACACTATCTTCTTCAACCTGCATTCCTTTACACCAAGGCAAAAGCATTTTTTTTCTCTAGGATCCATAGTCGTGGCACAAAAAAATAGGATATATTACAGTAGTAGACACTTGTACCATAAAAGTAAGTATTTCCTTGTTTTTCGTTTCCAGCTTTATGGATAATCAGCCTCCCACTAATCTCACAAATACAACTATGCAGTCACTACAGCTACCTTATTCCTGATACTAATATATACTTTTTTAGGGGTGGGTAGGATAAAATTAATTTTAACGATCTTACCTGTTACCATTGGCAGATTCCTTCCTCCCAACCCGCAGTGATTTCCCACATGTGGTCTACAACCTTGAAAATGATAGGACTACTGGTAATGTGCATGGGTTGCAGAGTTGACTTCCAAAACTTCTGGAAAGTGTTATAAGTCTGTGCTCTTAAAATAAGTAACAGAAATGAGTGAAGACAACAAGCTTTGTAAAGTTTAACAAATAATTTATTTAGTGAAAATGAGAATAAAGAACTTAAGGTTTTATGAATTAAATGTTAAAAAAATCCAAAAATTTTAAAAAAAAACAAGTCTTGTCAATGAAAATTTCTAAGTGAACCTCAGTTCAAATCCAGATGAAATTCAAGATGGAAGGCATTGATAGTCAGCATTGTACTGATGTGTCAACAGTCTCATGTTGAATCACAGAAAATATTATTCCAGTTTTGAATTCCATATAAATTCCAGTGAATGTCTTTGTTCAGGAATTATATCAGAGCACTTTTGTATTTATAAGGAAAACAGTTACTTGAATTCAATAATTTGAAGAAATATAAAATTCAGTCCAAACTGGTCACAACATAATACAAGTTAACATGTCAAATGTTTTAAGCCTGACTGGCAATCCTTTATCATAACATCAGTTATAAGACTAAGTAAAATGCAAAACAGATTCCCAGATGGGGGACAAGAGTTCATTCTTCTGGAAAAAATAGAAGTTTGTTAGATGATAAATATCACGTAGTCCAGGTATGACTTTGACTCAACTTAATGATTCTTACTCTGAGACAGATAAGAAAGCAAATAAAAAGTTGCTTACCAAAACTGTCACTGATTTTGGAACATGGTCAGAAACTAGATGCAATGTTGTTATTATTAATTGTTTACATAGAAAATATAAAAAAATCAATTCTGGACAATGTCAAATATAGTAAACAATGTTACCTTACAATAGCATGCAATGGAATAAAATTTTTTTAAAACAAACCAACAAACGATTAAATTAAATATACATAATAAAAGTCACCCTATGGGTAGATGAATTCTCATCAAACAAACTAGGTTCATTTCCATCCTGGGGCCCTGAGTGGCTGAGTGGTCTAAAGCACTCAATGTTATGGATTGCTGCCATCTCACCTCTGTCTGCATTGGTTTGAATCTCTGACTCATCCAATGTGGTTATGTGAGAAAGCTTGCCAGTAGCTTCTCGAGGATCAGTGGTTCTTCCCAGAGTTTTCCTGGGTTCTTCCTCCACCATTTATACTGGCCGCCATGTATAGCCTATCTTGTGCTGAAAAATGGCGTTAAATCCTACAACAACAACAACAAAGAGTAGGCTATGCAAATAGCACCAGGTTAGTCATTATCATTAAAATTAGTTTACCTCATCCCTCCTCCAAACCTCTACATATTGACCCCCAGGGCTTATCATTTGAGTAATTTATAAGCCCATCCCTGCTTTTTGAAATTGTTAATTGATTGACTCCAGGGCTTTTCTTAAGAGTAACACTTGTAAGCCTAACATTGCGTTTCTTATAATTGATATAGGTTGGACCCCTGGGCTTATCACATAATCACAAACAAGTATTTACAATTTTATGTTAAAGCAACCATTCCTAATCCATATTAGTAGTGCAGTGCCATTTTGCTTACTTATACTAAACCAATAATCTACTTTCACAGGTTGAATGTACTCCACCTGTACCATTTATCTGAGGATTCATCGAGCATCAAGTTCCTGACTGAAGTCGTTGTGACTGAGGAACCCTGGGATATATGTTTTGATGAAAAAGGCAGACTTTGGGTACTTCAGCCAAGTAAAGAACAAACGTTGCTTGTCTTCCAGAGTTGGCGGGATGAATCACACTCATTCCAGGTAGCATATTTAGTTGTTTATAATCAGCATCTACTGGCACATAATGCCACTACATTTATTTTAACCTGAAATGTTTTGTGAGTTCATAAATTAGTGCATTCTAAATCATAATAAAACAATATTGATAATTAATTATTTAATTAATTAAATCTGAGATATCAAAATCTTTAATTTCAGAAGTACAAAAAATAACTACACCACTCCCTCGATAACTCGCATACCTGCTTATAACGCGAGTTCAGTCATGGATTCCATTTTTTAAACCAGAAAATACACCAAAAATTAATCCCTATTTGTTGAACATGGAGAAAATTGCGATCAAAATTGGTAATGGAAACTTTAATAAATATATAAATACAGATTAAATAATTTTTTTATCAATTGAAATTTATAGTTCTAGTTCTTTTTTTTAGTTCCTTTTAAATGTAATCATCATAAATGCAAAGTGTCCTCTTGTAATTAAGTGTAAAATGCATCAATCTACCATAACAGCTATGTCCACGATTGTTTCTCTGAGAATCCAATTAAGTGCCAACCGTGTTTTGATAACTGACTTCCGGAAGTATTTGTTGTATTGTTGCACTGAATTAAAAGCTGGCCTCCTTTGTATTATCACATTAATTATGTCTTTTGAATCAAATAAAGGAGGTGGAATAAAAGAGAAGTTAAAAGGCACAAAAATTCTATAAACTAAAAATCTAGCGGCCCCATCGTATGTAGGGTCAGTTCACTTCATGTGATCAATGAAACACTTATAAATGTTATTGTGTATGTAACATAAACTACCTTAAATTAACTGACTCTTTCAGAACTTTGATCAAAGATAAGGCAGCCAAGCAAAATGAATACTTCGTAAAATAAAAGAGCTTTATTTCACATATACGGACCATTGTGGGAAAGCGAGTTTCAGAGAATTCTTGCACTGACACTTAGAGATATCCTCAAGGATAATAAGAAGTTTCATTATTAATTCCAATGAAACCACTACATCAATATGGTACTAATTGAGCAATACGAAAATTGAGTTTCGATGTAGACGATTGTCTCACGAAATAAATGTCGCGTGTTTTTGAAAAAAAAGGAATCTTGTTTGGTGGTGTATCAACATTTAGTCTAGTTCCCTGCTCTTGGGACTCCCGATTTGGCAGGATAATATTAAATACCACTATGAGGAAACCAGACTCATCAAGAAAACAAAAGCAGTGATGTAATACACAGATTTTTTTCACGTACACGTAATGGTTGTTGAAACCAGTTGGAATGATCTTTCATATGTTGGACATTTTGAAAATAATTTTTTTTAAACAGAATAACAAACAACTTCATTCGAAAAAGCGTGTTATTAAAAATTATTGTTGACGTGATTGTAAAATAAGGATTCAGTCAATAGACAGCCCAGTTCCCTAACGCCGCTCCCCTCCCCCACAGTTTTCTCAATGTCAAAGCGATTTTTTTTCTTCAATTTTTGGAACTCTCTCGGTAACTCGAGCCTCTCTTATAGTGCAATCTGTGTTTGAGGACCCTGTTGTGCGCAAGTTATCGAGGGAGAGGTGTACATGGAATAGTTTATACGTGGTTTTTTGTGTGAAATCTATACTTAATTAGCTTTTAGCTATGATGTGTAATTACTTTTTTTTAAATAAAATTTAAATTCCATTACAATAAAAAAGCAGTGGAGTTATAACTATTTTCAGAGAAAAGTAATTACACATCAGAACTAAAAGTTAATTTGAGTATTTTTCTGCTTTTCTGTCTTTGGCAGATAACACAGTGCACTGATGAAGACATTGCATCTATTCTGAAAGAGGTCAGCTTGAACTGGGAATTCTTTGAAGGTAGTCTAAATATTGTGTAACTGATATTCCAGTACCCAGTGAAAGTAAACAACAAATGCTGAATTAATATCTTGCCTCAGAATTTTGCACCTAGATTTTATCCAGCAGTGGATGAAAAAAAACATGCTAATGTACTCCCTCATTATAAAGTTCATTGAGATTCTTGGCACACACTGCCTTATAATAAAGGGGCTTGTCTGAGTATGTTTGTATCCATCAAGTACCACAATTATTTGGTATGCAATGCACAATTCACTTCTAGCAGTATAGTCTATACAGTTATAGCAAATTTTAGATAAATAAAAAAACAGTAAACTAATCGACCATTATATGATGAAAAATGTTTGCATTGTTTATAAATTGATAAAATCTTTGCATATATTATTTTTAAATTGATAAACTGAGATGACAATGCCAACTCATTAGCATATTAAATTCTTTTAATTCAAAGACATTTTCATTGGGGTTTTTTAAACAATTTATAAAGACATAATTTTCTGTTTATTGTGAAACACTCTTGAAAATCAAGTGAAAAAAAATAAGGTTGCAATGACTTTAATTTGCACATGTTATGTATATATCTGTCAGGATCAGGTCATCGTAACAGTAGATTTAAAAATTGTGATGATCAGATTTTCTTCTAAATCAGTAGGATTTCTTATCGACATAAATTGTATGCATTTTAAGGTGATTGAAAACAAAACAAGCTTTTGCCATAATATGTATTATCTTCATATACAAAACATCAAGTTTTGAACATAAAGCAAATTCTGACAGCAATGGTAATTTAATAATTAACATGAGCCAGTTAATGTCAATTAAATGAAAATGGAAGAGTTGTACATCTCACAGTTCATTGCAGAGATTTTAGAGAAAAAAAATTCACAAGCATTTTTAGTTTCCTTCACAGGTTTACTGCCTGGTGTCCACAGATAATATTCATTGCAATTATTAAGTTTCAAATCTGACAGGTTTTCAGTAGTTTTCTGGACCACATTTTCCCTAAGCAATGATGTCTGCCTATGTCTAGGGATATAATTTCTTCCCCCATCTACTATCTTAAAATTTACTTTGCATGAAATACACGATGCAAACTCAGAACCTTTGCTATTCACCTTCACTGACTTATAATCCACTTTGCATGAAACATACAATGCAGACTTAGAATTGTTGCTGCTCACCATCACCAACTTAAATTGTTGAACTTGTAATATTCTTTAGTGACAGGTTTTTAGCACTGGGAAAAGCACATTTCAAAATTTTGACATGAACTGACTGAAAAAAAATAGATAAGAGCTTCAATGAAATATTCTAATTACAAGTAAAACATCTTGAAAAAACACAATAACAAACATGACAGTCAAAATGTTTATGAAAGTCATTTTGCTGAAATCATGTTTTGGTCAGACTCCTTTTTCACTCACATCCTCAATCAGGATCTCACCATTGGTTGTAAGCTGTCCAAATTACAGCAGTAATGTAATTAATTTACAGCTTGTTGTGTGTAAACATAAGAGCTGTTGTATAACAATTCTTAATTAGAATATTCTGCATGCATCATTGCATTAATTGTTGCATTGGTGGAACGGTTCCAGTCTCCAATAAAATGGTTTTGACTGGTTTCTGTAATGTATTGTCATAACACATAAAAATGTGCATTTTTTCCCTCCAAAAATGTATTTAACATCATTTAATTTTGTAAATCAGTGGATTTTAGCTATAAAATGGTAGGTGTAGTAGGTAGAATTTAAAACAATTTTTGTCCTACCACTGGTAGAATCACATTAATGTATATAGTACAAGTGCTTTGCTTGTCTGTTATCAGTAAAACATGTGGCAGCATTGTATGTCAAGTTTATTCCCTCGGGAGTAATTGTGCAACATTTCACATGTAGCCAGCTCTGCAGTCTTTGTAGAATACTGAGAATAAACAATGTATTAACTTGCATCTGGAAGGGGGCTGAGATTTATCAACTAGATTCTTATACACAGGATTATTGTATGTTAAAACACTCTGATTTTTGTTTGCTTAGCAAATATCTGATTCATCAAGGAACTATTTCCAAATTCATTTACATGTGTAATCATTAGTTTTGCTTATTGCACTAATCATGGCCCATTATTGTTTTCACAGAATAATCAAATGAACAAAGGTTATAAAATTCTGCATGATTATTTTGATCACATAAAGTGAGTTAATTTCAGTATTATCTGGTAGCCCTGCTGTTTTTTCATAGCTAAAAAGGACCACTCTGGTGGCCTAGTGGTTTGAGCATCTGCTTTGGATGCTGGAGGTCATGGGTTTGAATCCCACCCCAGTCATATCAAAGACTTATACAAATGGTACTAACAGCTGCCTCGCTTGGTGCTCAGCATTAAGGTTAGTGTTAGGACTGGTCTGCCTGGTGTCAGGATAATGTGACTGGGTGGGACATCATGCTACATGTCTGAGGCATGATGCCCCTGTGCTAGACATCACTATAAACTGCCACACTGCAGACATCATAGTGATATGACTGAAATACTGAAAAAGCTATGTTAAAAATCCAAATCACACACACTGATAGCTAAAAAGATAATTAGGGTGTTATAAAGGTTGATTGACATGCTGAAATTTAGGTTGATTGACATGCTGAAATTTAAATAAGTCAGGTTTCCTTAAATATTGTATGTTTATATTGCTTGAGCAGTTTTAAAAAATGTGATTAGTGTCAGGTCAGACTACACCTGCTGCTTAAGTAACAGTACACTACTACATGTGACGTGACCTTGAGTGGACAGCTACACCTGGCTTCCTCTGGAAAGTCTTCGCTGGCAGATCTGCTGACTAAGCAGACCAAGTCATTAGCATGTAAACCCTTCTTTAAGGGCAATAACATACAAATCTTTTTCTCAAGGGCAATAGCACCTAAACTCTTCATTAAGGGCAATAGCACCTAAACTCTTCATTAAGGGCAATAACACCTAAACTCTTCATTAAGGGCAATAACACATAAACTCTTCATTAAGGGCAATAACACATAAACCCTTCCATTAAGGGCAATAATACATAAGCCCTTTCATTAAGGGCAGTAACACATAAACCCTTCCATTAAGGGCAATAACACATTAAACCCTTCCATTAAGGGTAATAACACATAAACCCTTCCATTAAGGGCAATAACACAAACTCTTCCATCAAGGGCAATAACACATAAACTCTTCATTAAGGGCGGTAACACATAAACTCTTCATTAAGGGCAATAACGCATAAACCCTTCTATTAAGGGCAATAACACATAAACTCTTCCATTAAGGGCAGTAACACATTAAACCCTTCCATTAAGGGCAATAAGCAGACCAAGTCATTAGCATGTAAACCGTTCTTTAAGGGCAATAACATACAAATCTTTTTCTCAAGGGCAATAGCACCTAAACTCTTCATTAAGGGCAATAACACCTAAACTCTTCATTAAGGGCAATAACACCTAAACTCTTCATTAAGGGCAATAACACATAAACTCTTCATTAAGGGCAATAACACATAAACCCTTCCATTAAGGGCAGTAACACATAAACCCTTCCATTAAGGGCAATAACACATAAACTTTTCCATTAAGGGCAATAACACATTAAACCCTTCCATTAAGGGTAATAACACATAAACCCTTCCATTAAGGGCAATAACACAAACTCTTCCATCAAGGGCAATAACACATAAACTCTTCATTAAGGGCAGTAACACATAAACTCTTCATTAAGGGCAATAACGCATAAACCCTTCTATTAAGGGCAATAACACATAAACTCTTCCATTAAGGGCAATAACACATTAAACCCTTCCATTAAGGGCAATAACACATAAACTCTTCCATTAAGGGCAATAACACTTAAACCCATCCATTAAAGGCAATAACACATAAACTCTTCATTAAGGGCAATAACACATAAACTCTTCATTAAGGGCAATAACACATAAACCCTTCCATTAAGGGCAAAAACACATAAACCCTTCCATTAAGGGTAATAACACTTAAACTCTTCCATCAAGGGCAATAACACATAAACTCCTCATTAAGGGCAATAACACATAAACCCTTCATTAAGGGCAATAACATATAGACCCATTGATTCAAGCCAATAATAACACATAAACTCTTCATTAAGGGCAATAACGCATAAACCCTTCCATTAAGGGCAATAACACATAAGGGGGCACTCACCAATTATTGTGTACTTTTGAGAGAGTGACGTATGTAAGGTGAAGTTGTTTGCATTTAAAACATGCACAGTGGAGAGAATGTTGGCATACCTCTATGCTACATTAATGTTATGTGAATGATATTTCTTTGGATATTGTACTTTTGGAAATTGTACATGAGTTAAACACACTGCTAACTAAAATGACTGCTCCCTTGTGCTAAAAAAATCAGCCTGAATTAGGGTAAAGTACACTATCCATAGCAGCTATTAAAATAGGGAAAATGAATTTTGTCAGACTAGACAATACCAGCTTCTGAAAGTGCAATGAATGAATTCCCAAATATATAAAATGTGATAAAAAAGTTATTGGCTCTTCTTTATACAATTGACCTCTGATGTTCAGGAAGTGAAAATGACCAAGTGGAGCTAGCACTTTTTTGAAAGGTGCACATCTGGAGTAAGGCCAAGCTGTATACTCTATTACCCATATTACACCCATCAATCATACACCAAAATAAAGGGAATTAAAGGTTCTTTCAATTATACCTAAGACATAAAAGGTCTTTTTTAAATAGCCAGTATAACCAGTGAGGAAAGCCCTTCCATTATGGGCAATAACACATAAACTCTTCATTAAGGGCAGTAACACATAAATCCTTCCATTAATGGCAATAACACATATGCTCTTCGTTAAGGGCAATAACACACAAACACTTCCATTAAGGGCAATAACATATAAACCCTTCCATTAAGGGCAATAACACTTAACCTTTACATTAAGGGTAATAACACTTAAACCCTTCCATTAAGGGCAATAACACATAAATTCCTCATTAAGGGCAATAACACATTAAACCGGGGAAATTTCATTTTCTTTAAAATCCTAACCCTATGCAAAATACGAAACTGTAGAGCGCCATCTAAACTCTTCATTAAGTGCAATAACACATAAACCCTTCCATTAAGGGTAATAACACATAAACTCTTTATTGAGGGCAATAACACATGAACCTTTCATTGAGGGCAATAACACATAAACTGTTCATTAAGGGCAATAACACATAAACCCTTCCATTGAGGGCAATAACACATAAACTCTTCCATTAAGGGCAATAACACATAAACCCTTCCATTAAGGGCAATAACACATAAACCCTTCCATTAAGGGCAATAACACATAAGCCCTTTCATTAAGGACAATAACATATAAACCCTTCCATTATGGGCAATAACACATAAACCCTTCCATTAAAGGCAATTACACATAAACCTTTCCATCAAGGGCACTAACACATAAACTCTTCATTAAGGGCACTAACACATAAATCCTTCCATTAATGGCAATAACACATATGCTCTTCATTAAGGGCAATAACACACAAACACTTCCATTAAGGGCAATAACATATAAACCCTTCCATTAAGGGCAATAACACTTAACCTTTACATTAAGGGTAATAACACATAAACCCTTCCATTAAGGGCAATAACACATAAATTCCTCATTAAGGGCAATAACACATTAAACCTGTCCATTAAGGGCAATAACACATAAACTCTTCCATTATGGGCAACAACACATAAACTCTTCATTAAGGGCAATAACACATAAACCCTTCCATTAAGGGCAATAACACATAAACCCTTCCATTAAGGGCAATAACACAAACTCTTCCATCAAGGGCAATAACACATAAACTCTTCATTAAGGGCAATAACACATAAACCCTTCCATTAAGGGCAAAAACACATAAACCCTTCCATTAAGGGCAATTACACTTAAACTCTTCCATCAAGGGCAGTAACACATAAACTCCTCATTAAGGGCAATAACACATAAACCCTTCATTAAGGGCAATAACATATAGACCCATTGATTCAAGCCAATAGCAGACAGTTTTAAGCCTAGTGGTATTTTGCCTGTATTGAGTACAAGCGGGCAGCTGGCCTTTTATAAGTCAACCAACATTTGCCATTTTAACAAGTATTGCTGGGTTAAAATAACACAAATTACTAATGCACAGATAAATTATACCACCAGCAGAAATCCAGGTTGTGTCTGTTTTTACTGATGTCTGTTTTATAATATACTTTGAGATTCAAAGAATTGTTCTGGACCCATCTCACAATACAGCCAGTATTAGAATCTTAGAGTTGTAATCCAATATGACAGCTTATAATGGTATTCTGAAAAGGTTCTTATTCTCTGTACTACAAAGGAATCAATTTCCATGCATTTTTATCTCAACTGGTTGTAGGACAGAAGAACTTATGGATGTTGTGCATAGTCTATCATCTGTTGTCCGTCTGTCCATGAGCACAACTTTGTTATTGCTACTCCCAAACTGATTAGAGAATGCCATGAAACTTTAAAGACATAGTCATTCCATAGTCTAGTTGGTCCTAAATGAAAATGGTGTTGCTCAGACATCCATTATGGCTGGCACAACAGCCATCTTTCAAATCTTGTTATCGTCATCTTGAAATCTTGTTATTGCTTCTTCTGCTGAAAGGAAAGTCCTATTGACATGCGGTTTGCATCATAAGACTTCTGTTGATATCTAATTGGTTCCAAATGAAAATGGTACTATCTGATGTTTAATATTGTCACCAGTGGCCATTTTAAAAGTCTTGTTATTGTTACTCCTCCTGATTGGATATTTGGTTTGGTTTGGTGCTTTATGGCACAGCAGCACAAATAGGTTATTTCATGCTGAGGCAATTGGAGTAAAGTGCCTTGCCCAAGGACACACCTTGGTAGCTGACCCAGGTTGGTCTGATGATAGGTTTCAAACCTGAACCCTTACTGTCACAGGTCTGACATGTTAACCATTGAGCCACTGTGGTTCCCTGAATGTGTATCATATCACCATGGGATTTTCAATAAAAGACTTCTTAAGATGTCTAGTTGGTTCTAAATGAAAATGAAAATGATGCTACTGTATCTGATGTTCTAGATGGTTACCATAGCAGTCAGCTTGACAATAAAGTTACATGTACTGAATTCCCATCAACCAATATATTTTTAATCCATGGCAGTGAAACGTTATTTTCATGTAAAGTAGTGATATTTAGCACATATCCATGTTACTATGAGTAAATGTGATAGAGTTTCATCATGATAAGTTCATTCAGCTGCTTCAGTGATGAGTTGTTACTGACATGGATAGAATACTGTCTGGAATTTTTTTTTATCTGCATAAAATCAGGGATTACATATGACTATGAATTTACATCCACTCCTGAGAATCCACTTGCGTGAATGCAGAGAACACAAATATAGTGGATTCATTAACAAAAATTTCTAGGTGATATCATTAGATTTACCATCATTTTTTGGGCTGAACTCGGGTTAAGTATTTGTTTTTACACATACCGTTTATATTATAGCAACACTAATACCAAGATTTTACCAAAAACATTCAAGTACTTAGACGTACAATATCCATGATGACTAAATCCTAGATAAACAAATAATCATGATATTCACTGCTATCGTTTGGAAATATTTACATTTTTAAACAAAGATACCCTATTTAAGCAGTTAACCATACCTTCAAAAATGTGTACTCGCACTACAACAGCTGTGTTTAGATTTATTGCTCTCAAAACCTTGTATTGTGATTAGATATTTGAATGTATTCAGCTATATGTTGCATAACTTATAACATTGACATTATAAAAAGATTACTGTTACAAAGAAAATTTTCTTGAATTTTTTTTTTGGGGGGGGGGCATAATTAAGCCCTATATCATACCTCCCTACTTATAAAAACTGCATATTCAGACATATTCTGTCTACAGGAAAATATTTTTACAAGACCTATTTTAATGTGATCTTTGAGGGACATGGATAGTGACATTATCTGGAGCTATTTTAATGTGCATAAAATCTAGGATTACCTTACTGTATAAATAAAACGCTATTGTCCTCTTTGGTGATTCCAGAGAACTCAAATCGTCTGGATCCATTAACAAAATTTTGTGGTATTGACATTGTTAGATTTACAGCCATGTTTTCTCTCGTTTGCATGAATCTGGCTAATTTTTTTTATAAATATTTTCAAAAATAATACCATTTTTTGCAGAATCGGTCATAATGAGGCTTGGTCAGAAGCATTAAAGTACATAGTGAACAATATCCATGATGAATAAAATCCTAGATGAATGAATAATCATAAGATATTGACTGCTTGCTTTAGAAACTATTTACAATATAAACAAGACACCTTACTAAAATAATTAAGCATATCTCCAGTGTAATCTGACCTCATACTAAAACAGCAGGGTGTTTAGATTTATTGCTCTCAAAAACTTGTATTGTGACTAGATATATATATATGAATGTATTCTACTATGTGATGTGTAACCAATAGCATTGATATTATAAAACTTCACTGTTATAGTGAAAATTCTCTTGGTGGTATTTTTGTTGTTGTGGGAATGGGGGTGGGGGACATATGTAAGACCTATATCATACATCAGTACTTCAAAACCAGATGTATACTCTCACATTCTTCATACAGGAAAATAATTCAATCTAAACCTATTTCAATTTAATGTTTTTCACTGTTAATACTTCACTTAAATTCCTGTAACTGAATTCTCTCATGTCTTATGTCAGTTCAGTATTTAAAAACTCTTAAATTAAAGTTTGTATTGAAATTTTCTAGTATATGTATTTCCATCAGCTTGGATGTTGTCTTTGGCATCCTCTCAGGGTAGTTTGTGGTAGTTTTCCATTGTGCTGTTTCCCATAGGGTAAAGCCAAGGTAGATCAACAAATCCTGATGAATTATTGTGATCGTCATAGCTAATATCATCTTATTCATCAGTATCATTGTTATTAATTTGATATCTGCCTCTGATATTGTTGATATCGGTACTCCATATGTTCAAAACATCGTATTGATGTGTACTTTTCAAACGAATATTGTTATTGTGCCTGATGCATCAATGAAGTATACAAGATATGGTCTTATATTACTTTCCCATAATTCATTTTGCCCAGTTGTGCTTTGGTCCCTTCTAGGGACTCTTGTTACTAAAATACTTATGTCTAATTGGTCCTAAATGAAAATAGTGCTGTTCAGATGGAAATCCTGTTATCATTTCTTCTTAATCTGAATGATCATTTTTACTGAAAGATATATTACAATATCTAGTTGATTTGTATATGAAAATAATGCCTGTCTGAATTCAATATGGCCACTTCAGTGATCATTGGGAAGATGTTATTAATGTTACTTCAGTTAGATAGCTGGTCATATCAACATTGTGCTTTCCCCAGAAGGCTTTTTGATGTCTAGCTGGTCTTTAATATATATTGTGCACACCTGATTCCAATATGGCCACCATAGTAGCCATGTTGAAAATCATGTTACTGTTACTCCTGAAAAATGGAAAGACATATCAACAATGGATTTTCAACAGAAAACTTTTTATAATGTCTTACTGGTCCAGAATTAAAATGGTGCTGATCTGACATCAGTATAGCCACTATGGTGGTCATCTTGAAAATCATAGTAAAGCTGCTCCTTTTGAATGGAATGCTATTTTAACATATCATTTTCTTCAAAAAAGTTTTAATGGTGTCAAGTTTATCCTTAATGACAATAATGAAAACTGACTCTCAGTATGGCCACTATGATATCCATCTTGAAAATATTGTTATTTCTTCCTATCCCAGTTATATCAACATGAGGCTCGTCACCAATAAACTTATGGTACATAGCTGGTCCTGAATGAAAATTGTGCCAATCATACATCCAGCATGGCTGCCACAGTGGCTATTTTTTGTTGTCACTATTCCCACCTAAATGGATGGTCATATTAGCATGGGGTTTTCACCAAGAGACTTCTAAATAACCAAATAACTGAATAAAAATGATGTCAATCTGACATCTACTATAGCCACCACAGCAGCTAATTTGAAAATCTTATTGCTGAAGAATATTAGAGATGGTTACAAGGAAGAAATGGTCTTGTTTTGGAATCCTGGAAATTATTTTTGCCCAGTAGAGTATCAGTCCCTTCGAGGGACTCTTGTTGAGTTGAAAATACTTGATCAGAATTGATCAATCCCCAAATAAGAGATAACCATGTTCATTATTTATTATAGCATTTTTAAAAAATCAAATATTTGTATTCGAAAGTTTTGCTATTTTATAAAACACTCTTTTTTATTTTATTCATAATAAACATTTTTGAATTGGGTGAACTTATAACAGTTTGAATTTGTACATGTTAAATAATAAAATTGGCCATGGCAACAGACCATCAGTTAACCTTATGAGAAGCTAAGACACTTAGATTTTATTCTGTAATAAATCATAGAAAGCTTGGCTTGATAGTGGACAGCATTCCATTATAATTTTAAATAAAACAAGGCTTTTCTGACAGCTGATGTAAAGTAGGAAGAGCTTGGGGATTTGTCATTTGTATTCAGTTTCCATGGCAATTTTGCCTGGTGATTTGTATCACATGTATGTATTCATCATTCCAGTCTTGTAAGCTCTAGAAACATGAGAAAGGTTATCCATTTATGAAATATAATGCTTGCAGTTTTACTCTGTGATTTGGATTTTTAATGTAGCTTTATAAACAAAATTCAGTTATATCGCTACAATGTCTGCAGTATTGCAGTTTATAGTGATGTCTAGCACTGGGGCATCATGCCACAGACTTGTAGCATGATGTCCCACCCAATCACATTATCCTGACACCAGGCTGACCAGTCCTAACACTAAATTCTTAATGCTGAGCACCTAGCCGTTTTAGTATACCCAGTATATACAATTCAGTATTAAAACTTGTAGATGTGACATTTTACAGGTGTTCATTATAGTACCAAATATAAGACTGACAGATGTGTACTTTGCCTTTATCAAAGATAGTGTTCCATCTTTTGAGAGGCCCATGGCAAGATATGCCATTTCATGATCAGAGGTCACCCTGACTGTCAGCTTAATAATTTCTCCATCTGTTATAGGCTGCTTTTTATTGTTGGAGTGACCTTGTCTATAACAATACAGCTTCTGTAATAATATAAAGTCTCTGTGCCAGTCTACAAAAGAAAGAAAAAAAATAGACATGTGTCTGCCTCAGCTCCTTAAAAAATACATGTACACTCTGATGCTTCTCTAAAATGACTGGTGTACATTCTTTGTTATTTCACAGTTTCTCTCTCTGTGCCAAGTCTGTATACTGGTCTGCAGAAGTTTAAAGTTGACAACATGAAGGAGTATCTGGAAAAGAAACAAGAACGCATTAGTGGAAAGAAAAGAGGAAGAACTGAACCCCCACAAAAGAAGCACAAAATTTGACAGTTCCTTTTGGAACTGTGCGGTTCATTCTTTTATACCCGATATATATTATAAAATAAAAATTTATCATGCAAACAATTTCTGTGATGTGTTACCCATTAATGACCTAATAGCTGAAAAGGAACACAGATATGGACTTAAAAAATTTCTTGATATCCAGTATCTCTTGGGAATTGGTTTCTCATCCAGCCCAGTTTTCTTGATATCCTATATCTCTTGGGGATTGATTTCTCATCCAGCCCAGTTTTCTTGATATCATATATCTCTTGGAGATTGATTTCTCATCCAGCCCAGTTTTCTTGATATCCTATATCTCTTGGAGATTCATTTCTCATCCAGCCCAGCTTTCTTGATATCCTATATCTCTTGGAGATTCATTTCTCATCCAGCCCAGTTTTCTTGATATCCTATATCTCTTGGGGATTGATTTCTCATCCAGCCCAGTTTTCTTGATATCCTATATCTCTTGGAGATTCATTTCTCATCCAGCCCAGTTTTCTTGTTATCCTATATCTCTTGGAGATTCATTTCTCATCCAGCCCAGTTTTCTTGATATCCTATATCTCTTGGGGATTGATTTCTCATCCAGCCCAGTTTTCTTGATATCATATATCTCTTGGAGATTGATTTCTCATCCAGCCTAGTTTTCTTGTGCAATATCTTCCTCAGATTTTAATCAGTTTAAACCACATTTTCAAACTTTCAGCACCAGAACTATATTCATTTTCTTGAAATATTTTTCTTTCATTGGGCTTTTTCACCATGAAATTGTAGAATCCTTACTTCAACAAAGGAGATTTTGCATGCATGTTTATGTACATATGCAGATGACCTGATTATTTTTTTATGCCATCAAAATTATGATTGTGACCTCATCCGGGTTTTTGAACTCTTGGACTTTACACTGTTTTCTTTAGTGGTTTTTTTACATGTTTTACAGACACAAACATTAATGCAGAGGTGTCATTAGGCCTATGGGATTTTGCTCATTATTTATCAAGCCGAGATTAGTTCTTGGTAACTTTTCAATTAAACCGGATGCTGTTGGGTCCAATATATAAATTCAGATTAATTCTGAATTTGCATAGAAAATCTACTTGTACACAAATGACATGGATAAAGCAAAAAATTTTGTAATTTAAATATAATGAAAAATACATTTACACAAATAATGATGTTTCATTTTAAACATTATACTTTTAAAAATTTACAAATCAAAATTGACTTGGGAGTATCAAACTACACCTTTTCACTAAGTTTATTTTGTCACTGTATATAATAAAATTACAACAAATATATCAGAACTGAGGGGAAAAGTTAATACTTTTTTATACTGATATAATCCAAATATTAAAGAAGAGAATACAGAAAATATAAATTGCAGAATGCTGATACAGGCAACATCAACATGGTCTCTAGGTAAACTCAGCTAGTTTTCTAGGCATATGGCCGATTCACACCAGTTATGCCTTTGATTTTACTGCTGAACTTACCACAGGGAATGTCGTTTGGATATCAAAAGGAAACGGGTGATATCCGGGGCTCTGAAGCCTCCATTCCTCTTGCCTATCGCAAAACTGTACTTATTTTTCAAGTAATGTAACATTTTGGAACGATATTAAAGCTTTAGCAAACAAAATTTGTAAGCTTCACTTTTCGACAAAACTTTACTTACAAAGTATTAGGGTGGCTGTGTGGTTTAAATCTCTCGACTTGACCGATCTCCTCTGTCTGAGTGGGTTATGGTCTCGGTCTCGGCTAATCTGGGTATGTGAGAAAGCTTGCCAGTAGCTTCCTGTGGGTCGGTGGTTCTTCTCGGGGTTTTAATCCGGCCGCCATGTATAACCGATCAGGTACTGAAAATAGCATTAAATCCACAACAATGCCTTGAATTCATAAAACTTTCAAATAAAAGACACAGGTTAGACCTGATACTGAAGACGACGATATTTAAAAAAGCTAACTACGATAGCGGCATTAAATAAAAGCAAAGTCTTTTTCGGTAACTTTTAAGACGTTTAATGAAATAAAAGTGTGATTTCTTAAACTGAATCGCCCGAATATCGTAAATATTTTATGAATTCCATGCCAGATCATCGTAAAGTAAGCCATTTATTTTGCACACATTAAAAGTAACGTTAGATTTGAGAAGAAAGCAGTAATCATGACTAAATAATTACGCGCTACCTATAAACATGTACTGACAGTTCGTCTTCAAACAGTGATAGCAAACCCCATGATATTACAACAAAACATAATTTGGACTTTGAAACGCAGAAAGTAAAGGTATATAATCGTTGTCAGTTATGAATCAGACATACAACCCTTATCTGATTTCTACATAGGACTACCCGACTTAAGAATTTTGGGAACCGTTACAGTCCGAGTAGTCGGGTAAATATATCAGATGTTATGTTAAATCACCCCCTTTTGTCAAAAACATGGACATCCGGTGTTCTGCCTGCATTAACACTAATACACTGGTGAAGACCGTTCACGCCAACAATATACAATGCATGAAACAAAAATATTTATCGTGTAATTTCAACATACAATTTTCAGATGTCGAGAGAAACATGATATAATAAGGAATTAACCTGTTCGGTGTAAAAAGGTGTAGCTTATTACTGTGGGAAAAAAAAAAAAACAACCAGAGCCTTTTGAGTTCATCCAGTTATTCCATTCCCAATGAACGGATTAAAAACATTTTACACGATCATTAAATCCCTTAATTTCCTATGCTGTATGCAGCTTTATTGCTAGAACTTTATCCCTGAGGAAGATTTTGAAAATGCGATCAAGCAGAAGTAAATCCCTACTGTCCTGAACAACGTCAAGTAACCCCTATCCTGCCATGCTTTCAGCTGTCCATGGACTTGCGTTAAACTACATGGACTTGGCTATTCATGTTCATCTCTTATAATGTATACATTCTTATTTTAAGAAATATCTCTCTCTCTCTCTCTCTCTCTCTCTCTCTCTCTCTCTGTGTGCAGAAAATGTCATTTAAATCTTTCAGCAGATCATTATCAAGGTTAATTGCATTTTCATTTATGTTAGCATTTTACGTGGTGAAAAATGTGTCATATAGTTACAGGTCTCTTCCATACAAGTAAGGAGGACTGTAAGTTAAAAGAGCAATGCATCGCTCCCATCGTCAACTTACTCAAATAATTTTATTTTCATTCCGTAAAACATAAAAACTCAGAAGAATGTCTGTCGTGGCGTACCGTTTTACACCAAGAGATCTTGGGCGAGAAAAAGGTTGAAGAAGGAAGCAGACGACAGTCAGGACAAACTTAACATCACCTTAATGATACCCCGCCACAATGCAATCGGATGTCAATGAAATCAACACGGGATAATGACCGTCGATATCTGTGTAATTACAGGAAGAGTACGTCATTAGATTATTTCTGAGAAACAGGTGAAAAAGCTGGAAACCCGATTTATTCGCCAATTTAAGGCAATCTTTCTAGACTTGCTGGTAATACTAATGCTAATTCGGTTTTAACGTCGTCAGAAGATGTTACCTTATCAAATGTACTGCTGTGTTATTTCTTCAGTATTTCTATTAACTATGTGAATCGCAGTTTTATTACGGAAAAGGAAGATAGTGTGAAATGTTTATAACTTAAGGAGACAAGAGCTCGGTATTTAAAATTTTTGTTTAAACAGAACAGTTAAAATAAATCTAAGAACAGGTGTAATTCCTGTATAAAATTGTCGAGGGACAAGTACTGTATAAGGTCTTCGAAATAATCAAATTATTTTATTTTATTTTCTTTTTGTTTTTCTTCTTCTTCTTTTCATTATGTTGTATTATAGTTTTTTTTTTTTTTTGTCTTTCTCAGATAAGCAACACATTTGCCAGTATGATTTTGTTGCAATCGCTATCTGCGTGGATTCGAGTCTCGGGCTTTTGACTAATGCGGTTATGTAAGCGTTCCAGTAGCTTCTCGTGGTTCGGTGGTTCTTACCAAGATTTTCCCCCTGGTTCTTCCTCCACCAGTTATACTGGCGTCTTTGTATAGCCTATCTTGTGATGACAACGTTAAAGCCATAAACATCAGCAACGGGATGACTTTAATACCACCCATGTGACCTTCGCGGTGTTTATTACTCAACAAGGTTAAGCGAGAATTTGTCTTGTGCCACCCAAACCCTATGCGTTGTAAAGGAAATAAAATCAAATACAAAACTTATTTCCACTTCAGAAAACAAATATGCCTTATTATATAGACGTAAATTTTAATCTTAGAAAATCCAAATCACTGTTTTTAAAGTTCAAATAATGTGATAATATTAACTTGCTGTGCGTGAGAAGTACTCCACGGGAAAATAAATAAATAAAACTGGTGTGCTCAGAAATTTAGATAATGCTTGACTACGCCGATCACAAGTTTAATGGAATATGTCAAGAAAATGCGAATTATTACAGCAGGAGGAGAGACGGCTTGTTACGGTGAATATCACGCCTTCTAGTGGTGACTGAGGGAGGTATAATGAAAACAAGTTAGGTACAGCACGTCATGAGAATTACCCAAAACTATTTGTTAATTTGATATTTTAAAAATACCCATAATTCCAGCTATGAAAGTTTTTAAGTTTATAATGTTCAGGTCTTGTGCAACTTTTGGAGGAACCAATTATAGCGATATCAAAACAAGTTATTTGGAGGAACCAATTATAGCGATATCAAAACAAGTTATTTGGAGGAACCAATTATAGCGATATCAAAACAAGTTATTGGAGGAACCAATTATAGCGATATCAAAGCAAGTTATTTTGTTCTCTGTAGCTATCGCATGAACTTTTCACAGTCGTTCGTTTTTAGAGAGGAACGTTTCAAACTTTGCAACTTGAACGTGTGAAAAGTACCGAACAATTTTTTTTAGATTGTAAGCTTACTTAAGTTATCAGTTGAAATCTAGTATGAGAATATTCCTCATTTTCCATTTTTTATTTATTTAAACATTTTATTCTTTGTTATATTTTCTTATGTCCATCTAACACAACTGGTTGTTCATATGATAAGAGTTGCAAATAATACAGATTATCCCGTATACAAATAGTCATAATGTACTTTTTTGTAGGTCGGTTGGTGCGATAGTTTAGGCAATCACCATGACGAAAAATCTGTTTCACTCGGACGCATTATGCAACGTACATGGCAAAATTATTAGTATCTCACTTTGCTTGTGTTGCGGGCATTGATTATAGTAGATGCAGTGTAACACCAATTAACCGCAGTATCAAAATCAATACTCAAATGAAATGTGAAATACGAACAAGTGCAAAATATATGGATGTTGATATAATCTGAAACAAATGAATAAATTACGATATATGAAACATACACATATATCTGTGGTAAACTCGATAACCACTTTTGTATTTCCAATGAATAATATTAAATAAAAGATTCCTCTCAGATTGTATCTTAACACAACAGTAAATAATTCTAGAGACTAAACTTAAAAGAGGAATGAATAATCTTGTTGATCTCCGCATTATATACATCCCCATTTGATCTATGGCACAAAAGCATTTTCTGAATAAAATCATGTTAATGGAAAAATTATTCAAACTGTAAACAAGTTCGCATCTAGAACCTTCTAAGGTTATAATCAAGGCTATGTCTTTAATTCAAACCCACGTAAACATCTATTTATAACTTACAGGACAAAATCAGATACGAACTAAAACTATTGTCCATCATGGACAAAGGCCAACCATACAATATAATCTAAATATGTACATCACCTCACTTCATAAAGAGAAATAATGATTTGTACACTAAAGCTTGCATTATACACACACACACACACACACACATTTTATTTATATATATATATATATATATATATATATATATATATATATATATATATATATATATATATATATATATATATATATATATATATATATATATATATATATATATATATATAATTACATCACAAGATGTATTATGAATGTCTGTTGGTTTCCAAAATGATATTTCCAGTAATCATTGTTAATTATAACCTCATCGATGTAAGAACATCTGGAAACAAGTGCGCATATTCACATAAGAGCTGTTTTAGTTCACTCTTTTCTTGTGGCTGTAGATGAGAAACTTTCTGGTCCAGATTGTTTAATATTTCTGAGTACAGGTTAAACCAAAGTTACTACGTTCTGATTGCATTCCATCGTTTTCATCCTTACTGTGTGAAACAGGTACAACTAAATTGATTGAATAATTAACTGGGTTATCTCTACCAAAATACCCAGTTAGCATATTTATATTACAAAGTTGTTTCTATTTCCTCCTCCCAGGAGTGTTAATGATGTACTTTAAGTAATTTAATTTTCTTTTCAATAGTATAAGGACCATAATACTTAGCAAATTTTGACGCATGAGCAAGAGAGCTAAAACGCTATCACCCGGCTGAAAACATCTTTCTATTGTAGTTCTGTCATACCTTAATTTCATTTTTGACTGAGTAGGGTGAAGATTAATTCTTGTAGCTTCACAAGCCTTTGACAACTTATAACTGAAACCAGAGACATAGAGAAAAAGATTAATCGTTTAATAAATTCACCGGTCCACGGACAGTATGTCCAAAAACTAGTTTAAAAGAACAAACCCACTGATTCTTGAACTGATTCCCTGACAGCCAACAACAGTGAATGTACACCCTCATCACAATCCTTTCTTGCATCAAAGAAATATGATCGAATCATATTCGTAAAAGTTTGATGAAATCTTTCCCAAACCCCTTGATTTTCAGAGTGAAAAGCAGAAGACCCTTAATCAGACCAGACAGGTGTGTGTGTGTGTGTGTGTGTGTGTGTGTGTGTGTGTGTGTTAGAGAATATCCCCAAAGCTCCAAGTTTCCCAGAACTCAATTGATAAAGAAGTGTTTGAGCAGTTGCTTTGTTTATCCTTCAGAAATAGTTGCATTCAATTTTCCTATCGCCATAGATACACACTGAGCGCATCTTCAGAATTGTATTATTGTTGCCATATGTCTTTACTTTTAATACATAATTATTTAATTTTAATTCCGCTTTAAATAGTATATCTCTGTCGGCTTTTGACGAGTTAGCGGTGGACGATTCCTTTGTTTGTATAAGCTAATCAAGAAGTCTTTCCTTAAAGATTGTGTCTGACCAGTAACAACGGGAATCATTTTGATTCAGTCAAATAAATTAAAGCCCAGTTTTCGATAAGATGTTTTGAACGTTCTTAATCCGACTAATTCAAGCACGATAATCTCGTGCACATCATGACAGATTAATCGCAGGTGGAAGCCAATATTTTATACATGTGCTCTTAAATCTAAAGTGTAGCACTTTCGTTGTAATCAATTCCAATTTATTGTTTTTCTGTCTCCTGTTGTACAGGGAAAACATTTGTTTAAAGTTCTTAGAAACATATACAGAGGTATGTACAAGAAAAGATTATAAATCAAGCCGGCTCATTATCAACTGGAGATTCAAAACTTAATTGCATGGACAGTCCAGGGACAGCAAATGGACTTATAAAACTCAAATGTTGACCTCTTGACACTGAATATGTGTCCTAACTTCTGCACGCATTGTCGCTACATGTTTTTATCATTTTTTAGTAGCATTTAAAGCAAACCGTTCTTCTCTCTCTCTCTCCTGCCACACATACATACGAATAAAATAATACATTCATGTACATTCATACCTATATATATATATATATATATATATATATATATATATATATATATATATATATATATATATATATATATATATATATATATATATATATATATATATATATATTAGATAGCAGGCAACATGTTTAAAAGTGTTCTGATTCGCCTCTCGTACGAACTGGGTTGAATTATTTTGGGGGGTTTGCGAGAGGGGAAGTTGTTGTTTCATTTTTGTCTGTTTTTTTTTTCTTTTGGGGTGTGTATTAATGTAAGTAAATTATTATTTCTCTTGCATGGTTTCATCAACACTACGTCATTTACCAAAATCATTTTTATGACGTTTACTATTTCGTTTTTTAATTGCATGCAGAAAAAGAACATCAAAACAACTTAGCAATCTAAAATAATATTCGATTCTCATACAACGTGTTTCAGTGCGTTTAATATTGTTATCATAGATAAGATTGGTCTTCTTTTCTTTTTCCTTTCTTGTTTTAATTTGGACATTCTTAAAAATCCGGAAAGATGCGAGACACTATATTTTGTAAGTGGTGCAGGGGAAACAACTCGTGTAGAAAAGTATCAATATATAATTCTCCATTATTTCCCGTTTCCCGCTGAAAGACGACGATTTTAGTACACACTCATGGATTCACCTAATGCTGTTTTATAAAGATCCCTTTATGCAGTACCCAATTTCTTATAATTTCAAAGACGGATGTTTTGGCAAATATCTACACAGACCCCATATTCAAGACCTTGGACATCTATCAATAAGATTTTATAGAACCTATTTGATGTTATCTTGAGCTGAGACGCATCAGCTCCATTCGCAGATATCTTTCAGTTGATGCCACTAAAACACTTGTGTGTTCATTAGTACTTTCAAGACTGGACTATTGTAACTCATTTATGTCTGGTTCATCTCAATATCTACTCCAAAAACTTCAAAAAGTTCAAAACACAACTGCTGGGATCATACTTAGAGTACCACGATCAAAGCACACCTCCCCGCTGCTCTGTACCCTACACTGGCTATCCATTCGATCCAGAATCAAACACAAAATGTGTTCTCTGTGCTACGTGTCACTGTCGGACTCCAGTCCAACATACCTATCCGACCTCACCCAGGTGTACACACCAGCAAGATACTTACGCTCCTCTTCTGACAATCGTATACTAATTATTTCCACTATGAAAACGAAGTCATATGGACAACGTTACATACCAGGGCCCATCAACATGGAATGAATTGCCCACTGAACTTAGACACAAAGACACAGTGATCCCCTTCAAGAGTGCTCTTAAAACGCACTTATTTCGACTGCAAGAACAACCTTAAAGACCTAATAATGTTTCCTACCTTAAATATATTTAGCATGTTTTTTACGTTTTCTAATTTCATGGTGTTTGTTTTTTGTAATCATATCATTGTATATGTTTTTTATGTTATAGGTGTTGTCTAATGTTGTAAAGTGTTTAGAGCTTTTAAAGATTAGGTGCTATACAAAGTCCTCATTATTATTATTATTATTATTATTCATTATTTTTATTATTATTATTATTATCGTGAATGCATGTTGGTTTTAATACAGATTTCTTAAATATGTGAACTTAAAACCTGCGCCAGGGACAATGAAAATTCAGAAACAATGTTTATCTAATTTTTTTATATCTCTGAAATGATTTATAGAAATTCAGATTCAGGTCTTAAGTTAGTAACACAAAGAAGCGAATCTAGCTAATTGTCATACAATGTTACAACAAGATACTAAATGTCACTACAGTGTGTTAAAAAGAAGGCAGAATAGACAAACCGGATATTAGGAAAATAGAATGTTGCTACCTATAAGTTTAACAAATGACTGATTTTTTTTCTGCTGCTGATCATCTTCAATTATACTTAAATTTCATTTAAAAAGATATACTAAAGTCCTTGTTGTTACCACTTTAAAAAATATTTTCATTTGGATTAAATGTTTTCAAGTCTTTATGCTATTTTATTGTTTAAATTATCTCTGCTGACACGTCTTAAACGTATTCTAGTGTAAACGCGTATTAAAAGAGTCTAAAATAATTTTGCTGTTCTCTCGTGTTAGTTTTGATATAGTTGTATCAATTTTTTTGAACATAATTATTTTTTATTTACTCCTTGACATTATTCAGTTGTATATTTAACTATTATTCGCATATGTATTTGTGTGACAATTAACCTTTGAACTTTAGCATAATTTTCAGCCAGAGCCCATACACTCTTCATCTTATTTCTATCCCTGTGGCAGCCATTTCTGAAGTTTTTGGTGCATCTAAATCGGCCCAGGGATAGGATTTGTCACTTTTTCTTTCGGCGAATTTGTTGGCTTCCCGCCGTTTGTTTCTTGGGTAAAATCAGCCGGGTTGGTTCTGAATTATATGAGAGATTAAAATTGTCTCCAGAGATTTCGGTACACATCAGCTACACGTCATGTAATGATAAGTAATACCGTACACTTGGCACTGATATGGTGTCATACTCCCTTCGCCGCAGTTGTTCTGAATTATAAAGAACAATCACGTTTCACCAAGGTGAAGGTATTTAATTTCCCTTTTTGTCGCAAAATTCACAAATTTTCTAAAACTTCATTGATCTGATCATACCGTAGCAAAAAAATTTATCAATATTCGAAAAACTTAAAAGTGCAATTTATTTTTAATAATTATTTGAAAACGTCAGAGATACGCTCTCATGATGTCATATTTGGCTATAAATTAGCCATTTGTACTAAAAATTTTGAGCTATTTTTAAAAAAAATTAGTTTGGTCCACATAGGGCAACCAAATTCATGTTTTTACCTAATATAAAGACATGTGTAAACAACCTTTTGCTAGAATATCTTTTGGTTCCTGCGTGTTGATCATGTGAAAAATGATAAAATTTCGCGTGTGTCAGCGTTCATGGTTATCTTGCCTTTCTACGATGGTCAAATATTAAGTAAATATAAACTGACCTTTCTGCTACGATCTTTTTGACATATTACCAAAATGACTGTGTCCACCGTAACCTTAATATAATATATATGATATAGTGAAACCATGAAGTAAACATTTAAACTGTCCGCCCCTCAACGAAAACACAAATAACACAAATCGTGTTATTTGCTTAGCCTTCGGGGCCCCGAGTGGCCGAGTGGTCTAAAGCGCTCTCCGTTACGGATCACTGCCATCTCACCTGTCTGCGTGGGTTCGAGTCTCGGATTTAGCCAATGTGGGTATGTGAGAAAGCTTGCCAGTAGCTTCTCGTGGGTCGGTGGTTCTTTCCGGGGTTTTCCCTGGTTCTTCCTCCACCATTCATACTGGCCGCCATGTATATCGTGTGCTGAAAAATGGCGTTAAACCCTACAACAACTACAACAACATTGCTTAGCCTTCTGTCCCACTCCAAATGGGCAGCACAATTCCAGTACAAAGCATCACAAAATGCCTTTTTTATTTAAAAAAAAAAAAAAAAGACAATGCTCACAATCAAATATTGCCTGTCGTTTATATTATATTTTCCTTTTTCTTATCTAGTTTTCGGACATTTTGATTTTCTATGAGTGTAAGTTAAATATAGAAGAGGCGCATGAAGGAAGAAGACCCACAATTACAACAAGCGGTTTATGTATTTTTGTACCAGCGGGGTCTAAAAGATAATGGAGTGATGATATAAATAATAATACAAAGTATCTTTCCCGTCTGACGAATTACTTCTTCACTGAATCCTCTGCTGAAGACTAGATTTCGGTCTCCAGCTGACATTAAACTGGAACAAAAATAAAACATTGTCGTATGGTTATCGAAGAAATTTTTACTGAAGAAAGGGATTGTATTGCAGGTGTTATGATTTTTTCTCTACATGTAATGCAAATACGTGTACGAAATATTTTTTTTTTTAAAATGGGATAACATAATTTTTAGGAGTAATTGATCTTACCCCAAAAATAACACACATGCCAATAACAATAATAATAATTTGCCTGTCAGTTGTAGGGCATCCTAGTGTTATAGACGTGTAGTGCATTACTCAATAAATCGTCAATCAAGACTGCATGTGAGCACATTGTTTTCTTTTTATATTTTTGTATATAAATAAGTTTTCTTTTTATTTCTTCAGCGACTTAAGTTTGTTCCTTTAACACTATTTGTTTCTTTTTTTTCTCGTATCATCTATCCACAAATTTTAATTAGCTTACAAATAAATGTGACAGCAATTTGTTTTTAAATATTTCAGTATCAAATGGTTGCTTATATTTGTCATTATCTAGCTTATATTTGTCATTATTTAGTTTATATTTGTCATTATCTAGCTTATGATCTTTCGTGTGTGTGTGTCTGTGTGTGTGTGTGTGTGTGTGAGAGAGAGAGAGAGAGAGAGAGAGAATGTCCATATCGATGAAAATAAATTTGAGGAGACGTAAGTACGATGTCGTAGCTCAACAACTACGAAGTAGGGTTACTAATATTCGTATTGGGGTCCATCTTTCGCATCTTAGCCTCTGATCAGTTG
This sequence comes from Sinohyriopsis cumingii, assembly GCA_028554795.2. Lineage (NCBI taxonomy): Eukaryota > Metazoa > Mollusca > Bivalvia > Unionida > Unionidae > Sinohyriopsis > Sinohyriopsis cumingii. The sequence continues at coordinate 63,825 of JAPYKE020000441.1, forward strand.
CTGGATTTTGACTGTTATACCTGTCTTGTTTTATCTTATAACTTAAAGTGTACATGCGAGTGCATTTATGCATGTGCATCGTCATAATCTACCATAGCTGTTCCATATTTTTAAAATCAAATTATAAACATACAGTTCGATTGTTGGCTCACCACTGGTGGAAAAGCCTACGTTTCCTTGTGTAAACAACTTCTTTTAAAATAGCTCAATGTCCTTGGACTGTGTGTGTGTGTGTGTGCGTGCGTGCGTGTGCCCGCGCGCTCATCCGGGTACATTTACACGTGCATTTATGTAAATTTGTCTTTTGCATGAACTCCATACTGATGCATATATAAAACATTTTGGACATTTTTCGCACCAGAAATTTTGCGATTTTCATGTTTAATTATTCTAACATAAATATAAAACTGGCGTACGTTTTTTCAAGGTTCAGTTCTATGTTTACATGCTTTACAAGAAGAAAAATGTAATCATCTCACCTTGAAACCCAGTGCAGTATGACCCAATTTATTTGAAGTTCAAGTGTCCAGGAATACAAACTTCATCAAGATAAAATGTTAAGATGTATATCTGTTTATTTAAAATGCACCATTCTTAATTTCCGAGTCATTTCATATAATTTGTAAAAACTCCAGAGACATAAATGCATTAACATGGCACGATTTTCTACAAAAACGGAATCTAAAACCGTTTCCTGATTATATTAATGAGCTTAAGTGATAAATAACAATTATTTAAAAAAAATAGATAATGGGTAAGATACAGTAACGATGTTGGTGATAAGATCGTGGGTAAGGGAAGAATTGCGCACTGGATTTAAAAAAACAAACAACAAAAAAACACTGTATTAATCTGTCTTACTGTACTTTTTTTCTTCATACCATCTATTCCAGAAACCCATTTTATAAACAATAAGAACCCAGTACCAGCTGACTCATCGTATTGAAAATAAAGGTATCAAAACTCATATCCTCGTCGGTGAAGTAATAAAACCGTGCTATGTAGGTTGAACAAGTGCCTCATGTTTATCGACCAAGAGACAGCGGGCAGCACAACAGGTATTACTTGAGTTAGATATGGAAGTACTCATTCCGGAACAAGCCCTGAGTGCGATGCGAGGGTTAGGCCTCCATATCGCCACAGGATGGAGCCTACGAGCACAAGCAAGACGAACTACACTCTTGCTATTTTGGGAATTTAGCAATAACTGGAGAAGTGGCCCCCAGAGAGAACCGACGCAGATGAGACCAGTTAGCATCCAACAAACGGAGCGAACAAGAGATTCGCATATTCGACCTGCTAGAAGCGTCGACACCATTAGTACTCCTACTGGAACTACATCGAGAGAAATTCCACCTTCCAATGGGAAAACAACAATGGAGACCCATCTTAGCTTGCCTATTACAACAACAACAACCGCCTCAATGACTACTACTCATATAGAGACGCTCCAAAAGGGCAAGGATGTAAAAATTAGAACACCAGAAGTAACACAAGGGGTAGAGGCAATGGAAGTTACTCGGATACAATGAAAAATTATGGAGAATACAAAAGAAACTACAAAAAGCAAAAACCAAGAAACAAGAAAAACGTCACCATTAGTCCCAGTAGACACGTCAACAGCAAACACCGAACCCACTCCAACATCAACATAAAATAACATCGATAGAAGTAAGCCAAATCATTAATATGGCACGGAAAAATCTTCAAAAGAAGAATAAAACTCGGAAAAATCTTTAAAAAAACAGAAAACTATGTCGAACATCGCTTCACTACAATCCCCACTACCAAAAGAAATAACTACAACAACAACAACAGTCACATCGACAAAAGTTAAACCTGTAACATCAAAAGCAGACACTGGAAGTACACCAGCAAATCCCAAGAAAAGGCTACAAAAAAAGAAAAAACCCTGAACTTTCGCCTTTTTTTATCCAGAAGTTCCACAACAGTCACAACCAAGTAAACGACAAAAACGGAAAACTCGACTCACTGTCAACCAAAGAGCAGACGTGGTCAATTATATATTTTACCATGCCGGGAAAATTAGAATTGGATTCATGGCGGCTGATCAAATTACTGCACTTAATTACGTAGAAGACCTAAGACGGGTGATGGATACATATCAAATGTCAGGATGTACCTCGTGAGAATATATATATTTTGTTGCTGCTCCTCTTTGACTTTGGAAAATAGGGGCTGATTTCTACTTGACTCCAATTCCATTACTGACATTAGTATCCAACGAACTAATCAAGGCTTACCGCATGGGAACACCAAAATTCCTATCACCGCCAGAATACATCTAGCTCTTGGAGACATCATCTGCCCGAGTTTAATTGAATCAGCTGTCAGATGGACGATCATCCTGCCCAAACACCTGAAGAGACTACTGTTTCCTGACGAGGATTGACCTCAGTTCTTTTTAGGCTACCATATCATCGCCTCTTAACAAGGGATTTCGTTTTGGCTTGAAATCCCGATTCGATAATACTTTACTAAACAAACACGATCATTTAATCACCGTTCTAAATTAACAATCAATTATTGTAACTCGATTACACAAAAGTTAACTGGTTTCATAGACCTACCAGTTTTCTTTAATATAAATTATAAACATGTACACTATTTACCTTTAAAATTTAAAATCTAGATAGGAAAATGTATAATTTATAACCGCGACTCTAATTACGATTGTGGCTTACACAAAATTGATGATAGCAATTATCCATTATGAAGATAACTGGGTTGAATTTAACAAATGTTTGTTTAAGGCGTTTTAAGAAGGTTACGGCTGGCGTTTGGCATCTCCTCTCGGGTCCCTCTCCTCCCTGCCAACTCGGACATTTAAAAGACGAGTGTGTGGGCCGATTCCCACTCGTATATAAATCAGGTGCCTCGAAGAGCATGTAAGCACGGAACCAGGGTGATGTTATATGAGAATTACCCAATCAAAGTCAACGTCTCATACCGCAGTAGACAGGCATTTCATCAGAATGAGTGTGTGCTGGGTCCATTTCCTCTCATCATAACCCTCCAGACAGGTCAGTTGGGACTTTATTGTCCCACGACCTATTGGCTTATTTAAAGAGCAAACCTTGTGTGCATACATGCACTGGGGGATGAGTCTCTCTCTCTCTCTCTCTCTCTCTCTGCCGAGTCATACCAAAGACTTGTCAAAAATGGTATCAGGATGATGTGACTTGGCGGAACATCATGCTACATGTCTGCAGCATGATGCCCGAGTGCTAGACATCATTATAAACTGCCACACTGCAGACATCGTAGCGATATGACTTAAAAATTGTTAAAGCTATGTTAAAAATCCAAAATCTCTCTCTCTCTCTCTCTCTCTCCTATATATATATATATATATATATATATATATATATATATATATATATATATATATATATCGTGTCCAGAATGAATTTTCATTTCCAGACCAAATAGCCATATTTAATACATAGGGCTTTAAAAGACTGGATTTCGAAAACAGTCTTTATTCGACTAAGAAATTAGTGTGTAAATATGGATTTAGCAATATAAAGCGTTACTATTTAAGCTTTCAGGAACTGATCACTAAATGCCACAGTGGTCACTTCATGAATGTGGACAACTTCAAAATTGTTTTAAAACTTGGACATCAAAAGTTTCAGTTTCAGATGTCATTCTTAGTTCATCAAAAGATGAAGAAAAAATTATGGAAATGAGGCCAACCTTTTAATTTATCAAAGTTCTATAATCGTCCGTAAATAAAACTTTGCATCCCTTTTATAAATCTCTATTCTGAAACTAAAAAAGAAATTAGCAAAAGTGTGCCACAACGTACGTAGGAGAGCGGACGTAAATTTACGATGAACCATCTTGCACCATGGTAGGTAAAAATGTACAATGCATACTTGCTTCTGGTGACGGTTTTAACAGCACATCGCAGTTTTTTTCAGTATTTGTAAATCACAAAAGAGCTTAGTCAAATGATATTATTGAGCAAAAACATACAAAACTACATACGCGTTTTATTTGGTGTTTGATATGGCGTTGGGACGCGCTGACGCCATCAGGCCGAAACGTTGGTTGGTTAGTTGGATTATTGTGGTTTTCGTTCTTTTGAACATGTACCACTTGTTTATTCACGCACTGCGTGATTTTTAATTACTCCTGGGGGAAGGAAAAGGAGCCTCATCCCCCAGGCTTTTATGTACTCACAGAGTACTTTTTAATTTAGCCACTCAGGTGTAGGACTAACTAGTCTTTAACAACCTGACTGAAAGGCTAATAAACATGAGTGTGAATAGTCACATCACACACTCATGTTTCTTAGTTGGATTGAAATGCCCCAGGTGTCAACCCAAGCAGTATGTGACGCCCGCTACGATTGGTCGGCAGCGATGACGTCACATTAGGACACCTGGTCTTGTGGCAGGTGGAAATCGTTCCACATACTGCCACGTGTACGTTGTCCGAGCGTGGTAAAGGAGGAAAAGTACTCGGAAAGCCAGCCATGGATGTCATGTACTCCCCAAAACGCCAGCCCGTACTTATTCCAAATCATGTCCAGTTTACTAATGGACAAAATATACCAATAATGTGTTAGCCACCTCTGCAATTATTCAAATCATAAGAGTTATAAATTTTGAATAAAATTTTCCGAACAAGTTTGAATTTAGTGTACATAGTGTACATACTTATTGAAATTAAAACCCAATCGGTCAAGTCTAAACGACTTATAGCAATTGAGTAACGCATGGTAAAAGAGTAAGTGTGAGAATTTAAACGGCGGTACCAAAACAGATCAATTCGGATGTTGTTGTTGTTGTTGTTATGGGGTTTAACGCCATTTTTCAGCACAAGATAGGCTATACATGGCGGCCAGTATTAATGGTGGAGGAAGAACCAGGGAAAACCCCGGAAAGAACTACCGACCCACGAGAAGCTACCAGCAAGCTTTCTCACATATCCACATTGGCCGAGCCCGAGACTCGAGCCCACGCAGACATAGGTGAGATGGCAGTGATCCGTGACGGATAGCGCTTTAGACCACTCGGCCACTCGGGGACCCCCATTCAGATGTAAGATTAGTTGATCTAGGAGGGATACCAAGCCAAAATGGATCCCTATTAGATATTTACAGGCAATTTTAGTAGCCCTAAGAAGGGCTTTTGTTTTTAGGCAAACGTTCCCCGTCTGTCCTCTGCTTCCCTGCATAGCTGAGCTGTTTGCTTGCTTCGTTAGTTTCCCCTGGAAAGGCATAACCATGAAGTTTAGCGATGTATTTAGCCGCCTCGGTCAGCTGGCGTAAGGAGAACTCTGAGTAAGCTTCATAATAGAGCGCCAATTAATGTATTGGATTGCATTGACGAAGTGGCCCGCTTTCTTGATATCATCAATTGCCTTTCCCAGTCCCAGGTTCCTCAGCTTCATCGCCGCTGGATGATGATACTTCCAGGGCGGCTGCCAGCGTGGAAGTTTCAAATTCTTCAGGGTCGTCTGCCAACATTGCCTGGATTTGGCTGAGTATGTTAGTAGAAATAGCTGTGGAAGCTTGATTTAAAATTTCAGCCAGATGTTGTTTAAGAGACAAGGAGACGGTTAAGAGTAGATCAGGAAGGCAGTATAGATAACGATTTATTTTGATTCCTTATCTTATTGGTTTGGAGTGAAAACTTGTTTATGGTTGTTTGTATGTTATCATGGAGTCCTATTTTAATTAATTCCTATTTTCCTATTTTAATTTTTTGTGGCCTTAATTGGTTTTTATTATTCGGGCTATGAACGGCTGTGTCAGTCTGTGAACCCACGAGACCTAACAGGCCGTCATAATTCCCAAACAGTGATTTTGTAATATTCGTCCTTAACTGGTTTTTATTATTCGGGCTATGGACGCCTGTGTCAGTCTGTGAATCCACGAGACCTAGCAGGCCGTCATAATTCCCAAACAGTGATTTTTTTATTTTTAAAAATTGTTTTTTTTTTTTTAATTAGATTCGTCCTTAACTGGTTTTTATTATTCGGGCTATGAACGGCTGTGTCAGTCTGTGAACCCACGAGAACTAGCAGGCCGTCATAATTCCCAAACAGTGATTTTGTAATATTCGTCCTTAACTGGTTTTTATTATTCGGGCTATGAACGGCTGTGTCAGTCTGTGAACCCACGAGACCGAGCCGGCCGTCATAATTCCCAAACAGTGATTTGTAATATTTTTGACTGATCTTTGATTTACGTTCTTAGATTTTATTTTATTAGATTGGATTCGTGTATGTGATGTGATGTGATTTTTTATTTTTAACGTAGCTTTAACAATTTTTCAGTCATATTGCTACGATGTCTGCAATGTGGCAGTTTATAGTGATGTCTAGCACTGGGGCATCATGCCGCAGACATGTAGCACGATGTCCCACCCAGTCACATTATCCTGACAGCAGGCCGACCAGTCCTAACACTAACCTCTTAATGCTGAACGCCAAGCGAGGCAGCTGTTAGTACCATTTTTTAAGTCTCTGGTATGACTCGGCCGGGGATCGAACCCACGACCTCCCACATCCGAGGCGGACGCTCTAACCACTAGGCCACCGGAGCGGTGGATTCATGTATAAAACTTATGATATTTTCTAATGTTAGATTAATATTGGGGTTTGTGTTCATCAAGAATTCTGGGTATGTTGCAGGGGATCCAATATTATGCTGTTTAACTTTAAACGTATTCATACCAAACGAGTTAAACTTTAAACGTATTCATACCAAACGAGTTCTTTCCCCCGACTTGAAATAAACCACGAATTGGGTTTTGTATTGATTTAAAGGCGCTTCTTTCAACATTTAGTATATTTTTGGCTCTAGAGTGTGAATAAAATTGGAAACGAATTGGGACTTAATGATACTCGATTCACCAAGTCTAAAAATATTGACGCGCGGACGTCAGAGAAGATACCTAATTAGTTCCAATCAGGATATGTGAGACGGAAATACGGATTGAACAGCTTTATGGAAAACCCGACCAAGCCTATAAGGTTAAATGGGTATGAAATAACAATTGTATGCCAGACCATGTTAGGCAGTTTTATTTTCAAACGTTGGACAATGCCTAAGCTAAATTTTAGGGTATTTCTGAACTATCTGTATAGAATTGTTTGTCGCAAGAAGCGTTCAGTAAAATGGGGAGTGTTATACCATTTGATTTTTGATGTTGAACCCTCAGATAAAAAACTCTATCGATGAGTGAAGTGTCTCCATAGAGTGTTTGGTAACTTTCCCATACTGAAATTCAAAAGACTATATTCAATGCAAGATTAAATGAATAACTTGTTTATAATGATGGGAAAAAGAGTATTATCTCCTGGCAACAGGTTAGTAATATGACTGGAATGAAACATATAATGATCGATCCGTCTGCATGATAAGAACAAACTTACCTTATTTAAATATTAACATCGGCAGACCGTACACACCAGTCAAGTTAGTACAGTACTTCATTACATCGGACTTCAAACTGACGGATACATTGGAACCCTTCTCAATATATATCCTTGCATCTGACGATGGTTTGAACAGTACATCCTAGTTTCGTTTGAATATTTGCAATAATGAAACAGTTAAATCAAGGGATATTGTGTAGCAGGTATGCAAACTTATATGCCAGATCATGTTTGAAGCTAAGTTTGGGTGCATTTATGACCTGAATGTATATAAACACTTATCTCGAACACAGTACAGTAAATGGCAAATATTTGTACCATATGACCTTTTTGTCAAACCCTGAAATAAAAGACCATATTGACTTGATGAGATGTGAAAGATAGTTGACCAGTTTCAAATTCAGATATATTTCTATTTCATGCTAGATCAAACGATGCTATTTTGTTTTTATTGATACCTAAGCTAAATTCAGGAGTATTTCTGAAATATATTTGGGATTAATTATAATAAACTGAATGAAAAGCGGAGAGGGGAGGGAGAGCTGCTGGTAGTGTTTATCTCACGTGACCTTGTTTGTCAAACCCAACAAGAACGTTTCCAAATGGGGAAAGATCTCTCCGCTACGCTCCTTTGTCACCCGTGGATGCCCGTACTGATACTTCCTTGTTTTTCATGATCAAGCATAGAGAAGAAGACGTCATCGACAACAATGTAACAATATGCAACATAACAATGTATGTGCTCGTTTTATCAATCGATAAGTGACTGCTTGATAAAGAAACTTTCATTGCCTCATTCAAACAGTGTGAATAGTTCACTGTGGGTCAAGCTTGGCGAGAAAATGTTCACAGTGATTAGTTAAGCAGGTATATGCATCTTCATGAGAAACGAGGAAATTCTAGTACATGTCACCACGGGTAATAACGGTTTATCGCTCGTGGCCTGTGACGCCACCGCAATATCTACGCAAGTATCATTCCTTAGCAACTTGGAGTATCATTTCTTTGCAACCGGTGACCAATGTAGCAGGTTTGTCCGTACTTGGCTATCATTTAAAAAAAAATCAACAACGCTTGTTAACCTAAACATTGGTCACAAATGACAATACTTTTTACGACTTATACCGGAAAAAAAAAAGAAAACTGTTCGGGGTAAATAAAACTGCTACAAAGAACAAGATGTAAATAAACAATTTTTATCCACCAATATCATAATGCAGCTAGTGTGAAGCATGTTACTATGTTTTGATATGTTGTTTTAACGTCGAAATGTCACGTGTCAGATGCAAACAGTAGTTTTACTCAAGTTCGTTTAGTGCAGTGTCGAGAGAGTTGTAGAATAACGTGGGGAAGCCGACTAAAGTGACGATCTGAATACCCCCTAAGTACTTTGCTATGTATACAGTTGTACAATTTAAAACCTTGTGGAGTGTTTACTAGTATCATCATTCTAAGAAAACTGTTTCGGCAGGGTTATATTTACATTCGCCAATACACTGGGAAAGGTAACTGGAGATAAAAGTTGAATTTTGGTCCAAGATTGTTTTCATAAAATCTCAAGCACGAACTCGATCTCAACAGTTATGTGACTTCCATTAATGTACTCAATCGAGCGGAACGTCCACAGACAGCTCAACCAGAATCCATGCTTGTAAACGTTTCAACTTTATATACCTTATATTGTTCCTATATTTTCCGGAATACAACACTTACAGCACTCAAAACAAATAAATTCTCATATAATCACTTGGCTTAAGGCACGTGATTTTCTAACTGCAACTGGTGCAAAACATCGGATATTAATGTACTGTTCGAAAACTGAATACATCTGATTCGACGATAAGTAAAGATTGACTGACAGAAGGACATCTAACAGTGTAAAGACTATGAATGTAATACCAGCAAATAATACCCACCCCACCTCCAATTCTGCTGTCATGATGAGGACAACTAATATCTGGGATACCATTTGTTTTGCTGTCTTTGCCTTATATGCCATTAAGTGCGCAACGGTTACCTCCTTTTTGTTAAAAGAGAAAACTTACTGTGCATCTCAGCGTGTGTATAGTTTCAATCTTATGCTGCACCTTTAGTTTCATTTAATTAAAAATTTACCCAATAATTTAAGTTACCTAGACTTCTAAATGTTTTTAACATCAATCACCTTTTTCTGTTAATTATCTAAACACTAAATTCACTTGTACTTATTGCCTTTTTAAGTCATGTGCTATCTGATCTGTCCCACTTTTTTCTTGAATTATTCCGTTTTTGTGCGTCTTGCAAATCATCTCTTTATTTGTTTTATATTATGTGTATAAAAAAAGAAACTCATTGGAGCTTATGCTGAATTGTTGTTATAATTATGCCGACAACGAATAAATCTTATTCTATAACGATTTTAATATATTTTATTCTTGTGAGCTGAACTGAAACATCAAAGATGATATTTAGAGGAACCACAGCTTAATGGTATTCTCTACTACTTCCCTGATATTGTATTCCACTGAGCTATTCATATTAACAACAAACAAAACTCGGTTATATGTATGAGTTCTCGAACCAAACCAAACTCAGTTTTCATTTGTTCGCTTACGGAGCCAACAATAGTCAGCGGTGTTATCAACAATGATAAGACACTCGATTATATATATATATATATATATATATATATATATATATATATATATATATATATATATATATATATATATATATATACATTGCAGATCGTTGATTGATTTTTAAAATATTGGTGCCAATAACGATCACACATGGGTTTCCATCTTCCAGGTATGCCGAATACCCAGGTGAATTCTTGTACTCTTTGGTTCTAACTTTGGGTTTTAACACTTCTCAAGTTATCTAAATAATAAAAACTTTGTAAAAAATCATTGACTATTACAAAGATATGAATATATATAATATTTCGTTTCCATCAATATTACACAGCTTTAATGTTTTAATAATAATAATAATAATAATAATAATAATAACGGATTTGCTTTGTTTGTATCAACAAATTGTAAAAATTTCAAAAGCCTATCAGTTGGTATAGTCGGAATCGAAAGCTTTCAGAAGCAATTTTTATTTGAAGTAACGTCTTAGTTTATTGTTAATAGAGTGCAAAATTGGTTCCTTTATTTTCGTATAAAACCTTGACAAAATTTCTTCATCTTCATCAATCACTTGACCTTTATCATTTAGCTGTAGAATTTTTCTTCTGATTTCTTAATACTTTTTCATGCGTGAAGTTCATTGCAAATCTTCCAACTAGAACAAATCTTATGACTGCTATTTTCTGAAGTGACTGATGGTTTTCTTGGCAGTTTGGATAATGTTAATAACTCCAGGCACTGTAGGGTGCTTCAGTTACTTTGCTTCTCCAGGCACTGTATGGCACTTAAATAACTTTGCTTCTCCAGGCAATATAGGGTGCTTCAATAACTTTGCTTATCCAAGCACAGTAAGATGCTTCAATAACTTTGTTTCTTCAGGCACAGTAGGATGCTTCAATAACTTTGCTTCTCAAGGCACTGTGCGGTGCTTTAATAACTTTCCTTCTCTGGGTACTGTAGGGTGCTTCAATAACTTTGCTTCTCCAGGCACTGTAGGGTGCTTCAATAACTTTGCTTATCAAGGCACTGTAGGGTGCTTCAATAACTTTGCTTCTCCAGGCACTGTAGGGTGCTTCAATAACTTTGCTTATCAAGGCACTGTAGGGTGCTTCAATAACTTTGCTTCTCCAGGCACTGTAGGGTGCTTCAATAACTTTGCTTATCAAGGCACTGTAGGGTGCTTCAATAACTTTGCTTCTCCAGGTACTGTTGGATGCTTTTTTGAACTTTATATAATCAAAAAAGTCAGGGGTTATCGTGTCAGTTTGGATAGTTTTGAACCTCCCTAGTCAATAGTAATTCATTTGGGTACTCATAAAAATGGAATTAATGTGTCAAAATGCCGATTTTGTTCCTTTCTTTTTGTTTTGCAGACCAGTCTTGAAGAGTAGATGATTCCAATGCATAAAATGTCGACAACTCCCACATCATCACGTCCACGTCCTATTGATAACGCAGATTTCGATAAGGTCATCTTTTAATGGATGAGACTAATGGATCCATAGATTTAGTAAGTCTCATATGAACTGGTACATATCTCAGAAGACCTTTGTTGTTTTCTTTGTTTCAGTATATATTGAGTACTTGCCGTTACATCGCACTCCAGTGCAACGGGAAGCAAAACTATAATTTAACAAGTACAAGGCAGAGTCAAATCTAACTGCTAATTTAATAATTCATAAACGAGCCTTTGAATCATATCTCGTGGGTGTTCAGTTTATGATATGATATGATATCGAGAGAGAGAGAGAGAGAGAGAGAGATGTATGTTGGGATTTATTATATTACGGAGGCAAAACATTTTTGCCAAATGTCAGTTAAAGACGATTTACAAAATTTTTGAGACAGTTCTTTTGTATCCAGTGTTCTAAAAGAATTCAAGAAGGATCAACCAATTCAACGATTACGTTTCTATAACCTTTGCGTACATTAGGTTTCTTTAACCGTTGCGTACATGACATTTCTATAACCTCTGCGTACATGACGTTTCTATAACCTTTGCGTACATGACGTTTCTATAACCTTTACGTACATGACGTTTCTATAACCTTTTCGTACATTACGTTTCTATAACCTTTGCGTACATTGCGTGTCTATAACCTTTGCGTACACTTTTCAAACTTTCTTAAATATGGATCTAATGGAAAGTCGTACATTAACTCACCCAAGGTTTGTTTTGACTGAAGTTTTGGTCTTGGATTCCGTATTGAGTCGCAGTTTTTAAGACCTCAACTAACTCCTTTTCTACTCCCATGGAAACTGTACTTGAATACCTAGTGTTAGTTATGTATAAACGTAGAGAAGCAGAAAACCAAATTATATTTTTTTATTTAAAAAAAAAACAAGTGACGTCGTCATAAGTGCATAATCTCTCTTATGTCTTCCGTTATTTTTTGCTGGTAGGTTTAGTTGGTAAAAGCATATTATACTTTAGATCCGTATTTTTCTTACCAAACGCATAAATTCACTTACGTAGCTGAAAGACTTTGAAAGTTATGAAACTTGTCACTAACATCTAAGAAATCGAGAACCAGGGAATTTTTGCTATACTTTATAAACCATCACATCTAAGCAAGCAATCCTCGTACCACAAAACAATATAAATATAATTTAAAATAAGTAATTTCAAAAAAAAATTTAAAATTTTCCTCACAAAAAATTGAAAGTTAAAAAGATGAGAAGCAGAAGATCGTATTCATCCTGGTTGAAATGTTGCCCAGTTTGATACCGTGATTGTGTTCTATGTCATCAAATTCAGTGTACACAATACAGCATATACGTATACAAATTTAAGTCGGTAGAATCACGTAAAATATTCTTTCCGGGTTCTGCTGATCACTGTGGAGAGAGAGAGTTGCAAGAAGGAGACCATAAATATGTTATACTACTTACGAAAATTAAAAGTTTTGTGCGATCGTATTTCATAATGAGAAACTGTACGTACCAGATATCAACCAAAATTCCATTTTAAACTGAATTTAATAAATTAATATGCATACATGTCTCAATACGGTCATAAGAAATTTCACTCTCCTTTAAATATCACTTTTGTAAACATTAAAGCCCTTAAATCCCCAATGCCGCCGTTACGTGCAAACAGTAAGCCATATCATCTGAATAATGCTCAATCTTGAAAGATATTGGTCCTAAACATCGTTGGGTTCCATTAAAACCAGCTATGTTTACTTAGGAATTCTGAAGATTTCTTTATCATCTTCATGTCATTCAAGAATATATATGTCTCTGAGTTTATCTTTCACTGAATAGGAGACAACCAGAGTTTAATGCTTCATATTTTACATGTTCATTCTTTAACAGTTTGCAAGTCTTGACAGGGTATTCAATCTTTGTTTAAACGCAGTTTGCGCATCAAGACTCTTTTTCCTGTTGTCGTTAATCTGGTTTTTGGTACTGTTCAATTTTGTTTGTCGTTTCTCTGCCACATTTTTAACAGATTAAACAGCTATATTGTTTTCTGTCAAAGTTATACTTATTTGAGTATAAGCACGTCCTTGTTATTTTGAGCATTTGAGTATAAGCAATCAGCATGTCTTTGTTATTTAGTATTTGAGTATAAGACGCCATTGTTATTTGAGTATTTGAGCATAAGCACGTCCCTGTCACTTGAGTATAAGTACGTCCTTTTTATTTGAGTATTTGAGTGCAAACTCGTCTTTATTATTTGAGTGTAAGAACGTCGTTGCTATTTGAGTATTTGAATATAAGCACCTCCTTGTTGTTATTTGAGTATAAGCAACTCCTTGTTATTTGAGTGTAAGTCGCTCCTTGTTATTTGAGTATTTTAGTACAAGCACCTCCTTGTTATTTGAATATTTGAGTATAAGCAATAAGCACGTCATTATTATTTAGTATTTGAGTATAAGTACGTTCTTTTTACTTGTGTATTTAAGTGCAAGCACGTCCTCGTTATTTGTGTATTTGAATATAAGCACTAAGCACGTCATTGTTATTTAGCATTTGAGTATAAGCACCTCCTTATTATTTGAGTATAAGCATGTTATTGTTATTTGAGTATTTGAGTATAAGCACCTCTTTGTTATTTGAGTATAAGCATGTCATTGTTATTTGAGTATTTTAGTATAAGCATGTCATACTTATTTGAATATCTTTGTACAGAACTGTATGTTAGCTGTATTGATTTTATTAGATCACCTCAATTTGTAATGTGGTAGTCATTCAAGTTTTAAGACATTGTTTATTCGTTTACACAATGTTATATATTTCTCCTCTTTTTTCCGTACGGATTTAAAATTAAAATCATTTGGACATCTGAAAGATATTTTGCACGTGTAATTTCTGTGGAAAACATGTTACACGCATATCCTGGAAACCTGTCACTATTCAGTACTATCTTTGATGTCAATATTTAACCGGTGTATGCTGCCTCCTTTTACCATAAAAGAGATTTCTAACAGGTAAACACAAGCACGAATAGTAACAATATTTTCCCACGTTATTAATTTGATCGAGAAAAATGAATGCACTATTTGGTTTAAAAACAACAAAAGAACAAAACAAATGTAACTTATTCGGTATATACATGTGTATATCTCTGCCTGTCAAATCCTATCACTTCTGAGTTGCTATTAGTTTTGTAGACTCATGACAACTTTAGAATTATGTTTTATATACTCGATGTTAATACTTTCTTCATTGCTACTATTTTCTGTTATTCCATCTTGATTTCGTTCAAGTAAATCTCAAAATTGTAAGACAACCAGGTTTTAAAGCAAGTTTTTAAAAAAAATCTTGTTGTGGCTGATGTGAGATAATTTTGATTTTTAAATATCACTTGAAATTGTGTCATACCCAATAACAAAATGTAGTATCCACAATAAAACGGATAGTTCACCATTTCTATTGTGAACCGAATTGTCGGTATAAATTTATTTTTCAGAGAGACTGTCGTTTGAAATAAACCTCATCATTCATGTGTCATAAATTAAAACATGTAAATTTTTAAACAGGCACGAGGTATAAGCTTTAACGTGGTTTATACTTACTTAGCGATCTATGATATCATAACAGACTGCAAGCGTCTCCAAAATCTCATTGTCATTTTATTGCTTTTCTTCTTTAACAAAGACTTTAGGTTTTTACCTCATCATTATTCTGAATCTCAGATGTACTTATTTTCTTCGTGATTTAATTGCGTATCTCATTGTATCTGTTGCACCCTGTCACCCAAGTTAAATTCCTTATGATTAAGCATGTTATCACTTATTGCCATGCTTATCATGTCATTTGTATTAAAGTTCCTCGAAGCTCAATAAAACCAGATTATAGCAAAACATGAAACTATCCATTGGACTTGGAAACCAGCAGTTGCTATACCTACCCCACAGAAAACCATAATGATGCAAACCTCTATCCCGCTCAAAATGTTCTTTGAAACTTTTGTATTTCTTTCTAACACCTTTGTAAAGTTCAACGGCTTTAATCAGTATGTTATTAGTTGATCTTTTGCAGTCTGAAGCCAAAAACATCCTGTGTCGCAGATCTTTTTCAATCTGAAGCCAAATGTCATCGGCAAGTTGGAAACAAAGGTTTTGCAGTTTTTTCTGTACAATTTTAAAACAGATTAGATTTAGCACTAGCTTTTGAAAAACCAGGATTTGGAATAGATATGTCATTTGGCATTTTGGTTATGAAACATTAACCAAATGTACCCTCTGTATACAATAACAACAGCCTAAGAAAACAGTATCACAACATATCTATTTATATATTTTGTTTGAGCAATGGATTCTTTCGTCTTCTGATACTAGATTTTCTCTTGCTTAAGTTTAAACCTTTCTGTTTTTACACTCTTAAAGTCGTTTGAAAGTTTCAAAGTTGTGTGCCAAGATCAACTCTACAGGAATTCTTTTTTATTTGTGATGTCACTTATTCCGGAGATTTGTTAGTTGCTATGCATAGCTATATTGTGACTTTTACTTTTCGTGCGTGCCTGTAGATTGCATAGGATCTATAAATAGGTGTTTAGGATCCTTACGATGATCCAAGGTTGACTTTGCCGGGGTGGGAGTGGGAGAAAAGCACCCCACTCCTCCATAAATGCCCCATACGGCTTGCGTCTCTGATCGCCTCTGTCAACCAAAATCTAGCTCCTGGCCCTAGCGAGTGGCTTAGCGTCTAAGTCCGGCGGACTATGTTTCCACTAACAGGAGAAGGGGTGAAGACGGGTCACTGGCACCTTAATAACAGTCGCTTCGGGTAGATGGGGCTCGTAAACCTTGGATGGTAGCTCATCTAGGAAAAGGAAAACTCCGATTCCAACCCCACGTTGCCTTGCGGCTATACCCACTCACGGGAAAGACTAAGGGAGTAAATCCCGACAGAAAATCCTACGACACCGTTGATACGAAGTTGTATCGGCATTGTTCGTTCTCTTGGGTTCACCAGCTGCGTGGAGAGGGAAATCTGCTGCATGGGCAACAGCTGATTATCCATACTACCCTGCCCAGGCTTCGTAGCTCCACTGGGGAGGACACTCCAGCGTCGTCGTAAGGCGTCGGCACAACACAGGAATCAGCAGTCTACCGGTTCTAAGCCATAGCTCAACTGGCGTAGAGCTTGGTTCTACGGGTTGTTTCCGACGGTGGGAGAGACCGCCATGTTTCATTGGACAGCTACCGTCCGCCTCAAGCTGGGTAGCCCCCAGACAGTAAGGTGCTGTCCCGCCGTGGCCTGTCTGCTTCACTGGGTGCGTGGAGCTTAGAGAACCATCTCGACAAGCGGTCCACACATTCCGCACCAGGTAAGACACAAGGAAGAAAGAAGAAGACTCCAGCTCTTCGTTTCGCAAGCTGGAACGTTAGGACCATATGTCCTGGACTCACCGCTGACCTTAGCAGATCGACGACACACGGAAGACTGCCGTCATTGACAGTGACCTCTTCCGACTGAACATCGACATTGCCTTCCTTCAGGAGACCCGACTGTACGAACAGCGGCACCATCAGGAAGGCCAAGTACACCTTTTGGCAAGGGAAGCCCTCGGACGAACCTAGGCAGCACGGTGTCGGCTTCGTTATAAAGAACACGCTCGTCGCCTTCATAGAGCCTCCGTCATCAGGCACTGAGAGGATCCTTGCTCTCCGGCTGTCAACATCCTCAGGCTCAGCCAACATCATCAGCGTATACACCCCAACCCTCTGCTCCACCCCAGAGGAGAAAGACTAGTTCCACGAGGCTCTGTATCAAACAATATATAGTATCCCCATCACCGATGGCCTCTACCTGCTAGGAGACTTCAATGCTAGAGTGGGAGCTGACTACGAGACCTGGCCCACATACCTCGGGTCTCACGGAATGGGCAAGATCAACGAGAACGGTCAGTGACTGCTGAAGATGTGCTGCTCCCACAGCCTATGTGGGACCAACACCTTCCTCAAATGCAAGGAGATCCACCAGGTGTCATGGAGACACCCACGTTTCCGCCACTGGCACCAGCTAGACCTCGTCATCACCAGGCGTGTGCAACTGGCCAGTGTCCTCCTCCTCATCCGCAGTTACCACAGTACCGACTGAGACACGGACGACTCCCTCGTGGCCAGCAAGGTGCGAATAATACCCAAGAAGATGCACCACGCCTAAAAGAAGGATCGCCCACGCATCAACACCCGCTATCCAAGCAGCACAGAGAAGACACAGCAGTTCATCAGCAACCTGCATGAGGCTTTCACCAAAGAGACACTTGTTGACACCATCGGCTCCAAGTGGTCCCACCTCCGAGACGCTGTTTACACTTCAGCCATTACTGCCTACGGGAAGAAGGAGCTAAAGAAAACCGACTGGTATGAGGCCAACTGGGAGGAGATGGAGCCCGTGACTAAGGTGAAGAGGAAAGCCCTACTGGGTTACAAAGCTGCGACTAGCTCTAGTACACTACAAGTCCTCAGGACTGCAAGGAACAACGCCCAGCAGACCGACCGCCACTGCGTCAACACCTACTGGCTGAACCTCTGCACCAGTATACAGATAGCTGCCGACACCGGGGATGCAAGAGGCATGTACGAGGGTATCAAGAAGGCAACAGGCCCCTCCCCCCCATTGAAGACCGCCGTCCCTCAAGTCCAAGACGGGTGAAGTCATCACAGACCAGGGAAAACAGCTCCAGCGCTGGGTTGAGCACTATCTCGAGCTGTATGAAACCCAAAACGTCCTTACCGACACCGCCCTGGACGTCATCACAGACCTGCCAGTCATGGAGGAACTAGACACACCGACCACCCTGGAAGAGCTCAGGAAAGCCATCGACTGCCTCGCTTGTGGGAAAGCCCCTGGGAGAGACGGCATCCAGCCTGAAGTCATCAAGAACGGGAAACCAGCTCTGCTACAGCACCCTACACGATCTCCATTGCCTCTGCTGGGGTCAGGGACACATCTCCCAGGACATGCGAGGAGCCAGCATCGTCACTTTGTAAAAGAACAGGGGAGACCGTAGTGACTAAAACAACTACCGGGGCATCTTCCTCCTTAACATCGTCGGAAGGTTTTCGCCTGTGTCGCCCTGGCGCGCTTGCAGACCCTAGCCTCTCGCGTCTACCCAGAGTCCTAGTGTGTCTTTCGAGCCGGCCGGTCAACTGTAGACATGATCTTCTCACTAGGCCATCTGCAGAAGAAGTGTCGTGAGCAGCAGATGCCCCTCTACAGCTCTTTCATAGACCTGACTAAGGTGTTTGACCTGGTTAACCGGACAGGACTCTTTAGGCTCCTGCAGAAGATAGGCTACCCTCCACGACTGCTCGCTGTTGTCACATTGTTCCACGAGAACAGTGCTTCAACGGCGCGACATCGGATGCCTTTCCATTCAGCAGCGGACTGAAGCAAGGCTGCGTCCTTGTGCCACAGCTGTTTGCCATCTTCTTCTCCATGCTTCTCCAGTATGCCTTCAGGGACTGCAGCGAGGGAGTGTACATCCACATCAGGTCTGACGGCAAACTGTTCAACATAGTCCGTCTCCTTGCTAAGACTAAAGTCACAGAGGTTCTCATCCGTGTATTGTTCTTCGCCGACGATGCAGCCTTGACATCACACAGGGAATATGGACTGCAGCAGTTGCTATGTCGCTTCTCTCGTGCCTGCACGGAGTTTGGACTGACCATCAGTCTAAAGAAGACGAAAATCATGGCTCAGGACCCAGACTCCCCTCCCACCATCGTCATCGATGGGTACAACCTGGAAGTTGTTGAGAACTTCACATACCTTGGGTTCACGATGCTCTCTCTCCATTGATGCTGATGTGAACAGCATGATTTCCAAGGCAGTAGCAGATATGGTTATACTGAACCAGAGGGTCTGGAACAATCCCACCTCACTGAGAAGACCAGACTGCGCGTATATCAGGCCTGTGTGTTCAGCATACTCCTCTACAGCAGCGAGGCATGGACCACCTACGCGAGCCACGAGAGAAAACTCAACAACTAAGATGCCTGCGGCGCATTCTGCGCATCCAGTGGCAGGACAACGTACCCAACACAGAGGATCTGGAACGCACCATCATGAACATCATACTCTCCTTCGCTGGCTTGGCCACGTCAGGAGAATGGCCCCAGGCCGCATTCCCAAGGACTTGCTATACGACACGACTGACTGAAAGGCCACATCTGCGTTACAAGGAGGTCTTCAAGAAGGACATGAAGACTACCAACATTAACGTCGACTGGGAGAGCTGTGCTGACGACCGCTCCACCTGGTGTCTTGTTGTCAGACAGGACGTTCAGAAAGCCAAGGAAACGAGAAACACAAACCTCGCTTCAAAGAGAACCAGGAGGAAGGCAAAACAACAGCAGCCTCAACAAGCTTCGACGTTCACCTTCAGCACGTCCAACAGAGACTGTCACTCTAGGGTTGGACTCTTCAGCCACTCGCGAAGGTGCAGAAAGGACACCCAACCGGAAGCTACACCATCGTCTCATCCAAGACGGACGGATGCCGACGACAATCCTTATTATTAACATTAATAAGAAACCTACTGGATGGTTGGTTCGTGTGCTAGAAAACTCCGACGTGGAGATGTGAGGACAGTCACGTATCGAGTAGGAAAATATTACCATCTAGAGCCGTATGGGTGTATATAAGGACGTAGTTGTGGACACTTAATTCATTCATATCTTATATGTTCTTGTTTTCATATCAGTCTGCAGATATATTTAATGTTGTGAGAAGAAACATTTGCTTGTATTTTCATTGGAATAACAAAACGCTCATTGACTCTGGACTAAAATATTTTTATATGATTAATTTGAATTTTTTCAAAGGAATTCTGGACAATGACATTGTGATACATCAAGAATGTTGACACATTAGCACCTTCGAGGACCTGGAAATCATTTGGACTTGCGTAGAATGTTTTTATAGGATTATTTGGATTTAATTCATAATGGAAGTTCCTCTTAAATGCTCATTATGACTTACATAATTAAATTATTTGCTAAGTTTAACAAAACCTTTTGGTTTTGTTTCTT
Organism: Sinohyriopsis cumingii; assembly: GCA_028554795.2. Taxonomy (NCBI): domain Eukaryota; kingdom Metazoa; phylum Mollusca; class Bivalvia; order Unionida; family Unionidae; genus Sinohyriopsis; species Sinohyriopsis cumingii. Next base: position 84,349 of record JAPYKE020000441.1, read on the forward strand.
TCTGTTGCTTAGTTTATGACCATATAGTCGTAACACAGTCTTCCCCGTTTCTTTCCTTTTGTTTTCCCCATCATCCATTTATTGGAAATAATAAAATTAAGAAGTAAATGCTAGCACAATTTTAAGGTTACTTGCAAATTAATCTACACCATATTTTAAGTAATATATTACTTGCACAAATGTCTCGAAAGTTAGAGTAATGAAATATCAACAGTAAAACGTTCATTTGAAATACGAATAGTCAAATATTAGTATTACATAGAAATAATAAAGTATTAACGATAAATACGAAGAAATGTTTAAAATTCAAAATGGAAGACAAATCCGTTTCATAATGGTTAAAATATTGCAAACTCTGTATGAAAGAATACCTTAAAGCGTGAAGAGAGCAATAAAAACTTTAAAAATAGTAAAGGAGCAAAACAGAGAACAATACAATAAATACATGAAAAAACAATAAATCAAGATACCATAATACATATGACAAGAGTTGGAATTTTAATTCAACAGATTATTGAAGTCTGCTACAACGTTGAAAATACTTCATGTTTTATTGCTACAGTGGATAACTAAAATTGTAAGTACAAGTAGACATTATTAATAATGCCACATAAATCATATTATTTCATGTTCTTCTTTTATTTCTGTGATCCTGAAAAGTAGATAAGAATGTTTTCTAACATAAAATACGAGATATATGATAGCTGGAACTACTAGGTGACAAATTATAAAATACCTGATGAAAACGAGATAGAAGAGAACGATGCAAAAGTTTAAACTTTCAACAACGTAAAAATTTACGTATAGGATACAATTTTGTATCCTTGAGGAACGTGCGTTCATATTTTTAAACTATTTTATCTCTTCTTTTGCTTCCCGATAAAGCTTAACATCGTAATAGACAGTAATAACAAAAGTCTGACCATTATTATCGTAAGTGCAAATACGTTGATTAAAAAAGCATCCAATACAATATTTTATGTCATTGTATGTTTTGTTTTTTATTCGCCTTTGTTGATTTTTAAAAAAAATGATTTGCTTTAATAATAGTAACTTAGCGTTAAATAGCGGTAATTCCAACTTGAATGCTAAGAAACCAGTAAACATATAATAACATTTAATGTCATATAGCCTTTTAACTCTGTAACTCATTACAATCATTGTTGGACTGAAATTTACTCACAAGATATGTTGCTGCCAGGACAGCAGCATCAAATAATACTTTAAAGGATTCAGCTGGTCTTGCATTAACAACTTTTTTCGGAGGTTTTCTTGAGTTGTTTCTCGTCCATTCGTTTCAAATACTAGTTATTTACTTTTTACCAGTTTTTTCACTGCATGCCCATTTTCACACGAACTGCTTGTTTTTTTAAGTCTTAAGTTCATTATTTAAACTAAATCATCCCGTAATATAGTAAAACAGCCTTTATTTTCCTGATTCTCCTTTGCTTTGATGTTTTCTTCTCATAATTGTTTGCTTAATTAATGTCTATCTTTTTTACCTGTATGTTTTATGTATTCCTTTTTGTGATTCGAGGCAGCTGAAAGTACCATTTTTAAAAGTCTTTGGTATGACTCGGGAGGGATTCGATCCCGCGACTTCCCGCATCCGAGGCGGACTTTCTAGCCACTTAATAAGTACATTGTATATGTCCCACATATGCAAATTTCCATCCTTGTTTACAAGTTTTGGGGATCAGAATTTCACATTTAGATGATGATATAGGATTTATTGGTACCTATAGTTGATCTGTGTGACCGCATTTGGCTGTATTCACTTGCAATATCCAAAATTGGTATTTCCCTCATGAATAGGATTGCTTTTAGTAATATATTCTAATTTAGTACATTGTCACTTGACTTTCCTGTATACTGGTATGTACTAATGTTTGCAACAATGATCAAACCTCACCGCCCCAACATTGCCTTAAACTTTATGATACTTAGTCTACCTGATTAGTTATTTAACTTGTAAATGGTTAAATATGCTTCTAGAAACCTCATATATTTTTAGGATGAATTTATCACTTTCATACATGACCATTGCTTCACATTTCTGAGTGTTATCTGTCAAATTTAATATTTTCCCCCATGCTTGCAACCTTAATGTTATTTTGAAATCACCATATCTAACACATTTTAACTTCATTTACATAGATCTTACTGTTTTCTAGAATTAAGTGAAACATATTGTATCTTTTCAGGTCTAGCCTGGTATCTGGAACAAAGTGTTAGAGTTGGATCAGCTTGGAAGCTCTCCAGTAGTCCAGTGGTGATAACAAGGTTTCATAAGGGCATGTGCAGTGTACTGCCATAAGTGACCAAGATTAGTTCACATCACCACACTGATATATAGCACATCAAAGACATGGCTTAGGTCTTCACAAGAAAGATCAGCACCATTTTTCAGTAAGGTAGAGCCTCCCTAGAAACTATTTTCCTATCCCATTGCCACCTTTTGTAGTTATCGACATTGAAATGGAATGCATTTTTGCTCTAAAACATGGTAGTGGTCCAATCAGAACTTTAAATCTGAATATGCTATTAGTTATGGAAACAACTGCCTAAGTACCTGACACAATACATGTGGTATATAGCACCTGTCATTGTTTCTTTAGTGTGTATACCTATATGCATCTGGACAGGCATATTGCGGTTTGCTGCAAAAATCACTATGAGCTATGTTGCTTCACTACACCTGGAAAAAATGTTATCAGTTGTACAGACCCAATCTACCATTTGTTTTAAATACAATTCATTAGTCAACTTTTCTGTCTAAAATTTCTCAAACTGTGTTTTATGACTTGTATGAAAATTTACGTTTTCAATAAAATTTAGCTTTTAAAATTTAAATGTTTATTTAATTTGCCATTAAAATTGAATTTATCAATGTGTGTAACTTTCAAACAAATTTAAGACAGGGCTTATCTTGTATTACAATTAGGTTTTAACTGCATTAAAAAATTCCTATAATTAAGAAAGACATAACAAATTTAGTTTTGGTTTCTCAAGAGCACTTGGACCAGAACTTGCACCCCGTGGAATACCAGCACTACATACTTTCTGACAGGTGTCACGTGTTTTGTTTGCAAGGAAATTCAAAAAGACTTCATTTATAAAGTTGAAACATGGATAGCTTGTAAATATAAAGGTTTGACTAAAATTGGCGTAAAACATGGAGCCTGTCAGGAATCGGGTTACAATTAATACTTCCAGTTCGGTAGCCACGAATATAGTTCTAGTCTATTTTTAGAACATTTTTTCCTCTCTCATTTTGGTGGTGATAGAAGAGTTTTATTTATGCATTTTTGGTAGGGATTTAAAGGTAACCGTTTATTCTTGATAATATGAGTTCAGGTTGTTGTTGTCTGTGTCTACTTCGGCGACAGTGCACAGTGAGTAATACTGCCTTGGTGATGATCCGGAAGTGAAATCTGTGTTCTGTTTACATGCTGCTATGTTGTCAGTCCAGCATCTCAAAAAAGAGCAGGTCAACCTTTGACAAGAACTTCACCGTGAAGTCATCTTTGAAGGTATTTTAGATTAACATATGATTTGCATTGATTGTCACACAGTGGAAAGGTCGGTACTGAGAAACAAATGTAGAGAACATATAGTAAAATTAATTGTGTTCTATATCCATCTCCGTCATTGCCGAAAACTGTCCAATTAAAATTTATCCTGGATATAATATCTCGCTCTGACTGGTGATGACATCAGATTAGTAGATGTTTAGTTTTGAAGGACTATTACAAACATGTGTTACGACTTAGTAAGTAGTAGTAGCTTTAAGGTTTGACGGAACGTCATCACAGTCAAAGTCTAGTTCTGGAAGGTTATTTATTTTTTTATTTCAGTGATCCATTTCAGTTATGGGCGATTCCCGTCAGGATTACATCATCGAGGGCGTGGATGGGCGAAGATAAAATTTTTTGCCTCTGGTTTCTTTCTATTTTTTTACTTTGCAAATCTTGTCGGTTAACATTCTTACTAATATTTATTTCTTTGTTCATCCAACTTATTGAATGCTACATACCATGTATAGAACGAGGTATATACTATCTTTGTGTTGCAAACTAGTTTGGCTCTGATATTTAACGTTTCATCTATGACTGGGCTCAAACATGTGTCTCTTTCTTTTATGTACAGGCATGCCTTCCACCTGTGACTGTGCTCAGACATGTGTCTCTTTCTTTTATGTACAGGCATGTCTTCCACCTGTGACTGTGCTCAAACATGTGTCTCTTTCTTTTATGTACAGACATGTCTTACACCTGTGACTGTGCTCAAACGTGTGTCTCTTTCTTTTATGTACAGACATGTCTTACACCTGTGACTGTGCTCAAACATGTGTCTCTTCTTTTATATACAGACATGTCTTACACCTGTGACTGTGCTCAAACATGTGTCTCTTTCTTTTATGTCTAGGCATGACTTACACCTGTGAATGTGCTCAAAAATTTGTTTCTTTCATTTACTGGCATGTCTTACAAATTTTGACTTTCAATTCCATATATTTTCATCCTACCACATTAACATGTAAACGTTTCATTACCAATTATTTACGATATGTAATAATAATTCATCGAATATCTACAATCACCCTTTCTTTGTATGCACATTGCTGATATCTTGTGTACTTTGTTTGACAATTTTCCACCTTTTTATTGTTGTTTTTCTTCGCTTTTTCTCAACTGTCAATTAATACAGTTTCCAATTTTTGCCAAATTAAATTATACGTTAGGCGAAGTAGAAGAACTAGGTAGATGGGTGGCGATTACCAGGAATTTCTTTGTACTAGATTAACTGTTGTTATAAAGTAGTCCCCAGTAGCTGAATGAAGTGGCTTGCAGTTATGTGACTGCTGAGGCGGCGAATCAGAAGAGAGCAATGAAGCTAACGCTGTTGCTATAAACGTATTGGACAAAGAGCGTGTTCAATTATGAATGATTTGGGACTTTCAATTTCGTTTATACCACATTTTCACTAACAGCTTAATTAAATTATTAGGAATAGAGTACTAAATATATTTTATCACTGTCGGTATAAATCATTGAGAGGGAAAATACATTTAGGAAGTGATTAATTATTCTTTTAAATGGTTTTCATCAAATGCATTGGAAAAATGTAAAACATGCATCATGTTGATAGATAGTTCAGCATAATAGCACATGTCACTGATAATGCCAACTAAATGCCAGAGTTGACATGTGCCGGGAAAACGCTCTCTGTTCAATGAAATATTAGCAATTTTCTATATTACACATGAAATTTGGATCAATCAGACAATGTATATTAGTAGTTAAGTGGGAAATTTAGCAATAGCTTTAATCTGGAAACAGTGTCTTCAACAGCCATGTGTGGAATATCCATGCAGTCTCTCTCCTAGCCACACATAGTCTATCCTAGCCACGCAAAGTCTCTCTCCAAATACGAAGGTATGTATTTTATATTTCACTCTTCAGTACAAAACCAACTAGTTCATGAATATCATTGTGTCCTTTTAATTTCACTTCTTTAAATATTGCGGAAACGCACTGGTATCAAGAAACTGCACATCAGAATCCTATGTACTGTTTCTTGATGTTAGTCTGTTTCTAATTATTAGGTTCTAATCTTGCCAAATTTCATTAATTGTTTAACACAGATGATGAAGACAATATTCACAGAAAATAGCCAATTTTATCTAGTGTCATTGTTTTGACTATTGACTTGTTTACCTTCCAATAACAGTTTTTATTGCCTCTGTACACAACTGTATTATTTACTGAATTGTATTTTGAAACACACTGCAGATAAGGGTCAAAGTTTCAATGAAAGTATATATGCTCAAATGTTTTACAATAAGTTTAATTGAAACGAATCATGTGGCGAGACTAAATATCGTACTCTCTGGGGTAGAAAAAATTACATTTTGATCCTTTAATGTGAATATTTGCAAACTGCAATTCTTGTCAAATATATAGTCAAAGGATTTTCAAATGCACATTTTATTGAGTACTAATATTTAAAAGTATTCTTTGTATATTAAGTGTATACCCTGATGACCGAAGGGGTTTTCTGTACGGTGACTCCACTAACTTGTAACCGAAGGTGTTTCTGTACGACTTACTCCACTGACTTGTAATTCCTACCTTACAGCCTACTGATGCGCATACAATTTCATTTTTTATAAGGCTTATTTAAAGTATGCTACTGGTGTGAAAGTTCTTGTGTTCTTTGACACACCAAGATATGACAGTTATATCGCGCCAAGGCAACTGGAGAAATTATCCTTGCCATGGACACCCTATGCTAAACCATCCTGGCTGATAGGATGGTATCCTTCGAACCTGCCGCCTTCTGATGGTAAGTTCTCGATGAAAACTCGTAGCCGCTGTGGTTCAACTGTGCGTGGGCCTAAACGCAAAGTCTCAGTCACGTCACCACGTCTCTTCTGGTCTGGAAAATATGGAAAATAAAATCTCATACACCACGTTTCCAGCGGTTCTGAGTCTTGTATGTAAAGTCTCAGGCATCACGGCTCTGCTGGTCGTGAGTCCTACAAGCAGACTTTCAGGCATCACCGCTCTGATAGCAAAATAGTTGAAAAATCAGACTTGCGCTCTCAACAACTGACGTTGGGGCCGTACAACAACTGACGTTGGGGCCGTACAACATTTGACGTTAGGGCCGTACAACAACTGACGTTGGGGCCGTATAAATGTCAAACGTTTGTCAGCTTTGGTTTTGCTACATATGTATGATCTTTCTAAAGGCAATTAAGTTGATGGAGTTGGTATAATTAACTAAAAAATGTCTAGAAATAAATTGTTCATTTCTACCTTTCCACTTGTTCTTTCCTCTTTTGAAAGGTTACCCCGAAAAGATTACACTCTGTATCAAAATGAGATAAATTCTTAATTTTGTTTCTGAATTAGTTCCTTCTTAATCAACGTGTCATACTAAATGGGTGTATTTTTATTGTTGTTCTTTTCAATTTAAAGGCTTCGCAGATGATACATTGCATAAATATATTGTGTACAGTATATTTTTAAAATTGCATTGGTATGCAGCTTGCAAGTCACCTGTTTAAAAATGAGGCAAACAATTGATTTGAAACTAATTATTTAGCAATGCAGGTAGAACAACCCATAAAAAATCAGAATCAACTTAAAATTGATTGCCTACTCATCTGAACAAATTTGATTTCTTCTGGATTTTGAATTTGACCTTTTCGTTCTCAGACGGTTTTGTGAGCACAAGCTCAAAATTTTTCGATCATGATCATCTCTTTATAAAGTTGTTATACGAACGTGGCTTTCCACGGTTCCTAGATTCGCTCTTCTGCAATACATGTTTGACGAAATTTCAAAGGAAGTAATGGATCACGTAGTGGTTGTCAGTTTCTGAATTTTCAGCAACATTTTGTATACTCTTCATGCTTAGTAGATTTTGCCAATCTATTTTCGTAGACGACATGTTTACACTATTATACTCTGAAGAAAATAATATTTTAAATGTATCAGATATTTAGATTTTCTGCATCTTAATAAAAGTTCAATGACTGCTATAAACCCACGACTTTGTCAAAGAATCTAGATTATTTCCGGTAGGTGAAAATATTTGGTATAATACCAGTTCGTCCTTTTGGCAACAACTTTAGTCATGGGATTTCTCAGGGTTAACTGAAGATATGATTAGGAATGAATATTAACTTGCCATTTACGAAACGTTTGCTTTCTAACGAAAGAATTGTACTCGCGTAAGATCTATCGACCGATAACATATATCCTAATATTTATGAAAAATACGAAATTTTCGAAGTTATGTGTGTTGAATTTGCCTTTTCTCGAATTTATATTGTGGCCTAGTGTCAGACTCTCGTTCAAATAAAATGGGTTTGAATCCTGCCAACACCACAAGAGTATTCACCAAGATATATCTCTGCACAAGATACTCTCAGCAAGACATAACGTTTCAACTGGGGCCCCGAGTGGCCGAGTGGTCTAAAGCGCTCTCCGTTACGGATGACTGCCATCTCACCTCTGTCTGCGTGGGTTCGAGTCTCGGATTCAGCCAACGTGGGTATGTGAGAAAGCTTGCCAGCAACTTCTCGTGGGTCGGTGGTTCTTTCCGGGGTTTTCCCGGGTTCTTCCTCCACCATTAATACTGGCCGCCATGTATAGCCTATCGTGTGCTGAAAAATGGCGTTAAACCCAACAACAACAATATTTCATCTGAGGTGTCGTAAAAAAACCCCCAAAAACATGAAGCAATCAATCGCATTCCAGCACTGATTGTTTCGCAAAATATTTTACAAAATTAGAAATTAGAAATTAAGCAAGCTGGGTATGAATTATGGATAAATACCCAAAATTATATGTACCTCAATTCAAATTTTTGCTATTATTAATTTTATGTAAATGGGAATTGTCTTTCACAACAGAGGACAGCGTTAAGGCTTCGATACATACTCTCTGTGGTCACCGTACATGAACCACGGTGTGTAAGGGATTTTAAAGGTCACACACTAAACAAATTGTCACTTCACAAAAAAAGAGACTGAAATAAGCACTTCTGATTCATTAAGTACAAGCAATGTCAAAATTATAAAATTATTTCAGCTGAGCTGAATTTGGGATAGTTTTCGCATGAGCCAGCACTGAATCGAATGCGAAATAGCGGCTACCGTTATCAGTTGAATTACATTTTTTGTTATGTATATTTAATTTAATTTATATTTGATTTAATTTAATTGTTTGTTTGTAAGTTGTTGTTTTTTTAAATTCCATTAATTGCTTTTGTTCTTGGAATAGAGTTCAGTTTTGACTATTTTTTTTATATTGTTGACGTGTGTGTGTGTGTGTGTGATTTGGATTTTTAACGTAGCATTAACAAGTTTTCAGTCATATCGCTACGATGTCTGCAATGTGACAGTTTATAGTGATGTCTATTACTGGGGCATCATGCCGCAGATATGTAGCATGATGTCCCACCCAGTCACAATATCCTGACACCAGGCCGACCAGTCCTAACACTAACCTCTTGATGCTGAGCGCCAAACGAGGCAGCTGTTAGTACCATTTTTGTAAGTCTTTGGTATGACTCGGGCGGGGATTGAACCCACGACCTCCCGCATCCGTATTTTTTGCGTAAACTACTTAATAGAAACATTGTATCTAATGCTAACCTAGTTCCTGACCTTCATTCAGAGGTGGTGATAGTTTGTAGTAAACAACTTTTTTTTTTTTCTCAAAGTAAGATTCATAAAGTAGAATCAAGGCCATACTTGGACTACGTGTTAAATAACATGTATCAATTAGGTTTTTCAGAGGATTGACCCACATCAGGGCATCTGTTTTGCGTTGCAGCTAAATTTATTGTTAATGTTTTGAGAAATAATAGTCATACTTGCCTTAACAATGGAGACGTCCAGGAGTTTTATGTTGTGACCAGTTTTTGGGCTAATTATTTTTAATTTTATTTTTAAAGTGATTCTTTTTCCTGGAATTCCTAGTGCTCTAAATTAATTCTTAGACAGTGACATTTATCGAAATTTGTACAGAATTCAAATTAGAATATTATTTTCTGTGATTCAACAAAGAACTGTTGACACGTCAGTACAACGCTGACCACAACATACGTCATCGCCTTCCATTCTGGATTTCATCGGGATTCGAACTCAGTTTCATTAGGACTTTTTGTTTGAAGGACTTCAAATTTTTAATTCTTGGATTATTTTTGGATTTGTTTTGTAAAACCGTAAGTTCTTTTTCTCTTTTTTAACTTTATTGGGAAATCAGTTATTTGTTAAAATTTATGAAGCTTGTTGTCTTCACTTTTTTTTCTTGTTACGTTTGTAAGAGCCTACAAAAGTAACGCTTTCTTTTTTAACCGTCTCTGTCAAATGCAAAACTCGCAAGTAAGTAATGACTCTACGACCATGTCAATATGATTTTACCACACAATGCGAAATTTCATTCCTTGATTGAATAAGGAATTTCAACTGTTTTCCTTTGCCCCAGTTTAGGTATATTCCTCAACTGGAAATGGTACTTCAGACAATAATATTTTTGGCAGCGGTAGAGAGAGCCACAAGGGATGCTTTCAAGTTTTAAAATGGAATATATTTTTATTTTTGAAAATAAGAGTTGAAGATTTAATCAAACGAGAGGAAATCATGAAAATTGTCCACAGAGATACAATTTCACTATATTTCTCCTCAAAAATTAGATTTTACATTTTCATACTTGGGCAGTATCGTTACTTTTTTTCAGAGGTAGAGATAGTGCAAAATTAAATTAACTTTTCAGTTTTAAAATAGAACGTATGAAGGATGTCGATTTTGTGATAAATATAAAGTAACAAGTATGAAACAAGTATGAAACAAGTAAATCCCATAACCCTGGATCCAGTTTAACGGAACATCTTAAAATAGCTTCCTGAAACAGATTTTTTCCATATCTTTTTTATTACATGATTGGTAACAATGAATTTTCAATATAACATTCAGCGGGAATGGTGTATTTAAATAAATGTATAGTATCCTGAATTCTCAAGTTTTATGGTTTGCTTTTTATCTCTGGAAATGTTTTGATAATTTCCTCACATTGGAGGAATTCCTCAGCTGTTTTTTTTTTTTATGAATAAAGTAGTTCCCACATATTCAGTTTTCAAACTAAGTGGTAATTTGTCCATCCCTTTTGACAATCTCCAGACATGACAAAATATTTCTACTGTTTTAAGTGCCATAAGAGTATAAAATATAAAATGACAATATACAATCTCAGTTTAAGGGAATAGTTTGAAAAGTGTCGTGAAACTGGGACCAGGGATCACTCTTATAACATTTTGTTCAATCTACAGACGAAATTTCGCATCGTATGGTAAGAGACATACTCGCATGGTCATGCAGAAATTACTAATTGCGATTTTTGCATTCAACCAAGACGGTAACAAAAAAGTGCATTCGTACGGTGATGGTAGGATCCATATGGCACTTATCCAGTTTTACCGACCATACAGCTTAATCTACGGTTAGGTCGATACGGCTTACATACGAATGCATTATAACACGTACCATCATTAGTCAAATGCTATTTTTCTGTTACCTTTTTGTTCGACTGCAAACGTCGGACAGTGTTACCCTGTGATCCTAAGAATGGTAACATCATACAATGATGGCGAAATATAACAATAAAATGAAAAGATTTTTTTTAAAAATCACTGTGATGGCTATTTCGACAAGTTGAATATCTGTAAACAGTTATTTTTGACAGTGACCACAATTTGTTTGTGGAAACTGTTAATTTGAAATGTATGGTTAATCAAGCGTCGCACCATGATCGTTTGCAAATCTTTGGATGCCACGTCAATTTGGTTTCCTTTCATTTGTATATTAAATTATCTACGAAATTCATTGATGTTTATTAGTGTATTAAAGCTTACAAGAAAATGGGGTCCACGTGTGGCCGAGTGGACTAAAGCTGTTAGGAACCACTTTCAGAAAAACGAACATTCATTTGTGAAATATCACTCAGAATTGTTCACGACATTTTTACTCCGGTGTTTTTCACCAAATATGTTGAAATGATAAAATGTTAAGGTCTCCGTCAGTTTTGTATAATTGCATTACAGTGTGACAGGAATTTTCGTGCATATCATGTATGTCCATTGAAGACCCAGACGCACGCTGAAAAATTTACATATATTTTTGATGCATGCGATTCCGTCGAACGATGCCCAAGTCTCGTTTCGCGAGGAGGTTCTTCTGAATCACGGAGACTTCTTTAAAATGATCGAAAGACTGGTTGAACTAGACTTCGAAAAGTTTAATGGAGAAGTATTTGTTGGAGCCATGAACGAATTTTCTTAAACAAGACTTGGTGGAGTTGTCATATGGCATGTCCTGACAATGCCTGGGCTATGGACCCCAAATGAAGTAATATACATGACAAAAAGTCAATATTCCTTCCATTAGTAATTGTTATTGACTTTCATTTACAAGGATTGCCACGCCAAATGTGGATGATTACTCATGGACTGACGATACAAACATTCTTCCGACAGCAGTATGTCAACGGAATATTTAGAATTTTTTAGTGAAATGTTTGTTAATAATAATTTACATGAATATTATAGATATAGACATATTAAACAGCAGTAAAATGTTGTCGTCGTCTCCAGATGAATTCAAAACCATTCACAAGTGTGGTTTTTAATGAATAAATGCAGCAGTAATATCTTCTTTCGATCATAAAAGGCTGTTTGTTTTGTGTAATTTGAGATATTGAAACTACATCAGGATCCCATTTGTTAAATATATACCTACAACCTGCATAATAGCTTTTATGGACACAATTCATAGGTGGATGAGGTTCAACATAAAGGGTGAAAATTAGAACACCTTGATACGTGGATGGGAGCAATTTAAAGGGTGCGTATTAGGTAACTTTATTACAAGCATGGGAGCAATATAAAGGGTGCGTATTAGGACACTTTGATTCGTGTATGGGAGCAATTTAAATGATGCTTATTAAGTCACTGATTTGTGGATGGTAGCAATTTAAAGGGTGCGTATTAGGACACCTTGATACGTGGATGGGACCAATTTAAAGGGTGCGTGTTAGGTAACTTCGTTACGTGGATGGGAGCAATTAAAAGAGTGCGTATTAGGACACCTTGATACGTGAATGGGACCAATTTAAAGAGTGTGTGTTAAGTCACTTTGATACGTGGATGAAATCAATTTAAATGGGATTAGGTCACGTTGATACGTGGATGGGAGTAATTTAAAGGGTGCATGTTAGGACACTTTGTTACGTGGACGGAGCAATTTAAATGGTGCGTATTAGAATACTTTGATTTGTTGATGGGAACAATTTGAAGGGTGCGTATTATGACACCTTGATACGTGCATAGGAGCAGTTTAAAGTGTGCGTAATAGATCACTTTGATTTGTGGATGGGAGCAATTTTTGCGTATTAGGTCACTTTGTTACGTGGATGGGAGCAATTTAAGGGTGCGTATTAGAACACTTTGATTCATGGATGGGATCAGTTCAAAGGGTGCTAATAAGGATACCTTGATACGTAGATGTGAGCAAAGGGTGCGTATTGTGACACTTTGATATTGACCACCAGTATTACGTTTCGACCTGTATCTGGAAACATAAAAACAGATAACAGCACAACCAAAAATACTTTAGAAAACAATGAAATAAAGAACTAACAATAATTACCAATGCTCTTCAAAGTAAATATTGAATTGCCCGTAAAAGACATTCGATCCTTTTATGACTTGTATACGCCTGTTATAAGATTTGCAGACGCTTAGTTATATCCTGTAATAGTTACGGATTTTGAATCACTGACGCCATTATTAACCATTCTGTTGTTTTTTTTCCTCTTCCAGTTCAAGACGACCGATGGAAGCAAATGAATTCCTAAGCTATCTTTTAAATCAAAGTTGGAAATTTCTGATACAATATAGGCGGCATGTCAGATATTTGTAATCAACGTTAATGACAGAACTTAGTCCATTGTCATAGATAGAAGAAATTAGAACTTAACACTAGCCTCAAAGTTCATATCAGGCGCAATTTAAGTTTATGATTTTTTGTGTGAAATAAAGTCTGCAAAAGGATGAGCATTTACTCAAAGTGTGATCCTTGTTGATTCATAATACCATTCATTTTATGTGTCATTATTTCGTACCATATTTCCTTGCAGAATTTTGGGCTCTAACACAGCCACAAATTGGAACTATATTTGTCTTGAATACATACAGAGTCTAGGACATTGACGGATTTGGTCACATTTTGTAACGTATATATCTCGCATCTTGATAGCTATGTTTCGTTGTCGTAACAATTCTATTGATCGGTGTGACTGTAAAAGTTGTGAAACATTTAATAGTAATCACAAGCCTAAGGACGAAACTCCCACTGACAAAGCCGTGATGCAGAGCGATCAACAAGGTGGTAAACCTGACTTTAGAAAGACAAAAATGTATCGTCAGTTACGTCCATTGTTGGTCTGCATGCGATTATTTGGTCTTTACTTCACAAGAACAAAAACACGGGATGGCAAATTGCACACGGAAAGGGTCATCTGGTGGTGTGCTTTCGTGTCTGTATTTATGATTGTGAACGTCCTTCGTTCCATGACCACATTCTATATTGGTGAGGGGTACGAGCATCCATTCTTCCAAAAGGCAATGTTCTTAATTTGGAGCACAGAATGTACTCTAAAGGTGGTTGTACTATTCATCTTCTGCTATCGCCAAGACGGATTCCCGGAATATTTCAATATTTGGAGTAGAATATGTCATGGCGTTGGGTTGGGAAAATTTTGCAAATTACTTCTGACTAAAGCGATTGTGGCTACATGGATTTTCATCATCGGAAACTCAGTGGTATTCACCCTCGTGTTGATATACGTACCGGTTCTTGAGGACATTTATCTGGAAGTCAGTTGGCGCCATGCCAACTTGTACCAGACGAAATACCAATTTAAAATTTTGTTAGGTGGGCTCGCAATATTCAATTCATCGTCCTCATTATTTCCGATTGCACTCTACACGATCCTTTGCTCTGCACTGGGCCTACAGTTCCAAAAACTCACCAAAGAGCTATCGTCTGCCATTTCGAAGGAAGGACACCTTGAAGGAAATCTAGAGGACTTCCGGTTACGTCATGAAGACCTTTGTTCACTGGTGACCACTCTCAATCGGGTCTATATGCCAATAATTGCTGCTGCCTATGCTGCAAATATCCCTATGTTTTGTATCGTGATGTATACCCTCATTTACTCTGTCGATATTCACATATCCCTACTGTTAATCAACTTGTTCTGGTTGACCTTCCTGTTGATGCACCTGCTGATCATTTCCTCCGTAGCTGCTTGGCTCTCTTCGCAGGTAGGCCACTTAGCATCTAGCGTTTGAAAAAAAATTGACCATTTTCAGTCTGCTTACAAAACATTAGCTTTTTAAGCTCACTTGACGATTATGTACGATTATGTACAATTATGTACAATTATGTATGATTATGTATCAAAACAGCAATAAGTTCCTGATAGAGTTCCTCCAATTTTCTATATTTTGGATGAAAGTGTGCTTGTTAGTTATTGGTCCAAAAGGTGCACAAAGATTTTTTTACTAACGTCTTGCGCTAAATTGGATTCAACCGTTCTCGAGAAACGGTTTGGGTTTTTGTATACACATTAATGCTTTTTTCTCATGCATGCAAGTAACAGTCTTCACTGGCTCAAAAAAAAAAAAACATCACCACGAAAAATAAAAAAGAAATACCATGGAATGTCTTACACATTTATTTGGCTTCAATAGTAACTGATTGGCTGTTATAGTAACATGCAGTAGTAACTGATTAGCTCCAATAGTGACTGATTTACTCAGTTAATGAAGTGATACCTATTTTCTAATATTAACTGATTGGCTGCAATAGTAACTGACAGGCTCAGCTAGTGTAGTGAGACCTATTTTATAAAAGCAGGACATATTTAAAATACCTATCAACAATTTCTTAATCAGCTGAAGCCACCATTTAAACTGTTATTGCATTTGGCATTTAGACCAATGCTTGCCAGATCTGCGGTCCATTGTTAATTTGGGTCTCTCGTTATTCGTCGCAGGCAATTTCGTGTACAATCATTATTCGAGGAAAATACAAGAGGCAATCAACACATATAATATGACAATTAAAAGCAACAGGAAAAGTATTTAAAACCTAATATGGAGGAAACAATTTAGCTCCCATTTCCACGATATTGGCTGAATGGCATTCATGTGCACATCCTATAATAAGTTACATTTTTAAAAGGGCTTAGTGCACCATATATTAAAGTAACCAACACTCAGCTCCTTGTGTGTGTGTGTGTGTGTGTGTGTGTGTGTGTGTGTGTGTGTTGGGTCATTTGAATATGTTCTGAATTCACTCATTCCGAAGCGAATCAGTTTTATGCATGTTTAATTTCAGTTATTTATGTGAATCCATGGCTAATCTTTGAACTCCCTACACCCCACCTTAGACATTTCTCAGAACTTACTTATTCTGAGGTTGAATGCAGTCTTTTATAGCTGTCATTATGAAAGAGAATACTCAGATTAAAGTCGGTACAATTTTTTTTTAAAACAGGATTTGTTTTATAAAATGATTTTTAAAAAAGCAGCCATTATTGGCTCATCTTACGCGTACTTTCGTCGTCAATGCGGTCAGAATTGAGAAAATGTGAAAGTAATTTTACAGTAATTTTGCACTAATTGCAAATAGGCTTTGATAATTATACCATAGCCCTACAGGGAATGGTATTAATAAAGCAACAATTCCAAGAACTAATTTAGTCAGGTCCACACCACTAACTTTTCAGAGACAGTTACTACAATAACGTGTACTTCGATCTAAATGTCATGTAAAAATTAAGATATAACAATCGAAACACGAGAACATCTCAAAAGTGTTACAGTTGCCGCCATTGCATATAAAACGTACCTTGATTACCAGATGACGTCATAACCACTTCAGACACAGAGTTCATCACGGGCGACTCGACTGAGATGACTAATTCTTGCCGAAACATTCCGAAGTTATTTTTTTCAAACAAGAATTCACTGTATTACTTTCTTTAACTGGACTTGTGCAAATAAAGTATCATTTTGCGTTTGACATAGTTTTATTTTGCCCAACAAACTTTGGTGTATGACTCTAATTCTGCGCAATTTTCCAATTAATTCTTCTTTTTATCTCTCTATCACTTGGAATTTTACAGAAAATATACGAGATGTTCTGATTGAAGATACAATGTGCAGCATCCAGACGTCTAAATTTATTATTTGCATCTGTAATGTTTTTGTCTTTGTAGAGTTGAAGTTAGGGTAAAAATAGTATCGAACACTGACCGATTATTGTTTCCACCCGGGGGATTACGACATAATATTTTCAAACGGAGTTTACAAAGATGCAAGAATATTGCATCCCATTGCGATCAACATGTGCACGAAACTGATTTTTTATGCACAAAAGTAAAACGAAAAAGAATAAGATAAAATGCAACACGAATCTAAGAAATGCTTCAGTGTGTATTTCAACTTCTAAAGAGACAACTTTGATGTTTGAACGACGTGGGCATGACATGAAATTTAGGCACCGATCTGTTTTTGGGTGGGGTAGGTCTCTTTAGAGAAGGAATATTTTGTTTGTTCCCATTTTTTGACGGAACTTGTAGCCTTCTGATAGTAAGTCACGTGGGAGGACATTCGAATAGATCCTTGTACAATATTTACCAGGAATTTTTGCTAAGTCATACACACCCAAGATAAATGTCGGAGATATTAAAAATGTCCGCATGATCATATGTCTTTAGAAATATAACATGAAAGTCTGCCCTGCCGATTCAGTAAAATATATTTTCACGCATGCAACTGCCTGAATTACGAAAGGACAACATAAGTTCCTTTCCTTGCATATAGAGGGTTGGAAATAGCGTTATTCCAACTTCACTTGTCAGATCTGGATGTACAAAATATTTCCTTACATATCACGTTCCATATAAATACATCACAATGTTCTTCGCTGTTGTCTGTTGCAGGCACACTCTGCTCTTGAACATATATACAGGCTTCGTGCGTATGGGCAATCCATAAAAGATTTACACTTACAGGTAAGTCCCGCAGATTGCTGACATACAATAAAGAGTAGGCACCACTACCTCTTTTGTACTGAATGTATGTAATTTCGGTTTTTCGGCAGATACAAGATACGTAAAATCCTTGAAATGTTGTTTTTTTTTTATATAATTTTTCAGATGAAATTCTGTCTCTATATACGCAAATAGCGCGCAACTGCTAACAATCTTGGTCCAGATATATCTTCTGTAATGCGCATGCAGATCAGTACCTATAATGTTAACATGAAAACAAAGCGATATGAGAAGAATTTTAAACCCCCGTGTGCAGACGCATTCAATCACGACCGATTGTGGGCCAATTACACAGACTGTGAAAGAGGTACATGTGTCTGAAACAAGAAGGCTTTGCAACAGCTCTGAATGGAGAAAATTCACGATTTATGATATTTAGTGGTATCATTTTTGATTTCTTTTCTCTAATATTTTGACCATACCTGATCATGAGGGAATTAAATGCAGCATATGGAAAGGTAAAGAAATGTAAGAAGTCTAAAATGTACTCAATTATAACCAAAACAAACCAAAAATGTCGTCTTCCAGTCGGATATCAAGTCCTAAAAAGGTTTAAAAAAAGTATGAATCCTGCTGGGTTTTATTGCTCGCCATCATCTTTTACACCAAATGTATCAAGCAGTTCTTTGCATCAAAACTGGCCTTCAGTGTCAATATATAGATCGGCGCCTCCACCCGAATTTTAGTTATTGGCACCGTCACTTCTGCCTGTCCAAGATGTACCGATGCACTTGCATCAAAATGGGAATTCTTCACTGGCTCATGTGACCTCCTTACAGGAATGTCAAACAGAATTTCAATATCGCACAGTATTTCTGGATGTGCAAAAATCGACAAAAATTGATGATTTAGTCATGCAGTTATTAGGGGTCTACATAATGAAATTCAGGAAATGATAAGTCAGTATGATATTGTTAACAAATGTCTGCAGTTCATGAGTAAAAGCAAGACGATCAGAAGAAATGAATGCACGATAATGAACAGACAACTAATAAATCTAGAGAAGACACGCACATTGGAAAGAAGAACACTCCCTCCATCGGATGATATCAAAGTTTGCAGAATGAGAAATAATTTGATATTTACTGCGATAACTGAAAATGAAAATAAAGATCGCAATAGATAGGTAGCGGTAAAGGAATTTTATCAGAAATGAGCTGCAAAATGACCAGACAAACGTTGTATTTGAACGAGAGCAAAGAGTCTATTTTCTGGAAAAGGGAACCTCTTTAGATACACAGCGAAAGAAGTGCCAAGTTTCTTCCGATTATTGCTAAATTCTGTCGCTACAAGGATCACGAAACTAAAAGACATGCGGCACCTGCACATAAAAACGGCGATAACTGATTTTGCCAGCTTCTAGAAAAAGCAACGAAAATGAGAAAGTTGAGAGATGAGTTTGTCACGGACAGACTTTGCATGAATGACAAAATTGTGAACGACCCGTAAACAGCGGCGTTTCCTCGGCAAACCTACCCTAGTTGACAGATTCCACGCAAGATTCTAATACCTGATTAGCGCCGTCTGTAGGATCGCCAACAATGGGCAAGCGGCGTGACCATGCAATTCGCCGCAAACGTCAGCATGGTGTTGAGGATGGACAATCGCATTAGTGTATTAGCTAATATTGACTTAGAAACTGACCCAGTAAACTAAGGGAATAACTGTCAGGCATGTTGGGGGTGGGGTGTAGTTGGTTTTAACGGCACTTTGAACAGGTACATGGTTGTGTCATGCGGATCAAATAGGAGCTAATTGCTTTTCCTAAGGAAACACTGAAGCAGCCAACCCAGGCTTGCTTGTTCCGGTATGGAAGCCGCCGCTCTTGAAATGCCAGTCCAGCGCACTGCTAGCTGAGCTATTTTGACTCCCCAGGACAATAGATCTATACATTGAGATTTGTAAGTGTGTATTGCTGTACGCTGATGCAGGCGAGGCAAATAAGAAGCTTTATAGTTATTGTGTACTCTTGATGTAGAAAGATGAAATCTGGCAGGCATGTTCTTTCAGCATACAAGGATGACATTCGAAATTCAGGTCATTTATGCTAAATTTAATTTTTTTTTTATTATTATTTATTTGTACGTTTTGCTTTCGCCTTTCGATTAAACATTGCAAGTATGATGACGTAGAAAGCACTTGAGCCGAGTAAATATAATGTGAAAGTTATCTTTATCATATAAAATATCTGATATGATTTTGACAATTTAAAAGTGATTTTGTTTCATAAATTTTAACGCTATTTGTTCTTTAGATTTTTAAAAGGAAAAACTTACTTTTAGTAATTAAAACAGAATAAATTCAAGAATAAGTGTGATAAACCTCACTAAATGTGCATGTACATGACCTAAGTAGATTTTGCTGTGAATTTTCTTCTCCGTCTCCTCCTTCTTCTTTTTCTTCTTCTTCTTCTTCTTTTTCTTCTTCTTCTTCTTATTATTATTATTACATTTTGCAGGTTTTTTTGAGATTTTGTGCGTGTGCGTGTGTGTGTGTGTGTGTGTGCTAGAGTCTGAAATGAATGAAGCACAAACACAAACCAGATCTGTTGTTCAAGTTGTTCATTTATGCATTGGTGTCCACTTCAGGTGGTTAAATATTTACCTCAGCCAATGAGAGATATGGGTCAGCTTGGGCTCGTGGAGTGCAATTACTCTATCACCTTCATTTTATGAACAGCTGCATGTATAAAGAGACAGACAGACAGAGATCGTAAGGATTTATTAGCTGGTTTGGTCAATTTGGAGATTTTCAATTCAAAGAATGAATTAAACTAGGTATATATTGAAAATTCTGGGACCGCTCCGGTGGCGGGAGGTCGCGGATTCGAACCTCGTCCGCCCATACCAAATACTTACAAAATGGTACAAGCAGCTCCCTCGCCTGGCGCTCAGCATTAAGAGCTTAGTGTTAGGACTGGTCGGCCTGGTGTCGGGATAATTTGACTGGGTGGGACATGATGCTATATCACTATAAATTGTCATACTGCAGACATCGTAGCGATATGGCTCAGACTGTTGAAGCTATGTTAAAAATCACACACACACACACACACACGCACACACTAACTCTGGACAACTTATTATTTATCAAATAAAAACTGTTAATTACAATTACAATAATGGCGACCTCTCGTATTGTACTGAATTAATTTAATTTAATTAATGGCTCACTACAACTCACTACAAAATTAATTCACTAACAGAGCCGGCAAAATCTATATCTTCAATAAATCATTGGCCAGTTAGGGAGTGTTTTGAAAATCATAAAAAGCGAAGCCAACAGGTCGGATTTCAGTAAAAGACAGGTTTCCATACTAGATATATTCCCGTTTTCAGACAGGTATTCGAAATATAAACCTATCCCGAATAAACACATTTTTGGAATCGACAGAAAGAGACAGAGACAGAGAGATGGATAATGCTTAATTTGTTCTTTTCCAGATAACTATATTTCTGAGCCGTTTGACTGGCACGCAGATCGGACTGTCGGCCTGCCATCTTTTTGTCGTGGATAGACCAACTATTCTCACGGTATGATTAGGGAGCGGTGTCGTCTTTTTATTTGTTTTTTTTTAAGTCTAACTGATTTTATAAATTGTTGCCAGCAGCTAAGAGACATGTAATATTGCCTTTTCCTCTTGTAACTTTTAGTTTTCTCAAATTTTTCACAAGAATAACGAAGCACCGAGTTTATTGTCTTGGTAATCATTGAATTATTTGGCTATTTCTGGAAATGGACGTTAACAGCCAAATAATAAAACGATTCCCAAGACAGGAGATACTTTGTCAACACTAATCAAAGTGCCGATCACACCTTTAAAATTAGATCTCACATTTTGAACAACAAAAATGTACACATATGTATACATAAATGCATGCATGCATTTATGTATCCATGCAAGCAGGTATAGTTCGTCCATATGTATGTATGTATGTATGTATGTATGTATGTATGTATGTATGTATGTATGTCAACCTGATTAATATCAGATCTCCACAATCCACCGTGGAGATCTGATAAACGTCGATAAGAGGTAGGCCTATTGACCTTGCGATTCAACAGTCAAATCACAACTTTCAAATTCTAAATGTGACATTCATTTTGGAATATATCGTTAATATCGATAACTCTCCCTAAAACGAAATACAATGCTTTATAGGATTGGCTACTAAATATAAGTGGCCGGAAATGCCAAAGGTTACCGAAATGTTAACTTATAATAATTGCAGTTGCATCAGTTGATAAATGTAGGGACGATTCCCATTGGTCCGGAACATAACCATGTGATCAGACTCAATTGCGTTTATTTCTGGCTAAAATGTACGGAGAACTACTTTCTACTAACTTCTATAAATAGTCACGTGCGAAGTATAAACACTGAACTGGAAGGCATACATACTGTGCAGGCCTTGAAAACGAAATGAAGACGGTGGGTTGAAATTTTATTTAGAAAATTTAATAAATTGATTTGACATAATCAAATAACAAGTCTTTACAATTCTTCTGAATATAAATAATTATTTCTTTGAACAGATTTGAAAACAAAGCACTGACACTCAAAATCTGCCAATAAGAACATTGGGGTTACAGCACTTTCAGTGCGGCTTGTTACAAGTGAATTTAAAACTATAAGTAAATGGATATAGGGACTGAGAGAAGATGGGTTGTTCGAAGACTAACATTATAACAATTGGACTCGCAGTCCTACAATGTAAGACGCCGACTCTGATAGTTGCGATGAGGGGATGGGTGGGCGCGAGAGAGATCCGCTAGTCCCCCATCGTAACTGTCATGGTCGATATTTTGTACTTGTAGGTAGACTAAACTGTTTATGAATATGAAAATAGATTTAAAGAAACGAATATTGGTTACTCACTTGTCTGGACAATAACGATTCGTCCTAATCACAATGAACTAACTCATCAAGCATCGAATCCAAGAGTCATTCTTTTGCTTTGAACAGTGAACAGATCACATATGCTAATTTAGATAAAATATTAAGACCATGCTGTGGAATGCTCAAAACTTTAGATAGCCTACCATTGGTAGAATTGGTTTGATGCTGATGTAGCTTTTACGTTACAGATCGAGAATCCTTTGTTCTATAAATAGCTACGTAGCACACATCCTCAATAAGAATTCATGCGCTTAAAGAAAGCTCTAAAACTGATAGGAAATATCAAACACAAAATTAAATCAAATAAAGAAATAAAATTATCGAGTATTGCAATTATAAGAGTTTGATGTTATTTTATTCTGAGTTTATCGTGGTGTAAACCGTCAGTTGCCGACTCAGCTTACAGAACGCCCCACTGGCATTATTTGCTGTGTGATTCGGCAACTGACAGTTTATATCATAATAAACTCAGAAAAAACAACATTAAACTAGTAATAGTTTGACTGCCAGATCTCTAGGAAGGACTATGGAGATTTCGTTTTAATCAGGTTTTAAGCATTACATTTGCATTTACTTGTATGTGAATCAGACAAATGAAGTCGCTTACGTGAAGTGATTTTAAGATAGAAAACATAGAAAATCACAAAAATTACCGACCTCGGAGGGGAAGCTACTAATTATTAATTTAGTAAATTCCAATCTGCGAATGTATTATTATACAGACGTGTTTGTTTGCTTGTATCTTAGTTCTGATTCTGTTATTGGTGCAAGGACAGCACACAGCAGTAATACCTTCCCTTAGTACATCTGCATCCCCAAATTTAATTTCCTGGTTCCAGCATGGACAAGGTTTCATGCATGGTCATTCTAAATGTTTCCTGTCTCTTCCTTATTATCTTTCACCTCCATGGCAAATTCATACAGCATCCCAGCTGTTGAGAGTATGTTCTATTGACATATGATAACAACAATAAAATCATATTAATAATACCACCACCACTACTACTACTACTACTACTACTACTACTACTAATAATAATAATAATAATAATAAAGTTTGAACACGCACAAATGAATATGCATTCTCAACTGATCTCTTGATTTCTTTTTTTTTAGATTGGAGGAATGATGATGACTTATTTTGTTTTGTTACTCCAGTTCAAGCTCCCAGTGGGGTCTGGTGTGTGCTGCTGTAATGGCACAGTGCCAGAAAATAATTCAGTCCTTCAAATCAACGTAGGCTGAATGAGAAAAAAAAGTTTTTTTTAATAATAATAATCATAATTATGTTTGCACATCTGTACACGTCTTTGCAACTTTGTATGTGCTCTAAGAATGGTTTATTGTTAGAATTCAGCTTTATGATATTAAAAAACCCAACAAACTTAAATATAAAAGTCAACGATGTCAGTGGTAGATTCCTAAAATAGTTGCAAAAAATAAAGCATAGCTGCATTAAATTGTTTTTAACTATGGTTCAAGCATTTTATGAGACACAGGAATTAGCAAATTTAACGATGGACTTAAATTATTATTATTTGGCACAATACTGCATACTTAAAATTCACACACCAATCTTAGGTCTAAACTCATGTGAATGGCTACTAACACTTGCCTAGAGCATCCCACTTTTCCTGGAATTTGCTACCAATCATGTCTGGCGGTGTCTTATACTTTAACTTTGATGATGAGTCTGGGTAAATCATTTGTCTTAAATTGTGTTGTATCCAGCACGACCATGTCCCAGTAGAGAATGATGGGCTTTATTCTCACAAAATTTACTTAAATAATGTACAAAATTGTTTCCTTATCATATGTTGTATTCAGCACGACCATGTCACAAGAAAGGGAACGAAGATGTCACAAGAATGAGAAGCGCGCGCGAAGATAGACTAAGGAAGTTAACTCTTCTCACGTGTATGTCACGTGATTAAAATATAGCTTTTGACATCATCAGTGTGAACTTATCATGATGGTCTCACAAAATGTACCCAAATACTTTTTTGAAGCACACAGTGCTATTGCATTTACCATGTTTTTTCTTTTTATTATATACAGTTACAGTTTCTGTGATGTACTGTATTTGCGGTCGTTTGTGTTCCATTGCGTGAAATATTTTATAGTTTATGTCTGGTAGATAATCATAGTTGTGTCCCTTTATCACAACACGTTACAATGTAATTGAATTTATATTATAATGTGTGTATGCTGTAAATATCCAAAATTAAAATGGAAAAAACAAATAACATAAAATAAATGCCACAGTGGGTCTATGATCACTCACCTGGAACTATTCATGCCTTCAAACTAATGACGGGATATAACCAGAATGTGATATATTAAAAGTAGATCTGGTCAAAACTGCTTAAGCACTTTGAAAACCAACAGTATTTAAAGTATTGTGTATTTTTACTAAGGTATACAAAAGGAGATTTTAACATTTTCAGGATAAGATGGCATCAAATCTGAGCAAACATGGTAACGCAAATTTGATACGTCGTGTAAAGGTGAAACCATTTTCAGTAATGGTGGCAATATTCAACGACCGAGGGGCATCATTGGTGATAGGCCGATAAATTATATCCTTATCCGTGACCATACAGAATGGCAGTTTTGGGGCTGATATCGCCTATTCATTAAAACCTACAAAAATCTGCAGAAAACCTTTGGCTGCACATATTGGTATACATTTTATACACTTACCGGTATTTCTCTTGTTTGTTGAGCTACCGTCGACTGAATGGTTCTTTTGGTGACATGTACATTATATTTTCGGAGTAAATCTTGTTTGGTGACTTATAAATCCACGTGGAATAGAACAACCCTCTATCCTGTGGTCATTTTGAATTTCGCGCTAGATATGGCTGTTACTTAATACCGGTAAGTGTCTAAAGTGTACGCAGGTTTGTCGCGGAATGATTTCCATGCAGCAAAATTTAATGAACAGCTGACATCAGACCCACATATTGTCCACCAGTATCAAGACATATTTTGGGGGTTGATTTATCTGACTACATTGGTGACAACTTGAAAATCATTAGTAAGAGAGCTAATAATTCTTAACATGTTTTTATGTTAATGTCAAAATCATTCTTAAAATAAACGAATTACATAGAAAATAATTCCTACACACAATGACTGTTTTTACTCTGCTGTAAATTTTGCTTTGTGCATGAAATTAAAAAATAAACTGACATAAAATCAAATACAGTATTCTATTCTCCTTTTTCATCAGCCCAAGAGACCTAATCAATTACGCTAGATAGGATGTTCCTGATAAAGCAGGAATGTAATTTTCCTTAACGTAAGTTAAATGTTACCGATCTTCACCACGAAAATGCAGAGTACTATGGGTGTCAATGTCAGCATTAGACATCACCAGAATGCATAATAATTTTGGCTTTTTCGTAGTGGCTTTATGTGTCACCTAATTGCAACACATTACTCAAGTGGTTCAAGGAATAAGATTGTTAAAGACACACACACACACACACACACACACACACACACACACATGTACAACGAGAAATAGTCAAATAATTCTAAGGCAAAACCAAGTTATTGTTTTCTTGGGCCTAATTCTGTGACACTGGTATGCTCTGAGATTATTTTTAAAAAAAGCTAGTTTTAATGGGTGTATTTACCAGTATTTGTTGAAAGAGATACTTCTTTTCAATTCATTGTTTCTTAAATCAGCAATATTTTGATCAATTTGCCAATATAAGCAAATATACCTGTCCTTTGTGGACATCCAGTAGGTGTCCTGTATAAAAAGGTAAATAGGTCAAGTAAACTTAAGAAAGATGTTTAAGCAATACTGTCCCTTATGAGCACCTGTCTGTTTAAATTAATTTTCTGAAATCGTTTTAATGTGTAAAATGTATTTAACCATACATGCATAATGATCGTAGCAGTGGTTGAAAAGAACTATCAACTGATCGTACTAAATCAGTTATTTAGAAGTGATTAGTTTAATTATAGAACAAAGCAGGCTATCTACTTACGGTATGTTATGTTTTTGTTACAGTTTATAACCATATGAAAAAGCATAACAAACAATCGTTGGTATCCGCTCATCTCAGGGATACTATAGGACAGAATTTATTTTTTTGCCAATGTCAGAAATGCATAAGAAACCTATGTAAATGCAAAACTTTATCCTATTTTAGGATTTTAGCCCCATCAAGATTTTATTGTCATTTATATTACATTTTGGGGGACAATAGGAGTTCCAACCTGATTGTAACATATTTCAGTGTGTCTGACCCCCTCCTCTTACGGGGTCAAATATAAACACTTTATTTCCGGAAATGTGAGGTGATGGATAGGATCCACAACACTATATGTATATTTTAAAATCACGCTGGGCATGCTGGGAAAAATTTAATCAGAGTTTGTTATCTTCTAATGAGGGACTAGCTTAACCAGTTTCTCTGGGGAAATTAATAATGATTTGTCTGAGCATCCACTTCCTTTCTGACTATTAACTTTGTGTCTCAAATGTGTTTTTGACACCGCTGATGTTAGTGTGTGTGCGTGTGTGTGCGCGCGCGCGCGCGTGTGTGTGTGTGTGTGAATGAGTGTATATTGAAGAAAATGATGCAAATTACTTATAAAAGTTTGAATCAGTGAGTGTTACCTCTTCTGATACTTACAGGGCACTTTAACAATGGTGTTCCATTCTAATGTATATACATACATTTACTAGGAATACAAACATTTTGTAATGTGTGAGGGAGGAGTTTGATCCCTAGGGTTCTAAGTCTGTGCATAGCAAACCGTGTATAAACCTTATTCTCATGTGATCATTTGTAAGGTATGTAGATTATATACCGCATACCTACAGCAAATATTTGTTAAAGCATGTAAGTCTTTAACAAGGCAGCATTATTTCTACGATTTTGTCATGTATCACTACCCCCCACCTTTACAAATATATGTCCCCAACCCCACCTCTCCGAGCATTTTTAACCAGGTGATGGATCCAAATTCCAAAGCCGTGCTACTCGTATGCAAGCACATCAGATCCATATCTCGAAATTTGAAGTCTCCAAATGATAAAGGAGGAGTTGAACGAAATTACGCATGTCCGGATGTGCAGGATAACACACTCGCCAGCTGTTCATAAAAACATGTATGGGATAAAATCCTAAAGTGAACTCACTTTTATTCCTGGGTTGTCAAGTTTTGGAGATTTATTTAGTTGCTACACACCATAAAGGCAGAATGAATAAGGATACCTCTGTAAAGTCAACTGGACTCAGTTCCCAATCCATAAGTTTAAGTACTGACAAAAATGTGTTGCTTCTTGGGAAACCACAAATATCGATACCCAGGATAATGCATAAAGTCACAGTATACACAAGCAGCCAAGATTACAATGTTTGAACATGGACGTCGTTATAAAATCAGAAGCGTTAAACTGGTCCCATTTCAGAATCATTCACTTACAAAAGATGACGTAATAAAATTGGAACAACTAAACGTTTCCCATTTCCATCTCCTTCGCTGTCCAGATGACGTTATAAATTCAGAACAGTTAAACTGATTCCATTTCAGAATCCTTCACTGACCAGATGATTGTAAGAAATTACGGACTATGTATGATATCATCAGTTTTTGTCACGAGATACTTTCAAAAACCCAACTGCGTAAGAACTGTTAAAATTCACATCTATCTTCACTGAACTTATAAAGCTTTGAGATTACTTACTGTGAACAAGATTTATCATAACAGAAAAAAATCTTAAAGTTATTAATTGTGTATGAAAACATGATCAGAAATAACGAGTGCCTTCTAAATTCATTTCATAGTATATTAAAAAGAATTAACAACCTTGCACCTTTTGTATATCAATACACAATTCAATATAATGATATTTCAAACGAGTTTTATTTATTGACATTCAGTACTAATTAGCAATGCAGTAAGTTCAAAGCAAAGACTACCTCTTTCAATAGTATTACCCATTGACACGCAGTGAGAGTACTAAGTCATGCGTATAAAAAGTCAGCTAGAAATCTACACTCATAACAAGAATATCTGTAGCTCAGTTGGTGGACCGTCGAACTCTTAAACCAACGATCACGGGTTCGATACCCACCCAGGCCACAATTAGCTACCATTTCTTCATCCTTATATGGTTAATAATGTGTTAAAAGTGCCGTTAACCGCCCCCCCCCCCCGAAAAAAAAACACACAAGGAAAATAATCGTTCTCTACATAAATAACTGAAGCTTTCAGGCAGAATGACCTTGCCCGTTTAAGTGTACGCTTTCTTATTAGAAGTACAAACGAATCACAATAATTTGGACTACGTCAGTGATGTAGATCCAATGTATTGTGCCCAAACCATTTTTCTTCATTCATTCAGTACCCTTGACCCTTGGACGTTGGACCCCAATATCAAATTTCTTCTTCCTTAACCCAAGTGCAAGCCACTACAAAGTTTGGTTAAGGCATGTCATGGTTAAAAAATATTATGCGAAACCATTTTTATAATTCAGTCACGGTAACCATGAACTTTGACCATTTGACACCAATAGCATTCTTCTTTGTAGAAAGTTCAAGCCATCCACAAAGTGAGAATCATCAGTCACAGATAATGCAAGGTAATAAGCAGAAAACATTTTTCTTCTTTCAGTCACAGTGATCTTGAGTTTTAACCTCTTGTGCATGAAATCTAAAGATTTCTTACTTATACAAAGGACGAGACATCCACAACATTTGTTACCTGTAGATGGTGGACAAAGGTAATGTGTAGAAACAAAACTGCTAACAGACGGAGGAACATCATAACACATTACGCTCAGTCGTGTGGTGCTCGTATACAAATGTCTCGCCACTCAGATACATCTGGTTGAAAAGCATATCTTATAATAAGAAACAAAATTAAAAGTAAATCTACTAATTAAGAGACAATAATGCCAAAACTACATTCCATTTGTTCAGAAAGGGGTACAAAAGAAAAGACACTGTGTTACGAATCTAAAATTTAATCAGAACAAGGCGATATCAACAAGTTTTGTAAAATTCAACAAATAATTTATTTCCGTAGAATACAAAGTAAAACCTTAAAAGGAACCTACAGCATTGTGAATTAAATCCCAGCTAATTTTAACTGTTTTTTGACGAGTCAAAAGTAATTGAGTCCCTAATGAAATATAGTTCTTGAAATGGGTCGGTGGTTCTATCAGGGGTTTTGCCCGTCTTCTTCCTCCACCATTAATACTGGCCACCATGTATAACCTATCTTGTGCTGAAAAATGGCATTAAATCCGATAACAAAAACAACAACAGTTCTTGAATGTGCTGACGTACCAATAGCCTAGAATATGCCGATGTGGCAACAATATTGATGTATCACAACACTATAATCCAGAAAGTTTTTGAATGAATTCACAATAATCCCGAAATACCGCTTTAGTTCAGTCACAAAGCAAATATACATAACAACCGATTGATAAACTGTTCATAATTCGTGTACCAAAACACACGTATATTTTACAATCATAATGGCATGGAGTAAAAGCAACTTTCTGCCTTCACAATGATTTTGAGAATCGCCATATTTTGGGTATTTGTAGATTTGGCAAAGATTATATAGTTTTGGAGTTTTGTGATAGTTGATCCAACTATGGTTATGTATGGGGAGAAGGGGTGGAGTGGTGGCTCAACATAGATAATTGTTTTCATCTTCTAGACGTTTCATTGTATACAGAAATACTATAGTATTGCTTTATTCTGATACAAACTGTTCTAATGCAGTGAAGGAGTGAAATGCACTTTAAACACAGGATTAACAGAAATGTTATGACTAAATGGCATTTGATACTAATTATGTAAAGATTACAGCAATTTTCATATTCAGTTTTCGTAATTGAACTTGATGACCGATAATTTCAATCCATAATGAGCTACAGAAATGTTAAAGTATCAATTAATACAAAGTACCCCGCATTTCGTAATGTATGTATGTATGTATGTATGTATGTATGTATGTATGTATGTATGTATGTATGTATGTATGTATGTATGCATGCATGTAGGTAGGTAGGTAGGTATGTAGGTAGGTAGGTAGGTAGGTGGGTGGGTAGGCAGACAGGCAGGTAGGCTAGGTAGGTAGGTAGGCATGCTTGCATGCATGTATGTATGTATGTATGTATGTATATATGTAGGTAGGTAGGTA
Organism: Sinohyriopsis cumingii; assembly: GCA_028554795.2. Taxonomy (NCBI): domain Eukaryota; kingdom Metazoa; phylum Mollusca; class Bivalvia; order Unionida; family Unionidae; genus Sinohyriopsis; species Sinohyriopsis cumingii. The sequence continues at coordinate 115,137 of JAPYKE020000441.1, forward strand.
AGAAGGTATTTAGGTCGGTAGGTATTTAGGTAGGTAGGTGGGTAGGTAGGTAAGTAGTTATGAGGGCTGGCAGGCAGGTAGATAGGCGGTAGATTGTTAGGTAGGTTGGTAGATCCTTGTACATCTATGTAAACGGTAACGTGTTATCAGCACAATCCTAACTATATACTGCCGAATTAAATTTAGGTTCTAAAAATGCAAAGACGTTTCGTAGCGAAATAAGCATTATTACACTATCCGTTTTGTTCTTCCTAATTCTCCAGCATTATATAGAAAAAAAGGATCCTAAAAATCCCTTTACAACCAGTAAAATAATTTAAAAAGCACATTTTGTTCCATAAGTACTATAAGAGAGTTGTGTGTTTTTTTAATATTATTTTGTTTCTTGTTGTGGAAATGAGATCTCCAGAATGTAAGGCTGTAAGCGAAAAATAATGAAGCGTTACAAATGAAACCCAAATCTCCTGACGATTGCGCGGCAACAACTCGCGTCAGTCAGTCTAATGGTGATAGCTTGCATCCAAATTTGTTTGCCTTATTCATAGATAGTTGCTTACTTCAAGTCGGTCATTTATTTCTTCTGATATTTCTCTTTTTTTCTTTATATAACTTTTGACCTCTCCATTTTTTCTGGATAGTTTAGCTTCACGGTGCAGAAAGATAAATTGTTTTTGTTCTGCGCGTGTGTGTGTGTGTGTGTTGATGTGTGTGTGTGTGTGTGTTGATGTGTGTGTGTGTGTGTGTGTGTGTGTGTGTGCGTGTGTGTGTGTGTGTGCGTGTTCATCGTCATCTGATGAGGAAGACCTTGGTTTAAGTGAAAAAGTAATGTAACTTTGTTCATTATGAATGTTCTGTTGGTTTCCATTTCCATTGCCCATCAAAGCCTAGGTTGTTCGCCATGTCGCTGCATTGTTACATTGACACCATTAATTACTGCTACATTTTGTGTTTTGCCTAATTATTGTATGAAGCTGATTTTGTTCTAATTAATGGTTTAGTTGGTAGTGCGTCGGATTCGTAGTCCAAAGGTCGTAGCCGCCCATTCCAACCAGGTGGGCTATCTCGGCATATCATTTGGAAAATCATTTAGATGCAATTTCATTTGCATTACATAGCCAAAAATATGCTGAAAGTGCCGTTAAATGCATCTAACAAGAAGAAGAAGAATGACTCACCAACAAATCGTGAAATATAAAGTAAGATAAACCGCTAGCGCAGCCGGACTAATGCTATTTAAGGATGTATTCGCGCAACTTTAATACGCTTTCAAACTAGAAAATAATTAATACGTATGAATAAATAGAATTTATACAGAAATGGTTTCATGATTAATCTAATCGCAAGATTAAATGAAAATCGATTTTATTTTGGTAACAATTAGGAATTTAGGAATTTGAAGCTTACTCGAAGATTATCTGTAGAAAGAAACCCGGCAATTTGGACCAGTTAAGGATAACAATTGGATTCTTTAAATGTCATTGCTGGATAGGTTGCATGAGGCAATTAATGTTACCTACGGATGATTGCATGGAAATGCAAGTGATGGCATCATGGCAACATCATACACACATAAAACTGTCCAAGAACGAAATGCTTTCATCAGTAGAATTGAACATGATTTACAACACACTGCAGAGACGTTGTGCGCAAACATTAAACGTCGCATATATTGCAAAAAAAATTTCAGAAACGAACATGTATTAAAATATAACGAGCAAGATCTATTTGAACTATTCCGTGCACATTTAAATAATATATTATAATATCTGCCATAGTAATTGGCACAGCGTTTTCTATTAATGATCTTTTCCATGGATGCTTAAATGTCCTTGAAGATTGCACACAAATCTTGATAGTTGCCATCATAAAATCCGTACTTATTGACACCTCCAAGTTGTTCTTTTTTATCATTCTGTATAATTAGCAAAATTCAGAGGTTTCAATTATTTTCTTGTTAAAAGGTGTATTGGAACACATTGTAAATTTTCTCCTCTATCTTTCTGTGTATTGACGAGGGAATGATTGACATATTCATTTTGATTTTTTTAAAACTGACAATATGTGAATGTTCTATTTACGCTTTCATTTTAATGATCTCTGCTGGCAGCCATCTTTGAATTTCTGGAAACACCAGAATAATGACTGGGACATGATTTGTCGCTTTTTCTTGCAGGAGGTCGCGGTTTCAAACTCAGGCCGAGTCATACTAAAGACTTATTAAAAAAGGTACTTGCAACTGCCTCGCTTGGCGCTCAGCATTAGGAGGTTAGTGTTAGGACTGGTCGGCCTGGTGTCAGGATAATGTGACTGGGTGGGACATGATGCCTAAAAGTCTGCGGCATGTTGCCTCAATGTTAGACATCACAATAAACTGCCACACTGCAGACAACGTATCGATATGACTGAAAAAATGTTAAAGCTACATTAAAATTCCAAATCAGACACACACATACTAGTAAGTGAAATCATTGCCTGTCTATGGTGGAAATATGTTTATTCCGGACACGTTTGTATTATGGACAGTTTTCTATAACGAAAGCATGTCTATTATGGACACACATCATTAAAAGTGACTGGTCTAGTGATTTTTATATGACTTCAAAACACCACCAAGACTGACTGGTCAGTAATTTAGTGTGAATTGATATTACCAGCTCTGTTAGTGAATTAATTAAGCTCCTACTGTAATTTGACTTAATAGTGTTATCTTAATAGTTTGCTAAGCGGTCCAGAATTGATGATATTTATATGCTGATATTTATTTTTTAACTTAAAAGCTCCAGATTGACAACGCCTTTTTTTCATAAACACCCTGTCCGCAATCTCTCTCTCTCTCTCTCTCTCTCTTGTCCAAAATGCAATGTATAATAGATCCTGAAATTCCTGGATTTCGAAAATAATTGTTCTGTCTTTAATAATTGGTGGTAGGTAAGGTATGCATTAGGTCATTTTAAGCTTGTAACAAGTTTCACTTTTCTAAATCTCTCTTCTGAAGTTAAAAATACAGAAACGGCAGAATTATGTCACAAAAGAACGGACTAAATTTATGCTCAACTCGTATTTGCCATGGTAGGTAAGGATTTATATTAATGTGTACTTTAATTTGGTGACGGTTTAAACAATACATCTCAGTGTTCATGGCATCGAAAAAGAATTACATGCCAAATCTTGTTAGGAGGTTTAATTTTGAAACGTTAGACGATGCCTATGCTAAAGTTAGAGAAATTTCTGACCCATATATATAAATATATATATATATATATATATATATATATATATATATATATATATATATATATATATATATATATATATATATATATATATATATATATATATATATATATATATCTTCTTGGCATCCGTCCGTCTACGAGAGACGATGGCATAGCTCCAAAGTACGCTTTTGCTTATCCTTCTTTTTAGCTCTCTTTTCAGCTTGCTTTATTCTTCTCTGTTCCTCTGCGTTTTGAACTCCCTGCCTGACAGCTAGACGCCAGCTGGAACGGTTGTTTGCACAGCTCTCCCAGTCGTTGACATTGATGTTTGCTGTCTTCATATCCTTCTTGCAAACATCTTTGTAGCGCAGATGTGGTCGTCCAGTTGGTCGTGCACCTTCTGCTAACTCCCCATATAAAAGGTCCTTGGGAATGCGACCTGGGTCCATTCTCTTGACATGGCCGAGCCAGCGAAGGCGCCTCTCGCTGAGTATGAAGAACATGCTGTTCATGCTGGCGCGTTCTAGAACCTCTGTGTTGGGTACTTTGTCCTGCCACTGGATGTGCAGAATGCGCCGCAGACATCTCAGATGGAAGCTGTTGAGTTTCCTCTCGTGTCCTGCATAGGTGGCCCATGTTTCGCTGCTGTAGAGAAGTGAGCTGAGCACGCACGCTTGGTAGACACGCAGTTTGGTCTTCTCTGTGAGGTTGGGGTTGTTCCAGACCCTCTGGTTAAGTCTGGCCATCACTGCTGCTGCCTTGGCAATCCTGCCGCCCACCTCAGAATCAATGGAGAGTGAGCTGGAGATGTTAGACCCGAGGTATGTGAAGTTCTCGACAACTTCCAAATTGTACCCATCGATGGAGACAGAGGGAGGGGAGTCTGTGTCCCGTGCCATGACATTCGTTTTCTTCAAACTGATGGTCAGTCCAAATTCCTTACATGCATGGGAGAGGCAGCATACCAGCTGCTGGAGTCCACCTTCCGTGTGTGATGTCAAGGCTGCATCGTCGGCAAAGAGCAATTCACGGATGAGTACCTCTGTGACTTTAGTCTTAGCACGGAGACGGGCGATGTTGAACAGCTTGCCGTCAGCCCTGGTATGGATGTACACTCCCTCGCTGCAGTCCTTGAATGCGTACTGGAGAAGCATGGAGAAGAAGATGGCAAAGAGCGTCGGTGCAAGGACACAGCCTTGTTTGACTCCGCTAATGACTGGGAATGCTTCAGATGTTGCGCCATTGAAGCACACTGTGCTGTGCATGTTCTCGTGGAATGACATAATGACAGCAAGCAGACGTGGGGGGGGGGGGGGGGGCAGCCGATCTTCTGCAGGAGTCTGAAGAGTCCACTCCGACTAACCATATCAAACGCCTTCGTCAGGTCTATGAAAGCAATGTAGAGGGGCATCCGCTGCTCGCGACACTTCTCCTGCAGCTGACGTAGTGAGAAGATCATGTCTACAGTTGACCTGCCGGCTCGAAATCCACACTGGGACTCTGGGTAGACGCGGGAGGCTAGGATCTGCACGCGCGCCAAGGCAACACGGGCAAAGGCCTTTCCGACGATGCTGAGGAGGGAGATGCCCCGATAGTTGTTGCAGTCGCTACGGTCTCCTTTGTTTTTGTACAAAGTGACGATGTTGGCGTCACGCATGTCCTGTGGGATGTATCCCTGTTCCCAGCAAAGGCAGAGGAGTGTATGTAGGGGCTGGAGCAGTGCTGGTTTTCCGCTCTTGAGGACTTCAGGCGGAATGCCGTCGTTCCAGGAGCCTTCCCACAGGCAAGGCAATCGATGGCTTTTCCGAGTTCTTCCAGGGTGGGCTGTGTGTCTAGCTCCTCCATGACAGGCAGGTCTGGAATGGCGTCCAGGGCAGTTCCAGTGACATTGTTTTGGGTTGCATATAGCTCGAGATAGTGCTCAACCCATCGCTGCAGTTGTTTCCCCTGGTCTGTGATGACTTCGCCCGTCTTGGACTTGAGGGGGGCGGTCTTGTAGCTGGGGGGGCCTGTCGCCTTTTTGATACCCTCATACATTCCTCTTGTATCCCCGGTGTCAGCAGCTGTCTGTATACTGTTGCAAAGGTTCAGCCAGTAGGTGTTGGCACAGCGGCGGGCGGTCTTCTGGGCGTTATTCCTTGCAATCCTTAGGGCTTGTAGTGTTCTGGGGCTAGGTGCAGCCTTGTATGCCAGGAGGGCTTTCCTCTTTGCCTCAGTCACGGGCTCCATCTCCTCCCAGTTTGCCTCATACCAGTCGACATTCTTTCGCTCCCTCTTCCCGTAAGCTGTGATGGCTGAATTGTACACAGAGTCACGGATATGGGACCACTTGGAATCAGTGGTGTCATCAGGTGTCACTTTGGTGAGGGCTTCCTTCAGTTTGCTGATGAACTGCTGTGTTTTCTCTGGGTTGCTTGCACAGCAGGTGTTGATACGTGGGTGACCCTTCTTCTTGGCGTGGTGCAGCTTCTTGGGTAATATTCGCACCTTGCTGGCCACGAGGGAATGGTCCGTGTCACAATCGGCACTGTGGTAGCTGCGGGTAAGGAGGACACTGGCCAGTTCTGCACGCCTGGTGATGACGAGGTCTAGCTGGTGCCAGTTGCGTGAACGTGGGTGTCTCCACGACACCTGGTGGATCTCCTTGCATTTGAAGAAAGTGTTGGTCACACATAGGCTGTGGGAGCAGCACATCTCCAGCAGTCGCTGACCATTCTCGTTGATCTTGCCCCTTCCGTAAAAGCCGAGACAGGTGGACCAGGCCTCATGGTCAGCTCCCACTCTAGCATTGAAATCTCCTAGTAAGTAAAGGCTTTCATTGTTGGGGATACTGGATATTGCCTGATCCAGAGCCTCATAAAACTTGTCTTTCTCCTCGTAGGTGGAGTAGAGTGTTGGGGTGTACACACTTAAGATGTTGACCGGGCCTAAGGATGTTGACAGCCGGAGGGCAAGGATTCTCTCAGTACCTGATGACGGAGGTTCAATGAAGGCGATTAGCGTGTTCTTGACAGCAAAGCCTACACCATGCTGCCTAGGTTCATCCAAGGGCTTCCCCTGCCAAAAGAATGTGTAATTGGCTTCCCTGATGGTGCCGCTGTCAGCCAGTCGGGTCTCCTGGAGGCAGGCAATGTCGATGTTCAGTCGGGAGAGTTCTCTGTCAATGACGGTAGTCTTCCGTGCATCGTCGATCTGCTGTAGGTCAGTGGTCAATCCAGGACACATGGTCCTGATGTTCCAGGTTGCAAAACGAAGAGTTGGAGTCTTTTTATTTCTTCTTTTAGTCTTTCCTGGTGCAGAGTTTTGTGGCCCACTTGTCGAGATGGTTCTCTAAGCTCCACGCACCCAGTGAAGCAGGCAGGCCATGGCGGGCAGCACCTTACTGACTGGGGGCTGCCCAGCTTGAGGCGGGCGGTAGCTGTCCAGTGAGACCTGATGATCTCTCCCACCGTCAGAAGTAACCCCTGGCGCCAAGCTCTACGCCATATATATATATATATATATATATATATATATATATATATATATATATATATATATATATATATATATATATATATATATATATATATATATATATATATAGAGAGAGAGAGAGAGAGAGAGAGAGAGAGAGAGAGAACCTTTAGAGCAAAAGACGTTGACCAAAATGTCAAATTTTTATACATATGACGTTTTATTTTTCAAACAAGGAAATTTGTCTATAATTGACGTATCTCCCCGAAGATGAGTGAGATAATTTGCCAATGCTGAAATTCAGACTATTTTGTATTCAATGCAAGATCAAATGAGCGCATGTTGTTTCCAATGAAGGAATATAGTATCATTTCCTAGCACATTAGATGGAATAAACTATATGATATGGATCCGTGAGTATGATAAGAAAAACAAAACTACAGGATAATCTGCTTATTCAAATACCGACCGCACACACCAGTAAAGTCGGTACAGTACTTCATTACCTTGGAGTTCAAACTGTCACATTGTAACCATCGTATATATAGATATACACGTTCACTTCCTTTTTAGTTTAAAGTACTTTGAAAATCTGGTCGTTTAAAATACGTATGGTTGAGTTTCACTCTCTGTTAATCAAAAGATAAGACAAATCTCGAGAACAGTTCAATAATTTTTATATGTCAAAATTCTAAAATCACCAGTCAGTACAACTTAGCACCACTTTCATCATCTTCGCTAGACAGAGTTCTGATAACCCTATCTACACCTTGGCAGATATTTCTGTGCTTCGGGTCTGTGAATTTCATTGGATCCTATCAAAGTTAAGTTGTTCAAATTTGAACACAATTCCTATATGATCGAGACAACAATGGGAGCACACAACTTGAATAGACTGATAAATAAGCACTTTTCCAGTGCCATTAACAGGATAGCTGATGTTTTAATTACGCAATAAAGTATAATTCGGAAAAACATGTTCTCATGTTGCTGATTAAAAATTTTAAAAAAATATTTTCACAGAATTAATTTTTCCATTTAACAAATATAGTTGACACAGCATGCAGAATACATTAATATAATGTACTTATTCATCAAGGCCACGGCCTGTATGAATGTTGTGGCCTCTTATGCGAAACAGAAACAAAAGAATACGATTCCGTTGATATTCACGTTTTTTAATTTCGCTTTTAAAATGACAAAGAACAAGCATAATCTTTTTCGGTCATCGAGTCCAAGTAATGTACAGAGAACTACGACCTAACATTGGCACGTTTCGAAGTACGGCTAACTCTTTTCAAAGAGTCATAGGCATAGAAAAACACCTTGTGATATGACTTAATATATAATGCTTATTCATCGGGTAGAGTTAGAGGACAAGGACCTAAGGTAGGATGCTTTAAAATAAATATAATGTTGTCGCACGATTTCGAATAATGGAAAATAATTATGATAAATATAGACATAAGTTGTTTGCGACAGTATCGGTATAACTCGAGGACAAAGACCTGAGGAAGGTTGCCATAGATTAAGTATAACGTTTGTCTACGAGTGCAAGACATGTAGAGGGACATAGGATAACTATTAATGCAAACATATTGTTATTCACTGAGTACAGGTCGAGGAAAAAGACCTAAGGTAGGCTGCTTTAGAATAGACGTAAGGTTTGCACATTATTTTTAACCATGGAGAACATTTATGATACATATATGCATACTGTCTTTACGATATGATTACACTAACTAGAGGACAATGACGTTACTATAGAATAAGCATACTGTTTGTCTAAAAGTCCATGTCATGTACAGTGGCCTTGGATGATCGTTAATACTAATATGTGCTTCTTCACTGAGTGAAGGCAGAGGAGAAGACCTAATGTAGGATACTTAATTAGAGGCCTAACGCTTTCTAAGAGTCCCAGACAGATACAAAAACCTAGGATAGGAATTAATCGATATAGATGCGTATTCATCACTACAGATAAAAGACAAGTACATACGGTTGGCCGCTTTGGAACACGATTAAGGTTGGCGCATCCTGTCTAATCATGGAAAACACAGTTTTGATTCTTATATACATAACTTATTTATATCTAGAGACAAGGACCTGCAGCAAGTTGATATATAATAATCATAAGATTTGTGTACAAGTCCAGGTCATGTGCATGGATCTAGTAGAAGTATTAATACAAATAAGTGCGTATTCATTGAGTACCATTACAGTATAAGGACTTAAGGAAGGATGATTAAGAATAGACGTAAAATTTGCCCATAATTTCGAACCATGGAAAGCGTTTATGATGGATAAAAACATAACTTTTTGCCAATGTATCAGCATAAACTCGTAACTTAAGTGAGTAATTTCAAGTCATGTATAGAGACTAGGATAATTATTAAAGAAACCTATGCTTATTCATTGCGAAGCGGTAGAGGACATGGACCCAAGGTAGGATCCTAGACTACCAGCCAAAAGCTTTTTCCAAGTTATGTACTGGGACCTAGGATAAATATAAATAAATAAATAAATATATATATATATATATATATATATATATATATATATATATATATATATATATATATATATATATATATATATATATATATCTTCGTTAATTTATCGAGAGAGGGCAAGGACCCGAGTTAGGCTGCTTTAGAATGAACCTAACGTTAGCGCAGCATTTCGAACCATGAAGAGCATTGTTGATAGAAACATATATAACGTTTTGCAATTGTTTCTGTATATTTTGAGGACAAGGACCATAGGGATGTCATTATAGAGTAGGCAAAATGATTGAGTATAAATCCAACTAATGTACAGGGACTTATAATAAGTATTAATATAAATATATGATTATCCATTCAGTACCGATACAAGGATATGGACATACGGTAGGCCTAGCATGGACGCAGTATTTGATACGATGTGAAACATTTATAACGGTTTTAAACATAGCTTATTTGCGATCGTATCCGTGTACGTAGAGGCCAAGAACCTGAGGGAGTTTGTTAAAAAATAAGCATAGTGTTTGTGTACGAGTCCATCTCATATACAGGACCTAAGATAAGTATTCATAGAAATGAATGCTTATTCACCCAGTACAGGTAGAGGACAAGGACACCAGGTAGGCTGATTTAGATCAAGTCATAGGTTGGTGCATAATTTAGAAACACGGAAAGAGTTTATCATAGATACATACATAAGTTCTTTGATATTGCATCAGTGTATTTACAGATCAAGGACCTGAGGGATGTTGCTATTGACAATGCGTATGTTTTATGTATTATTTCAAGTCATGAACTGGGACCTGTGATGTTTTACAGTAAAAATATGCTTATTCATTGAATAACTGTAGAGGACAAGGACCTAAGGTAGGATGCTATGCTATAAACCTTACGCTTTTCTGAGCCAAAATCATGTACACGGACATAGTATATCCATTACAAATATGTGGTTATTCATTCAGTAATGAGACAGGGCAAGGACCTAACGGTAGTTGTTTTATAATTGACCTTACGTTGGCTGTTTTATAATTGGCCTAACGTTGGCTGTTTTATAATTGACCTAACGTTAGCTGTTTTATAATTGACATAACGTTAGCTGCTTTATAATTGACCTAACATTAGCTGTTTTATAATTGACCTAACGTTAGCTGCTTTATAATTGACCTAACGTTAGCTGTTTTATAATTGACCTAACGTTAGCTGTTTTATAATTGACATAACGTTAGCTGCTTTATAATTGACCTAACGTTAGCTGTTTTATAATTCACCTAACGTTGGCTGTTTTATAATTGATCTACCGTTGGCTGTTTTATAATTCACCTAACGTTGGCTGTTTTATAATTGACCTACCGTTGGCGCATCATATCGCAACATGAAAAGCATTTACCATACATAACTTCTTTACGATTTTATCAATATCTTTAGAGGACACGGCCCTGTTAGAGGTTAGCATAGAACGGGCGAAATAATTGTGTATGAGTACATGTCATGTCTGGGGACCTAGATTAATCATTAATAGAAACATATGACTATTCATTGAGTACAAAAACAGAGGACAAGCACTAAAGATAGGATGCTATGTTATAGATAAAACGCTTTTTAAAGCGTCCAAGTCTTGTACAGGGATCTAGGATAAATATCAAGATAAGTATATGATAATAAATTCAGTACGGATAGAGGATAGGGAGCTAAGGCAGGTCTTACGTTGTCGCAGCATTTCGAACCATGGAAAGTATATATGATGGATATATACAAAGCTTTTTTCGATAGAATCAGGATATTTAGAGGTCCTTGACCTGGGGGAAGTTGCTATAGAATAAGCATTATTTTTGTGTACGAATCTAAGTCATGTAAAGGGACCAAGGATAATTATTCATAGAAATATATCCTCATTCACTGGGTATCGGTGGACGCCAAGGACATATGGTAGTGTGCTATACTACAGGCATAACGCAGGGAGGCAAGCATTTTCGAAATCCATCCTTACATCAGAAAGCGTGATCAGAACGTCACGATGACTGCGTTGACATGTTGCAACCCAAGTGCTGCCGAGTACTGGTACTGGAATTCTTCTCTTCAGGAAAATGGGCAACCACCGATGGTGTAATAAAATAATTGCTTAGTAACTGTCTTATGGCATTCCTGTCATTGTTGTATTTCAACTCAACCTTAGTCATTTGTTTATGAAGATCTTGCGGACGATAGAGTGTACCGGATGGTGTCACAAACTGGTCAAATCCATATTAGGACTGTTCACAGTCTGATTGCTCGCAATTTGACCTTTCACGATCCAACTGTTCATCGCTCCCAAACAGCCATACCGACACAGGGTCGCGCTCCTTGATATACGCCATCCATTCAACGATGTTACTGGTGTAACACGAAACCTGTTGTTCTAATGAAAATATTGTTATACTCCGCGTCCATGTGTGCGTTGTGATCAACGATTACTATTGGAGAGCCCCTCGATTGCTACTTCGCCTCGTGCAAGATCTCGTTGGTTAATGTTCGCACCTCTATCGGAAATTTCAGCTTCTTTTCCAGCTCAGAGATATCGCTTATTGTGGCTCCACGTTTTCTAACGCCTTCATCCCACTCGGCTGTTTTCGCGCGTCGCAGATCTGTAAGGCCCTTTCCTCGTAATGCGTTCATAAAGTGTTCGGTGATTCTCTTGGCTACACAGATTAAAACAACAGTCGGACCACAAGTGGTCGGAGCACTAGATCCACGAATTGGTCGAAGAGCATCAATCGAGGGGTTATACAGCGGATAAATTGTGTAAATTACTGCAGTCACGGGATATGCCCCCTCGTAATATGGTATGTCTATGTCAGTCAGCATCCCTGGTTAGGAATTTCTATATGACACGGCAACACTATGACTGAGCACTGATTCCTGTTCAGGATCACGTAAATCGCGGATAATCCAAGTTATATTAGCGTCGTCGTCAGTTACATCACCATCGCTAGCGATGTCTTCGCTGGCAACGGCAACGGACAGTTCTGCTCTGAAGAAGTATCTCTGCTTAGATCCACTAGTCAATCTAAGGTAACTAATAATCGCCACTGCCCGTTGGTTGTTCACTGTAGCATCAACAGTGATAACGTTGACATCGCTGGCGATGGTGCAGATTCTGAACGTTGACCAAACATGAGCTGCCCCATCGATGTTAAACTCGCGCTTGGCGTTACTAATACGATTGTGTAATTGTACATTGGCATGGGACAGATTTCTGGCGATTTTCTGCCCCTTTTCGTATGTGAGTCTGTCAAGATCAAACTTTCCAGGGGCGTTACCGCCCCAAGGTTTAATCAATAATACTCTTGAGAATACTCCATTATATAATTAAGGCAAAATATCTTTTTAATTAGATTATAATTATTTAATCACATAAATGACATCACGAGCAAAAATACTTGTCGATGACTGCCTATTGGATCAACGACTCCTCGTGGCAATTCCTGTCGTGGAAATTTCTACGTCGTTCGTCGCTATGTCTGTGGTATAATCTTTAAATAGCTCAAAGTTATATCGCACTTCGTTCAGATGTTGTATTGTCGCGATGATCTGACAGCGCATATGCTTATCGCGGTATTCAATTACGTACTCGGAAAAGAGTTTTCGTGGGTTGCCGACTACGGCATTGATATTTATATGGCCGCTGACAGCATCGGCTCGTGTACCGTTATAGCAATTGGGGAAGTTTACGCGCCAGTGATTGATTTAATTCGGCGTCAAATTCATCGTTGATTTGTACAACTTGATAACTCCTAGTCGGCAGACCGACCACTGTCTAGTCGGGCGTTCCGTCGTCGCGATTCTTGTACGCGAATACCAGTGAAGCCCCCAGACGACATTAATCGTATATTTGGCCATCTGTTATAAACACTCAATTGTGCTAGTGCGATTTCTTTGGCTGGAATGGTGGTGGGGAAGATAACGTCGAACTCGGGTTTCGTTGACGTCGCTGATCTCATTGTTGTGCTTGCGGGTGGTATATTAGCGGCGACCTTTTCATGTAACCGTGTTTGCTGATCGTTCATTTTTATTATTCATTCCTAATGGAGTGGTAACACTCCAAATGCTACCACTCCGAACGCCATCATTCGGGGCGCTAGCGCCCTGCTCGCAAATATAGTCACTCTTGGGCAAGCATGCCGCATATTTGTGTAACTTACCGGCGGCACACGATGATATTTTCATTGCTATAATGTTGAGGATCCCAGCAGCGGAAGCAATCACGGCAATACCGATTCCTATTACTGGCGATAATACATAGGTTGCCGATAATGTGCCAAATATCGTCATTCTTTCAGCTACTACGGTTGATGACGCGTATACGACGGCATCAGTGGTTGTAATGTGTTGCCGATATTTTCTATATGCGTGAGTGTGTGTCAGTGATACTTTGCAACCATGCCTGCCATGAGCACGCTTGTTTGAATCTCTACGCATTCACGAGTTTCAGGAAATTTACAGAATCCTGTTGATTCCATGAGATCGTGAGTATTCCATTGTTGGTATGGGTCCAGTGCATCCTGACAAAACAATTGCAAACGACAATGGAGGCTATTTTATGGCGAACAACTAGTGGCTCGACTACTAGTGGTTTGAGTGGTTTGGCTACTAGTAGCATGATTGCTCGTGGAGATGTTGACGTTCGGAATGTTAACATTCTGAGTGGTCATTATGTGAAGCATCCTATAAGTAATTAATTGAGGCGTTTTGGCAATAAATTCAAGATAAGTTGCTGTTAAGTTTTTGTCTTCGGGATCCAATTTAAATATTTCCTCGGTGGGCTAATTTAACGTCACCGACACGGTTCCAGATAAGCTGTCGGTGGAATTACGCCATGGATACGTCGTAAAGTTCTCAAGACCTGAACACGGAGTGCCTGTACACGCCGATAACCTCAGCGGTATGTTTAATAGAGCTATTTTGTTGTGACCATGTCGTCGATGCTGAAGCTACTGTGTATACGACATTGATGATAGGATTCGTATGCGGGACACCAGCTTCTATCTTCCTGATTTTTGTCAGTGATGCTGAGAATTCCACTGGATATAAATAAATAGGTGCTCATTCAATGAGTACATGACACTGACAAGGACCGAAGGTAGGATGTTATACAATATGTATAAGGCTTTCCTAAGAGTCTTACTCAGCGACGAAGACATACGATGTGAATTGATACATACACATGTTTATTCGCAGATTACAGAGTAAAGGTAGAGGTCAAAGACCTAAGGTAGTCTGCTTTATAACAGGTCTAACGTTGGCACATCATTTCTAACAACGGAAAAACATTTAACACACACACACACACACACACACACACACACACACACACGAATCTATGCGCTTAAAGAGTGAAAGACAACAAGCTTTGTAAAATTTCACAAATCATTATTTCATTAGAATATAAAGTGAAAATGAGAAAAAAGAATTTACGGTATTGCGAATTAAATCCCAAAATAATTCAAGAATTACAGACACAAGTCCTAGTAATTTAAAGTCCTGAATAAAATTCAGTAGAAGTCAGGAAAAAATCCCAAAACTAAAGGCGATGAAGTGTCTGTTATAACCCCTACAGTGTTGATGTGTCAACAGTCTTTTTGTTGAATCACAGTAATACAATTCCATGTTTTAATTCAGTATAAATTCTAGTGAATGCCTTTATCCAATAATTTTATCAGAGCACTTTTGTATTTCCAGGGACAGTAATCACTTGAATTCAATAATTTGAAGAAATAAAATTCAAAACCCAACTTGACACAAAAATAATATCCAATTTGAAGGTGCTAGATCTTAAATCAACTGATAAAATCCTCTCAGTTACACTAAACATAGTTCTCTACTTGACCTCAGGTCACAATTAGCATTTTCTATTTTAAAAAAAATTACCTAATGGAAAATAACCTTCTAGAATGATCCTGATGTTTACAAAACAGTAGCCTGGATTATGCATAATTCACTCAGGAAATCCCAAAACTTTTACCCAAATAAACATATTTACTTCTTCTATAAATAATAATACTAGTTTTAAACCCATACATATAGAGAATGATTGAATTATATATTAGTTGTTTACAATTAATAAAATGAAAAAAGTCAATTTGGGACAAGCAGAAATTTACTCAGTTTTGGACAAGGTGATGTCCAACATACAATGTTACATTACAACAGCATATAATGAAATAAAATTAAAATAAAACAACTAACAAACAAAGCAAATTAAATATAAATAACTATATATATATATATATATATATATATATATATATATATATATATATATATATATATATATATATATATATATATATAAGTTCCTTCCGATAATACAAATATAACTGGTACGAGGACAAGGAACTGATGGTTGTTGGTATAAGATTAGTTGAGTATGATTTTTGTTTACGATTCGATTCCAAGCCATGTGCAGGACCTTGGATATATATAATGGCGTGTCGTTTGGAGCCATGGATAACATTTGTGATAGATATATACAATACTTCTAGCACAAATAACTGAGGGAGAATGCTATAGAAAGGCCTAAGGGTCTTGAACCATTTCTAACCATGACAAGTATTTACCCAAGTTTTGTTTTCATGCCTTAGCATAGGTTTGTGTATAGGTGTATTCGTTTGAAACAGTTCATGTGACAAGGTGTTACACGTAGGCATTCAACAGTTTTTATTTTCTGAAATTGATGTAATGTCGTATTTAAGCATTTAAAACATTATTTGATGGAAACTTATACAACACTGTGTTGGATTGTAGTAGTATACTTTTGGATCTTTTTGATAAGAGCTAGGGAGGCTTCTACAGAATATTGTAGAGACGAACATGAGATACATGTTTCTTCCAAACCTATTAGAGTGTAACATTTGCTACGCATATAGTTCATAATTCGGTCATGTGTATGTCAGATTTTTAAGAAGAGATCTTGCTCTCAAAAAAAGAATAGAACAGAGAAACATAGTTGCTACGTTGGTGATAAAACCACGTGAACATTACATCACTTATACATCAAAAGACATGTCACGAACGTCCACACTTGATTATATATTAATACCTGAAATAATTAGAGGTGCTGTAAAAAGACACATAGTAAACGACAAAATTGATTTCTCAATATCGGATCACCTACCTATTACAGCGGCACTTGCAAAAGATATATTGAAGGAAAATAAAAAGACGTGTATCTCCAAGAATGAAATGGAACTTGGCAAATCCATTAGAAATGAGCATGTATAAATCTGATGTTAGTGCATTCTTGAATTTCACCTATGAGTGTAAAAAGGTAGAAGATATAGAGAAATATAATGAATTGATAACTAAGAGTATAATAACTGCATCAGACCGATATATTCCAAAGTCCGAATTTAAATCGCACTTGAAACCATATTGGAAGAAAAGTGGGCTTGAAAAATTACATCAGAATATGAGAAAAGCGCGCGGAGAATGGATCAAAGCAGGAAAAAATAGAAGCACAGAGTGTAACATCAAAAGAAGATACAAGGACGTGAAAAGAAAGTTTAGAAAGAAACATAGGCTAGAGAAAAAGGTATATAAAGAGTGCATATTTGAAGAGATAGAAAAGAGTGCAAAAATGGGAATAGACGAATTCTATGCAGTCATACGGGAAAATAGAAAAGATAAATCGGACATTGGTAATATTGCATTTCGAGGAGTAGAATCTAATACTTTGGATGAATGTGTCAATCTATGGAAACTATATTTTTCTGAATTAAGTGGTACAACAGATGAGGAACATAATGATTGTGTCAAAATGAAGAATATGTACGAAGAAAGCAAACTAGAGACTGATAACATAAAATGTAATAATATTACAGAGGAAGAAGTGTTGCAGCATATCAAGTCTCTAAAAACAAAAAAATCACCAGGCATTGATTGCGTATCGAATGAGCACTTAAAGTATGATGGAAAATATTTAATCAGACATTTAACTGCCCTTTTTAATTACATGATCCAGTATGAGTATTTACCTAATGTATATAGATGTGGGATGATTATACCGATATACAAACAAAATGGTAAAGATAAAAAGGATCCGGTGAATTATCGTGGTATAACATTGACATCTTGTCTGGGAAAATTGTTTGAAAAAATATTGATGACCAGAATTCAAAAGTATTTAGACAAAATAAGCTTTCCACATCCTTATCAAATTGGATTTCATAACGAGGCTGGAGCTATCTCCGCTGCATTTACTCTTCAAGAATGTTTGATGTACTTTAATAATCATAACTCTAATGTATATGCTGTTTTTCTGGATAACGAAAAGGCATTCGATAGACTGTGGCATTGTGGACGACTACAAGAAACCTAAAAATATTAGGAATTAATGCAAAAATATGGAGAATAATCGCCCATTCCTACACACAGTCAAGTGCCTGTGTAGCGTGTAGAGGATGTATATCGAACACATTTCCATTACGGAGAGGCGTTGGTCAAGGGCGTGTAATGTCGGCTTTTTTATTTCTCGTGTACATAAATGACCTATTGAATGAACTAGTAATGACTAATTGCGGGATAACAGTGAATCAGATGAACATACCTGGGATGCTTTTGGCAGACGACACTACTCTACTAAGCTCTAAGCTGAATGGATTGCAAATACTCGTGAATACAGCTTATCAGTATGCACAGAAGTGGAAATTGAAATATAACTCTAACAAGAGTAATTGGATGATATTTAGCAAAAAAAATGAAGTGTACTCATCAAATGGAATTACTCTGGGATCGCAGAATATTCCTGGAGCAAAAAAAGTGAAATATGCAGGAGTTACCTTTTCACAATCAATGAAAACTAATGATCGTATAGTCTATCGTACGATAAAGCTAAACGTGTAACAAACTCACTATACTCAATTGGATTAAATGCAAATGGGATGAATCCTATTGTTTCTGTGAAAGTCTGGGAAAGAGTTATATTGCCGTCTGCTTTGTATGGCTCAGAACTCTGGTTTAATATGTCATATCAGGGCATTGAATCAATGGAGAAAATACAACGATATTTCGCCCGGAGAGTACAAGATTTCCCTCAAAGATCGCCTATTGGATCTACGACATCATGCTTGGGGATGATATCAATGGAAGCTCGCATAGATAAGCAAAAACTCGTATTCCTTGGTCGCATGTGTAGAACATCAGCAAACTTAACTGCTAAAAAGGTTTTCCTCTGGGCTGTTGGAAATTTGATTTTTGACCCCCAACATAGCTTTAACTCTTTTATATATGATATAAATACTGTACTCAAAAAGTATGATTTAGAAGACTATCTCAACGACTTTATTTTCACGGGAAAATTTCCAAACAAAATAGCATGGAAAAACTTAATTGGGACAAGAATACAGATATTTGAGGAGAGAAAACATGAAATGAGTATCAGAAATCCATCAGAGGCATTCGGTCGATTTTTAAAAATTAATCCAGGACTAAAAATGCATCATCTATGGAAAATAGCTTACACTGACTCAAGTAGAAAAATGGAATATGGGACATTAATTCGTATTGGAGGAATGCAAGCAAGACCTGGACTGTGTCCCCTATGTGGCAAAATGAGTCAAGACCGTATTTTGCACATTTCGATGAGATGTGCCTTAACCTCAGACGACAGAAACCACTTGATGGAAAGTCTATTTTCGTATACGCCTCCAGTGATTTACCGTGATTTCTGTGATCAGATCGATGATGTTATACTGATTATACTACTTGGTGGTTTAAATGACATATCAGAACGTTTAGAATTTGAGGCAAGGATAAATATGATCAGACTATCTACCAAGTATTTCATTAAGATAAAGGATATTATATATTCGATTCAATAGAGAACTCACTCAGAATATAAGGAAAGAAATACTTGTACTGGATTGCAAAGCAATTAGGAAACTAACTATTTTTGTTGTGAGGATACATTTTCAAATGTTCTATCGTATATATATATATATATATATATATATATATATATATATATATATATATATATATATATATATATATATATATATATAGTTTAGTAATGATTTTAATTTATTTATTCGTTTGCTATTGGAAATAATTCAATAAGTAACGAATCCACTATTTTTGTGATTCTATTTATTTAAATGCATTTCTTTTTTGTCTTAAAATCTTCAGAAAATGGAGGAATAAAAGAATATCATCATCATCTCTCTCTCTGATTGGCTGCTTACTGTAACGGCCATGCTCGGTCCAGAAGACTACACAGGAGTATAACTGAATGGATGAGTATGTTTCTTTTGAAGGAGGGGAGAATGGGGTAAACTCGAACTCTTGATTCATTTTGAACCAAAACACAAGATGATTATTTATTAAGAAAACACATGAATAAAGTTTCATATGTACATTTGTACGATGACCCTTGTGACAGAACTTGTAACAATCAATACTCATTATGGTGAATACAACACGTATGATGAAAGATATACACTTATGTCGTGAATTGTTTGATAACAATTCCAACTATAATTACTTATATATTGAATATAAAAAAGATATATGGTAGTTTCGTTCTATACAAAGTACTTACATACAAACTTTAGTAAGTTAATTGTTCATAGGAAAAATGAAAACATCAGACGTCTATAGAATGCGTATTAAGACGTTATTTATAGTGGTTTAGGATGAAATATACATAGAGGCACAATGCAAATGAAGGCAGTGTTTAGTCACTGATACAGAAGCGTATTTTAAATGATGTCATGCCTGTATATTTACGTGTATCGATATCGAATGACTCAAATTTTGTTGACATTGTCAACGAACTGACCGTTATCTCCTGTAAGCCTATTATGAGTAACAGCAAAAAGTAAATTTTAAAAAGTATTATCACAATTAAGTTTTAAAGTGTTGCTATAATGAATTATGAATGTAATATATTTTCTAACAGATATCACTGGTTACATTATTTCAACATGCATTATGCTAATTGTTTGTAGCTTTGACTGTGCTACATTCTAACGTGTATTTTTACGTTCAAGGCGATTAATGTAGGTCTTGAAGTGAAAATTGAAAATTCAGGTAATATATTTAGAGTTGGTATGGTGCAATTCTCAATGTTTTACGTGTGTAACATGTAAAATATGCGTATACATTAGCTCGATTTTTGTAGATCATGCCTTGGTTGACGGTAGACATAGTGATCATTTTTGGCGTCAATGGTGTGTTTCTTTTAGTCCGTATACACTGTATATTAAAGTCAACGTTAACGTTGTTGAGACTTAACTTAATATTAAAATTATTATGGTCTTTTTACTTTGTAATCTCACTAAAGGCAATCACTAATAACAACAACAACAATCTAATGATCTGTGGCGACTTCAACGCACACAGTGAATTATGGGGAGGTAAAAAGAAAGATCAAAGAGGAAAAATGGTTGAAAAATGGATAACTGAGAACAATCTGGTCATCTTAAATGACGGGTCGAACACTAGATTAAACCATGAGGATGGCGCTCTCTCAGCCATAGACCTAACCATCACTACCCCAAAATTGGCTCAAATCACAAATTGGTGGGTGGATCAGGAAGATACGTTAGGAAGTGACCATTTTCCCATCACAATCAATATTCAAACAAAAACTCAACACATTCCTAACGAAACCCCACCTAAATGGAGGTACCAACAGGCAGACTGGGACCAATTCCAGTTATTACTAGCTAGAGTAAATCCAGATAACTTAGAAAGCCCAGGTATTGACATGTATTATGATAACATAACAGACACAATTATAGAAGCAGCTAGCCGATGCATACCAAAGACAACTAATATCCAAAAAAAAAAAACCTGTACCATGGTGGACTAAACAGTGCACTATAGCACATAAAGACAAAAAAGGGCCTTAAATAAATATAAACGCACCAAAAATCCTATCTACTTCCAGCAATATAAAGATAAAGAAAAAGCACTAAAACAAACTATAAAAACTGCTAAAATTAATCTATGGCAAACCTTTTGCTCTAAACTGAGTCTAAAATCAAACTCAAAACAAATATGGGACAAGATAAAAGCCATAAAAGGGAAAGCAACTACCTCAGCCCCAAAAATTAAAAATGCCATAACAAATAAAGATAAGGCAGACCTCCTAGCGAAGCATTTTTCGAACATGAGTAGTTAAGTGGGGCACATTAGGGACAATGGGACTTAGCATTAAAAAGACCCCTGGGTCAGATTAGGGACAATGGAAATTTAACATGGAGAGAAATCGTGGGTCACTTTAGGGACAATGGGAATTTAACATAGAGTTTGGGTCTGTCAGGGACAAGGGAAATTAACATGGGGAATAGAGTTTGGGCTTTTGGGATTTTTTATTTATTTTTTTAAAATTTTTTTAAATTTAAATTTAAATTTAAATTTAAATTTTAAAAAAAGGGGTAGGCAATGGAAAGGCTATCTCTTTTCGAGAAATATGGCTGGCCCTGAAAAGGGCCTTTGGGTTTTCTTCTTCTTCTTCTGCTTCTAGTTTCTTCTTTTTCTCCACCAAGTTCTTATTTTATCTCCAACACTCTTTCTCTTCTTTTCTTTCTTTTTTTTCTCCTGCTCTTCTTTCTTCTTCTCTTCCTCCTCTTCTTTCTTCCTCTTTTCATTTTCTTCTTCTTTTTCAATTTTTTCATTCCATGCTCTCATCCTTATCCTTTCCTCTTCATCCTCCTTCTCCTCCTTTATTTCTTTCAACAGATCACTGATGATTACCTTCATTTTTCGTAAATTGTTTATCTCCATCTTCACTCGATGGGGACTATAAGAATAGTGATCCTCGTTTAGGTTAACCAACATTTGTTCTATCATTCCTAAATTGTCGAGGACGTTTTGCAATTTTTCCATTTTGTCCATTTGGTTAGAAGCCATCTTCTTTTTTTGTTCTTTGCAGAATGGTTTGAACGACGAATACTATGGGTTCTTATACGAAAAGCGCGGACGTGAAGGAAAACATCCCCCTACTTTTTCATTTCATATAATAAAACCCAAACTATACTTTCTCATTTCATATAATAAAAACCCAAACTATACTCTCCACATACGCTAAGAAACAATAAACAAAATCCATAATCTACTATCCACACAATCTTACGTGAGCGCTTACAAAACCCAAACTATACTCTTCACATACGCTAAGAACAATAAACAAATCCATAATCTACTATTCACACAATCGTACGTGAGCGGGTACAAACACAAACACAAACACACAAACACATACGCTAAGAAACAATAAACGAATCCATAATCTACTATCCACACAATCGTACGTGAGCGGTTACAAAACCCAAACTATACTCTCCACATACGCTAAGAACAATAAACTAATCCATAATCTACTATCCACACAATCGTACGTGAGCGCTTACAGAACCCTAACTATACTCTTCACCTACGCTAAGAAACAATAAAGAAACCCATAATCTACTATTCCCACAAACATACCTTAGCTCTTACAAGCACCAACACACAAACACATACCCTCACACTATCTTAAAAAAGAGTTAGTGTTTATAATCACACTACTCTACCTACACACATTGGCAAATCGATCGTTATTTCTTTTCTAGAGTATTGGGTAGCCCTGAAAAGGGCTGTTTTTTTGTTTGGAACTTCATGGACACCTGGTTAATGGTGGCACCTTCCAGGCCTGGCGCCGCATACACATCTTGTCCCCCAGTTACTTTTTACCTTTTTGGGGGAGAGAGCAGAGGCAGGATATGTCGCTTCAGAATCCCAATTTTCGCTCTCTGGGATTCTGAAATTTCTTCTTCTTCTCTCCTTTTCCTCCTCCTCCTCTTCTTTGTATCTTCTCTCTTCCTCTTTGTATCTTCTTTCCTCTTCTTCTTTATATCTTCTCTCCTCCTCTTCTTTGTTTCTTCTTTCCTCCTCCTCTCTTATCCTTCACTCCTCCACAATGGCTTCCGCGGCCAGTTCATTTAATATGCGCCTGGCATATTCCAGATGCACATGAAGTTCCAACAGTTTCTCCAGTCTCGTGTTCATTTTTGGTGTTGATCAATCAACAAGGGTAGCTGGACTGCCGAACGAGTTTCAATTTATAGTGAAAGTGCGGACGTGAAGGAAAACATCCCCAAAAAACATAAAATTGATCTTACCTACATCATGACCAAAAAACAACAACGCGTGGACCTAAAAGAAACACTCACTCACTTTTTATGCTACCCATCACTATTTTAAAATTTTTTATAAATCACTTCAATAGACTATCCACATACGCAAAGCAATCCAATCTAACCCCAAATTTACACCTCAAACACCAAAAAAAAAAAAAAAAAAAAAAAAAAAAGACATCATTTTAATCTACTATCCATACCAACTTACTTAACCACTTACAAACACAAACACACAAACACATACCCTCACATTTTTTTTAAAAAAGAGTTAGTGTTTATTTTCACACTACTCTACCTACACACATTGGCAAATCTATTGTTATTTCTTTTCTAGAGTATTGGGTAGCCCTGAAAAGGGCTGTTTTTTTTGTTTGCTATGGCATTCTTTTTAGTTTCTAAGAATGCGATGTCCTCTGAGGATAGACTTTCTGGCGATAGGTCTGCTTCTTCGGAAAGAGAAGAAGAACTCTTTGGTGTCGATACGACAATCGACAAAGCCTCTGTCAGCTTCAGGTTGCTGCTGCTGCTCTTGTTGTTGTTGTTGCTGCTGTCTCTGAAGTCTGTACTTCTCTGTCCATTCTTCTTTTTCCCTGTTCATTTCTTCTCTGAAGAGCTCTTCTATCAGGTCTTCAGTGATTTTTAACATTCTCACATTCTCTATTTCTTCTGGCTTCGGTATCAGACTGTGTCTGACCCTATGCAAATTCACGTAGGCTTCGTTGAGTTTAGCTAGTTTGGAGCACATCTTCTTAGGAGGATGAGTCGACAATGGATGGTTAGACTGGAAACAACCCGGTTCTTAAAGTCAAAGCGCGGACGTGAAGGAAAACATCCCCCACACGGTTTTTGAGTCGCAACGTTTAGTGAGTGTCATGAGAGGGATAGTAAGAAATGAAAGAGCATCAATCCAACATTCTTATAGCTAAACAAAAGACAAAGGCATTTTTTTTCAAAACACAACATTTTTTATTCAAAAATCACTTAACACTAAACAACAACTCAACAAACATTTTTAACAATAATCCAACAATATATCATCAAACAATTTTTTCAAAACACAACATTTTTTATTCAAAAATCACTTAACACTAAACAACAACAACTCTAACATTTTTTAACAACAATGCAACACTAAAAGTTTCTCCACTAGGTAAAGAGGGATAACAGTCTTCCATGGTTTCTAGTAATCTAGGATGACTTCTCTCAAACTGTTGATTTCTATCGTATTATCGAATTCTGCATACAGGATGACGTTCACCGTTTCATCAGGGTCTCGGTCTTTAAACTGAATTTCCACACGAATCTGGCCGGATTTTATAGGGTGGAAATGTCCCTCGTCGCTGCCTTGGTCTGGAGTGAAATCGAAAGCCCACAAAGCGTAGCCTCCTGCATAATCCTCGTACGTAATACCGTGACTGGTATTGGTTCCTAACTGTCCGGTGGCTTCGTACAAGGACAAGTACGATCTCAAGTAATTCTTCTTTTTAAAGTCAGGTTCGAAAGGTCCGGTACACAAGGTCTTGCCATCGCGACTGACTTCGATTTTGGACACGCCAAAGTGTTGAAAGTAGAAAGGATTTTTTTCGGCAGCTCCGTTGAAGGCTGTATTCTCGATGATACCAACGATCAAACGTTTGGGTAACTGTCCTTGGAACAGATGATCTTCGATCATGGATCGCTGTCCCTTGGGAATGGTGAAGGTTTTCACTTCCACGCGACGTATGGGATACTTGGCGGTCGTTCTGCTCAACGTCTGACTGATGTCGTTTCCCACTTTAGGTAACACTTCCACACGGCGTACGTAGAGTCTGGCTTCTAGGATTTTGGTTTTGTAACCGTCACTATCAGCCATCAAATGGAAAGCGGCACTGCTACGATTCAGTCTCAGGCGGACATCAACCCCGTTCAGCAAATACTTTTCTTGCAACCACATGTCCAAATGCAAACGATCCATCAGTTCTAAACTTGTGTCGGCTCCCGTGATTCTCTTTCTTCGTTCTACAAATCCATCATTGTTGTCTTTCTTTTCATCAGTTTCCAATATTTCAAACTTGGTAGGTTCGTCAGCTTCCCATACCACACAGGCATTGAGATGAGTGTTCTTGGCATCTATTCCGTACGTCAAGAGATTTTCCAGGTAGGCACGATAAGGGTAAGTATCCATGCTGCTACTGACCAGTTTGTTATTCAAATACAAGTCCACTCCACTGAACAAGGAATGCATGAAATTGTTGACGGGAGCTACTGCTTCATCGTCTATAGCACCTCCAGTCTTATCTAGCATTTTGACTTTCAGGTACAAGTAACTGCTATTCAGATCGATGTAATCTTCGGGCTGTCCTTTGATTTCAAACTCGATGGGAGCGGAATCGGTCAGTGAGGAGACGGGGTGAAATTCCACCCACTGGGATTCTTGCATCGTCATCATCGTGGGGGGCATGGCAAACAGATCCAGTTCCGTCTTGGAACAAGCGCAAGATTCTCGGTGCATCATTTTTTTGTCTCTTTTCTCAATAATCGAAAACGTCTAAGTCTCGAACGGTTCTTCTTTTCTTGGCCTTTCTCGCTTGAAGTCTGGTGAAAGGGTGTTTTCTTCGTCGTCTCTTTCTGCCTTGTCCTTGCTGAATGCTTGACTCGGTAGCGTGCAGGGCATTTATAGGTGTTTCTCGTTGGCCTAAAATGTCTTTGCCCGTTTGCAGCAAGACATTTTTGCCTGCCCTCATGAAGGCTTCTTTAGGGTTTTGTTTGTCGATGATGACATTTTGGAGAAATTCTTTGCCTTGCGTCAGTGCCGCATCTTTCAAGGCGTGCAATCCGCGTGTCACCATCGGTTTCAACACCGGGGCCACCGAACGAAAGGCCGATTTTAACATATCTCCTAAGCCGTGTCCTCGCTGTCGAGCAACCCCTCGGTACACTGGATACATGACTTAAGAGTCGTGAGAGAACCGTTTTCGAAAATGGAGTTTCACCGTGACTTTTCCTTTGGTGAATGGAATATTTTGTCCCAGATCTCCTTTTATAGCAATGTTGACCGTGTCCAAATACGACTTACTGACAGGCAAATAGTGAGGATGGACAAATTCGCGGTGGACGTGGTAAGTGTTTCCACCTTCCTCGTCAGTGTTCGTGGCAGAATCCACTTTGAAAGGAATGACACGCAGTAACGGTACGGAGGTGTGTCCCACCACGTTGTACTCCACCACATCGGAATACACGAACATCAAATTCAGTCCTTGGTTCAGTTCTACCGGGGCACGAAATAACTTGCTAAAAGACTCGTTGTCGTAAACGATGGGTAATTCGTTTTTCTTGATCATGGTCTTTCTCATGTCCATGTCTCCGCCCAACATGTCAAACAATTCAGGACAAAATAAAATGGACAGGATTTTACTCCGTTCAAATTTCATCAAGAAGCGACGAGCTGCTTTGTGGTACTCCATGGTGACATTTTTGTTGACATGCTCCAAAGCTTTCAGAAACACGACATTAAACCTGGAGGTTATGGTGCTGACCAAATGTTGACCACTAAAATAATAGCCTGGGGGAATGAACAAGTGATAGGTGGTGTACTTTTGTGTACGGGTTTTCTTGTCATATTTGACATTGCTATCCATCCACTGTTGCATTTGCTCGTCATGAACTTCCACATCAAAAAAATTTTGATTGGGAAGGACATTGAGGACTTGGGTCGGGTGAATCATTTCTACTAAAGCCACTTCCCAATGGGCTTCGTGATCTAACTGGATGGCTTGAGGTAATTTGGCCGTGTAACAGCACAACGTGTTCTTGGGAAACACCTCCATGGAACTGTCACTGGGTAAGGTTAAGTAAAATTGGTTTTGGTGACTCATAATTCCAGAGTTCTGTGGCTGTCCGAGGGGCTACTGGACGTCAGAGGCGTGTCTCCGTCTAAAATGGGGTTCTGGTTGTGATTGAAGTGGTGACTGGCACTGGCACTGGACACAAGGTTCCCGGGGTTCCCGTTCGAGGTGAATTTCAGGGAGGGATTAGGAAGCAGGTAACCGATGCAACTGCTCAATAAAATGGTCCACAATTGTTTGTCTCCTTGTTGCAAACTCAAATTGGCGATGGCTGCCCCGATGACACAATACACCACGAAGATTTGGCAGAAAAAGACGATTTGCGTTTTAGGCACACGTTCTCCACACCACAGCCACAAGGGTTGTTTTTGTAAATCTTGCACAGAAGAACTAGGTGAAGGAGGAGTGGTCGACGTAGCTGCGTCTGCTGTGTGAAAGGGCATGATGGTCACTTCTTTTTATAGTCGATGACTTGCGAAGCGTCGATCCAAGAATCAAAACTGGGTGGATATCCTTTCCAACGTACTTTGACTTCTTTGATACGTCGTTTGCCCACTTTACGGGTTCTGCGTTCGAGAATGCTTTCGATGTCGTACACGTCGTCTTCTTTTTTGGTGACACGTTGTAACTCGGGCAAATAAAACGTTCCTTTGAGCACTTCTCCGTTCATGTCTTCCAATTTATAGACGGCAGGATGACGGCCATGCACTCGTCCAGTGACGCGAAACAATTCGGTCGTCCAGTTAGGTAAGTAACCTTTGTCGAAAGTGCGTTTGGTTTTGCCAATGCGCACCCAATCTCCTATGGCCAACACTCCACTTTTCTTGGGGACAGCCCTCGTCGGGGACGTACCAAACAGGCGCTCAAACACCAGCACTTCGTTGTCGGGAGTCACGTCTTGCGGGGCACGTCCGATGCTTCGATGGTAAGATTGGTTGTACGCTTGCACCAGGTGCGGTAAGATGTCGATGTACTTCAGAGTGTGGTGATGCGTAAAATATTTCCACATGCGTTCTTTCAAAGTGCGTTGAAAACGTTCCACGATGCTGGCTTTGGTTTCGGGATTCTCGGTGGTAAAAAAATGAATGTCACGTTTCTTTAATTCTTTTTGGAAAGCTTGGTTCAGAAATTCGGTGCCTTTGTCCGTTTGCCATCGAAGAGGGTGACGACCGCTTTGTTTCAACACCCGTTGCAGGGCTCGCACTAACTCGCTGCTCGATTTGGAAGTCAAGGGTACGACCCAAGCAAATTTGGAAAAGACGTCGATGACACAAAACAAATATTTGTAGCCACGATTGTAGCTGACCAAATGAGAGACATCGGCTAAATCGGCTTGCCATTGATGATCGATGCCTTCCACTCGGGTGCGACTTCTGGCAAACTTGCGTCGAATGGGTTTGTGTAAAGTGTAGGTAGCTTGTTCTTGTAACCATCGTTGCACTTGAGGTAAACGGAGACTTTTCAGTCGCGTTTTGGCAGCACGATACAATTTTTGAACTCCTGCGTAACCTGCAGGATGGGAGGGATCGTAGTAAATGCTGGCTAAGACTTTTTCCATTTTTTTTTGTGTTGGTTGGTGTGTTAATAAGACACCCACTCTTGGAGGATGCTACTCTTTTTCTCTTGGGGTACTTTCTTGGATTGCAATGCTTTGCGTGTGCGGCCAGCAATAGGTGTCGAAGAGGAGAAGGATGTCTGAGCGGGGGATATCGGTTCTTGTTTCACTTCTGTCTTCACTTCTGTCTTCACTTTCTTTTTCTCTTGTGAGGAAGAAGGGGTGGCCATCATCTTTTTAATCCATCCAATTCTGGAGGTAGGTGGTGTTGTTAACTTGCGTACTTTTTCTGGTGGAGTTTGAAACCCTTCCTCTTCTTCTCCTTTTTCTGTCTTGGTCACGGGTACTGGTGGTACTGGTACTGGTACTGGTACTGGTGCTGGACTTTTCATCAAGGTCTTAAAATCTTTCAGAGTGGGTAGAGCTGTTTCGTCTAAAGCTTTCTGGTGAAAGAGTTGCAGTCGTTGCAAGAGTTGACCGTACTTTTGTGATTTTTCTGTTTCGGACAAATCTTGGCGATCCATCAAGGACTGCAATTCGTGTTGTAACTGGGACATCTCGCTCAAATGGGGATTGGGAGGTAAATGCGGGGTGTGTTGTTCTTGCCACCGATGGTATTCCATCCATCGTTTGTAAGGCACTAAAGCTAGTTTTCGTCCTTCCATGGGGTTGTCAGGGGTCGATTCTGAGATCTTGGAACTTCCGAGGCCTTTTTATCTTGCTCCCACCAGTCCTCCCAACATGGTTCCCAAGACTCCTTTCAGTATGGGGCCTAACAAGAGAGGTAAAATACCTCCACGTTGCACTAACATCTTCTTTTTTTGACGAATGGGAATTTTCTTTTGAACCATTTGGCGAAGAACGTGACGATGTTTGCCTAAGCATTGTTTCTGGTGTTTGGACAAAGGGATCGTGCCTTTCAAAACGTTCAAACAACATTCGCACACGGTATCGATGACCTCTTTGGAGGCTGTTTGAATGAGTTTTTTTCGTAGGGGTGGAGAAGCTTTGGACAGGACAGATAACATGTCCCCATGTTTGGCTAAACGTGGTGGCAGTCCTTTCCTTTTCTTTCCTTGGGGTTTTCTGGAGGGTGACATCTTTGAGTCTTCAGGAGCACCAAAAAACACTGATACCCGACTTGGTCACAGGCCTTTTTTATACTGGAACGCGTCGCCACTGATTGTCTTTACGTCGTATTAGTTTGAGGACAGGCATGACACGTCGTGCAGGGGTACGTAACGGACTAAATCGAGCCAGTTCTTGCTTGGACAAATCCAGTAAACTTTGTAACATGCCCGATCTTTCTTGAACTTTGATTTTGGGAGAAGGTACTTTGTGAGCAGCAGCCACTGCCACTAAATTGGAAGGTCCTGCCACTGGGGAAGTTCTTTTGGGGGTCATCAACGGAGAAGTTCTTGGTGTGATCAACGTCTCCAAGTACTCTTCAGTTCTGGGTGTCATTAACGGAGAAGTGGACAAACGTGAAGCTGCCGGAGACGCAGTCACTGCCGTGGCAGGTCGTGGTTTGCGAGTGTAAGGTTGCGTCCTGGCCGAAGTGCCTCTCTTGCGGCTAGTTTTCTGTGGACTTTTCTTTTTCTGGGGGCTTCTTTTCTTTTTCCGGGGTGGTGGTGGTGTCTGGTCAGAGGAGGGTCCTGCCACTGGAGAAGTTCTCCTTGGGGACCTGGTCTTTTTCTTCTTGGGGCTTCGTTGGACTTTTGTCTTGGGGATAACTTTGGGGGCATTAGGATCCCATCTTAAGAGAGAGCGAATGATGACCCCTCCTAGAGTACCGCTCCCTCCAGGTTTCAAAATGATTTGTTTTTTGGTTTGAGTGTCGATGCGGGGATCGGCCAGTTGGACCAAAGCGACTTTGTTTCGATCGAAAAAGCGTTTGGTTTGATGAGGAATCTGAATGATTCCTTGGAGTAATTGACGTGCCGTCACCGTGAACCATCGTAAGACTTCTTTGAGACTAGCTTCTAAGACACGAGCTCGTGTTTGTGGATCTTTTTCTCGACTGATGCCATACAAGGCACGAATCAATTTGACGGGAAGATGCGACTGAAGGGACGTCATGTTCGCACTGAGAGTGAGACAGACGAAAAAGGGTCTGAGGTTTTTATAGATTTTTTATGGGGAGTGAAATGAAGTCGAGGACGGAGACGTGTACAGGACAGGCCCTCCGTCTTGGCACCAGTGGTGAAACAAGTGGGTACGAAATCGCAAATCCTCGGGAGTCGTAGGTTTCAAATCGACGAGTAAATAGGCGTGTGGAGTTTGAGTGGCATCGTCGTACGCCTGAGTCAGCCAAGGCGTTCCTAACTGTTTGGCTAAGACTTGCACTTGCGATTTATCTCGAGGGCTTTTAAACAAGACCACGTAATGCGCAT
Source organism: Sinohyriopsis cumingii (assembly GCA_028554795.2). Classification (NCBI taxonomy): domain Eukaryota; kingdom Metazoa; phylum Mollusca; class Bivalvia; order Unionida; family Unionidae; genus Sinohyriopsis; species Sinohyriopsis cumingii. The sequence goes on from JAPYKE020000441.1 coordinate 146,246, forward strand.
TGAGACTGATGGTGCGATGGGCTTTACTTTGTTGAAACAAATTTTGGGTGATGTAAACGACACTGGCATTACGGTGATGCCCTTTGCGCGTGAACCACAGTTTAATTTCTTCTTCGTCTTCTCCTAACATGTCGTCGAAAATGACCAAATGGGTTAGACGGGAGTCAGAGACGATGCCGTCGTCTTCTTTAGGAATGCCTTCCACAAACACGATGGAATCGCCTTGACTTTCTCGCAAGAGGCTGTACGCCGATTGCCACTCTTTGTAACACCACACGATTTGTTGAGAGGGTCGATCGATCAAATGATGTTTATGTTCGATCAAACGTTTGACGAATTCGGTTTTGCCCGAACCGCTAGGTCCAGCAATGAGCATGTTAAAGGGATGGCGAAGATACAAAGCCTCCCAACTGGCACGATCTAAGTGTTCGTCGATGACTTTGACAGTAGAGGAAGAGGGAGCAGAGACAGCAGAGGTAGCCATGGTGTGAGAAATGTCACTTGTGACACGAAAAACGAACAAGACAAGAGTTTATATACTTTTTCAGAACACGTTTATTGAATGTTTCAAACATGAATACGAAAGACAAAAATACATAAAAGTCAAAGGCTTAAGTACAAGAATAAAAGGCACATGATAACCATGAACGTGGAATAAACACAAGTGTCTGTACAACATGTTTTGGGTAAAGTTCTAACCAGTTCTATAGTAGGGGGTAAGGTCACACAAGTGTCCTCCCGAAAGGGTCTTTCAGGCCTGCCCACGACAGTCCTGTCCTGGGTGACGGGTTATTCTGGCACCGTCACTAACACAGGTTGAAAAGTAACTTTTTTTCTTGAATAACTCTCGTGCATACTGGGCCACCTCTTGTGTCCAAAGCCTCAAAACCCTGGTCTCGGTGATGTCCAACATTTGACTCCTAACCAATCTGGTTTCTTCTTCGTCAACGACATGGTAAGTTACTTCAATGAACAATGAACTATCGATCTTGCCTAGGGTTCCTTTTCATATACAGACCAATACCGACGTGACCGTACGGTAAGGTGAAGTGATTGGGAAGTCGCACTCGCTTCTGGTATACAATTTGATAGACTTTTTCCAAGGGTCGACTGACGATGTGGTGAGTGGGTAAACGTACAATCTTGTTCGGTTGATAGGTGGTCACTTTAAAGTTTCCATCCTCTCCCGATTGCAAGGCTTCTTTCAATACCCCAAAGTTGACCACTCGACTGGTACGATGATTCAGAGTCAGTCCTTTCACTTTGCACGTCGTGTGCACTTCTCCTTGTTTGTCCCGGTATTCGTAGCCGTAATTTTTGGGACCACCACTGACGAAACTTAGAATCTTGTCGTCGGGATGCTCGTCTGTCCAGGCTCCTAAACGGTCTCCTTCGATGTCAGGGTGCTGTTGAATCGGGTGATGGATGTAAATGCAACTGTCCGTGTCAAAGTACAGGACGCGTTCTTCTAACAGTTCTAAAGCTTCGTACAATTTTAAGCGAGCATGAGCTGTCACGTAAGCCGCAATGATGACATTTCCAAAAGGGTCGTCTTGTACAAAGTCCAGATCTTCTTCGTAATTGACCAAGATCAAATCCTCTCGAACGACGTCCACGTGTTTCATGTATTTGGTTTTGTCGTGAATCATCTGGAAGTAGCGGGAAGGTTCTGTCAAATATTCCGTCTTGGGTAAACACGGTCGTTGTGCCATTTTACCCCACAAGCAATTTAACATCACTTTGGCAAACGATCGCCTACCTTCGTTTTTTTCGATGTGGTCTAAAGAGATGCCTTCTTGTGCGTAGTATTTCTCTTTGAATTGTATTTGGTCTTCGGGAGTGTGACACCAGGAAGGATAGCCGCTGGCTTCTTGTTTCAGTTTCAAAAAGGCATCCACGTAGTCGGCGAAAATGCCTTTCTGAGTAGGGTCACCCTTGTGGTACTGTTGTGTCTTGGGAAAGTGGCAAATTTCGTACACTTCTAACAGTTGGTATCCCATGTCCAGAGCTTTGAACAATTCTACGCTGACCCAGGTTCCCGTCAAGGCACGTTCTTCCTGGCTGTGATGGCAAGGTTGGTCCTGGTTGCACGTTTCGGCACAAGTACGGCACAAGGGAAACATCAGTTTGCCTTGACAATGGTGAGGTAAGACGGGATGGTATAGGTTCGTGGGAGGCAAAACTTTACACTTGATCAAGCCTTCGTATTGTCGAATATTTTTCAGGTCGATGTGTTCCGTGAACAATTGCGGGTGCCCTACAGGAAAGCGACAATATTTGCACACGTAGGGATACAGCGAACACACGTCCAAGTATTTGATTTCTTCTCCTTTCTCTTCGTCGGCTTGGTACAGCAAACAGGTGGCATTGGTCCTTCCTCCGTACAAACTATCCCTCGGGTTCAGTGGGTCCATGAACTGGTAACTTTCCACGAGGCGTTTAAACTCGGGATCGGTTTTCATACGGTGATCGTACTCGTGTTCCCACATTTCCACCACTTGGTATCCTTCCTGTTCCAACTTTAGGCGCCGCTGACAAGTGTCCTGGTACAAGTCTTCCATGGTTCATTGCAAAAACTGATTTTTAGTGTCACGGTCAGGGTAACAGACGGGACATCCGTGAAATAAGCAGCCGTTAAACTCGTACACGATCTTGGGGTTTTCTAAGTCCCAGCCATCTACCGAATACGTTCCGATGGTCTTTTCGCCTCCTCCGTTGCGGGCATGCTGAATCCATTTGTTTTCCTTGTCGCACAAGTAATGTAACCAACGTAGGGCTTTGACCGAGTATTGACGCTTGACATAGTGAGTCGTTTGAGGACTAATGACAGCCACGATGTTTTCAGGCATGAATCGTTGGCGGTACACTAAGGAACACGCTTTGGCAATGGTGCAAGCTTCTTTCAAAGGATCGACCCCTCCGTGTTCCATGAACAGTTCTCGAAATTTTCCACAGCAACGTCGTAAAATGTCCACGTCGGAACGACAATACTTTAACATTTCTTCCTGAAAGTCGAAGGGGTCAGAGGCATGAGCCTGGTACCAAGCGTAGAAAGCTTCTCGTTGTTCGGTACGCATGTTGTCGGGGTCGTAATAGTGAGCCTCAGGCAAATGGGGTAGAACGGCGTGTTGATTGACTTCCGTATTGAAAAAGTGTGGAAAGTACCCTTTAGCCATTTCTGTCATTCCAAACGTTTTAGGCATTCGACTCAAAGGCATGGCCAAGTAACTCATCGAATCTTTAAACTGCACTTGTCCCACTTGCATGAAAATGATTTTGGCTCCGTTCAAAATCACTTTAGGACGTTCGGTGCCATGTTCCGTATAGTACCTCAAAAGAAACTGTCCATCGTATCCGGAGAAATTGTGAGCCATCACCGTGGCATGACGATGACAATCTCCGTAACGTTCGATGTCCTCTTGGCTCCACGTCTTGTCGATGGGGTTTAAGACCCATTGGGCAAAATCGGCTAACGTGTTCGGTCCCCGAAAGATTTTTTCACGCCCTCCAGGAATCTTGCTGCAGTGAGGGCAATGACTGAAGATAGGTTCTTGAATGCACTTCTCGCACGCTCGATGAGCCACGCAGAAATTAGGAATGTGAATGCCAGTCTCTTGCATCCATTCGAAATCGAAAAAGATGAAATTGCCTTTCTTCTTGTGACCGTCCTCTTTCTTTGGTGGGGGTTGGTATTTTTGCACGTAACATTCGTGTTCCAAGTCCACGATGTGGTGACAAATGTGACATTTTTTCTTTCCTCGACATACGTGTGCCTTGGCATTGTTGGTAAGTATGCCTTGTCCACACGTAGGGCACAATCTCAGGAGTTGACAAGCACATTTCTTCTGTGAACCTTGTGTTTTCAAATGTTGCTGGTAACAGGCAGGGCTGACAAACGTGCGCAGACAAGTCGAACAAGGCACTGGTTCTTCGCTCAGACAGGGTGGAGAGGCCAAACATCCTGGGCATTTCAATCCACAATTCTTGTGTTGCTCTCGATTGTTATAACCATAATCACATTTCTCACAATAATAACTGTATCCCAGGAATCCGGTGATACTGGTAATGGTATCGAAATGGTCATCGTGATAATAAAGGTGAATGTATTTTCCGTCCTTAAAATCCTGGCCTCGAAACAACAGTGACCCGCGCATTTCTTGAGGGTGCACTTTCAAGGTGTAGCGTGGAGCTAGGGCATCTTGCAATTTTTGCATCTCAGGAATGCCACAGGGTGTGTCTTTGGACAGGCCAGCTTGTTGCAACAGGAGTTCTGCTTCGTTTCGTTGTTTGGTTCGGTTCGATTTTCGAATGTTCTCCCAGGTTCTTTTCCATTCTACCGTGTCGTTCTTGTTGGCATAGGTTCGTCCCACCACGATGGCACGGGCTAAGCACATCTGGTCTTGAGGGTTGTTAATTCGGACGAGACTCTTTTTGGTGTTGCGAAGGTCGTTCACCAGTAGGACCTTTTTGCGTCCTGTCCCTTGAGGAAGAGAGACGTGAGCCATTTTCAGTGTGGCTTTACCATCGGTGATGTCAAACTGGTCATTAGATTGTTGTACGTGTTGAATCTTGTCCATGACTTTGGAAGGGGTTAGTTCTGCGGGTCTGCTAAACTCGATCCAAACAGGGGATTTCAAACCGTCGTGATCTATGGATAGTGTCAAGCGATCGTCTTCTTTGGGTTGACATTGTCGCTTGAGTGCGGTGAGCAAAGAATCCCACATCTCGGTGATAAACACTTCTGCTTTCTCTAAGGGTACGTCGGCCTTGAAATCTTTAAACTTCACCGTGTAGGTGTAAGCCGTGGTTCTAAATTTTCTAGAGGAGCGCTTTTCCGTCTCTCGAATGGAATAGTACTTTTCAGGGTTGACTAAGGGTGGTGAACTTGGTTTAGAGGGTTCGGATTCTGGTTCACTCATGTCCTCTTCAAAATCACTGGCATGAATTTGTGCCAAGATTTCGGCCCTGGTACGAGGCGATAGATCACGTTTCTGCCTCTTACTTTCTTCTTCTTCTTTCTTCTCGAATGAATGGGATCGTTTCATCTTGAGTGCAAAACGTCAAATGACTCAAGTTCAAACACCACAGACTAATTTATAGTCATGGCAAACCAGCGTATATAAAAAGTTTGTGTCTTGTCCTTTCACTATTCATTTCACTCTCAAACCGAGGAGAACGATGGAAGAGACTACCCAGATGGAACGTTTCGTCAGAGCTTTGCGAGGGGTCATTAGAAAATTCTCTTCAGACCAGCCGACGGACTACTCTCCTTCCTTTCGAGATAAGAGTCAGGATACTTGCTATATCTGTCAGAAGAAAGGGCATTGGTCTTCAGAGTGTCCAGACCGTCAAAAAAGAAAAAAAACAGGGGCTAAAAAAGACAAAAGTCAAGATACCTGTTATTATTGTAAAGAAAAAGGATATTGGTCTCCAGATTGCCCAAAAAAGAAACAAGAGGAGTCAGAAGAAAAGAAGGATTCTTCAGAAGAAGAGAGCGATTCTTCGGAAGAAGAGAGGGATTCTTCGAAAGAAGAGAGGGATTCTTCAGAGGAAGAAGAGGAAGAAAGAAGACAATTCTATTTAAAAGAAGCAAAGAAACAGGAGAAGAAAAGAAGAAGGGAAGAAAATGAGGAAAAAACGGTGAAGAAATTCAAAAAACAGAGAGACTAAACAAGGAGAAAGAAGAAGTCAATGAACTTTTAATTAAAGTGTTCTGTGGTGAATTGTGAATTGGATTGTAAAAAATGGATAAAAGAATACATAAATGATATAAGGTAAGTGTCTTTGAGTTTTGATTTTAAAATAAGAAGCTACACTCACGCACTCATACACAGACACGTACTATAAGGGTAAAATGGGTGGGGTTTATTTTTGAGTTATTGACAAATTGAAATTGTATTTCTTTTCGAGAAATGTGGGTGGCCCTGAAAAGGGCCTTTTTATTTTGGTGTAGGGGTGAGTTTAACCAATCAACTTTAACTGCCTTAAGCCTTTGCCACGGCCAAGGCCTACTTCTGATGATTGGGTTGAAATCACTAAGGGTGGTACGACAGGCTTAGTCACAGGGTTGGCGTGTTTAGCTCGGGAAGGTCGTATTCTCTTCGGTCGTGATAAAGAAGTCTGATACATTTGTTTCAGACTTCTTAACTCCGCTAAAATGTCCAACAGTACCGTAGCCGTTTGATTTTCACCCTCTTGTTTCTTTGCTGCTACTTCTTCTTGCTGTTGTTGCTGTTGTTTTTTTCTTACCTCTTCTTGTTGCTGTTGCTGTTGCTGTAGGAGAAAAGCTTGTTCCGCTTCCTTTTGTCGTTGCATAAATTTCTCCAATTCTTCTTTCTGTCTCTGTCTAAAATTCTCCACTTGCGGTAATGAAGAAGGTAACGAAGGTTCCGGAACAAATTCTTGCGAGGTAAGAAAATCCACAAAATCCCAATGTACCTCTTCTGAAAGTAAGTCCGGGTTCCCTTGGGCAGTCTCCCCTGCTGGTGCACCCCAATGGATCGTTTTCTGAGTTTCCGTCATGTTGAATCACTGTCGCATAGATTGACTGCACACAAGCGCTAGCGAATCTATATAGACCAACTGACGTCACAGACTACTCTCTTCGGATTGGATGCGGGCTGACTGAATTTTGTAACGCGTGTTTGGATTGGTGAATGAACTCAATCCGTTTCAATCCTGCCTCTACCTATAACTAAGCGCAGTTCAGTGCATTGATTCACTTGTTCTCGTTGCTTCAAGATGTGGACCGATGTGCAATCTTCTACGCTTGTGTCTTCCATGATGTTCCGGACGGACATACCCATGTATGTCCGATCCAAGTGGACCGTTGTCCACAGGACAAACACCAGCCTGTGGATACGTAGGATCTACGTAGAAAGACAAGGATGCCTGAAAAGAGTGCTGATTTACGGACCAACAGTGAGACGTAGCCTAAGGACAAGAAGAAGACCAATGCGGTACCATTTATGTTAATGAATACATTAACATAAACCCAAAGGCCCTTTTCAGGGCCAGCCATATTTCTCGAAAAGAGATAGCCTTTCCATTGCCTACCCCTTTTTTTAAAATTTAAATTTAAATTTAAATTTAAATTTAAAAAAATTTAAAAAAAAAAAAAAAAAATCCCAAAAGCCCAAACTCTATTCCCCATGTTAATTTCCCTTGTCCCTAGACAGACCCAAACTCTATGTTAAATTCCCATTGTCCCTAAAGTGACCCACGATTTCTCTCCATGTTAAATTTCCATTGTCCCTAATCTGACCCAGGGGTCTTTTTAATGCTAAGTCCCATTGTCCCTAATGTGCCCCACTTAACTACTAACATGAGTAGCAACAATAATCACACCAAAAACTTCCAATAACACAAAAAACTAATGGAGGGAACCCAACCTCAAATGTTTCAAGACCAAGGAACAAAAGAATCTCACCTAAATAGCGACATCACAGTACATGAATGGAAGATAGCCCTACGATCCAAAAACGAAACATCCCCTGGTAAGGATCAGTTAGGTTACATTATTTACAAAAAAACTACCTATCAATATAACAATAGCCATAATCAAACTCTTTAATAGGATATGGGATAAAGGCCAACTACCCACCAAATGGAAACAGGCCATAGTAATACCAATCCCCAAGCTAGGTAAAGATCCCAACAACATAAATTCGTACCGACCCATCTCCCTTACAAACAATATTTGCAAAATAATGGAGACAATAATCGCAAATAGGTTAAAACACCACCTAGAAACCAATAACCTACTCTCCATAAATCAATGTGGCTTTCGGGACAAACGGTCCACAACTGACCAACTTCTCAGATTGGAAACAGACATCAAACTCGCTTTTAACGCACATAGGAAAACCGATCGCAACCTCATAGCGGTTTTTTTAGACCTAGAAAAAGCGTTCGACCTAGTATGGACCAATGGACTAATGGCCAAATTAAACCAATTTGGAATAACTGGACGCTTGTTCAACTGGATTGGCGATTTCCTCACAGGCCGGAAAATTACCACAAGAATAGGCAACACCCATTCGGAAGAATTTTCACTTGAAAATGGAACACCGCAAGGCAGTGTAATAAGTCCGTTACTATTTAACCTAATGGTAAACGACCTTGACCTCAATGTAGCCTCCAGAAAAATAAACTTGTCACAATTTGCAGATGATAGTGGCATATGGAGGAATGGAAATCCTGCCAATAACACAGTAGTTAAAGAAATCCAGCAGAGCCTAGACAACATAAGGAGATGGGCGGACAAATGGGGTTTCAAAATATCTCATGAAAAAACTGTGGCAATCATATTCACCCCCAAACGAAATAACAACCTAGTCTATCCAAACTTCTATATACAAAGTCAATTAATCAAATACGTAACAGTAGTAAAATTCCTAGGAATGTTCTTTGACAACCACCTCACATGGAAACAGCACATTGAACAACTCACCCAGAATTGTAACAAAGATCTCAATTTACTCAGGAACATCACAGGGACTGACTGGGGATCCAACCAGGAAACCCTCCTCACGATATATAAAAGCCTAATTAGATCAAAACTGGATTACGGTTGCCAAGCATATAACTCGGCTAAGCAGCCTGTACTACAAAAACTTGACACTATCCAGAGAAAAGCCTTGCTATTATGCACAGGAACACTCCCCTCAACATCATTAGAAGAACTACAAACACTAACAGGAGAACTACCCTTAAAATTACGTTAGCAAGAACTGCTCCTCCGATACTCCATTCGATTAGATACCCACCCAGACAACCATCACACCAAAATAGCTATAAATAAGTGTAAAGTTGTCTTCAAACCCAAAATCATACCTATCACACCAAGTGGCAAAGTAATCCTTGAACTAAGAGAAAAGATACCTCTACTAAAAAAACAGGTAACAAACAATACAGACCAGAACAAATCACCATGGTTACAAAAACCACCAAGGATTAACATTGAAGCTACCAAATTAGGCAATAAAGAAGGACAAGAAAACTTACTAAAACCTGTACTGGTAAACGAAATCAACCAAAAATACCCGGACTATGTTAAAATATATACCGATGGATCAAAAACAAACAACCCACCAAGAACAGCAGCAGCAATAGTCATCCCTGAATTCAATATACAAACGGGATCCAGATTACCTGACTATTGCTCCATTTACACCACTGAATTCTGGGCTATACTTGAATCACTGCAATGGATCAAAGACAACCAAATACCTAAAGCAGTCATTATAAGCGATTCTCTAAGCGTTATCAAATCGATCCAAAATCGCAATACACACTCTAGGGAACAATTCCTCGACAGAGTATGCCAATTAATCGACGATATCACCACAGCACATCAATTAGTCGAGCTCATGTGGATACCGTCGCACATTGGAATCTCTGGCAACGAAACAATAGACAAAGTTGCAAAAACCAAACTAGGAGATCAAAACTCTATCAAGCTTAACTATAGCTCTACAGAAGCAATAAGCTTCGCACAAACATATATAGACCAAACATGGCAAGATTTTTGGAACTCCTCCACAAAAGGGAAAAATCACCATGAAACCCAAAAAAACGTAGATAGGAACATACAGCTACCTAAGGGTACCTATTTAGAACAGAAAACCATAAACAGGATAATAACTGGAAAAACTAAACTAGCAAGCAGTTTTGGAAGGTTTATAGGACCCAAACCAGCAACCATTAACTGCCACACCACCGAAGATCTACACCACGTATTCAATATATGCCCAAAATATCAACTCGCAGGAAAATATTTATCAAAAACCAAAAAGAGATTGGATTACCACACACATACCCAGAGTTACTTATGGACTCTAATAAAAATAAACAATCAGCATATAAAAATATAAATCAATTCATAGACTCAGCAGGACTTAGGAACAAAATATAATTACTATCCCCACAAAACCAAAAGACCCAGTAACTAGCTAAATAAATGTAGAAGCCACCACATAAAAAACCGTAACATATCATTCAATTTTATAAAAGTATTAATAAATAATTCACTTACGAAGCACCTATAAAAAAATAAGGAAACCGCAAAATCGGATGCCCTAGATGTCCTTAACGAACCGAGTAATCAGCTAGGATTCCTGTCCTAGATGTCCTTAACGAACCGTGTAATCGGCTAGGACTCCGGTCTCTTGCTAAATAAAGTATAAATAACATTCAATCTCTAAAAACATCAATTAATAAATAACTTAAAGAGGTAATATCTAAAAACTTATAAATAACATAACGTAGGAAACACACCCTAAACACCTCGACCACTAATACCATAATAATCTTGAAAATCTCTCTTCATACATGATATCTACTAAGAACCTCTATAAACAGCATAGAACATCCCCCCTCCTTTTAGAACATTTTGAAGAGGAAAAAAAAAAAATCTCGAAAAAAAAAAAAAATCTCGAAAAAAAAAATAAAGTCTGGAAAAAAAAAAAAATCTCGAAAAAAAAAAAAAAAGGCAAATGCAACAAGAAACCAGCGATGTAAAGCAAGCAGGACCATTCCCGAGCTCTCCTTCCCACTAATGACAGCCAACCATTCAACTGTAGGGACCTTTATGGACCCACAGATTGAGGCCAAACTATCAGGGTTCCTTGAATCCATAAAAGCCTGGGGGAGGTGGCACCATCCCCTTCCCCAGGAACAACTAGCAGGCTGCGGTGCAGTCAGAAAAAAGTGGCACATGCACAATTGTGCGAACGCTACTATAATTAAACTCAACAACAACAAAAATTAAATAAAAGGCTGGACAGACATAAAGAGTCCCTCTTGTTCCTAAACTGTGAGTTGTGTCCATTTATCGATCAAGTTTAAACGACTTCAAACAAATCAGTAATGTCTTAAAGTCTATCGGAATCGATAATTATTAGGCAATGAAAATGTAGCAGTCACTAAAAAAAAAAAGGGGAGTGGGGGCTCCGAGTGGCCGAGTGGTATAAAGCGCTCACCGTTACGGATCACTGTCTTCTCACCTATGTCTGCGTGGGTTCGAGTCTTGTGCTCGGCCAGTGTGTGTATGTGAGAAAGATTGCCGGTAGCTTCTCGTTTGTCGGTGGATCTTTCCGGGGTTTTCCCGGGTGTTTCTTCACTTCTGATACTGGCCGCTATGTATAGCCTATCTTATGCTGAAAAAATGGCTTTTAAACCCTATAACAACAAAAACAATAAGATAGTGTGTGTGTGGGGGGGGGGGAGATCTATTGATGAATCACTAATATTTTAACAGCCATTGAATGTCTTTTCAACTTATCTCATGTGAAGAAATCTGCTGACAGAAGTGCGAGGAAATTGTTTAGACTTTGTGCTTTCTGCTTTGACATGGTGATAACTGAACGGACTTGGCTGTGCAAACATATATATTATCTTCAGAAACGATGATCTTTCTAAAGTAAAGAAATTACAAAAGTATTACATTTAACTGAGAGAGAGAGAGACAGACAGACAGAGGGAGACAGAGAGAGATTGTTGAATGAAATGGTGAGTATTGTTTATACTAACAGGACTGTGCTATCTATTTTAAGATGAGTAAAACTGACCGGGCTGTGTCAAGCGATAGATTATATTGAGAAACAATGTGATTTCAAAACTGAGCTGTCATTGGATGCCATATTGTTTCATACAGGAGAAGGTTTATTTCCTCATATGCGGAGATATATAGGGCAGATCATATACAGGACAGATCGTATACTCGACAGATCGTATACAGGACAGATCGAGTAAATTGTTCAAAGTAAATGACTGTACAATAGACATCGTGATATCGGAAAGGACTTTGCTGGATTATGATCTAAAAGAAAGTTCATCAGAAAATGAACATATTTTCAAACTCCATTTTACACACACACACACACACACACACACACACACACACACACACACACACAAACACACCCACACCCACACACACACACAGATGTGTGTGCCTGTAATGTATAGTATAATAGATCATGATAACTGTAGTTCTAAAATCCAATAATATATATTGATGGAAGTTTTATTCCAAAAAATTATTTAATTACAAATCTTGAATTTCATGGTATCAAGGGCGCACGCAGAATATTTTCGAGGGGTGTGTGGGCAAATGTGTATTGGTCGGCAATTAAGTTTCAAGGATGAACGGAAAATTATGTTTAAAGGTGAAATCCGGGGAGGTGGTGTAAGTACCACCTCCCCTTTTCCCCTAGGTACCAGAACCCATTTATGATATCAGTTTTTAATTTATGTATAAAAGTAAAATATGATTATAAAATGAATATACATATAAACATATAAATTGAATGAAAATAAAGCTAGTAACACGTACCAAGTGATGTATTCTGCACAGGAAAGTCCTTCGATCGGCGATGTACGATCAGGGTCATTATAGTAATTGAATCAAAGAGTGTATATTGATGGAAGATTATATGAGGAAATAAAATTAAATTAAAAGTTTAATCACATGGTATCACTTTTAAATTCATGAAAGAAAGTTTTAAAAAATAAACAACGTAAATTCATAATTGCAAGTGCTTGATACTCCCTGGCTCGTATCATATGAAGTTATAATAAAGAACGGAAAGTTCTTCGACCCGCGTTGACAAAAATATTTGGAATATGAGGCATAACAATGACCACTTCCATCGAGTAACAATAAGAAATGAAGAATGTAATCCTCTAGCCAAGAATTAAGAACAGAAAGATAAGTAATGTCTATTTAATTTACCTATGTAACTGCCGAAACATACAGTAAACGTTTCTACTATCAGAAGAAATAAGAAATTGAACCAGTCAAGATAAAGAAAGATATTGTTAAAACAATATGTGAAAAAGCCATTAAGAACAGAAAGAGAAGTACTGTTTATTTATGTCGCGTCGAAAATTTCCTTCTCTAACAGCCGAAGCGGGATGTAGTTTGTGAATTGAAGTTTAGGTTGCGACAATCAGAACATAATACTTTAGTGTAACAGTCAAGATCGCCACGCCCAAGCTCATGAATATTCATACCTTCTCCAGTTCCCTGTCCATGAAGACCTACCTCAAGCCCCTGTCCTCTATTGCCGACCAGAACGTTCAGTAACTTTAATATTTATTCCTTGATACTCTTACTTGCAAAACCCTGAAATAAGAGAGTCTCTTAATGTGTACTGATGGGTAAGGTTATTGACCAATTCTGTACACACTTCTGTTCAATACAAGATCAAATGATGAAGTCTTATTTTTAATAATGGAAGATACCAAATACATATTTAGGGGTATTTCTGAAATATATGTAGAATTCATTATAGTAAAACAGCTAATTTATAGAAAAGACATTAGGGAGGTAGTGTTGACGGTGGTGTCTATATCACACGACCTTTTTTGTCAAAACTTGAAAGTAGAAGAGACTCGAAAAGAGTTTTTTTCCGTACTTGGTTATCATTAATAATAATAAAAAAATCAGCAACATTTGTTGACCCAAGCAGTGGTCACAAGTGCCAATAGCTTTTTGACTTTTACCGGAAAAGAAGTGAAATCTATTCTGGAAGAAAAAATCTATAGAGACTAAAATATAGATAAACAACTTTTTACAATATGTATCCAAATACGGCTGGTTTCAGATATGTGACTTAGCATTGTAAGATGTCGTTGTTTTAACGTGGAAAGTGAACGATTTACGTGAAAACAGTTGGTTTGCTTAATTTTGTTCAGTGCAGTGTCAAGCGAGTAATAGAATACTGTGCCAATATATGGATCCCACGTTTTTTTACCATGTATACCTTACAGTCGTACATTTTAAAATCTTTTGAAGGTTATCACTTGCATTAACATTCCGAGAAAACTGTTTCGGCAGAATTGTTCTACAGCATTTTGCCAATATATCTCGGAAACGAATCTAGGCATAAAATGTTTGAGTTTTTTTTCTTCTGAGACTGGGTTTTCTATTTCAAACAATCAGAATTGACTTTTCACATTTGTGAGTTCATTGGGCTTCGCCTTCTGAATCAGAATACACTGGTGCGTGAGGTGGGAAGGTGAAATCCATAGTAATTTATATAGGGATGTGCACATAGTGAGTCATCCAATTTATCCACTTGTACTAGTTATAACAAGATATATATATATATATATATATATATATATATATATATATATATATATATATATATATATATATATATATATATATATATATACATACACATACATATACATATATATATATATATATACACACACACATATACATATATATATATATATATATATATATATATATATATATATATATATATATATATATATATATATATATATATATATATATAGATGCAGACAAACACGTTGCAACTTATGTGCAAAGTGTCTAATATCTTCCACTGAGTTAAAATGCAGTAATATATCCACTGTTAAGTAGTAAAGCGAATATTTAATGATAGACCTATTTCTGTACAGAGATTAAATGATGAGATACCTATCCCATACATGGTATCTATTGATATTAGACACCTACTAATGTACCGCCAGGTTTCAGAAATGCATCCAATCGAGTAGGCCGTTCATAGAGGAAGCCGATTAGAATATATCTTTGCGAATGTACATTCTATGTATGGTTTCTATATTTTCTTAAATGCAACAATGATATCATTCCAATTAAACCGGTTCTCATATATTCAGCGGTCTTGAAATATGTGATATTCTGCGTTATATTCGGGTTCAAAGGACACACATACACCAAGTAAGGGTCCTACAACTTTATGTAAAATAAAGCTAAAATCTTCACAAACACCAAAACCAGTGTTGCTTACAGTACCAAGCCCAGCTACATAACTGCCTGCTCTCCCACTCTCCTCTAAGGGATTTTAATTAATTCAACATTTGTCTTATTCAAGGGCATGAACTGGTCCAGGCTCAGTTAGCCATCGGAAGATAAACAACAGAACCGAACCTGTTGATAGTCTCTAGTATAAAATTTCCAGAAGGCTGAGATTAATGGTCTGGGCCAACTGTCACTACTAACAGCTAAAATCTGATACACGCACTGAGAATGAAATCATACTGATAACACCTCCCTTTTTAAGAGAAAACTTTATGTTTTCTATCCAATATTTTTTTTATAATTAATTTGCTGGCTTGGTACATCAGTAAAATGATAAAACTTGCATCAAGCTTACGTTACTACTAAAATGCATAAAGCTTAGAGTCACTACTATTAACTTTTGTAATAGAGTATTGAATTCCATCAGTGACCATCTAATAGGGGAAATCCAACAAATTGGTTACCGCCTATATCCGCATAAATTCCTTATGATTCCAAAAACAGAACACAATGAAATTCGAAAAATTCAGGAATCCTGAGCTATTGCGGTATGCTTCTCAGCGCCTTTGAAGTGTACTAAGCACGCCAGTATCTTTCGTCGTTTAATTCCTACATACTTCAGTTACATGCGCGATAATCCCATGTTGTTTTTCCGATCCTATGCTTTAGAATGAAGTGAGGCTGAAGTGCCAAACACCATCTAAGATGACGCTGATTCGTGCTTTGCATTTGATTTAACCATGTCAGTGGGTTATGGTCAGTCACGATTTCAAATGTTGTCCCTGACAGGTAATGCCTTAACGAATCAATCACCCACAGGATCGCAAGAAATCCCTTCTCGATAGCTGCATATTTCTGCTCTCGCGCGGAAGATGTTTCCGGCTTAGATAGGCCACCGCATGTTTTTCACTGTCCATTGTCTGGCTTAGAATATCCTGAAATTCGTTGCCAATATTTATAATATCCTCTCTTTGCTCTTTTGTCAAGTTTACCCCAGCTTAACGCCAGCGTCTTCTTCACCAGCTGTTGGTGAAAAATCAATGTCCACACCATAGTTCTCGTCCGCCTGCGTCTCAGCTGTACAGCACGCTTGTACCCACGCAGTAAGTTTGCATGATAGGTTACCGTAATGCGCCTACCGGGCGTAATAGATACCTTGTAGATAAAATCAATTACGTTTTGGACCACACGATAAGGTCCCTGTCTTTGTGCCTTTATCTTGGACGAACTTGACGGCAATAGAATAGGGACTTCGTCCCCTGGACAAAATTCTCTTGTCTTCATGTGACGATCGTACACTGCCCTGATTTTCCTTTCGCGATTCAATTGTTTATCTTTGATAAGAGCCCCGATGTCACCCAACTTCTCACGCATTTTCACAACATGCTCCACAGCTGACTTCCTTACATCGTCCTCTCCCGTAAACAAGCCTTGTCAAATCTGCATTGGCCCCCTAACTGGCCAACCGTACAACATCTCAAAGGGTGCAAATCCAGCTTCCCTATGTGGGACTTCGCGGCATGCAAACAAATATGGTAACATCTCGTTCCATTTATTCTTGTTGTCTGTACAGAACTTCCGCAACATTGACTTCAACGTCCCGTTAAAACGTTCTACCTTTCAATTCGCTTGTGGGTGATAAGGTGTTGTTGTAAATCCACGGATACCCACTAGCTCATACAGTTGTTTTAATAAGGTGCAATTGAAGTTGGTCCCTTTGTCTGATAATATGAGCCTTGGAAAACCAACACGGCGAAACAAAAAAACTCAATCAGTGCTCTAGCTACACTCGTTGCCTCCATATCCTTTAGAGGAAAAGCTTCGGGATATCTCGTTGTATCATCAACCACCGTCAGAATGTATTTGTGTACATTAACTGGTCCAGGCTCAGTTAGCCATGGGAAGATAAACAACAGAATCGAACCTGTTGACAGTCTCTGGTATCAAATATCCAGAATGCTGGGATTAATGTTCTGTTCAACTGTCACTACTAACAGCTAGAAACTGATGCAGGCACTGAGAGTGAAATCATACCGATAACATTCTGTCTTCAGATGATGTGAAACAAGGGAATTTTATATGATGTTCAAATATTGGATGCATTATATTTGACGAAAACCTCAACCTCGATATCGCGTTTTCCAATCGAGCACCGACAGTGTCAGTCTAGAACATCCTGTCCGTACTGTATTTTTATCAGTTGAGGATAGCCCCGGAAGACTAGGGAACCAAGCTGATGTAGATCAAGAACTTTGTTGCGAACGGTTAATAATGTGATGCAGGCAGTACCGGTTTAACCCAATTGACGAACTAGGCGGCCGCCTAGGGCGCCAAAATGTGTGGATTGCCAAAAAACGAAACACACTGTCATATTATTAATTTATTTTCATTGAATATGTAGACTAAATAATGAAATTAATAAATTATCAAGCCGAACGTGTCTTGATACCATTGGTCAGTTTTAAATAAGCATTTCCCTGAAGGGGGGGGGGGGGGGCGCAAGGTGGAAGGTTCGCATAGGTTCCTCTTGCATCGGCCCTGGATGCAAGCAAGATTGCCTGACACAAGGACAACTAACATCACATCTTTCATATATTTGCTCTTAGTACTTGCGCACTGAGCTAAAACGGAAAGTTATGTTTGGAGGAATAGCAGAATATTGATATCCTTTAATACTAAGTACTGAATCGATTTCTCTATATTTTAATTCGATGGTGATGTTTGCATTAAAAGAAAACTAAACTTGACTCTACGCCAGAGTTCTTGAAACAATTGTTCTCGTTTTGGTCTCTCTCACCTTTGCCTTCAGAGTTTAATACCCTCATGTACTGTAAACAGGACAAATGTTAGGCAGCCATGTTATTAACAATAATAAGACGCAGGTCTTAAATTACCACGCGAGCGTCTATCGAATATTACCGTATTCTTTTACATATGCTACTACATGTTCGATTACTATTGCTTGAAATTCACAGATTGCAACTCACAGCAATCCTTAACCTACAATATTATTCAAACGTCACAGAATCAGATATAATTAGGTAAGTATCGTTAACTCACGATAATCTGTATCATCATAACAAACAAAGATAGTTGTTTCATATAACCCTATGAAATCCTACACATACAAACATTTGGATCGCATGCAATCAATTCTACCAATGAACAAATAACTGTATAATTGAAAGGTAAATTGCATAACAATTCTAGCATCAACACCTTCCATGAAATGGAATAAAACACATTGCATAATAACTCTAGCATCAACACATTTCCATGAAATTTAATAAAATAAATTGCATAACAACTCAAGAATCAACACATTTCCATGAAATTTAATAAACGATAACAAAACTGTGTAGCGATTAATAAAGTAGTTGTAACTGTATGGTTTAACAGTGTCAGGACGGTATTGGTGTCTATTAAAAGCAACGTTGTCAAAATGCAGAAATTAGAAAGATAAAATCTTCTAACCCACCAGCCCTGCCAAACATTAAGCACTGCACGGTAAAAGTTAAAACGAAAATAAAAATATGCATTTAAAGAATGCATTTGAAACAAATTTCGATCCACGAAAAGGAAATTCATATCATAGGTTTCAGAAAGCGAATTTAATTGAAGCAAAATTTTATAGTAACTTTTACTGAAAGTTTCTTGCTGTCTATGCATGAGAATTAATCTACTTTGGATTCTTCTTGATATATGATGCTGGTTTTAATCGTTCGCAGCCAGCGAATCCAATAGGTTCCTTTGGAGTTCCTATTTTATGTGTTCCATTCTGAGTTATTGGCAATTCCAATCAAAATTACGTTGTTGAAGGTGTGTATGGGGAAATAAATCTGTCCGGCCACGAGGCTTCTCTCGAACTTTTTTTAATGTGCCAGTCTAATTTGTGCAGATTGATTCTAATATTTAATTTATTTGTTTCTCGAAGGTACTGGTGGCTGCATACATTGAATGTAACGAAGTAGGTCATATTTTCTGTCATGCCTGAAATAGGTAACAAATCTGACTCTGTTTCAGTTTTCGCTTGTGACTGTGCTAGTAAATGTGTTTATGTCTTTCATATGATTGCATGTCTTTCATCTTTTCTCTTCATAATTGCGTATAGTATCGCCCTATGACATTTATAGTTAAACCGTTCACCATCAATGACTTCCGGTGTGTAATAACAAGTTATCGAATACCCTGAAATGACTTCCGATGTGTAATAACAAGTTATCGAATACCCTGAATCACTCTCATATTTATATGCACACTGCTGGCATCTTTGTTCCTTATTCCATGTTTTCTATCTCTTGTGTTGTTTTTTTTTCTCTCTTCTTCAGCTGTCGCTTAGTACGGCTTCATTTTGTTTGCTAAACTAAATCATACAATAGGCGAAGTAGCAAAAGTAGGTAGTGGTTGAAGGATTGTTGACAATTACCATGAACTTCCATCTTAATAGCATACTTGTATATTTTCCAAGGTAAAGCCCTCGTTGTTAAGTAGTCCTCAGTACCAGAATAAAGTGGTTTGCAATCATCCATCATTATACTGCTGGATCAGAAAATAGCATTGATGCTACAGCCG
The DNA here is from genome assembly GCA_028554795.2 of Sinohyriopsis cumingii. Classification (NCBI taxonomy): domain Eukaryota; kingdom Metazoa; phylum Mollusca; class Bivalvia; order Unionida; family Unionidae; genus Sinohyriopsis; species Sinohyriopsis cumingii. Next base: position 165,627 of record JAPYKE020000441.1, read on the forward strand.
TTCGTATAAAGTATATATAAACAGCAGCAGCTTCTGGAGTACGCACTTATGATATTGAGATTGTTGCATTATGTGTTTTTAGACTGATAACTTAATTGATGCCACAAGATAAACGGAGAGAGATAAACTTAATGGCTTTTTTTCAAATCATTGGAAAGAAAGAAATGTATTTTGAATAATTCTCAGCATACGCATAGGACTTAACGTTCGCAATTTGTAAATGCATGAATCAGCCCAGACGCAATTTAACTTGCGATCACATTTCTAAAATCAAGACTTCCTGCAGGGATTGCATTCATATTTCATTTCACAATTGACCTAGGAAGAATGTTAACTGATATGAAAGGAAACCTGATCAAAATATTTTAGTTTATGATATTGATAATGCCAACCTAATGCCAGAATGGACACCTGCCATGAAAATGTTTCCTATTCAATGGAATATTAGCACCGGTACATTACATATGAAATATGAATCAATCAGACAATGTACATCAGCAGTTAGGTGGGAAATTCAGCAGCAGTTTTTATCTGGAAATAGCGTCTTCAACAGCCACGTGCGGGATAGCTACGCAAAGCCTCTCTCTACGTACGAGGGTAAGTTCTCTCTACGTACGAAGGTAAGTTCTCTCTACGTACGATGGTAAGTTCTCTACGTACGAATGTATGTATGTTAGATTGAGCTCTTCAGTGTAATGCATGAATATCATTATGTTTTAATGTAAACTCTTTAAACACAATAGAATCACGCTGATATCGAGAAACTATAAATTAGATCCTAGTTTTACCAAATTCCATTAATTGTTTAACATAGATAATGAAGGCAATACTCACAGAAAATAGCCAATTTTGTTAAATAGTCTTATCTAACTTTTAACACACCGCTCCGGTGGCCTCGGATGCGGGAAGTCGTGGGTTCGATCCCCGGCCGAGTCATACCAAAGGCTTATAAAAATGGTACTAATAGCTGCCTCGCTTGGCGCTCAGCATAAAGAGGTTAGTGTTAGGACTGGTCGGCCTGGTGTCAGTATAATGTGACTGGGTGGGACATCATGCTACATGTCTGCGACATGATGCCCCGGTACTAGGCATCACCATAAACTGCCACACTGCAGATATCGTATGACTGAAAAATTTTTTAAAGTTACGTTAAAAATCAAAATCACCCACACACACTTGCTTTTACCGTCCAGTAATATGATTTATTGTCTCTGAACACAACTAAATTCAGATTACTGAATTGTATTTTGCCATCCACCCTCAGTAAGATTCATAACAAGAATATAGTTTAAAGGTCTTAAAGTTTTAATGAAAGTATATTTATTCAAAAGTTATACAATTATTTTAATTAATTCACCACTAAATATCGTACTCTCTGGGGGTAGAGAAAATTACAATTTTGATCCTTTAATATAAATATTTGCAAAGTGAAATTCCTGTAAAAAGTTATTAAAAAGGAAGTTCTAATAATTATTTTATTGAGGTACTAATATTTAAAAGTACTGTTTCTTTGTTAAAAGTAAACTCAGATAATCGGAGCGGTTGGCTTTACTACTCACGCGTTTAAGTTTTATGTTTCTACATCACAAGGTTTGCTGTTGGTTTCAGGGTTTTTGTGTTTTATAACACATCAACGCATGAAAGTTATATCTTGGCGAGGCGGTTTGAGTAAAACGTCTTGCTCAAGGATACCTCATGCTAGCCCATCTGATCTTGAGTCCTACACGCCAGCAAGAAAGCCAGTATAAGTTGTACTAGTATATAAACCGGAAAGTCAGTCTTAATGTCTCAACAACTGACATATAGATGCTTTATTCAGGGCAGGGGCAGATCATGAAACATCGTTTGGAGGGAATCGGAAACAAGTAGTCGATGGGTATTTGGCGCAGAACCCCCGTTGGGGACCTAGGGGGCGAAGTCCCTTGAAGCTTCTGCATTTTAAGCGTTTCAGGGCATAATATTAACCATCTACCTTTATGAATATTTACTCTAGAAAACACTCCGCTTGTTTCGCGCTATTCTTTTGTCGCAAGAGTGTGACTACTGGTGTGGGGTGGGGCCTGTTCCTCCGCCCCACCCCATTCCTATCCGCCTCTGCAGGGCACCGTTGGAAGCAAATTAAATTGTCCGAATTTCGTCAACTTAGGTCTTGCTACATATCCATGACATTTCTGAAGTTAAAACTACTACGGTGTTGGGGTTCTGTTCCTTTCATTTCAATTGTCTTTAATGCGGTTGATTTCTCGGCAGATTACTCAAAAACTTGAACTCTATATTAAAATAATACATTAAAATTTCGTTTCTAAATTAGTGGCTTTCTAAAAGGCTGTTATTTCTAACATTATTTTTGTTCACGTGAAAGGTTTCACAGTTGTTCAAATGCAGCGATGGATTTTATACAGTATCTTTGTGAAGTTACTTCTGTATAAAACTTGTTAGTCACATTTAAAAAATGAGACCAAAATGCAACAATGTTGATTTGAAATTAATTATTCAGCTAAACAGAGCAACGAAAAAAATTAGAATTAACGTGAAATGTATTGCCCACTCATAAACAGTTTAGTGGATGTTTAAAGCTGCTTTATCTGATTTCTTCCTAAGTCTTGGATCCTTTTCCAAACAGTCTGTGTGCACAAGATCTTATTCCGTTGTACAGACGTTGCATAATACGAGCGTGGCGGTTGCGAGATTCGCTCTTTTGCGGCGAATGTTTAACAAATTTCACGTGGAATCATTGATCACGTAATGCCCATCGAATTTTAATTGCTAACCTGGTTTGATTTACATTAAACACTAATTCTGGTGTAATATGCGTATTGGGCAAATTTAGGAAAACTACAAAAATTCATAAACAGATATATTTTTTTTTAAAGTACAGATGACGTATAGCCGTTCTGATCCACTCTTCCCGTATACATTATGTTCACACTATCAAATATTTAAACTTTCGGCATCAAAATACCAAATCCGCGAAAGTTATAAATCCATCATCACTTTGCTGTATAAACTGAACTATTTTCTGGTAGGTGAAAGCATATTCGTATACCAAATACTTATTGTGCATCCCTTATTAAACGTGTCAACATCTTTAATCGAATGATTGCTCAGTGTAACTGTGCTTATAATTAGTTATAATTAGGAATTAATATTAGCATTTAGGAAACATTTACTTTCTGAGAAAGATTAACTGTACAGGCAGATCACACATTGGAATAATTACGCACTAGACGGATTAGTTCGTCTAAGTTTTGGATGAGCCTTACGTGCGAAGTATTGACAAGCTCAAAACTACATTGTTGAATTTGCCATTATTTTTCGAATTCATCATGTAACCACGTGCCTGACTCTCGACTAGATTAATGTGGGATCGCATCGTGCCTAGACCTGGCAGAACTGGTTAGCATGTCTCTGTCTCTGGACAAAACAATGTCAGCTAAATAACTTTTCATTTGTTAATGTGCCGTTCATAACCAGTCTATCAATCATATGCCTGCCTTTATTGCTTTGCAAAACTGTTTTTCAAAATTACCAGGGGATTAGAATAAATCAAGCTGGAGGATGAATGATGGAAAACTGCAGGTACCTCAACTTTTATTTTTGTTATCAGTGATTTTCTGTAAATGAACATTGTCTTACACAAGTGCATATGATATTAAGGTTTTTCTATGCAAACTCTGTGTACATCTGCTATGTTATGCAAAGGATATTAAAGGATACAACTGGGAAATTTTGATTTCTAAAGCAAAGGAAAATTAAAATATCGACTTCTCGTTGATTTAATGCGATATTATTAGAAGACAATATCTAAAAAATGTATACGATGTACTACCAAGCGTTGAAAATTCGTCTCGCTGTTTGCTAGCAGTGATATAATGACGATCTATAATTTATTGTACTAGTTGCCCAGATCATTTGCTAAGAGAGAAGCTCTTTCATTTCCATCCGAAAAAAAATCATGTGAAAATGTTACTATTCGGAAATAAGTGTAGAAATAAGTGTAGAAGTAACTCAAGAATTTATGTCTCAACTGTATTAAAGAAAATGCGTTATGTATAAAGTCGTAAGAGTGTTCTCTGGTCCCTGTTCTATTAAATTTTTCCTCAAATTGAGATTTTTTCTACGATACTTCGGAAATATTCATATTTTTGTCAACTGTCAAGTGTTGAGATTGTGAAACGGATGAAACGTTAACGTTTAGTTTTTGGACTGTGTGATGTTTTACCCCAACCCCTTGTATTATACATGTATTTATAAGTCTGTAAGTGGAGCCAGGTAAGCTTTGTTTTTCCAAGTGCCTAAGTTGGCTAATCCTCTTACGTAACCCCGTCTTTGTTTGAGCTCTTGAGTGGAAATCTGGCGGGAATCTTTGTACATGGGAACACGTGACGTAGACAACTTCAAAGAGCCGGAAGCCGACAATGGTAGGCTGGACAGTACATGGGGACACACAGACTGACATTTTTATGATTGACAGTTCGATCAAATGACCAGAGTCCGTCGCCATCCAATCGGGATGCGTTGTAGGTGGGACTTGATTCGAGAAGCTGGAATAAGACTTGTACAAGCCTGAAATTCGTCAGTTGGTGTTTAAGAGTCGCAGTGACACACACTCCGTTAGCCATTCGTAAAAATTGGCGGAATTTAGGAAATTCATGAAATAGCTTCGATCAGGTAAGTTTGATGTTACGTTGATTCTGCTTGATACGACTGCTGTTAATTGAAGAGAATTTGTCGTATGTATACATTTTACTTGTATTGAAGTATGAATAGTTAATTATGACCTTAATATTTTGCATTTTTTTTCATGACTTTAGCTAGTACTTTTGTTTACGATTGATTACGATGTTGATTCGTTGCATCATTATTCATAATGTTACTATGTACACCTTATTTTGTGAGGCGAAAATGTTCTCTTCTTTCGCTAGTAATATGTGTGCATATTATTTCGTGGATTATTACGTTTACGCCCTTTTGAAAGGACGATTTGTATTTGTGAAGAATTGTATTGCTCGCTAGCCGCTATAAGAATTAATATTGTAATTCTTTGCGTAGTTATATTTTGGTAGACAAGAAATTTGTTTACGTAATGATAGATTTTGCCATTGAGTAACGGATTGCCGTTTATCACCATTTGAATGTGAATACTGTGGATTTGGTACGCTTGTGTAGGAAATATATATAAATATATATAAATATATAGATAGTCATATTACTAATCGTAGTAATATTTTAGTACAATCATATTTGAAATATTTTGTATGTATATACTGATAGGGCTCAGTATGTAGATATTTGAATCCTTTGTGTGATTGTGTTATGGCGCCATTTTTGTAAGCGGCGGAAGTGTATGGGAATTTCGATGTGTGCGCATGCGCGACCCAAATGTCCCGCCTTAAACTGATGGTTCAGTTCAGTGACGTAGTGTGAGGGAAGATTTTTATAACCCTATGCTAATGCATTATACCTTTCAACAGGAAGCTTTCGGGGGACGAAAGAATTTCAGAGAATTTCGGGGGACGAGAGAAGTTCAGAGAATTTCGGGTGACGGTGAGAGATACCGAGTGAATTTCGGGTGACCTCAAGGGATATCGTCAAGGGTTCCGGATACTAGAAGAGGAACCGGAAGTCAAGATAACGGCAAGGAACAAGGATTATAGAAGAGGAAGCGGAAGTGGAGATCACGAAAGGAGAGAAAGACAAGGGAACGAAGAGATTTAGATGAGTAGCACTCAAGAAGGGAAAAATCTCCTCACACTGTGAACTCAAATGATGATCAAAGGGATCATTGGGTGAAAGAGAGACATTGATTACTTTAAATTCTTTTAAATTTCATTTATTAAATTGTTATTGTTTAAATTTCATCTTTGTATTTCTTTTAATTTAACTGTCGGCATTGCTGACTGGGGGCTCGTAGCCATAAATATATTTAGTCAATAAATAATATAGTGTCCAGAATTGACCTTCTGAATAAGGACCAGGGGAACTTCTCATAATTCGTTAAAGTCTATAAGAAGAACCCCACCCCTAGACAACCACTACACCCCCACAGTGGGCGCTTCGTCCGGGATATGAATTAGACATATATATTATTTTGGGACTTAAAGTTATTGGTAGAAGTATTAGTGAACAGTGTGAGATATTTTCCATTCTTTGTATTTGAAATTTTGTGATTTTCTCATCTTGTATTTTTATTGTCATATGTGCAGGCTTTGTAGATCTTCCATTCATAGCAGTACGTGTGAAGCAGATATCGAACAAATATCTTACCTGAACGAAACTAGTTGTTGTCGACAGGTAAGTATTTAAACTGGTATTACAAATATCTGTATATTGTTTGAATTTTGAGACAAGGTATCACTTTACATTAATATAATGGCTACCGAACGACAAATGATAAAGGAATACCGCGCCATGGGGTCGGAAGATCTTGGATACGAGGGAGATCGCCTGGCAACCTTTATAGAAGAAAGGATCAAGGAATGGAAGGCCGAAAAAGCAGCGGAAAGAGAAGCCCAGAGAGAACTAGCCAAGATAGCAGCGGACCAAGAGTTAGCCAAGATCGCAGCGGACCGAGAAGCAGCGGACCGAGACGCCCAGAAAGAGCTGGAGCTAGCCAGACTCGCTCACACTCTGGAGATGGAAAAGGTCAGAGTTGAAGTTAGGACCAACGGACGGGACGACGCCAGTACAAGCTCTGGAACAACCGGCCGACCTTTCATCGACCACCGGATAGTCCAGATCAACATGTCACGCTTCAATGATAGGGAGGAGGCTATTGACGATTTTCTCGTCCAGTTTGAGAAACTCGCACGCGCTCATCAGGTCCCTGAACAGCACTGGGCCATTAATGTCTCAGCCTTTTTGCAAGGTGCAGCTCGGGAAGTCTACCACGGCTTAACTGCAGAAGAGGCTGATGACTACACTGCCCTCAAGAAGGCGCTTCTCTGCCATTATCGGCTGACCGCCGAGACTTACCGGAAACTTTTCCGGGACTCGGTGAAAAAGGTAACAGAGACCCACTCTCAATTCCACAACCGTGTTCGAGGTTTATTCGAGAAGTGGATGAAAATGGCCGAAGTCGAACGCACGTACGAAGGGCTACGCGAGGTAATACTCAAGGAACATGTCCTGGGTACTTACCGTCGCGAGTTGACAGTTTTCTTAGCAGAAAGAGAACACCGGACGCTCGAAGAGATCGCTAACATGGCGGAGCGATACGAGCAGGCGCACTCGAAGAGTGGAGGTTCCGGGGTTGCTGACCGACCCCGACCCTCTGAGTCGCGTCGTATGGGGGAGGTTGAGCCGGCTGTCCGTAACCGTCAGGGCGACGGGAAGGTCGGAGGGGCACCTACAGGTAGGGCTGCCGCCTATCGACCTGGACAGGCCTCACCCACGAAACCAGGACTTGCAAGTCGGCGAGGGCCGCCGACATGTTTTAATTGCAAGCGCCTGGGGCATTTTGCCAGGGACTGTCCCAAGGGCAGGCAGACCCAGGTGAATGTCGTAGCTAAGAAGGAAGGTGTGCCGGAAGCGAGTCGCAACCCAGCCAACCTTGCGGCCGCAACTGTCAATGGTGAAGGCGCCACCATCTTGTATGACACTGGGTGCAGCGTCCCCGCGCTTGTCGACAAGAAATATGTCAAGCCGGAGGACTATACAGGGGAGGTAATAGAAGTTCAGTACGCGAACTGCGCGCGTGACTCATTACCAGTAGCTGTCATTGACCTCGATTCACCATACGTGAAGGGGAAAATTGAAGCTGCTTGCTTGGAGGGGCTATCACATGACGTCATATTGGGTTGCCGTTATGTGTTACCCCAGCCGAACCCCGAAACCTGCACACCTATGCCAGTGAGTGCTGTTGAAACCAGGGCCATGAGTCGACAGCCGAAACAAAAGCCAATCCAAGTTACATCGACACCGGTTAGTAATGTTATTCCAGCGGAGTTAAGGAAGCTGCAACAGGAGGACGCAACTCTGGCGCAGTTGCACAAACACGCAGAAGCGGGAACAGAAAGGGAAACTCCGAACGGCGCGGTGAAGTTTGTCTACAAGAAGGGAATCTTGTATCGCCACGCCAGGAAACACAACGAACACTTCAAGCAAGTCGTCGTGCCAAAGGAAAAGCGTTGCGAAGTACTGAAACTTGCACACGAGAGTCTCATGGGTGGACACATGGGAATTGCTAAGACGCGTGACCGTCTTGTAAAAGAGTTTTACTGGCCAGGGGTCCAGGGAGACGTAAAACGGTTCTGTCTCTCCTGTGACAAATGCCAGAGAATGGCACCGAAAACGGATCAGCGACCCATCCCTTTGGGGAGTACGCCCCTTATCGATGAACCATTTAGACGTGTTGCCATGGATTTAATCGGACCGATAAAACCCGCGTCTGCGCACGGAAATCGATATATTTTAACGGTTGTCGATTATGCTACACGCTATCCGGAGGCCGTTGCGTTGCGTAACATTGACACGGAAACCGTCGCGGAAGCTCTGTTTGCGATCTGGTCAAGAGTCGGAGTGCCCGACGAGATCTTGACCGATCAAGGAACACAATTTATGAGTCGTGTGATGGCGGAGGTGAATCGTCTCATGTCGATTAAACACCTCACGACTACACCGTATCACCCCCAATGTAACGGATTGGTCGAACGGTTTAATGGGACCTTGAAAAACACGCTCAAGAAATTGTGCGAAGGCCGCCCCAAGGATTGGGACCGGTATATTCCGGCCATGCTTTTTGCATACCGGGAAGTACCGCAAGCGAGTTTGGGGTTCTCTCCCTTTGAACTCTTGTACGGGAGAACCGTACGCGGCCCAATCGCCGTACTGAGACAGCTGTGGACAGACGACCACGCTGTAGAGGAAGTACGCACTACCTACCAGTACGTCGCGGACTTGCGCAACAAACTGGAAGAGGTTTGTTCTCTCGCGCAAGAAAATCTCAAACGAGCTAAGGCGCAACAGGCGAAAAATTACAATAAGCGCGCAAAACCACGTCAGTTTGAGGTAGGGGACAAAGTGTTGTTGTTGTTGCCCCAGGAACACAACAAGTTGCAAGTTTCCTGGAGGGGTCCATACGTCGTCACCAAGAAGGTCGGAGGTCAAACCTACCGGATACAGCTACCGACGAAAGAGAAATTGTACCATGCCAATTTGCTCAAGAGGTACCGGGAAAGGGAGACCGCCAGCGATTTTGTTGTCGCAGCGATAGTCACCGAGGATATCGAAGGCGATACGGAAGGTGCTAACACTGTCCCGAGCTGTCCATTAACGAGGGCCGAGACTCCGTCGGACGTGGAGTGTGACCCCATGTTAACTGAAGGGCAGCGGAACGAGATAGAGACCTTGCTGGCCGGATATTCCGACGTGCTAACAGAAAAACCCGGGAGGACGACGCTTGTCGAGTTCGGGTTAAAGATGGTGGACGACCGACCAGTTCAGCGTAAACCCTACCCCTTGCCCCACGCGAAACGACAAGTTGTAAGGGAAGAAATCGAGCAGATGATTGCTCTAGGAGTAATCGAACCTGCCGACTCTCCGTACAGCTCACCAGTAGTCTTAGTGCAGAAGAAGGACGGCACCCATCGGTTCTGCGTCGACTACCGGAAGCTGAATCAGGTGACAGAATTTCAAGTTGAAATGCTACCTGACCCCGAACATATCTTCGCTTCGGTCTCGAAAGCGAAATATTTTTCCAAACTGGATTTGTCCAAGGGGTATTGGCAAATTCCGGTAAGGAAAGAAGACCGACCGAAGCTTGCTTTTGCTACTCCCGACGGGACATACCAATGGTTGGTGATGCCGTTCGGGGTACAAAACGCGCCCAGCGTCTTTACCAGAATGATGCGGAAGTTGTTGGAGCCCTTGCGCGATAGGGGTGTCCACAACTTCATGGATGACCTCTTGTTAGCTACAGAGACATGGGGTGAACACCTCGCTCTGTTAGCTGACGTTTTGGAGCGGCTACGTCAGGAGGGCTTGACAGCCCGCCCTTCCAAATGTCACCTTGGTTTCAGGACATTAGACTATTTAGGACATACCCTGAGCCAAGGCACGCTGTCTCCAGAGAAGTCGAAGGTGGAGCAGTTGAGAAACGCCGCACGCCCCACCACGAAAACGGAAGTGAGGTCATTCCTGGGACTGGCCGGATATTACCGGAGGTATGTCGCTAATTTCAGCGCGATTGCGGGCCCGTTGTCTGACCTAACCAAGAAACGGACCCCGAGTAAGTTCGTTTGGACAGATGCGTGTGAGCACGCATTCCAAACGCTAAAGGATAGACTTACATCCGACGCAGTTGTTCGTCTACCGGACTTGGATAAAGAATTCGTTCTGCGCACCGATGCATGCGACACGGGACTGGGAGCAGTACTGCTCCAGGAGCATGACAAGACACTTTTTCCTGTCGCATACGGCAGCCGGAAGTTGTCTGCTGCCGAGAAGAATTACTCAGTATCGGAGAGGGAATGTCTTGGAATCGTGTTCGGCATATCACGGTTCGAGCGATACCTATATGGACGTAAGTTCATATTGGAGACCGACCACCAACCACTCGCCTATCTGGCGCAGGCAAAGTTGTCCAATGGTCGATTGATGCGATGGTCGCTGTTTTTACAGCAGTACCAGATGCAGATCAGATACGTGAAAGGATCTGAAAACGTAGGCGCAGATTTCATGAGTAGAAGCGCCGAAATGATATAGATCATTTGTTATATTTTCGTGTTCATACTCAGTTTAGCATTTAGTTCATTTTGCTGATTTTGTTCTTTATATCGTGTAACGCTTTTGCTTTTTTAGTTTGAGTGAATAAAATCCTGATTTTATTCTCAAGCGTGGGGGGATGTGATGTTTTACCCCAACCCCTTGTATTATACATGTATTTATAAGTCTGTAAGTGGAGCCAGGTAAGCTTTGTTTTTCCAAGTGCCTAAGTTGGCTAATCCTCTTACGTAACCCCGTCTTTGTTTGAGCTCTTGAGTGGAAATCTGGCGGGAATCTTTGTACATGGGAACACGTGACGTAGACAACTTCAAAGAGCCGGAAGCCGACAATGGTAGGCTGGACAGTACATGGGGACACACAGACTGACATTTTTATGATTGACAGTTCGATCAAATGACCAGAGTCCGTCGCCATCCAATCGGGATGCGTTGTAGGTGGGACTTGATTCGAGAAGCTGGAATAAGACTTGTACAAGCCTGAAATTCGTCAGTTGGTGTTTAAGAGTCGCAGTGACACACACTCCGTTAGCCATTCGTAAAAATTGGCGGAATTTAGGAAATTCATGAAATAGCTTCGATCAGGTAAGTTTGATGTTACGTTGATTCTGCTTGATACGACTGCTGTTAATTGAAGAGAATTTGTCGTATGTATACATTTTACTTGTATTGAAGTATGAATAGTTAATTATGACCTTAATATTTTGCATTTTTTTTCATGACTTTAGCTAGTACTTTTGTTTACGATTGATTACGATGTTGATTCGTTGCATCATTATTCATAATGTTACTATGTACACCTTATTTTGTGAGGCGAAAATGTTCTCTTCTTTCGCTAGTAATATGTGTGCATATTATTTCGTGGATTATTACGTTTACGCCCTTTTGAAAGGACGATTTGTATTTGTGAAGAATTGTATTGCTCGCTAGCCGCTATAAGAATTAATATTGTAATTCTTTGCGTAGTTATATTTTGGTAGACAAGAAATTTGTTTACGTAATGATAGATTTTGCCATTGAGTAACGGATTGCCGTTTATCACCATTTGAATGTGAATACTGTGGATTTGGTACGCTTGTGTAGGAAATATATATAAATATATATAAATATATAGATAGTCATATTACTAATCGTAGTAATATTTTAGTACAATCATATTTGAAATATTTTGTATGTATATACTGATAGGGCTCAGTATGTAGATATTTGAATCCTTTGTGTGATTGTGTTATGGCGCCATTTTTGTAAGCGGCGGAAGTGTATGGGAATTTCGATGTGTGCGCATGCGCGACCCAAATGTCCCGCCTTAAACTGATGGTTCAGTTCAGTGACGTAGTGTGAGGGAAGATTTTTATAACCCTATGCTAATGCATTATACCTTTCAACAGGAAGCTTTCGGGGGACGAAAGAATTTCAGAGAATTTCGGGGGACGAGAGAAGTTCAGAGAATTTCGGGTGACGGTGAGAGATACCGAGTGAATTTCGGGTGACCTCAAGGGATATCGTCAAGGGTTCCGGATACTAGAAGAGGAACCGGAAGTCAAGATAACGGCAAGGAACAAGGATTATAGAAGAGGAAGCGGAAGTGGAGATCACGAAAGGAGAGAAAGACAAGGGAACGAAGAGATTTAGATGAGTAGCACTCAAGAAGGGAAAAATCTCCTCACACTGTGAACTCAAATGATGATCAAAGGGATCATTGGGTGAAAGAGAGACATTGATTACTTTAAATTCTTTTAAATTTCATTTATTAAATTGTTATTGTTTAAATTTCATCTTTGTATTTCTTTTAATTTAACTGTCGGCATTGCTGACTGGGGGCTCGTAGCCATAAATATATTTAGTCAATAAATAATATAGTGTCCAGAATTGACCTTCTGAATAAGGACCAGGGGAACTTCTCATAATTCGTTAAAGTCTATAAGAAGAACCCCACCCCTAGACAACCAACACACCCCCACAGACTGTACACGTGAAAACATGTGCGTAATAAAATTTAAACAAGCGTAAAGTGAACAAATATGAAGTAACTAGTATGAAAAACCTTCAATCCTGACCCCAGTTTCACTGAAGATCTCAAATAATACGCCTCATAATGTTTTAAATTCTCATATTAAAGTTTTGCTTTTATCTCTAAGGAATTCAAGATGATTTTCTCTTAATTGAGGAATTTCTCAACCCTTATTTTCAAGAATAAAAAAGGTTTTTCTACATATTCATTTTTAAACTTACAACATTTTTGTATCCATTTTGACTCTCTCAAATTTGGCCAAAAATATTGGTCTTGTCTGAAGTATCCTTTCAAATATAGGAGAAATTTTGAGATACTTACTGATACCGTGAAAATGGATCACTCGTACAATTCTTTATTTAATCTACGGACGAACGTTCGCATTGTACGGTCAAAGGCATATACGCACGACAATGGAGTGAATACGTATTTGCGTGTTTTGAATTCGAACGAGACGGTTAAAACAATGGAATTCGACCAATGACAATTGGCACTATGCTGCATTCGACTGGATCTTACTGACAATTCGGTTGAATTTAGATTTACCTTACGGTTAGTTAACGCACACTATCAGCCTCGGATGTGATATAGTTAGTGCCTTCATCGGTGGAATTTTATTTTCTGCTCTGTCTCGGTTCATTGCAAATGTGGCAATTTTTTTTAAAAAAAAACAACATTATAATGGCATTCTTTATGCGCGGCAAAATGAATATCGGTGAAGCGTTTTTGTTAATTATGAACAAAATTACTTCCTGGAAAATCTATAATTTGAAATTCAGGGGTAGTCAGCAGTCCGACCAAGATCGATCACAAATCTTTTGCACAAAACCTTTAGCTGGTTTCGTTTCATTTATATCGTATTTCATGTAAATATTTATTAATTTCAGTGTACGAAAAATTATATGTAAAATAAATAATTATCATTTGGTGGTACTGACCGTGTACGAAGAATAAAGGGATCCTACCTGAACAAGTTCTACGGAACACAAGCTACTCGACAACCTAACGGTACAAACGTACAAAGTAAACTTATATTTTCTGTTTCATTCTGCTCTCAACTCAGGAATCTAATTACAATAAAAATAAAAGCACTCAAAAAGAATGTTTTTTTTTTTGTTATTAGTGAACGAGAGAAAGAGAGACATGATTATGTCTCAGTGAGCAAGCTCATCTTCATTTAGAGCATATGTAGCTGTTATGTTGTATAATGTTGGCAAAATTATTAAGATGGTTTGAACATGTATTAGTTATGGGTATTATTTATTGGTAAGTTGTATGCAACGATATGAGACCACATTGTCAAGAAATTAGGCGCAGCTTGTATTTTTACAGCAACAATAATCTCATTATCAAATTGCAATAAAAAATAAAGAACTTGAAATCACGTTTAAGTTAATGCGTGTGAGAGCGCGCGCACGTGTGCGCGCGCGTGTGTGTGTGTCTGTGTGTGTGTGTGAGAGAGAGAGAGAGAGAGATGAAACAAAATTTGTTCAGTGTACAAGACCGTATTTATTTAGGGTGGTTTTTATTTGTAGCTTTTGCAAAGAGAGAAAAAAAAGAGACTATTTTTAGTTACCTGACAATTGTGATAATCCTAATGTATTACGACCCTACTATGTTCCATTATCAACAATTCATTCTTGTATTAATTACGATGTACATTGTCACACGCGCCGGATGCGGGAAGTCGTGGGTTCGAACCCCGGCCGAGTCATACCAAAGACTTCTAAAAATGGTACTAACAGCTGCCTCGCTAGGCGCTCAGCATTATGAGGTTAGTGTTAGGTCGGCCTGGTATCAGAATAATGTGACTAGGTGGGACATGATGATACATGTCTGCGGCATGATGCCCCAGTACTAGACATCACTTTAAACTGCCACACTGCAGACATCGTAGCGATATGACTGGAAAATTGTTAAAGCTACGTTAAAAATAAAAATCACACACACACACACACACACACACACACACACACACATTGTCACAACAACCATAGGGCTATGCAGTAGTATTTACATGCTTAGTGCTTTGGTTATTCTGTTCAAACCAGACTGAGGACAAGTATGGACAGAAGAGCTCAATTCAGCGAGGCTGAATGTAGGGAAATAGGCTCTCTTTAGGGAAATGAAAATGTGTCAATGTGCTATTGAAGCTGTTGTCCATAAGGCATATGTTATAAGGACAAGCAATCATATGCATTACTTGTTATTCGAACTCGCCAGTAAAGATAATGGCGGGGTACATAGTATAAATCGTAGAATAGATTTGCAATAAAATGTTCATCATATATACACGAATATGATTTAACGGAGTCTGTGACTTTAAAATTTACGATGGAAAAAGACAAGTTTTTTTTAATTTGATGTTTGTATGACTATCATGAGACAATAAGACTGTACTGAGATGTAATTTTTGTTGGATAAGAAAACTTCAAAGGGCTTCCGAACACTTTTAAAATGCACGTGGTGTTTTGTTACGGTGACGGACTTAATAAGGAGAACTAATTAACGATAATACTTAAAAGTGTGGTATGTGAAGTCCTTTGTCCACTTGTTAAAAAACACCTGTAGATATTGCAGTGACAATAAGAGAGCTTATGCACATGGGCACCTGCAGGATTTTTTGCGGGGGGGGGGGGTCAGGATTTTTTTTGCAAAGGTCAGTCAGTCAGTCACGGCGGGAGAGTTAGTATAGTAAGCAGTCTGAAACTAAAGCTGACATTTACCTAGCGTTTTGAACTAAATCCCTATGATATATATATATATATATATATATATATATATATATATATATATATATATATATATATATATATATATATATATATATTTGCAGTATGTGACCCCCCTTGACTTATGCTACGGGAGCCCATGCTTATGCATTAATAATTGTTGCAGTTTCTCACCAACAATTAATTATTAAATTTTGTAAAAACAAAATGGTATTACGGTATTTTCGATCCTTTTAATCTTAGTAAAAATTTTATATCAGATAATTTAGTGGATGTTTTCAAAAAATACAAAGTGATATGTACGAAAAATTATGATACATTTAAATTATTATCATTTTGATAACTGGATTGTGTACGAAAAATTAAAGGGTACGAAAAAAATTCATGAAATACGGGTATATTATATTATCCACAAAATCCTTTTTATATTCAGCAATATGTTCAAGCTCATAAGAAAATGAGCAATACGGAGGGAAACGATGTTGCGAATAAACAACAACAAAAAAAAAATACAACAAATTTCATTTTTTGCTTCTCAGCCACGAAAGCAACGACAACTCAGCAAGTAATGAATTTATGCAATTAATGCAATTTATGCAATTAATGCAATTATTTGATAAGCTTTGTCGAGTTCAAGTCGACTTTGATGACTCCATCTTTGTCAAATGTTTAGTCACGTTCACAGTTAGGAGATCTCAATCGGAATGTCCTCCGTTGATTCAGTTACTTGTAATGTAACCTCAGATGTCATTCGTGGGCCATGTTGGGAACTACTTTCACCAAAAAGAACTTTAAATTGATATATCACTCAAAATGGTGAGGGTCATTGTTATCAGCGTCTTTCAAGAAATATGTTAAAATGAATAATGAGGGTTAACACGTTACGGTCTCCGTCAGTGTTGTATGACGTCATTACAGTTTCACAGTACTGTTCATGTAGGCCTATGTGTCGTACTTGCATCCATTGACGGCGCACGGACGTATGCACCCGGCAAAAGTTTGAATCTATTTTTGTAAATAATTGCGTCGAGTGAGATGTTCTGAATGATGGCTAGTCTGGCTGAACTAGACTACGAAACGTCCGACGGACCCACGAAAGAGTCTGCTTGAAAAGAGTTGAGCTTAATTTAATTGTTATATGCCTGGGCGATGGACCCCAAATGAAGTAATTAACATGGAAACAAATTAAGGATTCCTTCCATTAGTATTTTTTATTGACTGGCATTTATGAGGATTGCCACGCCAAATGTGGATGACTATTCATGGACTGCATGTACAAACGAGCATTGTTATAACAGCAATAAATCAATGGAATGTTTGAGAATTAAAATCAAGCACAGCTGTTATTTGTATTGAATTAATGCTGAAATTTTATCACATATCTAATTGGGGTTAAAACTGTTTATTTGCTGTAATCTGAGACACACGGAAACAACATCACGATTAAATCTGATGAATTTGCTCAGCCTGCATTTTCGATTTTTTTAATATAAATTAGTACGTTAATGGGAGCAGTTTAATGGGTGCATATGAGGACACTTGAAAATGCGGGTGGGAGCAATTTAAAGGGTGCATATTATTACACTTTGACACGTAGATGGGAGCGGTTTAAAGGATACTTATTGGGGCAATTTGATTCGTGGATGGGAACAATTTCAACGGAGCGTATACAGACACTTTGATTCGTGGATGGGAGCAGTTGAAAGAGTGCGTATTAGGAGACTTTGATTCTTGATACCCATCCACAATATTAGATTCTTAGTTTCTCTGTGTACATACAAAATTGATAACAAAATAGCCAATGACGATTTCAAAGAACATAAAGAACAAAAAATAATTATCAGTTTTCTTCAGAGATAAGAACTAAATAACCCGTAAAACACATTCGATGCTTTTTCACTTGTATCAACCTGCACTGAAGATTCCCAGAAGCTTCGGCAATGTCCTTTAATTCATACAGACTTTGAATACAAAATGTCATAATTAACTGTAAATTTTTATTTCAGTGCAAGCCGACCAATGGAAGCAAATGATTTTCTGTGAAATTTTTTAAATCAACGATTGAAATTTACTTTGATGAATTACATAATTACTGGTAAAATATAGACCTTATGTCGGATGTTTTGTTCAGGGTTAATGAAGGAACTAAGTCGATGATCATAGGAAGAATAAATTATATTATCATCAACTTCAATTTTTGTAGCGGATTTTTGTGCAATATAAAGTATACTAAAGACTGAATACTTGTTCAAAGCTTGGCCTTTTTGGACGAAGTGTACCATCTACACATGGGATTTGTGATTATATTGCACCGTATTGGCTTGCAGAATTTCAGGTTCTAATAAAGCCATCAGCTGGAATTCTAATTGGTTTGAATGCACACGGAGTCTAGGACATATACCGATTTTGGACGCATTTTGTTACGTATAGATCTCGCATCTTGAAAGCTATGTATCGATGTCGCAACAATTCTATTAATCTGTGTGACAGTAAAAGTCGTGAAATATTTAATAGTAATCACGAGGCTAAAGAAGAAACTCTCATTGAGAAAGTTGTGATGGAGAGCGATCAAGGAGGCAGTCAGTCTGACTTTAGAAAGACAAATTTGTATCGTCATTTACGCCCATTATTTCTCTGCATGCGATTATTTGGACTATTTTTCGCAAGAACAAAAGTACGCGATGGCAAAGTGCAAATGGAAAGGGTCGTCGGGTGGTGTGCTTTTGTGTCTGTATTTATGATTGCAAACGTCCTTCGTTCCGTGACCATATTCTATATTGGCGAGGGTTATGAGCATCAGTTCTTCCAAAAGGTACTGTTCTTAATTTGGAGCGCAGAATGTACTATAAAGGTGCTTGTCCTATTCATCTACTGCTATCGCCAAGACGGATTCCCGGAATATTTCACTACTTGGAACAAGATATGTCACGGCGTTGGGTTGGACAAATTTTGCAAATCACTTCTGACAAAAACGATTGTGGCTACATGGATTTTCATCATCGGAAACTCCGTGGTATTCACCCTCGTCTTGATATACGTACCGGTTCTTGAGAACATTTTTCTGGAAGTCATTTGGCGCCATGGCAACTTGTACGAGACGAAACTCCAATTTAAAATTTTGTTAGGTGGTCTTGCAATTTTCATTTCAGCGTCATCTTTCTTTCCAATTGCGCTATACACGGTACTTTGCATTGCACTGGGCCTACAGTTCCAAAAACTCACAAAAGAATTATCGTCTGCCATTTCGAAGGAAGGACACTTAGAGGGAAATCTAGAAGACTTCCGGTTACGTCACGAAGACCTTTGCTCACTGGTTACCATTCTTAATCGGATCTATATGGCAATAATCGCTGCAGCTTATGCCGCAAATATCCCTATGTTTTGTATCGTGATGTATACCCTCATTTATTCTATTGGCATTCACATATCCCTACTGTTGATCAACTTGTTCTGGTTGACCTTCATGCTGATGCACCTGCTGATCATTTCCTCCGTAGCTGCTTGGCTCACTGCGCAGGTAAGCTGCTTAGCATCTAACTTTTGAAAAACAAATGACATTTAATATGTTCACGAATTATTTAGGTTTTTTTAAGCTCATACTGTCGACTATGAATCACAACAAGAATTACGTTTCTTATATATTTTCTCCATTTCTCTACATGTTTGATTAAATCAAGTGGATTAGTTATACGTCCAGATGCGCCAAGACTATCTTAGCTTTGGAAGACGATGGCTTGTACACGACCTAAGCAAAAATCAGAATAGTTTATTTTGCATAGTTTGGAAATAGTGAGTTTACATGAAATGGCTGGAATATTTAGTGACAGTGCCCCCCACCCCCTTAAAAAAAGCTGAATTACACCGGTTTATTTTGTCATCTAACACAAAAGCCAGGAGGCTGTATTGCATAAACACTTTATTTTCTGTTTAGGATTTAATGTTGATTTCTATTAAATGCTAATAACTTAGTAACAAAACTCCAGGAAAATTCATAGGAAACGCACAAATGATTTTCTCAGAGACTACAATAAAATGCAATAACAGCCGATTGGCCCAAGTAGCATGGCGGTACCTTGATGACAAGAGAAAGTATGCACACATTTTTGTTTTGCATTTTTAGAAACACTAGCATATGCAGAGTTTGATAAGAATTTTTCTAATGAAGTTTGCCGCATAGTACAATTCATCTTACAAATCACTGGTCTAAGCGGAGTGTCATGCGAAGCCACTGGTCACAAATTTAAGGTCCAAACACAGTGACTTACTTGCCATACTCGTCCCATGATAGGTTTAAGCTATTTAGAATATATTTCTACAAATAAATCAATATTTAAGTAGCAAAGACCAATTTTATTTAAAAATTGTGTTAGTGAAGAAAACAATAAAATAACAGCTATGTAATGACGTTTTGTTTGCATCCAAATAAAAATTCAAATAAATTGGAAGCTACACAATTTCTGTTAAATTAATGTGCATAGTATGTGTATTTGCAGGGATTCATTTCAGCATTGCATCCTTCAAATATGCACCAAATAACTGCTTTAATTAACACGCATTAAGTAATTAGTTCGAAATCCATCTACGATTCATAATTACAAAAACAATTTGTTCACCACGATTTTTCCGCTGTATGCCATTCAAAGTATTATTACACTAATTAAGTTCTTTAAATCCTTCATTTTTATACATTTATAATGAGAAAGTTCGGTACATCAGTGTTAAGCTCAAATACAGCAAGACTATCTTGCTTACATCAGACATTACCATGGAAACAACCTATCCCAAGATCAACATAGGATTTGTTGCATTTTCTTGAAATATGTTACAATATTTGCAATGGAATGAATGACTGGAATTTTAGTACGCATTCCTTAGTATGGGCTGAATGCTACAGATGTGCACATCCTGTAAGTCAATTATTGACAAAGGCTTAGTACACCATAGCCCATAGTCCAATTTATATTTTGAAGCAATCAACCTTCATTCCTTTGTGTGGGTATATTGGTGGGGGATGTAATTGTCATTTGGCTTTGAAAACGTTCTGAATTAATTCAGTCATAAGTTAAACAGAGTTTGATTGTATTTACCATTAAATTTTATTCTGATTATGCTTCAGTAAAACTAAGAATGCAAAACGCGCGCGCGTGTGTTTAAGTGTCACCCGGGATTAAAAATTATGATTTTGAAACACCTTCCTCATTTATTTTTTAATTTTTTTTTTTTTTTTTTTTTTTTTTTGGTGCCTAATGAAACCTTGATCAACTTTACAAACACACAATGAAAATTAATAAATAAAATTAGCATGGAATATGAGCTATTGTTATTAAACATACTAGCCTCCTTTTTGTTTATATTTTCAAACAAAATGAAATCATATACTTTTAATTCTTATATTTTGCTGGTTCTAAAATGCTTCATTTATTCTTTCGACTGTTTATTTGACCTTTATTTGTGTTGTGTCTTTCAAATTTTATTTGCGATTTATTTTGAAAGTGTGTTGTGTTTTCTTGCAAAAAAAAAATGCCAACATTACCTAAGCTCTACACCGGACATGTTTTGCTTCCTCGAGGTCGAAGGGCGGAAAAGAGATTGTCAAAGCCACCCTTTATGATGTAAATAGGCGTATAAAGCCAAGACTCGGGCCGTAGGTTTCACTTTCCTGCTCTACACTATCTTGCAATGAAATGTAACCTTTCAAATTCAGAAAAATGCAAAACAAGCGTACGTGTTTTTTAAGGTCATTTGAAAATACCATGAATTCAGATATAATGCTGCTCAAGAGACACCATGACATTATAGCGTTATATCCAGACGTTGTTATAACAGATAAAGTATACTATAAAACGTTCCAAAGCGTCTACGTAATGTATAATATATTATATAAGGATATGCGGTTTAACGGGTATTCTGGTATCTTGTGGTACGGATCCTACAGGTACGTTTACTGAGGCACATTGCCAATGAATCGGTTTGCGGTATTTCTGTAAATATAACTTTTGATATAAAAGTAATTTACGTGAAAACTACAACTGCATCCAAAATGGACTGCAAGAGCGTTTTATTTGCACCGCACGCGCTATCTCGAGTTTTTTTGTCCCGTCAACTACTGGGATAACTCCTACACATACTGAAGTCATGTCTCAACATCGATTTATTCTAATTATGGATACGATCTTTCTTAGCTGTAGAAAATACTCAGATTTAAGGTCGATACAACGTATTTCCAAAGTGGAATTATGGCTTGATATAAATAGAATAAAGCCAGCATTATCTCACCATGGGCGTCCTTTCGTCGACAATGCGGCCAGAGCTGAGGTGTATATAAAACATCAGCCTATCTCATGTAACTCGGACTCGTCTTCAAGTAAGGATGTTTCCCAATCTATATTCACTTCAGGCGATTTAAATCAAATCAAAGTTATACCTCTTATGACTCTGTGGTAACAAACTTAAGTAACAGAAAAGAAGCAAACCCAAAACGTTTGTAAAACTCAACTAACAATTTAATTATTAATGTGATAAATGAAAAATGTAAAAGGAACTTATAGCGTAATTAAGTGAATCCTAATTTGTCCTTACAAAAGTCTTTGAAAGTCCTAAACGAATGAAAAGTCTCATATAATTTCAATACCGGAAATGTATTGGTCCTCAAAGAATCGTGAAGTTGTCAAGATGGCGTTGTCCAGAATTCTTTCGAATAATTTATAACAGTTTCAGAATAATATGTTTGTCCAAATAATGAGCACTTTCTATCACCACTGAACAGTCCAAAAAATATTTTTCATCTCGAAAAATATCTAAGTACAACATTAAATGCGTCTGCAGACTTACATTAGGAACGCAAAAAGTGTGAATGACTCCAGGAATCGGAATGAAACTGAATGCTTAACTTTCTCCTTAAATTGCGACTGTATTTCGAAATGGACCCCATATGACAACATACACTATTGATTTACCACGTACTAAGTCACGACGTATTAAATTCACATGAACTCACGCAACCAATGGGGAAGCCACGAAATTCTTCTCGAAACTTCCATACGCCATATGCGCTATTTTAAGTCTTATTAGTACGATTATTATTACTAATTGTGAATACGTAGGTAAACAGCTATTTATAGATCCTACCTGATTTGTGTTTTCAACCGAGCCAAATTACGCACACAATATGTAACAAAATATTCTAAACAGTTTACGACAATGAATAAAAATTACGAAAATTAAATAAAATCATATACCAGAAGTTACAGAAAATATAAGGTATACATAATATACCAAAAATCGGCTTCTTGCTCACTCTTCAATATTATTTTGCATTTTCTACATACATTCAACTATATTACAGCTGTTGCATGAAAACATCGACTAGCTCATGCAAATATGGTTACCGTGTTCCTAAAGAAACTCACGTTTGATTCGAAACGCCAGCAAGTTTACCATTTTTGGGACTCCCCTGGCAGTAGTTTAGGTTAAAACTTATAAATCAATGAATGAAATTACAAAGTTTTGTGCATTTTTTATATCCTTGGAGCCTTTTGTGTTTAAAGTCGGTATGGGGATACAAACAAACGGGATGGTGTGCGAATAATATAGTATATTGCCAAAACAAAAACTGGTTCCTCTGTGTTTTACATTTTGTCTATTGCAGGCACACTCCGCCCTTGGACATATCTATAGGCTTCGTGCATCTAGACACTCCATAACAGATCTGCATTTACAGGTAACGCCTACCGACTGCTAGTATGTATGGAAACTTACACACCACTACCTCATTTCTGTTTAAACAACAGTACGTGATTTTGAAATCGGATTTTTATTAGCGAACATTCGATTTTCCTATTTGCGCATATTTAGAGTGCAAATGCTAGCGGAGCTAACCCAAATACGTCCTTAGTAACGTGCCGACAGATTAGTGTCAGTGCTGTTCACTTGAAATTCAGATTTGAACTGGCAGTGTAGATTCTGATTACAGACGCATTATGCCACGGCAAACTGGTACATATTATGCCACGGAAGACTGGGGCGCATTTAGCCACAGTATAATGGGGCGCGTTTCGGTACAGAAGATTTGGGCGCATCTAGCCATAGAAGTCTGGGGTGCATTTAGCTTCAGAAGATTGGGGGTGTATTATGCCACTGCGGATTGGAGGAGCAGTAGGCCAAAACAGGCTAGGGCGCATGACGAAACGACAGATAGAGGTAGATGTTGTTCGCATTTGACTGCGCGTTATACACGAGCAAATACGGTCAGGCCCGGCCCTTGGGCGAGGCGAACGAGGCAACCGCCTTGGGCACCGCGTTTTCAGGCAATGCATTTTTTTTTGCTTGGGGCCCCTCTCATCGCTTTTGCTGCTTTGGGCCCCGCACATCATAGGGTCGGGTCTGAATGTGGTGTTCCTTCTCGCTCTTTCCGCCATCCCGTGAAGAATGCGATTTTCGTCATTTTATCACAAACATCTTAAGTTTACATTTTGAGCAAGTTTGGTTAAGAAAATGAATTGACACTTAAATTACAATTAAAAAAAGAGGTTTTTCCTCGTTTTGTAGTCATTAATTGTTCATGTCATGACTCAAACCAAGACCAACTAACGATGCTAAGAATTTATAAGACGGTGAAATTACTGGAGCAGACGGTCTATATAGACAATTGGCGAAGCTGATTTGCTTTGAGCTTAGCGGAGCCCAGTGAACAACCATATCGACTGCTTTTGTTATTTGTGTTAATAACTGAGACTGTTTGGTCTATGTGTAACATGGCACTACAACTATTTATCGCATCCATTAAATTATATATAAATTATCTAACTTATCAAAATAATCTGCGACACCGGCAATAGTTTACGTATAAACCGCGGATATACTAGAATGTAGAAACACCTGATGGATATCTAGGTTGTCCACTTGTTGGATCGCAAGGCCCCATGTTCTTACGAATCGGCAAGCAATTTTTGGGTACGGCCTAACTTATGTGATCACAGGTAATTGAGAATTGCCTCTGACACCATTTATAATTATGACTGGGTACAAAACTGTTGACCGTTATTTCCTTTTATAGTTATTGAATAATGGGGAACTACTCATTGTAGCTTTTGTATATAAAAAAAATGCAATCCGTGTTTTACCTGAATCTATTGAATGCAGATTGAAACCAGCTAATGTATGGGGATAATCAGGTGTTACTAAAGACCATTTGTGCAGAATCTGTATATTGTGTGACAAGATAAATCTAGTACTTTGCTCAGACTGGCGTTATTCTGTAATATGGCAAGGGTTTAATTAAATGAGTGTTTGATGAAGAGCAATGACATAAATCCTCAAGAACTAACTTTCAGATATATATTTTAGAGCTTAAGAACATTTAAATAAGGAAAAATTATTAAATGAAAAATGTACAAATGCAAAAACTGAATGGAAGCATCGTTGCATCAAGAAGATATTGACGTGGCGTACAACATTTCTTGTGCTACCGTCCTAACAGCAAGGGATCAAAAGAATATCAGACCATGCTGGCATCCACCTTATCACCACTGCCAACAACATCGTCTCGAAATATATCTACCTCAAACTATTCAACAGATAATTCACTCATTTAAAGATTTTTTTTAACCAGAGAGACCATCTAATTCAGAAACGACTCATCCGCAACATATTATTCAGGTTTCTCACGTTTCTTTAGGCGGAGATCGCCCCTTAGAGCCGCTTCAAAATTATCCTCTTTTTGGGAGCAGCTTAACCAGTAGCCTCGTCGTTTTCCAGCCCTAAGTTTTCCTTTATCCTAAAATCCGAGTGACTGATTAAAAATCAAACTGTCTGGAGCGAGGTAAAAAGCTTTTCAACTCCTTTTCGAATGCGGGGCAAAAAGCTTTTCTGCTCCTATCTGACGTAGGGACCAACCCCCTGCCTCGAAAATAAAGTTTTTCGTCTATTTACCCGTTATCGTAGGGTGAATAAATAAAGGTGCTTCAAATCCCGCCCCTAGCTCAATGTTTATTTTAGTCTTTGAACTCTTAATATACTGGATGCTAAGTCGAGGTGGCTTCAGAACTACATTTTACATGTGCTAGAGAGATGTGGGTCAAGTTGGGCCTTTTTAAAGCAGAATACTCTTTCTCTCTCTCTCTCTCTCTCTCTCTCTCTCTCTCTCCCTCTCTTTCTTTTGCTTTACAAACAGGCGTATTTTCATTTGCGAACAGGTGCAGGGGTGGAGAGAGAGAGAGAGAGAGAGAGAGAGAGAGAGAGATGGTTAATGCCGGATTTGCTTCTTTTCCAGATAACTCTGTTTCTGAGTCGTTTGACTGGCACGCAGATCGGACTATCAGCCCTCCATATGTTCGTAGTGGATAGACCGACTATTCTCACGGTATGATTAAGCTGCCTTATCATTTTTGGCTTAACTCATTTTATAAGTTGTTCTATCAGCTGAGAGGCATGACTGTGTTGCCTATTCCTTTCAGTCTTCTCGACCTTCTAACATCAAAAATGAAAGACCGAATTTCTTGTCTTGGAAATAGTTTTATAATTTGATATTAACAGCCAAATAATAAAACGATTTTCAAGAAAGAAGACACTAATCAAATCGATCAGGCCTTTACAATTACATCTCATAATATGTACCTGCCAAATATGCACACATATGTATGTATGTATGTATGTATGTATGTATGTATGTATGTGTATGTGTGTGTGTGTATTGTGTGTATGTATGTGCGCATGATTCCATATGTATGGATGGATAGATAAATGGATGGATTTATGTCTATATGCATGTCTGTATGTATCGTATCTGACATTATATTTTGAGTTTACACGTATATGAGGTAGTCTGAAAGTTGAGTTCGAGTGATTTTTAAGGAGGATAAAATCGAAGATCCCAAAGGAAATTGCCACTCTTGGAGAGAAATCCACTAATTCTTGCAATTACAAGTTCAACTAGTTCTAATCTGTTACTAAATACATGAATGTGTTTTCACTTAAAGCGCTGTCAGACACATGTGTTGCCATCAGTTCTCATCTGAGCCTTATGAATGTATTATATGGACAATTTTGTTTGCCTTTAGTTTGTAAATATTATATAGACCAGTATGTTTGTCTGTACCTTGTACGTATTATATAGACCAGTCTGTACCTTGTACGTATTATTGTAAATATTATACGGACAAGTTTGCTTGCCTCTAGTTTGATTATGTTATTGGTCTCGGTTCAGCACGCAACAAAAGTTTAAACACATACAAATGAATAAGCATTCTAATCTGTTATTTTGATTTCTTTCTTTTTTTTCAGATTGGAGGCATGCTTGTGACCTATTTTGTTCTATTACTCCAGTTCAAGCTTCCAGTGGGTTCTGGTGCGTGCTGCTGCAATGGAACATTGCCAGAAAATAATTCAGTCCTTCAAATCGACGCAGGGTGATGAAGAAAAAAAGTTTTCTGTCATACGAATAATGATTACAATGTGCTTTGCAGTGTTGTATGCACTCTGATAACGGTACTGAGGTTCTAAATAAGCATAAGATATTATTAAACAACTGCTTAGATATAACCGTTTTATGTTGTAAAATAGTAGTATAGCTGTGCAAATAATTAAAGCTGCATTAAATTTTGCGACTGTGATACAAGCATTATATTTGAGAAAGAAACTTCGCAAATTAATGATTGA
Organism: Sinohyriopsis cumingii; assembly: GCA_028554795.2. NCBI lineage: Eukaryota > Metazoa > Mollusca > Bivalvia > Unionida > Unionidae > Sinohyriopsis > Sinohyriopsis cumingii. The sequence continues at coordinate 192,746 of JAPYKE020000441.1, forward strand.
CTTAAAAATATATTATTGTACGTGATATTGCGCATGCCTTAATAACCACACCCAGCCTCCTTGTCATCATAGACAAAGGGAGCTAACTCTTCCAGCAGGTATATGATGAAATATTGTTTTCACATCGTCATTTACCCAGTTAATTTATTTAGGCGTACTGTGTGGTTATTACGTTGATATGGTATATCTTGTATTTAAGACAGTTAAACTTGTGTATTGTACTGTATTTGCTGTCTTATGTGGGCTCCATCGCGAAATATATTTTATAGATTATGTCTGGTAGACAATTTTTTGTCCCTTTACTTTTAATGTTGCAAAGTAATTTAATTGAAATTACAATTCACGTGTCCAAAATTAAATTCTAATGTAAAATTACATGAAAACAAAGGCCAAACTCATCTGGGAATACACATGCCTACAAACTAATGATGGGATATAACGAGGATGATGAATGTGAATAATACATTTGGTAAAACTGGTTAAGTACTTTTTGAAAAACAATGTGTTTTAAGTATCATGTATTTTTAGTCAGTTATTAGTGGGCTCATTGGCACATATTCGTGGTAGCTGTAAAGCGGGGAGATGTTGTGTTTTCCCTGGTGGGTGTCCCGCCAAATTTGGTTTTCGTTATCTAGGGGTTGACCGCCCTCGATGTTATTGCCCGGTTCGAGTAAATATAAATATAAGTGGTGAAACTTATAGGTGAAGTAGATAGAGATCTGAGCAGAAATATAGAACAAACCAACACGAGCCCCCGTACATGTAAACAAACAATTCAATCAATTACAAAAAAAAAACACTGTGAAAATTCGTTACATCAGAAATATACTCTGTTTTAGAAATTTAAACTTTCACCGAAATACAAAGAAAATGCAAATAGATTTAAATAAAACAGCCGATCTGTTTCCTGATAGATTTAGTTCATCATAGGATCGAGTGAACAATCGGAGTCAACGTCTTGTACGATTGCATAACCTGCTCGTCCTCAGTTTGTTCTGCTTCCACTGTAGCTGTTCAGACCCTTGAATCTCAGGATGATACTTTCCACCATCCGTCTCAGGATACTCTCAGAATACGTTTCAGAAATTAATACGTCGCAGGATTACGTCACAGGATGGTACTTCCCACTGCACTTCTCTCTATACTTCTCAGTATACGTCTCAGGGTAACGTCACATCATACGTCACAGGATTATACATCTCATGAGCTATTTTCTCCCTTTGCTTTCAACGTTCCTCCCTCTAATCGGCAAATTATTTCGTCGGTTCCTTTCGACAATAGTCCCCTTTGGACAACAGTTCTTTTACGAGGAATTTCTTGCAAATCCCTCGGAGCCTGATCTGGTTCCATTCGTAGAAAAGCTTAGACTGATTAAAATTTCCGATGTGACAATTTTAAAACTCAGAAAATTTTATGTGGGAAACACGCCCCTTATTTAACATAACCAATCAGAATCAAATATCCCTGTCGCCTTTTTTCAGAGGCGGGGTCAGCTTGACCTGGTAGTTTGAGTAGCAGAGTTTCTGCGATTTCTCTCAATTGTGACAACTTTACCATGAAAATTAAGTTTACCGTGTCCCTAATAGTCCGTCTGGCTGCTGTATAGACAAATGCTTAATTAAGAATCAAATTCGCCCTCTAAAGGACATTACCGTACACGGTAGTATGGCGATATGATACGCGCTTGTCTACATAAATCTAATTAATGGTTCTCTGGTCTCAACTAATGGATTCTTGTTAGATCGCCGGAAATTTGCCTCTTCACAGTAGCAATATTCAAATGACAGAGCATCAATGGTGAAAACTCGCCCATACAAAGGCATGCCAGAAACTCACCTGACCTTCTGTCTATGTAACTTAGAATACACAACACTTTTATGTCCTGATCTCAAAATCATTCTAAACATATTATTCGTAAACTCTATGATTATTTTGCTCTCCTGTAAATCGTGTTTTGCTCATGAAATTAAAAGTAACGTATTAGTTAAACGGCGTTATATTCTCCTTTCAGTCCAAGAAAGCTATTTGATATTGCTTGATAGGAAATTCCTGAAAAAGCAAGACTATAGTGTTCCTGAAAGTAAGCTCAGTCGCACCATTCTAAATCACGAGAATGCAGAAAACATTGGGCTATTTGCTAGTGGTTTTACGAATCAGCGATTTTCAACACTTGGTTGAAGCGTCTGAAGAAATCATAATCACTCAGATAAGAATATCAAATAAATAGCCACTGCTTCATTGTCTTTTGTGCACTACGCAACTTTCTTGAAACATTTCTTATAGTACAATTACCTAGAAACAAAATGCTTAAGATCGGATGCAGCCATTCTGTGCAACAAGCGAATCAAGGTAATTTTTTACCTCTAATTTGGATATGAGTAGTGCGTTGTGAAAACGAGTTAGCACCCTCAAGACAGTAAAGTAGTGGCTATTTATCTGAGCTGGTTTGACCGACTTTGATATTTTGAAACACTTCAGCCAACTGATTCTATAAGCTGCGATAAAAACGAATGCGTTAGAAGCGATCAAAATGCTCGTGATGTAGTCTGGTGAGAGTGAAGCTGAAGCATCTATCCAAACTTACATGTAATAATTTTCTTACTCACGCATCAAATGGTGGATTACAATATCATCCTAACATGAACATGTTTAATCTCTCTACATAATAAACATAAAAAGAAACTTTAACTTTGTACAATAGATGGAATCGGTTCACAATTAATACTTCCAGTTCAGTACCCACGAATGTAGTTCTAGTCTATTTTTAGAACATTTTTTCCTCTCTCATTTTGGTGGTGATAGAAGAGTTTTATTTATGCATTTTTGGTAGGGATTTAAAGGTAACTGTTTATTCTTCATAATATGAGCTCAGGGTGTTGTTGTATGTGTGTATTTCGGCGACAGTGCACAGTGAGTAATAAGGCCTTGGTGATGCTCCGGAAGTGAAATGTGTGTTCTGTGTACATGGTGATGTGTTGACAGTTCAGCATCTAAAAAAAGAGCAGGTCAACCTTTGACGAGAACTTCACCGTGAAGTCATCTTTGAAGGTAGTTTAGATTAGCATATGATTTGTATTGATTGTCACACAGTGGAAAGGTCAGTACTGAGAAACCAATGTAGATAACATATAGTAAAATTAATTGTGTCCTATGTCCAGATGCCTCCTTTACAGGCACGCGCATGTCACCAACAACAATGCTATGCATCACGTGACATACCAGCGTCATCACACAAGTACGCAGGACATTGCTGAGTAAGACGCTGGCATGCTTTCATGCTAGGTCAGCTTAGTACAATCCGTGTAAACAAATCTATTTTTGTTTATTTTTGATGTTTGAATTTTAAAAAAAAAATTTTTGAAAGGAAGTATCAATTTGAACAGATAAATATGAAATAGATTAACACCTGTTTTTAACGTTCAAATCTTTACATAACCCCCTCATGCTGGAATGCTCCGGGGTTAATAAAATAGAATAATTTAAAACAGGCATTTACCAGTATCTCTTGAAAGAGACATCTCTTTTCAATTCATCATTTCTTAAATCAGCAGCAATATTGATCAATGTGTCAGTATACACAAATCAAAACAGTGCCGAACAGGTACGCAATATGGCGGGCACTGTTGCTATGTTCAAACTATTTTTATCGCTACTCCTACTGAATGGATGGTCATATCAACATGAGGTTTGCACTATATAAAAAAAAACCTATTAAATCATGTTGGTACTAAATGAAAATGGTGTCGATTTCATGTCCAATATGACCTCCGCAGTTACATTAACATGAGGCTTCCACCAAAAGACTTCATATAATGTCATGTTGGTCCTAAATGAAAATGGTGCTGCTCGCACTTCAGTATTACCGCCAGCTCTGCTACTTCTCCTGAATGGATCGTCATATCAAGATAGGGTTTTCATTAAAGACTATATATGACGTCAAGATGGCCACAACTGACACCTTTAAAATCTTGCTATGTCTACTCCCCCTGAATGGACAGTCATATCGACATAGGGCTTTCACCGGAAGACTTTTTTTTTTTTATAACGCTTTGTTGGTCCTAAATGAAAATGTTGCCGCCCGAACATCGAATATAACCACCACGGCGACCATACTGTAAATGTTTTATCGCTACTCCACCTGAATGGATGGTCATATCAACATGGAGTTTTCAGTAAAAGACTTTTTATGATGTCTAGTTGGTTCCTATTGAAATTAGTGCCCCTCTGACATCCATTATGGCCACCACAGCAGCCATATTAAAATTCTTATTATTTCTTTCTCATGAATGGAAGTTACGTTAGCATGGGGTTTTTACATGAAGACTTCTTATGCTTTCTGTTTGGTTTTGTATAAAAAGTCTGCCGATCAAATATTTAATATGAGCACCAAGAGACGGTTTATGAAGTCATAGTTAGTACTAAATCAAAATGGTCCCAATATGACCATCCAGCATTTGAAAATAAATGTTGTTGCTGCTTCGTGTAAATGGAAAGTCATATCGACATGGTGTTTTCACAAGAAGGCTAACTAATATCTAGTTGGTCCTGAATGAAAATGGTCGCACCTCAAATAGGACGACACAATGAACACATTGAAACTCTTATTACTAATTATCCCGAATGGATGATTATATCAGCATTGAGTTTTCACCAGAAGTCTTCTAATGCTTCTAATGTTGAAGTATATTATGTAGAACTGAAGTTAATGTGCGAAAACAGTCACAGCTGCCATAATCGTTTACATTTATCCACAAAAATAAATACGATTCTTCCCGGCACATGTTCAAGTCATCTGCACTGAACTATTCTATAACAACCATTTTTATTCTTTCAGGCCTATGAACCTTGGCCTTTAACGTTTGAGCCCGAATTCAACACCTTCTTTTTTATATCACGTGCAAGACATCCACTAAATTTGTTAATGTAGATGGTCAACAACTAAAAGCATTGTGCGGAAATAACACTGGTAACGAACGGTCTGATGGACGTCATAATATAATACGCGTTTCTTGTAGTGGTGGTATAAATATTTTTACCACCAAATAATATACCTGGTTGAAAGCACATCTGGCAATAAACAACAAAAGTATAAAAAAAAATATACTAAATAGGATCTTGACTAACGCCAAAAACTACATTAAATTTGTTAACTCGGGTGATTTTTAAATTAAATGTATTGATCTTCTTTGTCATTTGAGTCTGTTGTGGCAGCATTTTTTATTCATCGCTTTTTTTGTCTTATCGCGAATTTATAGAGCAGCCGCTACTGGTTTCTTACGTCGGATCAGCATGGATGTTGCTGAATTACACGATGCAGTGAAACGGTTTGAATAGATTTAGGTGCAAATTAGTTTCATATGGCATTATATGGCAGAGACTGATTTGCGCCTCAGTTTAACATGCCTTCCATGGCAGGTTAAAAATGTCTCCAGAGATTGAGATGAACTTCAGTTTCACATACCATTACATGTCATATGAAAATTTCTCAAAAGAATGAGGTGCACCTCATTATCACATTTCTGTACATATGTTGAAACTGCCGCCATAGATTGATGTGCACCTCCGCCTCACATACTATTACACGACAGGTTGAAATTGTAACCAGAGACTGAGGTGCGCCTTAATTTCTAGTTTCAGCGCGTTTACGTGGACTATTGAAACTGCCTCCAGAGATTGAGGTGTACCTCAGTCGATTGCGTGCACACTCTAGTCACTACCTGTCCATCACTGAAATACGTTTATATTACGGACACATGGTTGTAATCGATATACTGCTGAAATTGACTGGTCTAGTGATTTCTTTAGAATCTATAAATAGCACTAAGTCTGGCTGATCAATGAATTAAACTAGATGAATATTGACGGCAGCATTTGTTAATTGATTTTTGAGTGCGTCAATACATCAATTAATAATAATTAATTCAGTACAGTAGTGTTAGTTTAATAGTTTACTAAATGGTCCAAAATCGACAATATCTATCTCCTGTCATTTATTTTTTAACTTATAATATCCAAATTTGACCACACCTTTTTTAACTGACATCACCAGACCAAATTGCAATACACAATACATAACGTGTTTATGAAAAATCATAAAATTGTCGGATTTCGAAAGAAAAAAAATGTAATACATTAGTATATAAGTATGGGTTTAGCAATTTTAAGAGGCATGTTTTAAGCTTTGACGAACATGATCGCTAAATTTCACCGAAAGCACTCCGTAAATCTGGACGGTCTCAAATTTCTTTCTCACTTAGAGATACAGAAAGAATTATGCCTGAATTTGAAGCTTAGTTTCACTCGATGCTAGTAACAAAATGGGGAAAAAAATAGTGAACCAAATCAAAAAGTTTTCTGTCTCAAAATTCTAAAACTGACAGTCTATAAAACTTGGCATTGTGTTAATGTATATATCCCTTGAAGTTAAAAGAAGTCACCAAGGTTATTTTAAAACTATGGAGATAGGGCCAAAATTTCAACTCAAGACGAATTAACAACGGAAGTCCTGTCGCATAACAAAACTAAAACTTGGTATTTCTAGATTACAGTGTCGAGATCTAGTATATTGGCAAATGTAATTATACAACTCTGCCGAAACAGTTTTCTTGCAATGTTGATGTTAGTGATAACCTTCATAAAATTTTGAAATGTACGACTGTAAGGTATTCATATTTTAAAAAAGTGCATATCCACGGAGATCCATATATCTGTACAGAAAATATGCTGTGGTTGGATAACATTCTGTCAGTTGGGGAGACCGGTTTATGTCCACATTCTTCTATGAACAAAGGTGAATTTATTTGCTTCGCTAAGTTCACATTTAAACCATGCTTGTATATAGGGTGGATTCCATGCTACAAATATACCGTCTCTCCATCTCCACCCCCACCCTCGCTTTCATCTAAGCAATACCCGTAGTTTTACTTGTTGTTATTGCTCTTGTCTTGGTTTTTTTTTTTTTTTGCCATTTTTCATGCTATGATATGTTATACATGACATAACAAACTCCTGTGGGGTTAAATTGGCCATACTGAATCAGACGAGACCATGTTCCTCCAATTCCCTTTCACGAGTCGAATAAAAAAAAAATGGCGGTAAAAAAAAAAAGTTCATTCAAAACAAAACATTTCGGGAGGCGGGATTCAGAAAGTTTTCCATTGTCGCAGAAAAACAATAAAGAGGATACTGCACAATAATTGTATGGCCTTATTTGGAGCAATCAGAAACACATAAAGTGAAATTATAACGTGCGGTTATAAGTAGTATATGGGGCCACCCTAGCGACAATGGGAATTAGTATTACAGAACCCCTTGGGCCACTCTAGCGACAAGGGAAATTTAACATGGAGAAAAACCCTGGGTCACTCTAGCGACAAGGGGAATTGAACATGGAAATTGAACATGGGAATGTCACCTGGGGATCAGTGGGAATTAAACATTGGTAACGTCATAGGTTTATAGGGTCAAAACCTTTTATAGGGTGAAATGTATTTGTAGGGACAAAGGGTTGATAGGGACAAACATAGACATACAGAAACAAACAAATACACATTCAAACACACAGAAAAGAGGACAGAAATATTCTAAAGAAAGACTCACAGATAGAATAGAGACTCGATAAAGAAAAGTCTGTTGTATGGGTTCAAAACATTTATTCAAGTACATATATGCATGGGCTTTCTGGCCTGTGCTTTGGTCTAAGCACTATCCATTAAATACATAAACATTTGAACATAAAAGAAACATATTTACGAGTTGTTTAGTTATTGACTCTAGTAAACTAATGTTTAAAATTAACGTTCACTCCTTTCTAAAATCACTTCATATGCAACGAATTTACATTAAATGTTCGTTTATAAGAAAAAGTTAAAACAAAACAAGTAACAAACAATCAAATAAGAGAAAGTTTGTGTTTGTCTCTCTATCCGTTACACACGTTGTTTAAAATCTGGTCAGCTACCACTTGTGTCCCAGCAAAGATGTTTCCGATCTCGTATTCCCTGTCAGTCGTAAATCTGCCGTTACGTTCATCGTGCTAGGTACACTTATCGGTAAGCAGATCAAGAGCAGTGATCGTCTTCTTCCCATGGAGGTACAACATATGCCATATGAATAGTCACTTTTCCATCGGTGATGTCAAATTTTTCTCTCACCGACCGCACGTCTTCAATAGCCCTCAAAAGTTTGGAAGAAGTTATTTCTGCAGGTGTGCTAAATCCGAGACATACAGGCGAGTTCAAACTGTCGTGATACATAGATAGGCTCAAACGACCTTCATCTTTGACTTGCCAATGACATTTGAGTTCCTCTAACAGTGAGTCAAGTAGATCCGTAATGAAACCTGATACTTCCTCGGCTGGAACGTCAGACGCGAAGTCTTTAAATTTCACCGTGTAGGTGTAAGTTGTCGTTCTAAATTTTCTCGAGGTCGCTGTCTGGGTCATTTGGATGCTAAAATACTCCTTTAGGTCTATTGAATCCTTTCCCATCTTGAACGCACTTTGCTGTGACGGTATGGTGGTGAAAGAGGTCAATGATGTTTGTTCCTTCTCTTTTTTCTTCTGCGTAGAGTTATTCATCTTTCTCGTCGCTTGTCCTCGCAATGAAGTGTCGTTCTTGGAAGTCGTCCCTTTTTATACTGGGTGATATCAGCATGTCCATAAGGTAAAGTTTTGTGGTCTGGAAGTTTCACTGGTTGCACGTAGTTTGTCATGGCATTAGTACATAACAACTAAGATGTGGTATTGCATTGGTGATGTGATCGTGAGGCATAGAATCACACCCGAGTTTCTCGTTGGACTTGAGTCTTACGCTCTGTACTTGCTGTTTGAAAGGATTCATTTTTGTCGATTGGTCTTGGTAGTGACAATGAACTATTGGTCTTGGACGTTGTCCCTTTTTATATGCTGACCAATATCGATGTGACCGTACGGCAACGTAAAGTGATTGGGAAGTCTCACTCGCTTCTGGTACACGATTTGATAGATTTTTTCCAGGGGGCGACTGACGATGTGGTGAGTGGGTAAACGTACAATCTTGTTCGGTTGGTGAGTGGTCACTTTAAAGTTTCCATCCTCTCCCGTTTGCAAGGCTTCTTTCAATACCCCAAAGTTGACCACTCGACTGGTACGATAATTCAGAGTCAGTCCTTTCACTTTGCACTCCGTGTGCACTTCTCCTTGTTTGTCCCGGTATTGGTAGCCGTAATTTTTAGGACCGCCACTCGCGAAACTTAGAATCTTGTCGTCGGGGTGTTCGTCTGTCCAGGCTCCTAAACGGTTTTCTTCGATGTTAGGGTGTTGCTGACCCGGTCGATCGATGTAGATGCAACTGTCCGTGTCAAAGTACGGGACGCGTTCCCCTAACAGTTCTAAAGCTTCGTACAATTTTAAGCGAGCATGAGCTGTCACGTAAGCCGCAATGATGACATTTGCAAAAGGGTCGTCTTGTACAAAGTCCAGATCTTCTTCGTAATTGACCAAGATCAAATTCTCTCGAACGACGTCCACGTGTTTCATGTATTTGGTTTTGTCGTGAATCATCTGGAAGTAGCGGGAAGGTTCTGTCAAATATTCCGTCTTGGGTAAACACGGTCGTTGTGCCATTTTACCCCACAAGCAATTTAACATCACTTTGGCAAACGATCGCCTGCCTTCGTTTTTCTCGATGTGGTCTAAAGAGATGCCTTCTTGTTCATAGTATTTCTCTTTGAATTGTATTTGGTCTTCGGGAGTGTGACACCAGGAAGGATAGCCGCTGGCTTCTTGTTTCAGTTTCAAAAAGGCATCCACGTAGTCAGCGAAAATGCCTTTCTGACTGGGATCACCCTTGTGGTATTGTTGTGTCTTGGGAAAGTGGCAAATTTCGTACACTTCTAACAGTTGGTATCCCATGTCCAGAGCTTTGAACAATTCTACGCTGACCCAGGTTCCTGTCAAGGCACGTTCTTCCTGGGTGAGCTGACAAGGTTGGTCTTGGTTGCACGTTTCGGCACAAGTACGGCACAATGGAAACATCAGTTTGCCTTGACAATGGTGAGGTAAGACGGGATGGTATAGGTTCGTGGGAGGCAAAACTTTACGCTTGATCAAGCCTTCGTATTGTCGAATGTTTTTCAGGTCGATGTGTTCCGTTAACAATTGCGGGTGCCCTACAGGAAAGCGACAATATTTGCACACGTAGGGATACAGCGAACACACGTCCAAGTATTTGATTTCTTCTCCTTTCTCTTCGTCGGCTTGATACAGCAAACAGGTGGCATTGGTCCTTCCTCCGTACAAACTATCCCTCGGGTTCAGTGGGTCCATGAACTGGTAACTTTCCACGAGGCGTTTAAACTCGGGATCGGTTTTCATACGGTGATCGTACTCGTGTTCCCACATTTCCACCACTTGGTATCCTTCCTGTTCCAACTTTAGGCGCCGCTGACAAGTGTCCTGGTACAAGTCTTCCATGGTTCGTTGTAAAAACTGATTTTTAGTGCTACGATCAGGGTAACAGACAGGACATCCGTGAAATAAGCAACTGTTAAACTCGTACACGATCTTTGGGTTTTCTAAGTCCCAACCATCTACCGAATACGTTCCGATGGTCTTGTCACCCCGTCCGTTGCGGGCATGCTGAATCCATTTGTTTTCCTTGTCGCACAAGTAATGTAACCAACGTAGGGCTTTGACCGAGTATTGACGTTTGACAAAGTTGGTCGTTTGAGGGCTGATGACAGCCACGGTGTTTTCAGGCATGAATCGCTGTCGATACACTAAGGAACACGCTTTGGCAATGGTGCAAGCTTCTTTCAAAGGATCGACCCCTCCGTGTTCCATGAACAGTTCTCGAAATTTTCCACAGCAACGCCGTAAAATGTCCACGTCGGAACGACAATACTTTAGCATTTCTTCCTGAAAGTCGAAAGGGTCCGAGGCGTGAGCCTGGTACCAAGCGTAGAAAGCTTTTCGTTTTTCGGTACGCATGTTGTCGGGGCCGTAATAGTGAGCCTCAGGTAAATGGGGTAGAACGGCGTGTTGATTGGCTTCCGTATTGAAAAAGTGTGGAAAGTACCCTTTAGCCATTTCTGTCATTCCAAACGTTTTAGGCATTCGACTCAAAGGCATGGCCAAATAGCTCATCGAATCTTTAAACTGTACTTGTCCCACTTGCATGAAAATGATTTTGGCTCCGTTCAAAGTCACTTTAGGACGTTCGGTGCCATGTTCCGTATAGCATCTGAGAAGAAACTGTCCATCGTATCCGGAGAAATTGTGAGCCATCACCGTGGCATGACGATGACAATCTCCGTAACGTTCGATGTCCTCTTGGCTCCACGTCTTGTCGATGGGGTCTAAGACCCATCGAGCGAAATCGGCTAGCGTGTTCGGTCCCCGAAAGATTTTTTCACGTCCTCCAGGAATCTTGCTGCAGTGAGGGCAATGACTGAAGATAGGTTCTTGAATGCACTTCTCGCACGCTCGATGAGCCACGCAGAAATTAGGAATGTGAATGCCAGTCTCACAAATGATCACGCCATGGGCGACTCATGGAAATTATGTTAGTCATGTTAAGAAATATATCACGACTTGTTTGGATGTACATTTCTGTGGTCACTCTTTAATCACATGCGTCTTCAGTTCACTCTTGTGATATTTTTTAAAGGGTGTATTTTTTCTATGGATGTGATTGTTATGTTCTATATGTTCTTTTATGTTTTCAGTGATTTTACTAACATAATTTCCATGAGTCGCCCATGTCGAGTGGCGTAGTTTTCTGGAGTACGTACGTGTCCCAGCGACACAGTGCCGGCGTCTCTAGCTCTCTTGAAGACACCAACTGTCTGGGTTTTTTTCTTAGGTAGTGTGGCAAAATAATGTCAACGCAAGAGCGTTGTTACCATTGCAGTGCAGACAGATTGGAATGTAAATGTACAATCCCTTTGTTGCGTATTGTACCATTTCTTCTTGCCACATGAAAATATTAAACGGCCACAGTACTGGTTCGAGTTTTGAAACAGACAAACATTTTTAATCTTACTCAAACATTTTGTCAAGCACACTCACATCAACAGAGACAGATGTGTTACAGTACCAGGTGTCAGTTTTTTGTTATTTTTTTCCCTTCAAGCTAGTGATTTTGGGGTTTGTATGAAGTAAAGAAACTAAAAGTACAGTGAACCTCAAGGATGATAACCCAAGCTGTCTATCCATTGATGTATGTATTTACATCAGAAGAAATATGATCCTAAAACAAAAAGATATAAGGCAAGCATGATTAGAACGAACACAAAGACAGCAAATTGTAGTAACAAAGGTATGTTTTCCTTCACGTCCGCGTAACTTAAAGTTTCAATCCCCTTGCAAGACAAACTTGGTACCTTTTGTAGAGCTTGAAATAAAAAACTGAACAAACTTAAACACTTTGCTATAGATACATGCATTTTCTTTTTTGCAGCAACAGACTAAACAACATAAATAAATTAAATCTTCTAGCAAAAAAGAAATACATCATAAAAATAGAATTAAAGATTAACGATGACTAACCAACAAAACCGAATTAAACAAAGGCAATGACATGTGTAGAAATACCTCTCAGTTTGAGAAAGTATTTGGATGTCATATGCCATGTACCAACAACTTGAAAAAAAATGTATAAACAGAGAGAAACCTTAATTCAAAATTTAATTTTGTTCCAAATTGTTTGTGTTTTTAGGGAATATACCTAAGCACTAATAAAGGGTGGAACAGGGAAGATACACATAAAAGCTTTGATATTTCTGAAAAAAATGAGGTGATATTCCTACAGTTCTTAACCAGCTATATATGCTGGGACGGGTCTGTTGGATATCCACAAATAAAGAAGTACAGATTCTGGTCACGTTGCAAGTGTGTGGGTGTTTTGGAAAATGGTAAAACTTGGATACACTATTTTCTCGTGACACTTATAAAGTGAAGAGTCTGTACAACTGTCAGAAGCCAAAGTCATATAACTTTTGTACGGTTTGTAAAGATTTCCACTTTAGAAAATGTGAAGTATCACAAGTTATTATCACAAACAGAAATGGAACATAGGGGCTTGACAGTTGTTGTTTAGACACCTCCGCTCAACTTCACAACTTACTTGCTTTGTCTCATATTTTGATCTTAAGGAAAGATCATCTTTGTGCAGCAACAGTGGTAACAGCAGGAGGAGACGCCGTCACTGCTGTCGAAAAAGGGTAGTTCTTTTAAAAATGCGTTTAGTATATTTTTAAAAAATATCAGATGAAGAAACGAGTGTTAAAACAGGGTTGGTAGAATGTATTCAGCGACAAAGTAGAAGTGACTGAGAGAAGGAGACAACGTTGTCGGGTGGCGTAGTTTTCTGGAGTACGTACGTGTCCCAGCGACACAGTGCCGGCGTCTCTAGCTCTCTTGAAGACACCAATTGTCTGGGTTTTTTTCTTGCAACTTTTTTCTTTCGTGGTAGGGTTTGAATCGAAGGGTCATCAAGATGCATGAGGTGTTTAAGACGCACCGCTGTCGTTGGGCTCCTATATGCTTGGCTTTCACTTGCCCTTGTGAAATATACCAAGTCATTGTCACAACAAGAGGTAGAGCGGGTATATATGGAGAGAATGAACTTGGTTAAATCATTTCTGAATCAGCAATCGAGATGAAACGATCGCACGATTTCAGTGAGAGAGAAGAAGAACGTAAGAGGCAGCGAAGTGACGTATCGCCTCACACACGAAAAGAAGTGTTCGCTCAAAACGAAGACATGAGCAAACCTGAACCAACACCTTCCACGTCTGCGACCAGACATAGAGAGCCCACTCCAAACCAAAGTCCACCAGTTAACCCTGAAAAGTACTATCACATTCGAGAGACGGAAAAGCGACCCTCTAGAAAATTTAGAACCACGACTTACACCTACACGGTGAAGTTTAAAGATTTCAAGTCCGACGTACCATTGGAGAAAGCAGAAGGGTTTATCACCGAGATGTGGGATTCTTTGCTCACCACACTAAAGCGACAATGTCAACCCAAAGAAGACGATTTCTTGACACTATCCATAGATCACGACAGCTTGAAATCCCCTGTTTGGATCGAGTTTAGCAGACCCGCAGAACTAACCCCTTCCAAAGTCATGGACAAGATTCAACACGTACAACAATCTAATGATCAGTTTGACATCACCGATGGTAAAGCCACACTGAAATGGCCCACGTCTCTCCTCCTCAAGGGACTGGACGCAAAAAGGTCTTATTGGTGGACGACCTTCGCAACATCAAAACAAGTCTCGTCCGAATTAACAACCCTCAAGACCAGATGTGTTTAGCCCGTGCCATCGTGGTGGGACGAACCTATGCCAACAAGAACGACACGGTAGAATGGAAAAGAACCTGGAAAACTATTCAACGATCCGATCGAGCCAAACAACGAAATGAAGCAGAACTCCTGTTACAACAAGCCGGACTGTCCAAAGACACACCCTGTGGCATTCCTGAGATGCAAAAATTGCAAGATGCCCTAGCTCCACGATACACCTTGAAAGTGCACCCTCAAGAAGTGCGCGGACCTCTGTTGTTTCGAGGCCAAGACTTTAAGGACGGAAAATGCATTCATGTCTATTATCACGATGAACATTTCGATACCATTACCGCCATCCCCGGATTCCTGGGATACAGATATTACTGTAAGAAATGTGACCATGGTTATAATAATCGAGAGCAACACAAACATTGTGGATCGAAATGCCCAGGATGTTTGGCCTCTCCACCCTGTCTGAGCGAAGGGCAAAAACCATTGCATTGTCCTGCTTGTCTGCGCACGTTTGTCAGCCCTGCTTGTTACCAACAACATCTGAAGACGCAAGGTTCACAGCAGAAATGTGCTTGTCAACTCCTGAGATTGTGCCCTAGGTGTGGACAAGGCATACGTACCAATAGTACCAAGGCACACGTATGTTCAGGAAATAAAATGTCACATTTGTCATCACATCGTGGACTTGAAACACCAATGCTACGTGCAAAAATACCAACCCCAACCAGAGAAAGAGGATGGTCACAAGAAGAAAAGCAATTTCATCTTTTTCGATTTCGAATGCATGCAAGAGACTGGCATTCACATTCCTAATTTCTGCGTGGCACATCGAGCGTGCGAGAAGTGCATTCAAGAACCTATCTTCAGTCATTGCCCTCACTGCAGCAAGATTCCTGGAGGACGTGAAAAAATCTTTCGGGGACCGAACACGCTAGCCGATTTCGCTCGATGGGTCTTAGACCCCATCGACAAGACGTGGAGCCAAGAGGACATCGAACGTTACGGAGATTGTCATCGTCATGCCACGGTGATGGCTCACAATTTCTCCGGATACGATGGACAGTTTCTTCTCAGATACTATACGGAACATGGCACCGAACGTCCTAAAGTGACTTTGAACGGAGCCAAAATCGTTTTCATGCAAGTGGGACAAGTACAGTTTAAAGATTCGATGAGCTATTTGGCCATGCCTTTGAGTCGAATGCCTAAAACGTTTGGAATGACAGAAATGGCTAAAGGGTACTTTCCACACTTTTTCAATACGGAAGCCAATCAACACGCCGTTCTACCCCATTTACCTGAGGCTCACTATTACGGCCCCGACAACATGCGTACCGAAAAACGAAAAGCTTTCTACGCTTGGTACCAGGCTCACGCCTCGGACCCTTTCGACTTTCAGGAAGAAATGCTAAAGTATTGTCGTTCCGACGTGGACATTTTACGGCGTTGCTGTGGAAAATTTCGAGAACTGTTCATGGAACACGGAGGGGTCGATCCTTTGAAAGAAGCTTGCACCATTGCCAAAGCGTGTACCTTAGTGTATCGACAGTGATTCATGCCTGAAAACACCGTGGCTGTCATCAGCCCTCAAACGACCAAGTTTGTCAAACGTCAATACTCGGTCAAAGCCCTACGTTGGTTACATTACTTGTGCGACAAGGAAAACAAATGGATTCAGCATACCCGCAACGGACGGGGTGACAAGACCATCGGAACGTATTCGGTAGATGGTTGGGACTTAGAAAACCCAAAGATCGTGTACGAGTTTAACAGTTGCTTATTTCACGGATGTCCTGTCTGTTACCCTGATCGTAGCACTAAAAATCAGTTTTTACAACGAACCATGGAAGACTTGTACCAGGACACTTGTCAGCGGCGCCTAAAGTTGGAACAGGAAGGATACCAAGTGGTGGAAATGTGGGAACACGAGTACGATCACCGTATGAAAACCGATCCCGAGTTTAAACGCCTCGTGGAAAGTTACCAGTTCATGGACCCACTGAACCCGAGGGATAGTTTGTACGGAGGAAGGACCAATGCCACCTGTTTGCTGTATCAAGCCGACGAAGAGAAAGGAGAAGAAATCAGATACTTGGACGTGTGTTCGCTGTATCCCTACGTGTGCAAATATTGTCGCTTTCCTGTAGGGCACCCGCAATTGTTAACGGAACACATCGACCTGAAAAACATTCGACAATACGAAGGCTTGATCAAGTGTAAAGTTTTGCCTCCCACGAACCTATACCATCCCGTCTTACCTCACCATTGTCAAGGCAAACTGATGTTTCCATTGTGCCGTACTTGTGCCGAAACGTGCAACCAAGACCAACCTTGTCAGCTCACCCAGGAAGAACGTGCCTTGACAGGAACCTGGGTCAGCGTAGAATTGTTCAAAGCTCTGGACATGGGATACCAACTGTTAGAAGTGTACGAAATTTGCCACTTTCCCAAGACACAACAATACCACAAGGGTGATCCCAGTCAGAAAGGCATTTTCGCTGACTACGTGGATGCCTTTTTGAAACTGAAGCAAGAAGTCAGCGGCTATCCTTCCTGGTGTCACACTCCCGAAGACCAAATACAATTCAAAGAGAAATACTATGAACAAGAAGGTATCTCTTTAGACCACATCGAGAAAAACGAAGGCAGGCGATCGTTTGCCAAAGTGATGTTAAATTGCTTGTGGGGTAAAATGGCACAACGACCGTGTTTACCCAAGACGGAATATTTGACAGAACCTTCCCGCTACTTCCAGATGATTCACGACAAAACCAAATACATGAAACACGTAGACGTCGTTCGAGAGAATTTGATCTTGGTCAATTACGAAGAAGATCTGAACTTTGTACAAGACGACCCTTTTGGAAATGTCATCATTGCGGCTTACGTGACAGCTCATGCTCGCTTAAAATTGTACGAAGCTTTAGAACTGTTAGGGGAACGCGTCCCGTACTTTGACACGGACAGTTGCATCTACATCGATCGACCGGGTCAGCAACACCCTAACATCGAAGAAAACCGTTTAGGAGCCTGGACAGACGAACACCCCGACGACAAGATTCTAAGTTTCGCGAGTGGCGGTCCTAAAAATTACGGCTACCAATACCGGGACAAACAAGGAGAAGTGCACACGGAGTGCAAAGTGAAAGGACTGACTCTGAATTATCGTACCAGTCGAGTGGTCAACTTTGGGGTATTGAAAGAAGCCTTGCAAACGGGAGAGGATGGAAACTTTAAAGTGACCACTCACCAACCGAACAAGATTGTACGTTTACCCACTCACCACATCGTCAGTCGCCCCCTGGAAAAAATCTATCAAATCGTGTACCAGAAGCGAGTGAGACTTCCCAATCACTTTACGTTGCCGTACGGTCACATCGATATTGGTCAGCATATAAAAAGGGACAACGTCCAAGACCAATAGTTCATTGTCACTACCAAGACCAATCGACAAAAATGAATCCTTTCAAACAGCAAGTACAGAGCGTAAGACTCAAGTCCAACGAGAAACTCGGGTGTGATTCTATGCCTCACGATCACATCACCAATGCAATACCACATCTTAGTTGTTATGTACTAATGCCATGACAAACTACGTGCAACCAGTGAAACTTCCAGACCACAAAACTTTACCTTATGGACATGCTGATATCACCCAGTATAAAAAGGGACGACTTCCAAGAACGACACTTCATTGCGAGGACAAGCTACGAGAAAGATGAATAACTCTACGCAGAAGAAAAAAGAGAAGGAACAAACATCATTGACCTCTTTCACCACCATACCGTCACAGCAAAGTGCGTTCAAGAAGGGAAAGGATTCAATAGACCTAAAGGAGTATTTTAGCATCCAAATGACCCAGACAGCGACCTCGAGAAAATTTAGAACGACAACTTACACCTACACGGTGAAATTTAAAGACTTCGCGTCTGACGTTCCAGCCGAGGAAGTATCAGGTTTCATTACGGATCTACTTGACTCACTGTTAGAGGAACTCAAATGTCATTGGCAAGTCAAAGATGAAGGTCGTTTGAGCCTATCTATGTATCACGACAGTTTGAACTCGCCTGTATGTCTCGGATTTAGCACACCTGCAGAAATAACTTCTTCCAAACTTTTGAGGGCTATTGAAGATGTGCGGTCGGTGAGAGAAAAATTTGACATCACCGATGGAAAAGTGACTATTCATATGGCATATGTTGTACCTCCATGGGAAGAAGACGATCACTGCTCTTGATCTGCTTACCGATAAGTGTACCTAGCACGATGAACGTAACGGCAGATTTACGACTGACAGGGAATACGAGATCGGAAACATCTTTGCTGGGACACAAGTGGTAGCTGACCAGATTTTAAACAACGTGTGTAACGGATAGAGAGACAAACACGATCTTTCTCTTATTTGATTGTTTGTTACTTGTTTTGTTTTAACTTTTTCTTATAAACGAACATTTAATGTAAATTCGTTGCATATGAAGTGATTTTAGAAAGGAGTGAACGTTAATTTTAAACATTAGTTTACTAGAGTCAATAACTAAACAACTCGTAAATATGTTTCTTTTATGTTCAAATGTTTATGTATTTAATGGATAGTGCTTAGACCAAAGCACAGGCCAGAAAGCCCATGTATATATGTACTTGAATAAATGTTTTGAACCCATACAACAGACTTTTCTTTATCGAGTCTCTATTCTATCTGTGAGTCTTTCTTTAGAATATTTCTGTCCTCTTTTCTGTGTGTTTGAATGTGTATTTGTTTGTTTCTGTATGTCTATGTTTGTCCCTATCAACCCTTTGTCCCTACAAATACAATTCACCCTATAAAAGGTTTTGACCCTATAAACCTATGACGTTATCAATGTTTAATTCCCACTGATCCCCAGGTGACATTCCCATGTTCAATTTCCATGTTCAATTCCCCTTGTCGCTAGAGTGACCCAGGGTTTTTCTCCATGTTAAATTTCCCTTGTCGCTAGAGTGGCCCAAGGGGTTCTGTAATGCTAATTCCCATTGTCGCTAGGGTGGCCCCATATACTACTGTTATATAAAAAATATGAAACTGCACATACTATAGGCCAACTGTACCGACTATGTGAAAGAAAACAAAACAAACAAGCAACCAATGACTTTGAAGAGAATTCGTTAATCTCACAATTAATTCTGTGTTGGGGAAACGAAGAAAAAAATCAGCGCAAAAGAATTAATATAAAATTATGCACTGGTGAAAAGAAGGTTTACAAATACCAATAGATTTATCACTTGCATTAAAACACTCATATATACAGATTTTATGTTAATTTGTTAAACGAACAAGAAAATAAAATTAACAAACAAGTTTAGGGGGATTTACAGTGTTAGAGTTATCAAAGAAGTGAACGTGTGAATATTACTCGAACACACTAAAGGAAGTATATTATAATACATCGGGGTTCTTACTGAGACCTACAGATTCCTTAAGCATTCTTGATGATACTGATAACCTTTGAAATCACACACCGTCCACTTTTATGACACAGCTATTACATAAAATATAATATATCTAGTGTGCCTGAAATGAGTAAGTACGTTTCCCGTCTTTGCAAAGATGAAATGTGTGGTAGCAATAAACAGCTTCAAGGGGATAAAGAAACACGTGATCAAAAATGAACTTATAATACTAGATATACAGGGATTATCTTTATAACCTGGCTGTAAATTATCAAGAAAGTATTATAAGACGGTCGTACCATCATGGAGTAGACAATATGCGGTAAATAAGGTTGCTTTGTCGGCATACGAAAAGAGATATTAGTAGTGAATAGGGGCACCCTACGTACAATGGGAATTAGCATTACAGGGACCCCTGGGTCACTCTACGTACAATGGAAATTTAACATGGCGAAAAATCGTGGGTCACTCTACGTACAAGGGGAATTTAACATGGGAATAAATCGTGGGTCACTCTACGTACAAGGGGAATTTAACATGGGATTTTTTTTTTTAAATTTAAAAAAAAAATTTTTAAAAAGGGGTAGGCAATGGAAAGGCTATCTCTTTTCGAGAAATATGGCTGGCCCTGAAAAGGGCCTTTGGTTTATGTTAATATGCCCTTAACATAAAGGGCATTTGCGACATCTTCTTTTCCTCAAACTTCGTCTTACAGCAGGGCCATACATCAGAGTCCTCTTGAGGCAACCTTGTCTCTCTATATAGACTCTTCTTATCCACAGGCTGCTGTTGGTCCTGTGGACAACGGTCCACTTGGATCGGACATACATGAGCATGTCCGTCCTGAACATCATTGTTGACACAAGGGTTGAAGATTCAACGTCGGTCCACATGTTGAGGCTCTGAGAATAGGTGAATCAATGCAGTGAACTGCGCTTATTTATAGGGACAGAAAGGATTGAAACAGATTGAGTTCATTCACCAATCCGAACACGCGTTACAGAATTCAGTCAGCCCGCATCCAATCCGAAGAGAGCAGTCTGTGACGTCACGTAGTCAATATAGATTCGCTAGCGCTTGTGTGCAGTCAATCTATGCGATAGTGATTCAACATGACGGAAACTCAGAAAACGATCCAGTGGGATGCACCAGTAGGGGAGACCGCCCAAGGGAACCCTGACTTACTTTCAGAAGAGGTGAATTGGGATTTTGTGGATTTTCTCTCCTCGCAAGAATTTGTTCCGGAACCTTCGTTACCTTCTTCATTACCGCAAGTGGAGAATTTTAGACAGAGACAGAAAGAAGAATTGGAGAAATTTATACAACGACAAAAGGAAGCGGAACAGGCTTTTCTCCTACAGCAACAGCAACAAGAAGAAGAGGTAAGAAAAAAACAACAGCAAGAAGTAGCAGCAAAGAAACAAGAGGGTGAAAATCAAACGGTCACGGTACTGTTGGACATTTTAGCGGAGTTAAGAAGTCTGAAACAAATGTATCAGACTTCTTTATCACGACCGAAGAGAATACGACCTTCCCGAGCCAAACACGTCAACCCTGTGACTAAGCCTACCGTACCACCCTTAGTGATTTCAACCCAATCATCATCATCAACATTACGCAGTCCAGAAGTAGGCCTTGGCCGTGGCAAAGGCTTAAGGCAGTTAAAATTGATTGCTTAAACTCACCCCTACACCATGAAGAAAAAAGGCCCTTTTCAGGGCCACCCACATTTCTCGAAAAGAAATACAATTTCAATTTGCCAATAACTCAAAAAAAAAAAAAAACTCACCCATGTTACCCTTATAGTACGTGTTTGTGTATGAGTGCGTGAGTGTAGCTTCTTATTTTAAAATCAAAACTCAAAGACTCTTACCTTATATCATTCATTTATTCTTTTCTCCATTTTTTACAATCCAATTCACAATTCACAACACAACACTTTAATAAAAAGTTCATTGATTTCTCCTTGTTTAGTCTCTCCGTTTTTTGAATTTCTTCACCGTCACACTCTTTTCCTCTTCTTCTTCCTCCTCGCTTTCTTCCCTTCTTCTTTTTTTCTCCTGTTTCTTTTTCTTCACCTGTCTTCTTTCTTCCTCAGAAGAATCCCTCTCTTCCTCTGAAGAATCCCTCTCTTCTTCTGAAGAATTCCTCTTTTCTTCTGACTCCTCTTGTTTCTTTTTTGGGCAATCTGGAGACCAATGTCCTTTTTCTTTACAATAATAACAGGTATCTTGACTTTTGTCTTTTTTATCCCCTGTTTTTTTTCTTTTTTGACGGTCTGGACACTCTGAAGACCAATGCCCTTTCTTCTGACAGATATAGCAAGTATCTTGACTTTTATCTCTAAAGGAAGGAGAGTAGTCCGTAGGCTGGTCTGAAGAGAATTTTCTAATGACCCCTCGCAAAGCTCTGACGAAACGTTCCATCTGGTTAGTCTCTTCCATCGTTGTGCTCGGCTTGAGAGTGAAATGAATAGTGAAAGGACAAGACACACACCCTTTTATATACGCTGGTCTGCCATGACTATAAAGTAGTTTATGGTGTTTGAACTTGAGTCATTTGACTTTTTGCTTTCAAGATGAAACGATCCCATTCATTCGAGAAGAAAGAAGAAGAAAGTAAGAGGCAGAAATGTGATCTATCGCCTCGTACCAGGGCTGAAATCTTGGCACAAATTCATGCCAGTGATTTTGAAGAGGACATGAGTGAACCAGAATCCGAACCCTCTAAACCAAGTTCACCACCCTTAGTTAACCCTGAAAATTACTATTCCATTCGAGAGACGGAAAAGCGCTCCTCTAGAAAATTTAGAACCACGGCTTACAAATACACAGTGAAGTTTAAAGATTTCAAGGCTGAAGTGCCGTTAGAGAAAGCAGAAGTGTTCATCACTGAGGTGTGGGATTCTTTGCTCACTGCACTCAAGCGACAATGTCAACCCAAAGAAGACGATCGCTTGAGACTTTCCATACAACACGACGGTTTGAAATCCCCTGTTTGGATCGAGTTTAGCACCCCTGCAGAATTGACTGCTTCCAAAGTCATGGACAAGATTCAACACGTACAACAATCTAATGATCAGTTTGACATCACTGATGGTAAAGCCACACTGGACATGACCCACGTCTCTCCTCCTCAAGGGACAGGACGCAAAAAGATGTTATTGGTGGACGACCTTCGCAACACCAAAACGAGTCTCGTCCGAATTAACAACCCTCATGACCAGATGTGTTTAGCCCGTGCCATCGTGGTGGGACGAACCTATGCCAACAAGAACGACACGGTAGAATGGAAAAGAACCTGGAACACTATTCAACGATCCGACCGAGCCAAACAACGAAACGAAGCAGAACTCCTGTTGCAACAAGCTGGCCTGTCCAAAGACACACCCTGTGGCATTCCTGAGATGCAAAAATTGCAAGATGTCCTAGCTCCACGCTACACCTTGAAAGTGCACCCTCAAGAAGTGCGCGGACCTCTGTTGTTTCGAGGCCAAGATTTTAAGGATGGAAAATACATTCACCTTTATCATCACGATGAACATTTCGATACCATTACCAGTATCACTGGATTCCTGAGATATGTTTATTATTGTGAGAAATGTGACCATGGTTATAATAATCGAGAGCAACACAAGCATTGTGGATCGAAATGCTCAGGATGTTTGGCCTCTTCACCCTGTCTGAGCGAAGAACCAGTGCCTTGTTCAACTTGTCTGCGCACGTTTGTCAGCCCTACCTGTTACCAACAACATCTGAAAACGCAAGGTTCACAGAAGAAATGTGCTTGTCAACTCCTGAGATTGTGCCCTACGTGTGAACAAGTCATATGTACCAATGCTGCCAAGGCACACGTATGTCGAGGAAAGAAAAAATGTCACATTTGTCACCACATCGTGGACTTGGAACACCAATGTTACGTGCAAAAATACCAACCCCCACCAGAGAAAGAGGACGGTCACAAGAAGAAAGGCAATTTCATCTTTTTCGATTTCGAATGCATGCAAGAGACCGGCATTCACATTCCTAATTTCTGCGTGGCTCATCGAGCGTGCGAGAAGTGCATTCAAGAACCTATCTTCAGTCATTGCCCTCACTGCAGCAAGATTCCCGGAGGGCGTGAAAAAATCTTTCGGGGACCGAACACGTTAGCCGATTTTGCCCAATGGGTCTTAGACCCCATCGACAAGACGTGGAGCCAAGAGGACATCGAACGTTACGGAGATTGTCATCGTCATGCCACGGTGATGGCTCACAATTTCTCCGGATACGATGGACAGTTTCTTCTCAGATACTATACGGAACAAGGCACCGAACGTCCTAAAGTCACTTTGAACGGAGCCAAAATCATTTTCATGCAAGTGGGACAAGTACAGTTTAAAGATTCGATGAGCTATTTGGCCATGCCTTTGAGTCGAATGCCTAAAACGTTTGGAATGACAGAAATGGCTAAAGGGTACTTTCCACACTTTTTCAATGCGGAAGCCAATCAACATGCCGTTCTACCTCATTT
The DNA here is from genome assembly GCA_028554795.2 of Sinohyriopsis cumingii. Lineage (NCBI taxonomy): Eukaryota > Metazoa > Mollusca > Bivalvia > Unionida > Unionidae > Sinohyriopsis > Sinohyriopsis cumingii. Next base: position 216,976 of record JAPYKE020000441.1, read on the forward strand.
ACCAGAGGCTCACTATTACGACCCCGACAACATGCGTACCGAACAACGAGAAGCTTTCTACGCTTGGTACCAGATTCACGCCTCGGACCCTTTCGACTTTCAGGAAGAAATGCTAAAGTATTGTCGTTCCGACGTGGACATTTTACGGCGTTGCTGTGGAAAATTTCGAGAACTGTTCATGGAACACGGAGGGGTCGATCCTTTGAAAGAAGCTTGCACCATTGCCAAAGCGTGTTCCCTAGTGTATCGACAACGATTCATGCCTGAAAACACCGTGGCTGTCATCAGCCCTCAAACGACCAACTTTGTCAAACGTCAATACTCGGTCAAAGCCCTACGTTGGTTACATTACTTGTGCGACAAGGAAGACAAGTGGATTCAGCATGCCCGCAACGGAGGGGGCGAAAAGACCATCGGAACGTATTCGGTCGATGGCTGGGACTTAGAAAACCCGAAGATCGTGTACGAGTTTAACGGTTGCTTATTTCACGGATGTCCCGTCTGTTACCCTGATCGTAGCACTAAAAATCTGTTTTTACAACGAACCATGGAAGACTTGTACCAGGACACTTGTCAGCGGCGCCTAAAGTTGGAACAGGAAGGATACCAAGTGGTGGAAATGTGGGAACACGAGTACGATCACCGTATGAAAACCGATCCCGAGTTTAAACGCCTCGTGGAAAGTTACCAGTTCATGGACCCGCTGAACCCGAGGGATAGTTTGTACGGAGGAAGGACCAATGCCACCTGTTTGCTGTACCAAGCCGACGAAGAGAAAGGAGAAGAAATCAAATACTTGGACGTGTGTTCGCTGTATCCCTACGTGTGCAAATATTGTCGCTTTCCTGTAGGGCACCCACAATTGTTAACGGAACACATCGACCTGAAAAACATTCGACAATACGAAGGCTTGATCAAGTGTAAAGTTTTGCCTCCCACGAACCTATACCATCCCGTCTTACCTCACCATTGTCAAGGCAAACTGATGTTTCCCTTGAGCCGTACTTGTGCCGAAACGTGCAACCAAGACCAGCCTTGTCATCACAGCCAGGAAGAACGGGCCTTGACGGGAACCTGGGTCAGCGTAGAATTGTTCAAAGCTCTGGACATGGGATACCAACTGTTAGAAGTGTACGAAATTTGTCACTTTCCCAAGACACAACAATACCACAAGGGTGATCCCAGTCAGAAAGGCATTTTCGCTGACTACGTGGATGCCTTTTTGAAACTGAAGCAAGAAGCCAGCGGCTATCCTTCCTGGTGTCACACTCCCGAAGACCAAATAAAATTCAAAGAGAAATACTACGAACAAGAAGGCATCACTTTAGACCACATCGAGAAAAACGAAGGCAGGCGATCGTTTGCCAAAGTGATGTTAAATTGCTTGTGGGGTAAAATGGCACAACGACCGTGTTTACCCAAGACGGAATATTTGACAGAACCTTCCCGCTACTTCCAGATGATTCACGACAAAACCAAATACATGAAACACGTGGACGTCGTTCGAGAGAATTTGATCTTGGTCAATTACGAAGAAGATCTGGACTTTGTACAAGACGACCCTTTTGGAAATGTCATCATTGCGGCTTACGTGACAGCTCATGCTCGCTTAAAATTGTACGAAGCTTTAGAACTGTTAGAAGAACGCGTCCTGTACTTTGACACGGACAGTTGCATTTACATCCATCACCCGATTCAACATCACCCTAGCATCGAAGGAGACCGTTTAGGAGCCTGGACAGACGAGCATCCCGACGACAAGATTCTAAGTTTCGTCAATGGCGGTCCCAAAAATTACGGCTACGAATACCGGGACAAACAAGGAGAAGTGCAGACGACATGCAAAGTGAAAGGATTGACTCTGAATTATCGTACCAGTCGAGTGGTCAACTTTGGGGTATTGAAAGAAGCCTTGCAATCGGGAGAGGATGGAAACTTTAAAGTGACCACCTATCAACCGAACAAGATTGTACGTTTACCCACTCACCACATCGTCAGTCGACCCTTGGAAAAAGTCTATCAAATTGTATACCAGAAGCGAGTGCGACTTCCCAATCACTTCACCTTACCGTACGGTCACGTCGGTATTGGTCTGTATATAAAAAAGGAACCCTAGACAAGATCGATAGTTCATTGGGACTACCAAGACCGAGCGAACAAGATGAATACTTTGAAAGAGACATCGTTCCAGTTTGGGGATTGTAAAAAAGTTGTATCTTCCTCTAGTGTGACTAATATTGGATGGATAAGACCCAGACATTGCGACGGAAAATGTCCGGAAGGAAACTGCGATTGTCCATGTGGTTACCATTGTAATTGCGTAACGGAGTTTGCAGACGAGTGCGATTGTGAGCCTTGCGATGGATACGATGCTGTACCTTGTGACCTGAGCGATGCCGTAAAGCATCATGGGAACTTTAGTGCCCCTATCCCTATCATGGAAAGTGATGCTGTGCGTGTCAAACCTGTGGGATGCGAAAGCGATGCTGCTCGTCCTCTTGGACATTTTACTGGGTTTCGTTTTAAAGGGGAATGTTCACCTTCACGTCTACCCCCCTACGGATGTCATCCAGCCCTGAGCAAACTCCTGTTCCTGTCACCCAACCCTCATCGAAACGAACCTGTGAAAGACGAATATTCGTTTCCTGTGCGTTTGTCGGAATACTGCGACTTTGAAAATCGTCTTCAATCGTTCAAAGGAAAATGGCCTAAGTATCTGGGAGGACCGACCCCCGAAGAATTAGCCAGAGCCGGATTTTTCTACTTGGGCGAAGGAGATAAAGTCAAGTGCTTCAGTTGCGGTGTGTCACTTCACCACTGGGAACCGCAAGATTCGGCCTACGTTGAACATGCTCGATGGTCACCGAATTGTCATTACTTACCCTTAGTGGGACCGAGACATTGAAGTAACTTCTTACCATAATAATCTGTTCATGGATACTTTACAAGAGAACATTCGTGCTTTGCCTGTGGAGTTGAGAGAACGCATTTATCGAGAACTGGTTAAAATACAAGTCAAACGTAAAGAACAATTGCATCCGTTACGTCACCGGTGTTTGAACCACTGGTACCTGAAGGCTATACAAGGATTGATTCAATTGAAAGTGTTCCATCGGACAGACATTGATCAACGATCCTCTAGTTTTAAAAAGGATTGGTTTGGTATGGACGATTGTAGTTACATCATTGTAAACGTACTGCATCGAATTCCAGAGGAAGAGTTAACGAATTACCAACATCTTGAACACAATGTCAACTTGGTGAAAGAGAAAACTTCTGAACGAATTGTAATGTGTAGATTAGTGACTCAACGATTTAAATTCGACACTGAAGTAAAACCATGTTTGTGCAAAGAGTACATTTCTTGTGTCAGACCAAAGAGGATTTAGTATGACCTATTCATGGATACTTTGCTAGAGAACATTCGTGCTTTGCCTGTGGAGTTGAGAGAACGCATTTACCGAGAACTGATCAAAATACAAGTGAAACGCAAACTCAAAGTGATTCGTCCGTTTTTAAATTATGCTATGTTCCAAAGTACAAGAAGACTGATTATGAGTGGATATTACATTAGGCACAAAGTTAAACGAGGCTATTGGCCACCACCCAGCGATTCCAAAAACAGTGTATATACTTATGGATACTTTACAAGAGAACATTTTGGGCTTGCCTGAGGAGTTGAGAGAAAGGATTTATCGAGAGTTGGTGAAAATACAAGTGAAACGTAAAGAACAATTGCATCCGTTACGTCACCAGATCTTTAACCACTGGTACCTGAATGGTATAAGAGGACTGATTCGTCAGAAATTTTTTCACTGGTCAGACCTTGTTGAATACTTTCAGTATATGAATGATGATGGGCTAGACGTTCGTAATTTTGGTTACTTGGAGATTCACTTACTGCAACGTATTGAGGAAGACGAGTTAAAGGATTACCAACATTTGTTACATGGAATCTGCTTAGAAAAAGACGAAACATCTAGACAAACTCTGACGTTTCAGTTACAGTATGTAACATTTAAATTCCCTACTGGAGAACGAACGTGTTTGGTTAGAAATTACCTTTATTGCTTCCGAAACAAAGACACTATAAAATCAAGTTGCCATGCCACGGATTATGTCACATATCATTCAACAGATTCCGTGGAAGGAACTCAATGACCATATTCAAACCGTGGATCATTACCATCAATTATTACAAGAATTGTATCCATTCAATTTGGGACGACAAGTGGTGTGTGTCTTAGTGACTTGTTTTCTGGGATTTCGTTTACCAGCCGATTCTTTGTGGACTCTTTACGATCAGTACTTACCACCTCCATGGCCTTAAATGGTCACGAAAAACTCCTTTTGCTCAAAGCCTTGCGTTTTCATCTGGATACTTCTCGACCTCAACAGGAAAAAAAGATTCGTCAACTTTTAGCGACCCAAGACGTGTATGACGATGTGTGTGTAGCTTGTGACTTACACCCCCATTGGACAGATGTTCGTGATTGGAAAAAGGGGGGTTTTGAGGCTTGGGCCCAAGAAGTGGCCCAGTATGCACGAGAGTTGTTCAAGGAAAAAAGTTACTTTTCAACCTGTGTTAGTGACGGTGCCAGAAGAACCCGTCACCGAGAACAACCACTCGCTTCAGGACAGGACTGTCATGGACAGGCCTGAAAGGTCATTCCGGGAGGACACTTGTGTGACAATACCTCATGTAGAGACTGTAAGAACATTACACACTGTCCCTAGGACATCTTCGTTACCCAAAACATGTTGTACAGACACTTGTTTATATTCCACTTTGATTGTTTTGATGTGTTTTTTATTCCTGTACATCACTATTTGGGTTGTATGTATTTTTGTCTTTCGTGTTCATATTTGAAACATTCAATAAACGTGTTCTGAAAAAAAGTATATAAACTCTTGTCTTGTTTGTTTTTCGTGTCACAAGTGACATTTCTCACACCATGGCTACCTCTGCTGTCTCTGCTCCCTCTTCCTCTACTGTCAAAGTCATCGACGAACACTTAGATCGTGCCAGTTGGGAGGCTTTGTATCTTCGCCATCCCTTTAACATGCTCATTGCTGGACCTAGCGGTTCAGGCAAAACCGAATTCGTCAAACGTTTGATCGAACATAAACATCATTTGATCGATCGACCCCATCAACGGATCGTGTGGTGTTACAAAGAGTGGCAATCGGCGTACAGCCTCTTGCGAGAAAGTCAAGGCGATTCCATCGTGTTTGTGGAAGGCATTCCTAAAGAAGACGACGGCATCGTCTCTGACTCACGTCTAACCCATTTGGTCATTTTCGATGACATGTTAGGAGAAGACGAAGAAGAAATTAAATTGTGGTTCACGCGCAAAGGGCATCACCGTAATGCCAGTGTCGTTTACATCACCCAAAATTTGTTTCAACAAAGTAAAGCCCATCGCACCATCAGTCTCAATGCGCATTACGTGGTCTTGTTTAAAAGCCCTCGAGATAAATCGCAAGTGCAAGTCTTAGCCAAACAGTTAGGAACGCCTTGGCTGACTCAGGCGTACGACGATGCCACTCAAACGCCACACGCCTATTTACTCGTCGATTTGAAACCTACAACCCCCGAGGATTTGCGATTTCGTACCCACTTGTTTCACCACTGGTGCCAAGACGGAGGGCCTGTCCTGTACACGTCTCCGTCCTCGACTTCATTTCACTCCTCCCATGAAAAAAATCTATAAAAACCTCAGACCCTTTTTCGTCTGTCTCACACAGTGTGAACATGACGTCCCTTCAGTCGCATCTTCCCGTCAAATTGATTCGTGCCTTGTATGGCATCAGTCGAGAAAAAGATCCACAAACACGAGCCCGTGTCTTAGAAGCTAGTCTTAAAGAAGTCTTACGATGGTTCACGGTGACGGCACGTCAATTACTCCAAGGAATCATTCAGATTCCTCATCAAACCCAACGCTTTTTCGATCGAAACAAAGTCGCTTTGGTCCAACTGGCCGATCCCCGCATCGACACTCAAACCAAAAAACAAATCATTTTGAAACCTGGAGGGAGCGGTACTCTAGGAGGGGTCATCATTCGCTCACTCTTAAGATGGGATCCTAATGCCCCCAAAGTTATCCCCAAGACAAAAGTTCAACGAAGCCCCAAGAAGAAAAAGAAAAAGACCAAGTCCCCAAGAAGAATAACTTCTCCAGTGGCAGGACCCTCCTCTTACCAGACACCACCACCACCATCACCCCGGAAAAAGAAAAGAAGCCCCCAGAAAAAGAAACAGAGAAAAAGTCCTCAGAAAAAGAAAAGTCCACAGAAGAAAACTAGTCGCAAGAGAGGCACTTCGGCCAGGACGCAACCTTACACTCGCAAGCCACGACCTGCCACAGCGTCTCCGGCAGCCTCACGTTTGTCCACTTCTCCGTTGATGTCACCAGGAACTGAAGAGTACTTGGAGACGTTGATTACACCAAGAACTTCTCCGTTGATGACCCCCAAAAGAACTTCCCCAGTGGCAGGACCTTCCAATTTAGCGACAGTGGCTGCTGCTCACAAAGTACCTTCTCCCAAAATCAAAGTTCAAGAAAGATCGGGCATGTTACAAAGTTTACTGGATTTGTCCAAGCAAGAACTGGCTCCATTTAGTCCGTTGCGTACCCCTGCACGACGTGTCATGCCTGTCCTCAAACTGATAAAACGTAAAGACAATCAGTGGCGACGCGTTCCAGTATAAAAAGACCTGTGACCAAGTCGGGGGTATCAGTGAACTTGTAAAAAGATGTCACCTCCAAGAAGCCACAAAAGAAAGAGACAAAGGCAGACGCGTCATCCGACAAAGCGCTTAGCCAAGCATCGACGTTACCCTAAAAAAAGACACAGTCGTTCCAAGAAAAAGAGGCGTCAACAAAGGGGAGGATTCCTTGGCGATTTTCGAAAAAACATTGTCACCTTTATGACAAAGCGATAGTCCCAGAAAAAAAAGATAAAAGGGTGTGCGTTAAATCATCGACGTTAGTGTCTGTTCGGTGAATGTCCCGGAACCCACAAGCAAAAATGTCACCCTCCAGAAAACCCCAAGGAAAAAAAAGGAAAGGACTACCACCACGTTTAGCCAAACATGGGGACCTGTTATCTGTCCTGTCCAAAGCTTCTCCACCCCTACGAAAAAAACTCATTCAAACGGCCTCCAAAGAGGTCATCGATACCGTGTGCGAATGTTGTTTGAACGTTTTGAAAGGCACGATCCCTTTGTCCAAACACCAGAAACAATGCTTAGGCAAACATCGTCACGTTCTTCGGAAAATGGTTCAAAAGAAAATTCCCATTCGTCAAAAAAAGAAGATGTTGGTCCAACGTGGAGGCATTTTACCTCTCTTGTTAGGCCCCATACTGAAAGGAGTCTTGGGAACCATGTTGGGAGGACTGATGGGAGCAAGATAAAAAGGCCTTCGGAAGTCCCAAGATCTCAGAATTCACCCCTGACAACCCCATGGAAGGACGAAAACTAGCTTTAGTGCCTTACAAACGATGGATGGAATACCATCGGTGGCAAGAACAACGCACCCCGCATTTACCTCCCAATCCCAATTTGAGCGAGATGTCCCAGTTACAACACGAATTGCAATCCTTGATGGATCGCCAAGATTTGTCCGAAACAGAAAAATCGCAAAAGTACGGTCAACTCTTGCAAAGACTGCAACTCTTTCACCAGAAAGCTTTAGACGAAACAGCTTTACCCACTCTGAAAGATTTTAAGACCTTGATGAAAAGTCCAGCACCATCACCAGTACCAGTACCAGTACCACCAGTACCCGTGACCAAGACAGAAAAAGGAAAAGAAGAAGAAGAAGAAGGGTTTCAAACTCCACCAGAAAAAGTACGCAAGTTAACAACACCACCTACCTCCAGAATTGGATGGATTAAAAAGATGATGGCCACCCCTTCTTCCTCACAAGAGAAAAAGAAAGTGAAGACAGAAGTGAAACAAGAACCGATATCCCCCGCTCAGACATCCTCCTCCTCCTCCTCTTCGACACCTATTGCTGGCCGCACACGCAAAGCCTTGCAATCCAAGAAAATACCCCAAGAGAAAAAGAGTAGCCTCTTCCAAGAGTGGGTGCCTTATTAAGACACCAATCAACACAAAAAATGGAAAAAGTCTTAGCCAGCATTTACTACGATCCCTCGCATCCTGCAGGTTACGCAGGAGTTCAAAAATTGTATCGTGCTGCCAAAACGCGACTGAAAAGTCTCCGTTTGCCTCAAGTGCAACGATGGTTACAAGAACAAGCTACCTACACTTTGCACAAACCCATTCGACGCAAGTTTGCCAGAAGTCGCACCCGAGTGGAAGGCATCGATCATCAATGGCAAGCCGATTTAGCCGATGTCTCTCATTTGGCCAGCTACAATCGTGGTTACAAATATTTGTTTTGTGTCATCGACGTCTTTTCCAAATTTGCCTGGGTCGTGCCTTTGACTTCCAAATCGAGCAGCGAGTTAGTGCGAGCCCTGCAACGGGTGTTGAAACAAAGCGGTCGTCACCCTCTTCGATGGCAAACGGACAAAGGCACCGAATTTCTGAACCAAGCTTTCCAAAAAGAATTAAAGAAACGTGACATTCATTTTTTTACCACCGAGAATCCCGAAACCAAAGCCAGCATCGTGGAACGTTTTCAACGCACTTTGAAAGAACGCATGTGGAAATATTTTACGCATCACCACACTCTGAAGTACATCGACATCTTACCACACCTGGTGCAAGCGTACAACCAATCTTACCATCGAAGCATCGGACGTGCCCCGCAAGACGTGACTCCCGAGAACGAAGTGTTGGTGTTTGAGCGCCTGTTTGGTACGTCCCCGACGAGGGCTGTCCCCAAGAAAAGTGGAGAGTTGGCCGTAGGAGATTGGGTGCGCATTGGCAAAACCAAACGCACTTTCGACAAAGGTTACTTACCTAACTGGACGACCGAATTGTTTCGCGTCACTGGACGAGTACATGGCCGTCATCCTGCCGTCTATAAATTGGAAGACATGAACGGAGAAGTACTCAAAGGAACGTTTTATTTGCCCGAGTTACAACGTGTCACCAAAAAAGAAGACGACGTGTACGACATCGAAAGCATTCTCGAACGCAGAACCCGTAAAGTGGGCAAACGACGTGTCAAAGAAGTCAAAGTACGTTGGAAAGGATATCCACCCAGTTTCGATTCTTGGATCGACGCTTCGCAAGTCATCGACTATAAAAAGAAGAAGTGACCATCATGCCCTTTCACACAGCAGCAGACGCAGCTACGTCGACCACTCCTTCTTCCCCTAGTTCTTCTGTGCAAGATTTACAAAAACAACCCTTGTGGGTGTGGTGTGGAGAACGTGTGCCTAAAACGCAAATCGTCTTTTTCTGCCAAATCTTCGTGGTGTATTGTGTCATCGGGGCAGCCATCGCCAATTTGAGTTTGCAACAAGGAGACAAACAATTGTGGACCATTTTATTGAGCAGTTGCATCGGTTACCTGCTTTCCAATCCCTCCCTGAAATTCTCCTCGAACGGGAACGTTGTGTCCAGTGCCAGTGCCAGTCACCAGTCCAACCACAATCAGAACCCCATTTTGGGCGGAGACACGCCTCTGACATCCACTAACCCCTCGGACAGCCACAGAACTCTAGAATTATGAGTCACCAAAACCAATTTTACTTAACCTTACCCAGTGACAGTTCCATGGAGGTGTTTCCCAATAACACGTTGTGCTGTTACACAGCCAAATTACCTCAGGCCATCCCCTTAGATCACGAAGCCCATTGGGAAGTGGCTTTGGTAGAAATGATTCACCCGACCCAAGTCCTCAATGTCATTGACGATCAAAGTAAATTTACGGTGGAAGTTTATGACGAACCATTGCAAAAGTGGATGAATGACAAGAACAAATATCCCCATAAAACAAAAAACAAAGTCAATCCAAATTGGATGGACTATGAGTTGTTCATTCCCTCAGGCTATTATTTTAGTGGTCAACATTTGATCAGCGCCATAGCCTCCAAGTTTAATGGCGTGTTTGGGGAAGCTTTTAAGACTTTCAAGTCCAAAGCTGTCACCCTGGAATACCACAAAACAGCTCGTCGCTTCCTGATGAAATTTCCTGAGGAAAAAATCTTGGGTTTCTATTTCTGTGATGAATTGTTTGACATGTTGGGTGGTAACGTAAAGATGAGGAAGAAAGTAGAACAAACACTAAAACAAAAAACCGTCATTTACAGCAACGAGTCTTTTGGCCAGTATTTTCATGCCCCGGTAGAACTGAACCAAGGACTGAATTTGATCTTTGTGTATTCCGATGTGGTGGAATACAACTTGGTGGGACACACCTCCGTGCCGTTACTGCGTGTCATTCCTTTCAAAGTGGACTCTGCCACGATCGCTGACGAGGAAGGTGGAAACACTTACCACGTCCACCGCGAATTTGTCCATCCTCACTATTTGCCGGTCAGCAAGTCGTATTTGGACACGGTCAACATTACTATAAAAGGAGATTTGGGACAAAATATTACATTCACCAAAGGAAAAGTCACGGTGAAACTCCATTTTCGAAAACGGTTCTCTCACGACTCGTAAGTAAGTAAGTAAGTCATGTATCCAGTGTACCGAGGGGTGGCTCGACAGCGAGGACACGGCTTAGGAGACATGTTAAAATCGGCCTTTCGTTCGGTGGCCCCGGTGTTGAAACCGATGGTGACACGCGGATTGCACGCCTTGAAAGATGCGGCACTGACACAAGGCAAAGAATTTCTCCAAAATGTCATCATCGACAAACAAAACCCTAAAGAAGCCTTCATGAGGGCAGGCAAAAATATCTTGCTGCAAACGGGCAAAGACATTTTAGGCCGACGAGACACACCTATAAATGCCCTGCACGCTACCGAGTCAAGCATTCAGCAAGGACAAGGCAGAAAGAGACGACGAAGAAGAAAACACCCTTTCACCAGACTTCAAGCGAGAAAGGCCAAGAAAAGAAGAACCGTTCGAGACTTAGACGTTTTCGATTATTGAAACACAAAACAAAATGATGCACCGAGAGTCTTGCGCCTGTTCCAAGACGGAACTGGATCTGTTTGCCATGCCCCCCACCATGATGACCATGCAAGAATCCCAATGGGTGGAATTTCATCCCGTCTCCACATTGGTAGCCTCAGCTCCCATCGAGTTTGAAATCAAAGGACAGCCCGAAGATTACATCGATCTGAATAGCAGTTACTTGTACTTGAAAGTCCAAGTTCTAGATAAGGATGATGGTGGAGTAGATCCCGCTGAGATTATAGCTCCCGTCAACAATTTCATGCATTCCTTGTTCAGCTCAGTGGACTTGTACTTGAACAACAAACTGGTTAGCAGCAGCATGGATACTTACCCTTACCGTGCCTACCTGGAAAATCTCTTGACGTACGGAACAGATGCCAAAAAGACCCATCTCAATGCCTGTGTGCTGTGGGTAGATGACAAAGCGGGCAAGTTTAAGATAGCTGACGCAGGTGACAATGACGGCTTTGTGGCAAGACGAGACAGAATCACAGGTAAAAAGAGTTTAGAACTGATGGATCGTTTGCATTTGGACATGTGGTTGCAAGAGAAATATTTGCTGAACGGCGTCAATGTGCGCCTGAGACTGAATCTCAGCAGTGCCGCTTTCCATTTGTTGGCTGATACTGCTGCTGGCAATCCTAAAAGCCAAATCATGAATGCCAGACTCTACGTACGACGCGTGGAAGTGTTACCTAAAGTGGGAAACGAAATCAGTCAGACGTTAAGCAGAACGACGGCCAAGTATCCGATCCGACGCGTGGAAGTGAAAACGTTCACCATTTCTACTGGACTGCAATCCATAACCGAAGATCATCTGTTCCAAGGACAGTTACCCAAACGTTTGATCCTTGGTATGGTCTCGAATGCAGCCTTCAACGGAGCCTTCGCTGAAAATCCTTTCAACTTTCAACACTTCGACGTGAAGAAAATCGAAGTCAGTCGCGATGGCAAGACCTTGTGTACCCGACCTTTCGAACCGGTCTTTGGTGACAACAATTACTTGAGATCGTACTTGTCCCTGTACGAAGCCACCGGCCAGTTAGGAACCAACACCAGTCACGGCATTGATTACAACGAATATGCAGGAGGCTATGCTTTGTGGGCTTTCGATTTCACTCCAGACCAAGGCAGCGACGAGGGACATTTCCACCCTATAAAATCTGGCCAGATTCGTGTGGAACTTCAGTTTGGAGCAGAACTGAAACAGACAGTGAACGTCATCCTGTATGCCGAATTCGATAATACCATAGAAATCAACAGTTTGAGAGAAGTCATTCTAGATTATTAGAAAGCCATGGAAGACTGTTATCCCTCTTTACCTAGTGGAGAAACTTTGGAGATGGAATGTAAGGAGACCGTGGAAAAAGAAGAATCTCAAGACAAAGACGAAGAAGATATCATAATGAAGTCGAGATGGCCAGAACAAGAAGCCCATTTAGTCTGCTGTTTTGCCAAACACTTGGTCGACAAAATGACGGAATTGATCAAGAAAAATTGCTATGGATGTCAAAACGATCATCCCAGTCAAATTCAACACGATAAATGCCTGATGTTGAGTCAAGAAGAAAAATTGGACGAGTATCTGGACGAAGCTTGGAGCCTCATCTCGAACAAAGACGTGTTGCACCAGTGGTATAAAGACTTGCGTGAACATTCTTGTCCACCATTAACCACTCAAGAGATCCATCGTATCGAAGCTCTCCTGAATCAGAGTGAGGAAACAGAACGAATAACCGTTTATTCGTCAGACATTTTCAAGCAAAAAGTCAGGATCGAATTGACGACGTATTATTACCTGTGAAGAAGAAAACAAACACAAATCAATGGATACCTGGGAACTTTATTACCTTTTGAACCACAGTTCGTATACGTCTTCTTGGAATCCTGTCGTCTGTGCTAAAGATGAACTCCCTCATCGCAAACCTAAAGACCATCAAGCTTACGTGATCAACACGGACGACAGTCATCTCCCAGGAACCCACTGGGTAGCCGTCTACTTTCCTCAAGAAGGATGTGTGGAATATTTCGATTCGTACGGATTGCCCCCTTTGGAAGACGATATCATCGACTTTATGAGAAGAAATGCTCAAACCACCCGATTCAATAATGTGAAATTACAAGGCACAGATTCATTGGTGTGTGGACAGTACTGTGTGTATTTTCTGCATCATCGCAGCCTGGGCTATTCCTTAGAACATTTAGTGACTCATTTCGATCCTCGTTCTTCTTCTAGAAACGATGTGAAAGTAGATCGATGGTTTTGTGACCATTATGCTTATCTTTTGTCTCAAGCTAGGAAACGTAGTGTCCATCAATGGCCTAATGATTTCCAACAGTGGAAATCACAATTTCATTCACAACGTTGTCAGCCCTGTTCAAAATAGATTGTATTTGAAAAAAATTGTTTGATGTTATAGTGTTGGATTATTGTTAAAAAAATGTTAGAGTTGTTGTTTAGTGTTAAGTGATTTTTGAATAAAAAATGTTGTGTTTAGAAAAAAATGCCTTTGTCTTTTGTTTAGCTAGAAGAATGTTGGATTGATGCTCTTTCATTTCTTACTATCCCTCTCATGAACGTTGCGGCTCGAAAACCGTGTGGGGATGTTTTCCTTCACGTCCGCGCTTTAACTTTAAGAACCGGGTTGTTCCCAGTCTAGCCATCCATTGTCGACTCATCCTCCTAAGAAGATGTGCTCCAAACTAGCTAAGCTCAACGAAGCCTACGTGAATTTGCATAGGGTCAGACACAGTCTGATACCGAAGCCAGAAGAAATAGAGAATGTGAGAATGTTAAAAATCACTGAAGACCTGATAGAAGAGCTCTTCAGAGAAGAAATGAACAGGGAGAAAGAAGAATGGACAGAGAAGTACAGACTTCAGAGACAGCAGCAACAGCAGCAACAACAGCAACAGCAGCAGCAACCTGAAGCTGACAGAGGCTTTGTCGATTGTCGTATCGACACCAAAGAATTCTTCTTCTCTTTCCGAAGAAGCAGACCTATCGCCAGAAAGTCTATCCTCAGAGGACATCGCATTCTTAGAAACTAAAAAAGAATGCCATAGCAAAACAAAAAAACAGCCCTTTTCAGGGCTACCCAATACTCTAGAAAAGAAATAACGATCGATTTGCCAATGTGTGTAGGTAGAGTAGTGTGAACATAAACACTAACTCTTTATTAATAGTGGAAGTGTATGTGTTTGTGTGTTTGTGTTAGTAAGTGGTTAAGTAAGTTGGTATGGATAGTAGATTAAAATGATGTTTGTTTTTTGGGCTGTTAGAGGTGTATATTTTGGGTTAGATTGGATTGCTTTGCGTATGTGGATAGTCTATTGAAGTGATTTATAAAAATTTTACAATAGTGATGGGTAGCATAAAAAAGTGAGCAAGTGTTTCTTTTAGGTCCGCGCGTTATTGTTGTTTTTTTGGTCATGATCTAGGTAAGATCAATTTTATGTTATTAGGGGGATGTTTTCAATCACGTCCGCGCTTTCACTATAAATTGAAACTCGCTGGACAGTCTAGCTACCCTTGTTGATTGATCAACAGTAAAAAATGAGCAACAGACTGACTAAATTGATGGAACTTCAGATGCATCTGGAGTATGCCAGATACCTACTGAACGAGCTGACTGCGGAGGCCCTTGTGGAAGAAGTGAGAATAGAACAGGAGGAGGAGGAGAGAAAAATGAAAGAAGAGAATGAAAGAAAGAGAGAGATCAGGTGTCACCCTATGATGAACCCTGTGTGCAAGGTGATACCTGAGGCAAGGACATCTTGCCAGCCTGTAGCTGAACCACAATCACAACGAAGACAAAGACAAAGAAGACAGAGGGAAGAAGAAGTGTTCACTATTCCGCAAACGGAGGAGTGGGATAGTGAAGCCACTCACCCACCGTCTGCTCTTCAAACAAGTCATGTCAATTGGACTAATGATTGGAGTAGACGTTGTGTCTGTGGTGCCAGACCCGGAAGGTGCCACCATTAACCAGGGCCTCTGAAGTTAAAAAACAGCCCTTTTCAGGGCTACCCAATACTCAAGAAAAGAAATAACCATCAATTTGCCAATGTGTGTAGGTAGAGTAGTGTGAATATAAACACTAACTCTTTCTTAAAAAATGTGAGGGTATGTGTTTGTGTGATTGTGTTAGTAAGAGCTGAGGTATGTTTGTGTGAATAGTAGATTATGGGTTTCTTAGCGTATGTGAAGAGTACAGTTAGGGTTTTATTATATGAAAAAAGTAGGGGGATGTTTTCCTTCACGTACGCGCGTTGTTGGGTCATGATCTAGGTAAGAGCCATTTTATGTTTTTTAGGGGGATGTTTTCCATCACGTTCGCGCTTTCACTATAAGAACCCACAGTGTTAGTCGTTCAAACCATTCTGCAAAGAATAAAAAGAAGATGGCGTCAAACCAAATGGACAAAATACAAACCTTGCAAGACGTTTTAGACAACTTAGGAATAATGGAACAGATGCTAATAAGACTCGTTGAAGACCATTATTCCTATAGTCCCCATCGTGTAAAGATGGAAATTAACAATTTAAGAAAAGCAAAGGACAAGATTAGTGGTGTGATGAAGGAAATAAAGGAGGAGAAGGAGGATGAAGAGGAAAAGATAAGAATAAGAACATGGAACGAAAAAATTGAAAAAGAAGAGGAAAATGAGAAGAGGAAGAAAGAAGAAGAGGAGGAAGAGAAGAAAGAAGAGAAGGAGAAAAAAAGAAGAGAAAGAGTGTTGGAGATAAAATAAGAAGTTGGTGGAGGAAAAGAAGAAATTAGAAGAAAACCCAAAGGCCCTTTTCAGGGCCAGCCATATTTCTCGAAAAGAGATAGCCTTTCCATTGCCTACCCCTTTTTTAAAAAAAAATTTTTTAAATTTAAAAAAAAAAAATCCCATGTTAAATTCCCCTTGTACGTAGAGTGACCCACGATTTATTCCCATGTTAAATTCCCCTTGTACGTAGAGTGACCCACGATTTTTCGCCATGTTAAATTTCCATTGTACGTAGAGTGACCCAGGGGTCCCTGTAATGCTAATTCCCATTGTACGTAGGGTGCCCCTATTCACTACTGATATTATGTGCATAAAATAAACACATTTCCATATGGCTACTCTACCACACGATCATCAAAGAGATATTCCAACCTCATTAAAAGTTTATTTTTTGTTGCCTTTTAACTTTTCAACTATCGCTTCCTTCAAAGTCAGCGGTACCTAACATTGGTATTGTTATTTTTTTAAGATATCTTTTAAGTTTCGTCATCAAAAGTTTTTATTTAAAAAAACTAGATAAATGGAACAACTATTGAGACTAGCATAAGAGAATATCGTTATGGGCCGATTAGAAAGCCAGCTTCTGGTTTATTCTGGTCTATATAAACTATAAACTATGCTAATGGGTACGTTTCATTGATGATGTGGGAATGAAATGGAGAGATGGGAGGGGACAGCTAGTCTAATTCATCAAACAAAGATTCAAGCAAATAAACCGTGCTGACCTCCTAAAATACAAGAAAAAAGAAAAGGTGGAAAGAACACACTTCATCTACATGTTCCACCCAGAGAGCCCACAAGTAGATCGCATCATTCACAAACATTGTCCAACCATTGAAAGGTATAAACTGCTTAAAGTGGTCTTCTCACACAAACCAGTTGTAACATTCCCTAGACCAAAAAATGGGAGATACGTCCTAATCAGGGCAAATTGAAGGCCACAATAAAATAAAATCAATAGATTGGAAATTGAAGCGTCGCGGAAACATGAAATGCGAGACATTCCAGCACATGAAAGAAACAAACATATTTTCCAGTATAGTAGCGGGTGAAAATTGTAATATTCAGAATCATACAATAACATGCAACACTGAAAATATGATCTACCGCATCACATGTAAGTTATGCAGCACTCAATACGTTGGAAACGCAGAAATTAAATATTAGAATGAACACATATAGAACAGAATGGAAGAAGAATAACATAGAAATCATATCAGTGTCGAAACATTTATCTTGTCGCAGATATACTTTAAATGATGTAATCCAAACTGGAATCGCCCATGACTCAAAATGGAGTACATGAAACAGGAAATCCAAAGAAACCGGTTGGATTATAAGGCTGCGATCACCCAAACCGTTTAAATCAAGAAGACTCCAAACAGGCATTTGTTTGTGCATGTATAGTGAAGATTGAAAAAGATACCAAAGTCGCACTTTCTTATCATTATTTTTGCTTTTTAAAAAATACATGGTCTTAACCAGCATTTTTCTGTAACAAATTAAAAAACGCATTTAAATCTATTTAAAAGTGTTTATAGCTAGTAATTAGTACTAATTCAATTATATAATACTGCTTTATAACGCAACTTCTACATTTTACGAAACCGCCAGTTCAATAAACTATTAGATCCGGGATTTAAAAAAGAAGATAAAAATGTAATTTGACAATTGTAGATGGCGCGAAGATCTCATTGGTGACTGATTTATATCATCAATTGCAAGTCTTTGTTGTAGCCATTTTTACCTTGCGGACACTGATCGGAAGCAGTCTAAAAAGCAGCAACGTTTTACTTCATGTACCCTTGCTTTTTATCTTATTATTTCATTGTATCGGCATGTAAATACTACCGCAACCATCATCCAGAATTATAGATTCAGTATTGTAATGACATTTTTGTGTTTTCTTCGTTTCCTTCAAAAAGGAATTGGTTGATTCTGGAAGGGCTAGAGCTGATTTCACATTAGTTTTGCACTACTGTCCCATATATATATATATATATATATATATATATATATATATATATATATATATATATATATAATTCCAATCAATGACGTAAGTAAATCGGTCAGAACTGAGATCTTCGCATGTTTGACTTTTTTGAGCATTGGAAATTTTGCAATATCCAACAACCAAATCTGTTATCTGTAAGAAAATGGAAATGGATAGTTTACTATTTCTATTGTCAATTGGCTTGTGGAATTTAGCTTCTTTTTCAGAAAGTCCGTCGATTGTAATAAAGCTCTTATTTATGTACCTCCGTTGTCATAATAAACTGTAAGCTTTGCCAGAATCTCTATAGGCATCCATTTCTACATATATTCAATTCAACACATCTCTCTCTCTCTCTCTGTTTTTAGAGACTCTTTGAGAACCGCTTTATATGAATTAGAGAGAACTACAATTAAACTAGAGAGCGCTTTATATGAATTAGAGAGAACTACAATTAAACTAGAGAGCGCTTTATATCAGTTACCTCTGCATATCAATTTGAATTTACTTATTATCGTCAATAAATAACTGATAAGGTATGAAATTGGAGAACTCTACAAATAAATGAGAGGTCATTCAATTGTTGAGATTTCTACTAGAATTAGAGACCTCTTTAATGCAGCACTATTTCAATAAAATATAAAATTAATTAAAGAGGTCATTAAATAAATTAGATACATCTTCAGTTAAACTACAGAGTTCTCTTAATCATCTGAAGAGATCTCTAAAATAGTGTTTCCAGGTATTTAAGCCTAACATTCTTAAAATAAAACAGTAACTGCTCCCTTTGAGTAATGTTCTTCGCGCTTGATTGTAACCGAATGCGTAATAAATGTATGCTCTCGCTATAAACGACAATATCTGCACAACAAGAAATAAGTCGGAGATCAATACTGCAAATTTTTTGCATTTTGGGCCTAAACAAAAGGAAACCAACGAAGTATATAGAGTTAGGCGTGTGTAAAATGGGGCATCACAGAATTTAGAACATAATGATATTAAATTGGGGATTTTCTATTTTAAGTAACGGCAGACATATTTGACGTAAGATCGGCATCATCTGTACAGACTTCGTGCTAGGAAATGCACAGCTAAATTTTATTGTTTCTTATCCAGTGGTTTTTAAGAATTTTTTTAATAAAATAAAAAGCATTTATGGATGACGGACGAATGACGCAGGACCAGGTAAGCAGATAATTAAAGCCGTATGAAATCATAATTATGTATTGAACTGAAAATGAAAAATTTGATTGATATATTTCTCATATTGTGATCCTACATTTGGATGATACACTGCATACAACTACAAGCTATAAAGAAGAGTAAATTAATTTATATTAGTGAATTTGTAATACTTCCGTTATTCGACGACATTATATCAATACTATTTTTCTGATAAAAAGTGCAGCTTGGTAAATATTGAGAACTGTGTAAAATTAAGGCACGGGATGCGACCTCGATTAGAGCTAAGATCAGCATTATATGATTTTTACCGAGATGATTGTACGAAAGAGATTCTTTGAAAACTGTAAGAATAGCATTGCACTGAAAACTGACAGTAATACAGATATTTGTAAAATATAAATGCTGATATTTATAGTTGCATGTAAAAAAAAATAATGTATTCCGGGTTTTCATGAGCGTTACACATTTTCTTGCAAAACGAAAAGCGATTAAATTTAATTATCTGTTTTTGTCAAGTTTGTTCTGTTTTTGCATATAAGAATCAGCAGAGAGTGCGTGTGCGTATGTGAGTTCTATCTCACATCTGACATTTTATTAACTAAATTCGATGCATCAAACAAGCATTCTGCTTAAAACATCTTAATGAGCCATTTAAATACACTGTTCCTCTTTTATTTGTACGTAGTGCAGAATTCTCTCTCTCTGATTCTGGGCAGTTGTCCATCAGCACATATTACCTGGAGAAGAAAGATTCATGGTAAACTGGTAAAAGAAATAGTATTATACAATTAAAAAGCAGTGTTTTCTGTCATATATGTTAAATGTTCAAAGTAGGTGCGGTGGAAAGAGAGAAACAGATACGACAGAAAACGCTGCTTTTTAAGTGCATAATATGAAGAAAAAAAATCCCAAAACGGTACATTTGAAGCAGTCTAGTTCAGGCAAGACATTTTGTACTAAATTGTTCCACTGTAAAATATCCAAATTCTTTAATGAATTGATAACCTAAATTTGTTTTTCATATTGGTTGATACTAATATACATGTATATTAGTATCATATATTTGTTACATGCAATCTGGGATTTAAACCATTGTAGTATTTATTTTAATCTTGAATATTGCATTCAAAAATAGATTATTGTATTGACAGAGGAGATATAATGTTTAATTATTTCAATACTATATAAATTTATATATTTTATGGACCGGTTTGTTGCTCTTGTGACACCCTTCGGGTGATTTTTAAGTGAATACAAAATTGTTGCGTGAATATCTGATGTATTTCGATGTTGTTGAGGGATAAATTACAACAATGCGAACTTCACAAGTTCCGTTTTTTTTTTAACGGATCACTTCTATTTAGGCATTATGGGATTGCGAACTAAAGGAAGATTTACTTACCTCCGAAATTGATGAGCTTTTCAACGTGCCAAACTACCCACCTCCGAAAATCATGATTTGACAAAGGGAGTGTTCCACTAAGCGTCGGCAACTTTACGCTTTGCAAAATTACATATTAACATACTTTTTTGAAAGAGTTGTGCTTAGTTTAAAATTACTTCCAAGAGATGTATTAGACTGGCTTCACTAAGTCATGAAAGTTAACAAAGTAATTGGGCCACGTGTTTGGAACTAATTTGTTGGTTTTAACATACAGACGTGACCTCAGAGTTGGTTGGCGCAGAGATAAATCGTATCCAAACTGGATAGTAAATCGCCAGAGAGCAAGCAGTCTTTTATTAGCGACTATGGCGCAACGTGACAACACTAAGGATTGAGGAATTGATACCTCGGGAGAGAGAGAGAGAGAGAGAGAAGGCTACAATTGAATTTGAGAGGTCTCTAATTCTATTACAGATGTGTACAATAAGTTATAGAAGTCTTCAAATTAGAACAACATATTGCGGGCAATAATTGGTTTATTGATCTCTCTAACTGATATATTGATCTCTCTGATATATTGATCTATCTAACTGATACGTAGAGTTCTCTAATTCAATTGCAGATCTCTCTAAAAAAAATAACGAGCACTTTACTAAATTGAATATTTTAAAAAGGGCCGCCCATATACCAGATGTAAGAAAAAAGTATCATCACATGTCTTGTAATACATTTTGTTCTAGTTACTGACACTTGTACCCTTTGTTGCATTATCTGATGCTGCAAGTGATCGACCACACGATTAACTGAACAAGGACACAATTACCAGTGTTTGTTTGTTGTTGTTGTTGTTGTGTGTGTGTTTGTTTCACACAAGTATATAGAAATTAACGTTCTCTCGATAAATTGAAGGGAAAATAAAAAGGAAATGGAATAAGGCATATATATATATATGAACCAGTCGAGATTATGGGTCCAACAAGCCCTAACTTCTGACTTTGTTCTTTGTTGTGTGTATTTTTTCTTACTTAGGAAGCACTGAACCCCACAATACATTATTTCAAAATCTGATAATGTCCTCTTTAGTTTTGGTCTGTCCCAAAAATAACGCTTCGTCGTCTCGATCTTTTAGACAACTGAATTATTCTTTGCTTTCAGTCATTGAGCTGGGTGGAGATGAACATTGTACTTAATAATAAAAAGTACAAAATAATGATTGCACATATTTATCTTCCAATACATTAAGCATGCATGTTACATGTATCCATCTCACGAACAGAGTAGAACTTTAAAAGGAATTATGTACAACAGCATACTTGTAAACAGTAACTGTTTACTATTTTGTTATATACTTTTAATTCATTTTTCTCAAAATACTGCATGTTTGTTGGAGGTTAACAAGTCATGTCAACAGGCGGAGCGATCTATTATCTCGCATAAGGTCAATTTACCTTCAGTCACAGCCACTCCTACTCGAAAAAACAGGGGAGGAAGGAACGGACTTTACCGGAGACAATGTAAGACCTTTTTCCAATGTAGACATCGAAAAACAATTAACTCCTGCAGTGAAAAATTTCCGAGGCGTTTTTTTTTCCCAAGGATCAGCTTCCCGAGCAAAGTTTGAAAGTTGAGTGATTAGCAGAACACACTGAGTCGCTGTGGTCGACGATCCTGCCCGGAGCGACGTCGAATATTTTGCTCCTTTTGATTTACCTCCTCCGGACGATGCGGTCCGGTATTTGAAAATAAATCGTAGCTACGATGGCCATGATGACCAAAGTCACTGCCATCGCAAAGGAGCTGTGTACAAGTCGCTTAAACTTCAGGGCATCGATGTACTTGCGGCTGGTACTGCATCGACTACATCCTGGTGATCATTTTAGTCTGGAATTAGTTTCGCTGGAGCTAACTCGTAATCTCTTTGAAATAGTGATGCAAGTTTAATGGAATCACCAAATCAATTTTCAATATCCAGACAGTATTATAGACATCCGGAATTTCGAACAGATTTCCTCCTGTAATGTCTTGCACTAGTCCCGCCATCCATCTAGTTTTGTTCATCAGTTGCCAGTGTACTTTTTGACTGGCATGTATTCAGACAACCCCAAGCCCCAAAGATTGCAGGTAAAGGGGTACTTTAGTCTTCACTTTATACTTATCATAATGTATATATCGTACCATCTTTGTCCAATGAGTATGCATGATTTTCTTCATTATCGTCGCGAAATTTTATTTCAGTTATTCTACGTGATGATTCGTGTCCGTGCACCGAAGACGCACATCGACAACAGAACTAGAAATATTTAGCATTTCTACGAAATAAATCGCACTGAAAAAACAGTATTATCAATGTCATTACCTGTGACGTCACGAAATTGGGGACCGCTTCGGTGGCCTTGTGGTTAGAGCGTCCGCCTCAGATGCGGAAGGTTGCAGGTACCAACCCCGGCCGAGTCATACTAAAGACTTATACTAAAGACTTATAAAAATGGTGCTTACAGCTGCCTTTCTATGCGCTCAGGATTAAGAGATTAGTATTAGGACAGGTCGGCCTGGTGTCAGGATAATGTAACTGGGTGGGACATCATGCTACATGTCTGCGGCATGATGTCTCAGTTCTAGACATCACTACATAAACTGTTACACTGCAGATATCGTAGCGATATGACTGAAAAATTGTTAAAGCTACCTTAAAAATCTAAATCACACACACACACATAAATCATGAAATTGGATTATGCGTACAATGACTGCAGGTACTACACAGTTGAAACTCGTGATTACAGTAATATCATACCGAGCATAACAACGTATTACTTACTACATTCCTGATGATCAAGTCAAACAATAACTTTTTTCTTCTTTTTTTCTTAAAGCAGATAAAGCATGGTGTTACTGTTTTAAAGTGATTGTTCCAGGGATTACAGAATTGTATTTCAAATTTCATTCGCTTCAGAAGTGATCAGAAACTAAAGCCCGGAGCTGTCACAAAAAGATTCATTTACATGTTCAGTATTGATGAAATTAGTGTATGTTAAATATTAGGTATGGTCACCACTCACGAGTTCTGACCAAATATACGAATTAAAATTTGCTTAGTTTGTATAAAAAGATATAACGTCGCCTGGAAATATAGCTGATTGTGTTATCCCTGGGACATTTGATGGCGGAGTTGGCCGATTTCTGTTGAATTTGGTTTTTATGCCGATGTCAACAGGTAAGCAATAGCGAATCTACGTTTGCCAACTGTTTATAGTTTTCTTGATAGAGGTTTACCGTTTGGCTTGTGAGAATAGATGGACAGAGAGATTTATTGATTATCTCACTCTTAAACATTTCAAAGTCATATATGCATGTGGGTAAAACCTTATGTGTGTGTGGGGGGGGGGAGACTAAGCGAAGCACGTGTTCGTTATTTACTTTCGTGTTCCTATAATTAGTTTTACCAGTTTCCCTGTTTTCTTTGAGGCAGTTTTCTTAGAGGATGGTTAGCATTCGATATATAGACACGTTACGCTGTAGCAAGATTCAGCAGGCGAAACGTTCGCATCTTCGATGTTAATCATACTGATTGTATCTTGAATGTAGACTGGTAGCTGCCGTTCAGATTATTTCATCTTATTACGAAACACAGATTAACCGAGAAGGTACGAATGATGGAACTTTTGTTTTCTTTCTTAAAATGGGGCGCCAGATTTGAAGAGAAATTAAGAAGTTATTGGAGCGGGGAGGGGGCACCGGTTGCATGGTTCTCCAAGGGCACCAGTTCCTTTCCAGCAATTTCAGGGTCACTCCTGCTTGATATACTTTTAAATTAATTCATTTTGTCATGACGTGCGTGCATTTCTTGTGTGTGTGTGAGTGAGTGTGTGTGTGAGAGAGAGAGAGAGAGAGAGGGGTGGGATAGTTGTTGCATATTGCATTTTTTACAGATTTTGCATAAAGTGAAGGAAAAAATTGTCAAAATTATGTTTTGGTACTCTCCAGAATTTAGTGGCACATTTCTTTCTTCACATTAGATGTTTGTTTCAGCCATACTTCATCTGTGGAATAACGTTTGTTGAATTTCAAGATTTTGTTTATAGCACGGATACTCTGAATGAAATAAGATTGCAGGTTTTATACCAGAATATAAATACAAAGCTATTTTAAAAGAATATGCGATGAAACATCTGTAATAGTAAAACAAATGTAGGTGCATCATTCTTAGAGGTCGACAAATTACAGTGTGGGTTGTAACAACATTTATATGGACTATTCATAACACCATTTAAAATGTTCATACGTGGCTGGGGAAAAAATGAAGAAATACGCCTTTATAGTAGACTGAAATGCATATAAAATGACACTCATTATATTGTCTCAAACACCTGCATCAATTGCATGTCTGATAGTTCTGTTAATTAATAAGCGGGTGCATACAGTAGTTTACATAAGCCTGGAAGAACTCGGCAGACTCACACAGTCATGGGCCTGGGATGTTAACAGCAGAGGGTCATTCAGCTGGGGCGGGGGTCATATTACCATGGATAGAAACTTTTCAAATGTTTGGGGCCTGTCCTGTGAGTATGTACGTGTTTAATGTATTTGAGGGGCTCTGGGTGGTCTAATGATGTAAGGCACTCATCTTCACAGATTACTCACATCTAACATCTGCCTGCTTGGTTCGAGTTTGGGTTCGGCTACGGTGGTATGTGAGAAAGCTCGCCAGTATCTTCCCATGGGTCGATGGCTGTTCCCGGGATCTTCCTCCACCAAATATACTGGCCGCCATGTATAGCCTATCATGTTCTGAAAAATGGCGTCATAAAACCTTACCTTATTGCACCTTATTGTATTTGACCAGAACTGCTCATATCTGAAATTGTCTATCCCAAAGAATTTTAAATTAGCATGTGGATCTTCTATATTCAGAGGTGTTATCCTTATTAAATAAAGACGACGATGATGATTATTTATAATTATTTAAAGGATTTAATGGCACGTCAGCACAATCCTGGCTATATAGCGCCGTTTAAAATTCAGCTATAAAAAAAAAGGAAAAGATCTCAAAAAGGTAATAAATAAATAAGGCTAACAATACCAACATTTCCAGGAAGAGGAAACCCTTCAAAATATTTATTTTCTTGCAAGATAAAACATAAAACACATCTAATTTCTTTCAAAAGCATGTAAAAGAAAACAAAAGGCTACACAGTTTGATTAACTGATTTCTGATTAACGATAAGTAAACATTCAAACTGTTCATGTTTTGGACGTCTTTTACATCCATAGCACTTTGATATATGTCGTTAATTTATCGAATACAGTTTGACATTACAAACACAAATTTGCTTTAAAAGAAAAAAAATAATATTTGATAAAGACAGAATTCTGCAAGATGTGCGGGCCATTCATTTAATTTGGGTCACACGTGTGTCCGGTTGTGCTGTCGGGGGGTGGGGTGTCGCCCCCCCCCCTCCATTTTCTAAAATTCATTGTGCAGTTTATAAATATATCCCTTTGATTTTGGCTTCTGTCCCCACCCTCAGAAAAATTCCTGCAGCCGCCCATAGCGAGTCAGTAATAACTACTCCCATAAAATTGTTTTTTCCTCAAAAACTTGTGAGATGTATTTTCAGAAGTTTGTCGAAAATAAGAATTGTGCATTACGATACGCACAAGCTTTTCCGATAGTGACATTACTCCAGTGTTTAACTATGTTTATGCGGGTATGAAGAGAGAGAGAGAGAGAGAGAGAGAGAGAGAGAGAGAGAGAGATTGATTGATTGATTGATTGATTTTATTTTTAACGGCGCATCAGCATTGTAAGGCTATTTAGCGCCAGACAAAATGTTATATGTATAATCTTTTTAAAAAATTATAAAAAGTCTCATATCGACCAGCGATATAAAAAAAAAATAGTTGAAATTAAAACGGTAAGATGGTAACGGTGCAAAATAAAGCTTCCCGATCAACGGGGGATGTAAATGTTGTATGTTAATGAAAAATAATGAAAAGGTATTAAAAAGGGACAGTATATATATTGCATAAAACTGCAGAAGGTGATAGCATAAAACTTAGAGCTTAGAGTAAATATTCGCTGCTTTCAGGTACTCTATAATACGAGTGATGTTTATAGTATCAGAAAGTTCCTTCATGTCATGCACATTGTAATACTGATCGCGCGTAGATTACAGGTCGAAACACTCTATCATAAAGTGCTTGACAGTGAATCGTTCATTGCAAGAAACGCACTCTGGTGGGTCTTCACCTTTTAGTATGTGGGAGTGGGTGATATAAGTATGACCAATTCGGATTCTTGCAATGACTACCTCCTCCCTACGCATGGTTCTGTAGGAAGGAGTCCATTCTCATAGAGTTGGCTTGATTGCATGAAGTTTGTTATTCAATGCATCATTCCATGATGCCTGCCACTTCTGACGTAAGGACTTTCTGACACTAGGTTTAAAATCAGTATAAGGTATTTTAAAATCAGATGGTTTTTAGTAAGGGCCATTTTAGCAGCGCGATCAGCTTTTTCGTTACCTTTAATACCAATGTGGCTAGGTAACCAACAGTACATTATATTGTGGTAGACACTCCTCTCGGCATTTTTGACGAGTATGTTTTTCAATAATGGATTCTCCAGTTTTCTATTGTGTAGTGACTGAAGTACTGATAGTGAGTCGGAGAAGATGATGCTGTTTAAAATACGTTTGCTTGCTATATGTCGCAGAGCAAGGTCTATTGCTCTGATTTCGGCTGAAAAAATTGATGTTCCATTTGGTAAGCGAACTTGCGTTGTGTGGTTTCCCCAAACGAAGGCTGCAGCAGCCTTTTCCTCATCCTTTGATCCGTCGGTATAAATTCTTGTGTAGTTTTTAAATTCGGTGAGGAGTTCTTGATAACAGTTGTGGAAGACGGAATGGTTTGTATCTGATTTTTTTCCATCGTGTAGCGTAAAAAGTACTTTTGGTTGTTGAAGTAGCCAGGTTGGTGTTTCGGAGATGGACGTTTTTTGAATTTTAGAAAGATCAATTTTTGTACTGTCAAGGCTGGATGATATTCTAATGCCAAAGGAAGGTATGGCGTTTGGTTTATTTTCGTACAAGGTTTTGTATTTGGGTTGAAAAACAGCCGAAAAAGCAGGATTCAGAGGGTTTGATTTTAATTTGAGAGCATACTGTGCGGAAAACATTTCTCTACGATGCGATAACGGTGGTTCGTTCGCTTCAGCTAGCCGGCTTTCACACGGGAATGTTTTAAATGCTCCCAGAGCCAGACTTATTCCCTGATGATGAACTGGATCAAGCATTTTAAGATATGATTTTCTGGCTGAACCATACACAACGCAACCACAGTCTAGTTTGGAGCGAATAAACGTTCTATATAAATTCAGGATGACTTTTCTATCAGCACCCTAGTCAGTGTGCGCTACTACTTTAAGTAGGTTAAGTGCTTTTAAGCATTTAGCTTTCAAGTTCTTTAGGTGTGGTATAAAAGTCAGTTTTCTGTCAAAGATTATACCTGAAAATTTTGTTTCCTCAACAACTGGAATAGGTGTTCCGTCCAGCGAGAGTTTAGGTTCATCGTGGTGTCTTCGTAACTGACAGAAATGCATGCATACCGTTTTTGATTTCGAGAATTTGAAGTCGTTCGTACTTGCCCAATTTTGTATCTTGTTTATATTTTGTTGCAGTTGCCTTTCAATTGTATGCATGTGCTTTGAGAGAGAGAGAGAGAATAAGCAAGACAGAAAAGTCTTGAAGATAAATGAATGGTATGGTATAAGTGAAGACCTAGAACAGTTGATATTTGATTTTAGCCAGATTGGGGTTAACCAGATCCCAGAATTGGGCAAGTGCAATATATTGGGCATCAGTCCTGTCGACACTGCCCAAAAAATTCGTCCTATTTATTTTAGGAGTACGTGTTTTGGGGCAGCTTTTAGTCTTTATGTAGAAGAGCGTTTCCTTTGTGTATGGTCTTCATCACAGGCACACATCAAGATAAATTATAATAAATTAATATCGTGAATCGATAGAGGGATTGTGGGTGGGTGGTGTCCATTCTGTAACAATATTGTTACAGGCCGTACTCCCCATCTCTCTAACCATTAAGGATACTCTTAATTTTCTTTATAACAGCCCTGTGCCCCAAGATGCTGGATTTCCTTTGTGGAAGTCACAGGTATGGTAACATTGGAGTGACAGCCAGCAGTTCATAATTCATGCATCAAGTATTACTTTGATGTGTGAGGCAACACATAAAAATCGTGCAGTCCACTCCTCTAATTCCTAGACTCATTGACATGTACAATACATAGTTAACCCGTGGTGGGTAAACTATACCGTTTATAGTCATTAATAAGGGAAGCTTACCGCTAAATAAAATATTCATTCCTGCTTCCAGCTACCTTGGTCCCAACTAGTAAGGTAGGGTGTATATGGGTCTAGCATGGATGAATCAAAGTGGTCGTGAAACAA
Organism: Sinohyriopsis cumingii; assembly: GCA_028554795.2. Classification (NCBI taxonomy): domain Eukaryota; kingdom Metazoa; phylum Mollusca; class Bivalvia; order Unionida; family Unionidae; genus Sinohyriopsis; species Sinohyriopsis cumingii. The sequence continues at coordinate 245,837 of JAPYKE020000441.1, forward strand.
ATACTTAAGACATGTTAGTAAACATAAAATGTACATTATTTTTAAATTATTTGGTTTTAAGGGCACTGCAGTAAGATAGATGCACATAATTATCGAGCTTCAGGACTGAAACATAAAATGAACACAATAAATGAATTTTGAAAGAAAAAAATGAGCAAAGCTACTGGGCATGAAATACATCAGATAACCTTCTTTTCGTCAAGGACTGCTCCGGTGGCCTAGTGGTTAGAGCGTCTGCCTCGGATGCGGGAGGTCGTGGGTTCGATTCCCGGCCGAGTCATACCAAAGACTTACAGAAATAGTACGAACAGCTGCCTCTCTTGGCGCTCAGCATTAAGAGGTTAGTGCTAGGACTGGTCGGCCTGGTGCCAGTATAATGTGACTGGGGCATGATGCCCCAGTGCTAGACATCACTATAAACTGTCACACTGCAGACATCGTAGCGATATGACTGATTCTTTTTGAAGCTACGTTAAAAATCCAGATCACACACACACACACACACACACACATCTCTCACGGTCTCATTAAGAGAGAGATATATACGATCAAATAATGTTAATGATAGAATAATCAAACCACACACACACACACATCTCTCACGGTTTCATTAAGAGAGAGATATATACGATCAAATAATGTTAATGATAGAATAATCAAACCACACACACACACACATCTCTCACGGTTTCATTAAGAGAGAGATATATACGATCAAATAGTGTTAATGATAGAATAATCAAACTATTTGATCGTATACATTAAGAGAGAGAGAGTGTGTGTATGTGTGAATGGATTCATGTATATATCTCTGTATGTGCGAATTTGTATGTTTGTTTGTATGCATCTTTATATGTATGCTACATTACATTTTTGCTTTATTTGTATATCAGACAGTTCCAATTCGAAGGTCGTTTATGTGAAGTGACTTTTAGGGTGACAAAATCGAAGAAATGTATCAACCTTGGCGAAGAAGCCACTTATTTTTGCAATTACCCATTCAGAAAATTCTAATCTGAGAACAAGTGTTGTCATTTCAAGCACTATCAGACAACAGAGGCATTCACTAAATTTGTCACCAGCTGTCATCTGAGCCTCATGAATGCATGTATTATACAGACATGTTTGCATGTAGCTTCATTCTAGTTCTGTTATCAGAGCCAGTACAGCACACGGCAGTAGTGTCTTCACGTGATACATCCCTAAGTTCAATTTCCTGGTTCCAGCACATGCAAGGCTCACGCCTGTCCATTCCAAACGTTCCTCTCGCTTCCTTATTATCCTCTACCTCAAAAGTCACTTAATACAGCTTCCCAGCCAGAATACATGCTACTGCCATATGGTAACAACAACAACAATAATAATGATAAATATAATATAGTTTAAACAAATACAAATGAATCAAGCAGTCTTGACTGATAACTTCATTTCTTCTTTTTTCCAGGTTGGACGCATGATGGTGACCTATTTTGTTTTGCTACTCCAGTTCAAGCTTCCAAAGGGGTCTGGTGCGTGCTACTATAATGGCATTGTGCCAGAAAATAACTCAGTCCTTCAAAAAATCAACAAAGGCTCTGTGTGTGTGTGTGTGTGTGTGTGTGATTTGGATTTTTAACGTAGCTTTAACAATTTTTCAGTCATATCGCTACGATGTCTGCAGTGTGGCAGTTTATAGTGATGTCTAGCACCGGGGCATCATGCCGCAGACATGTAGCATGATGTCCCACCCAGTCACAATATCCTGACACCAGGCCGACCAGTCCTAACACTAACCTATAATTGCTGAGCGCCAAGCGAGGCAGCTGTTAGTACTATTTTTGCAAGTCTTTGGTATGACTCGGCCGGGGATCGAACCCACGACCTCCCGCATCCGAGGCTGACGTTCTAACCACTAGGCCACCGGAGCGGTCCAAAGGCTGATTGAGAAAAAAAATTCTTTATTAAAAATAATCATGTCTATATTTACAAATCTATACATGTCCTTTACAATTTTGTATGTGCTATGGTTAGGAATTAGCATAATACTATTTTACAAAATTCGAAAGTAAAGTGATGAAAATGGTAGTTTCCTCAAAAAGACTAGTTGTGTAAATAACTGCATCTGCATTAAACTGATTTTGATTCTGGAACAATCATTTTATGAGACACAGAAACTAGCAAATTGACGATGGACTTAAATTATTGTGTTTGACATAATACAGCATATTCCTTAAAAATCATACGCACCCAGTTTAGGTCTAAACTCACATAAAAATATGGGAGACAAGCAGCTGCTAAAACTTGCCAAGAGCATCACAATTTTCTTGGAACTTACATCTAATATGTCTGGTAGTGCATTGTACTTTCACTTCGAGTATTAAATCAATGTAGACAAAATTATCGTTTCATATTTACCCGGGCTATAAGTCGAGACTTTTCCCCCATAAAATGTGGATTTTGTTTTATCCTCTGAATCGAGTTATATATGGATAATATAATTCAAATTGCCTTATTGTATGTCATGTAATTTTTCGATTGTGAAATTGTTTCCTCCAAAATGTAAAAAAAAAAAATGTTGTAGATAATTATCATTTTGGGGAAGAGATTGTGTACGAAAAAAAATTGTACCGGACATGGAAAGGATTTTAAAATATTTACATGACTGTCAATATTAAATTCACATAAAGCAGATGAAATTGCGCTAAAGCAGCATGCACATTTAATATACGTTGTTTAAATCTCAATTGAATATATATATGTACATTAGAATAGACAAATTAGAAAATAAATAACCATGACAAAGATAGGTATTCCATAGCATTATTCATCTTGTACCTCATGATTAAATAAAATATGCCCCGATATGAGAGAGAGAGAGAGTGGGGCATCAGGACAACTGTAATTTGTATTGTTTAGTTACCTGATGATTGTGATCTTACTCATGTACAAGGGGAATACTATGTTCCATTATCATTTATTGCCACGGAGTAAATGATTCCTTCTAGATTTAGTTTCGATATCCATTGTCCCAAGACCACATGGCTTTGCAAAATCATGTGCATGCTAGTTAAATACACTACAACTGTGGTCAGGTCATCCAAGACAACATCTGTTAGAGGGCAATATTAGCCGACCAGATCAAATTAGTGAGGCTACCAATATGGAAATGAGGTTACTCATAGGCTATTGTGAATACAGCGCAGTGTATTGAAAGGAAAAGCCGTTGGCCAAAAGATGCAGGAATTTCAGGATTTCTAAGCTTTCTCTATCATTCATCAGTTCATTGCTAACAGATCAGAGGTGATTTTAGATGATTTATGGTCTGCAAGCCAGGCTTCTAATATCTGCCCATTGCCAAGCCAGCTGGGTCATGACTTAGCAGCCAATGATGTTTTGCCAGGTTTTTGCTGGCTGGTGTATAAATGAATTCATGCTGGATATTTTTCGAACTTTCCGTGTTCCTAAATCTGTATCTTTAATATTTGTAGAGGGACTCAAGCATCTTAGTGTGATTTTACTGAAATTGTCACAGCAGGCTGAAGCAAACCATTGACAATTGTAATGACATGTGTAAGGAGATATTTATTGTCATCTTTAGTTGCCTGGCAACACCCTTCTCATGACGGCAATAAAACAGTAGTGCCATCAAATGAAATCCTGCCATGTCTCTGACAGATTCCATTTGCTGGGCTCATTTTTTTTATGGCTTTGATGAAAAAAGAACCTTGGTGACTGTCTATGCAGTTCCATCAGGTATTCGTTATCTCTTACAAATGGTACTTTCATCTGGCAGCTAGTATAATGTCAACTCATAGCCTGGTATTTAGAGTCCATCTGTCTGTAACTTCATGCACCATTATGGATTAGCACTGACTTGCATAAATCTCATTTGGAATTTCATGCTCAATTTTGTCATTAAGTAGGCTGAGGAACTCCGTGACAATGTCCAAACTTCTAAAGTTAGGTTTGGGCATGATCAAGCCCAGGGAGATCTGTGTCACCTTCATCAATGTACATGTCAATGGTTCGTCCAAAAAAGTCATAAGCCAAGTTGTATTTTTGACACTAAAAAGTAGTGAATCTAAGATGCATCCTCACTACATTTTGGGAGGCACTGTTAATTTTAGAGGTCATATCTTGCACTATGCTTATCATGTCCATGGTAACAGCAAACTTGTACTGGTCACTCTCTTGGTGCTGATGTACTTAGTCTTTTCCCGAATATTTTGTACCCCAATTTGTACCATATTTTGCTTCCATTGGCCTCATATGCCTTTTCCATGGCCGAGATTCTGGTTTTGTTTGCTTCAACAGCTGACTTCCCAGTTCCGGTAGTTGAAGTCAGTGTTGAGTCTGATTACTGGAAAGGGTATGCTTGATACAGTCCATCAAAACGGATATCAATACAAAATTGTTTTTCTTTTTAAATTGAGAAAATGATTATTTGTATTGATCAACAACAACAATGGCTATAAAGTTTTTAATAACATTTATTAAGGAACACAGAAATATTCAAGCTCTAATTAAATTTTTACCACAACCAATTTATATGCTTACTTGTATACATGGTGACTTGTGAACAGTTCTTGCAGTATTCTTTTAAAATCCTATGTAAAGGATTCAATTACTGTTACAAAATTCTTGTGAAATAATTAATTACTAAATTTCTTTAAGTTTTCCACTCTTTAAATTTTTCCATGTAGTAGCTGCTATGATATATACAGTAAAGAAGGCTTGCCAATTGCTGTGTACTGTAAACACTGTTCTAACCATGCACAATTGTTGTGTTACATGATTTATATATCAGATGTGCAAGAGGGAGCTTTTAAGATAACAATTTATCTAAAGTATTTACTCCAAAACCAAATATAATTAGTTATACAAGAGATAAAGATTTTAAAGAAGAAAGGTAGGGTGGTTGAAGCACCGTTATCAATGTAGAGTTACCATGTGGCTTGTATCATTGCTTAAAGTTTGCCTATAAATAACATGCAATAACACTAGGGGCCCTGAGTGGCCGAGTGGTCTAAAGCGCTCACCGTTACGGATCACTGCCATCTCACCTCTGTCTGCGTGAGTTCGAGTCTCAGCCTCGGCTAACGTTGGTACATGTATGTGAGAAAGCCTGCCAGTAGCTTCTCGTGGGTCGGTGGTTCTTCCCGGGGTTTTCCAGGGTTCTTCCTCCACCAATTATACTGGCCGCCATGTATAGCCTATCTTGTGCTGAAAAATGGCGTTAAACCCTACAACAACAACAACAACAGCAATAACACTATATGATAAAAGGCATTCATATTACACAGAAATTATTCTTTACAGTCACAACTTGCACCATCAGCTATGTCAAACATTATCATATATACCACGATCAGAAAAAAAAAATTTGATGTAATTTGAATGTCTGTGGTTCTACCTTCGTATGTGTTTAATATCTCATCATACCAAGTCCATATACAGCCTCTAATTATTCATTCCATGTCAAAACAAGGCTGACCACAAAAGGTCATGTGTCAGTCAAAGATGGTAGGTAATGACAGTGACAACATTTAGTAAAGAAATTAAATGACAATAAATAAAACTGTCTTACCTGGAAGGGTTGTTCCCCGAGGAGGTTAATGAATGGTTGTGTTTTTTGGAACTTTTCACTTCTGTTTTTCAATCTGTGAACACTGACAATTATCTCTCAGCATGACTGTAACAAGTTTAAATCCCTCAAACAACCTGATGAAATGGTGAGGTTTATAGTTGCACTGGGTTTTTATTCTAAATGACTTATGCTCAGAATATTTAGGCTTTTAAACTTACTATTTAATATAGCAGAAAGAACAAATGAAGTCGTCTTTGGAGGTTAGCAACCTTTATTGATAGATGCTTCTAAGCCTGACCACATGCCATGTTACTTTTGATCTTACAGTTTTGCTCTGGCTAACATATACCAACAACTTGGAATTTAATCCAAGAAGAATGTGATTAACAATCAATTAAGCAAGTGATGCAAGTTTGAAACAGAATTAAAACAAGTAATTTAACTAATGTATCATGTGGAAAATGACCATGTTTATCAAGATGCTAATTGTGCAGTTCAAGAAAGCATATGGGTATGATGAAGGGTGTAGCAGGACTCACAATAAGGGCAGAGGAGTGTGGCATACTCCTTTTATTTCTTTGTAATTGGAATGCTAAAGAGTCCCTGTCTGAAAAGAAATTCCATAAATTCAAGACAAGACCATTTTTTCCCTTTTCTTTTAACTGATGATGGTTAAAACCATATCTGATATTCTCGAACGACAAGATTTTCAAATTAACCATTGTGGCAGCTATACTGGATGTAAGATTGACACCATTTTCATTTAGTACAAACACCATTAGAATTAATTTGGTGAAAATCCCATGTTGATTTGACTATCCATTCGGGAGAACTTGTGACAAGATTTTCAATATGTTCATTGTGACAGCCATATTTTGTTGTCAGATCAGCACTATTTTCAATCAGGACCAAGTAAATATAATTCCTGGTAGTCTTCTGGTGAAACCCTATTTTGATATGACTTTCCAATTAGAAGAAATACAAATAACAAGATTTTCAGGACTGGATAACAAGATTGTCACAATTTTTATTTTTTACGAGTCTTAAAGTAAAACCCCCATGCTGAATGACTTACCATTCACAATGACTAACAATATTTTTAAGATGGCTGCTGTGGTGACCAAATTGGATTGCCAGGCAGCAGCATGTTCTTTTATGGCAAATTGACATGTTAGTAAGCCCTTCGGTGAAAACCTTTGGCAATATGACTTTCTGTTCAAGAAGCTATAACAAGGTTTTTAAAATGGCTGGCATGGTGTCCCCATTTTCATTTAGGAGCAACTAGATATCATAAGTATTTTAGTGAAAACACCACATTGATATGACCGTCCATTCAAAATCAGCAGTAAGATTTTCAAGAGGGTTGCTGTGGTGGCCATATTGGGTGTCCGAGCATAACCATTTTTATTTAGGACCAATTAGGCCTTAGGATGAATGAGTGTGTTAAGTTTCATGTTAATCCTCTAATTAGTCAATGAGAAGTGTCAATAACATACAGATGGGCATCATGTAAAATCTGAAAAGCAATAATGCCCAGATACAGGAAAACCTAAAACCTGCTTGATCTTGTAGCAACAGAACAAAGAATAATTAACAGTCATGTTTTGATGTAAAAATCACTCTAAATAAATGAAAGTTCATGGGGAATAATTATTACACCCTGTGATCTTGCTTTGTTCATGAAATTAAAAATAAAGTAATGTCAAACAAGGTGTTCTCAGTTGAAGAAACCAAGTCAATATGAAAATCCTGATACCTCTGGAACATCATTTTCCTTGAACCTCATCATTCTACATCACTGGAATATATAATACTTCAGGCTCTTTGGCAGTGGCTTTGTGTATTAACCAACTGCAACAATTGGCTACAAATTCAAGAACTTTTCCAGAGCCTCAAAAATAAATTTTCCTGGAGTACAAATATTCCAGAATAGAGTATAATGCACAACAGGCTGTTCAAATTCAGATTCCTGAAAGAAGTTGACCATCCAAAGATGCTTTAAAAAGTAAATGTAATTAATACAAGAAATAAACAAATTGTAAAATCTTAAATCATCAATGAACCCAATCAGGGTGATATCGCAGGAAACATGACAAACAGTGGTTCAGAACAAGTTTAGAGGCTGAAAAAATGATTTTCAAGGACTTCAAAAGTAAAATCTCAATTTTTCAAGAATTTCAAGGCCTTGAATTTAAAAGCCAAAATCCAGTACTTTTAAGATATTCAAGCTATTTAAGAACCCTGTGAAGAAATCAGTGTCACTCTGGAAAAATAAAATAGCGAGGTAAATAGCCACTATGAAATGTTTTTGGTGCATTGTCTCTAATTTTGCTATAAGCAATGTATTATACAAGTGATGTTGCACACCATGGCAACTAAAGTAGTAGCTATTTACCTCAGCTGGATTTTCTTGTCTGAGAAGTTTCAGTTGTTGCAGAATACACTGGTCAACAGTGAAATCATTACTGACTTGAAAAGGCCCTATTCTGTAGTATTTTGGTGTGCCGAACACGAATATAACCGTGAAAAATTTGTATTGGCTCTCGTTTTGAAGATATTCATATACCTCATTTTCTATGTTTCACTGTGTAAATTTCTCCAGTAGGACTGCAGCAACATCCGGAATAATGATGTAACATTGCATAATACCATCATGCTCACATCATCCACAGTTGATTGCATCATTTTCTGATGCAATGCAATACTAATGCCATGCGGCTGCTGAAGTAAGTTGACGTCAGCAGTGTACTATACATGTGTAGGCCTATTATACTAATGCCAGGCGGCTGCTGAAGCTGACGTAAGCAGTGTACTATATAAAGCCCAATCAGATAGGTTCAGCATTTAAAATATTTTAGACGTTGTGCGAGACAGTTCAAGCTACTGTTACATAAAACTTATTATTTTATCCATTTACGTACAATAAAGAACAGTAATGCCTCGAAAGTGTGTTAATACCGCGGACAATTTTTGCTATATTTGTGGGGAAGTGACATTTGCCAACCAGAAGAAAAGTATCAATTCTCAAGTGAAGAAGGCATATCATCTTTACTTCGGATGCAAGGTTGATGACCAAGACAAGCCTTGGGCTCCGCATATATGCTGTGCTACATGTACAACACAGCTTTCACAGTGGTTGAATTGCAAAAGGTCATCAATGCTGTTTGCAGTCCCAATGGTGTGGAGAGAGCCAAGCAACCACCTAAATGACTGTTACTTCTGCTTGGTTCCTCCTCTTTCCGGCGGAATAACGAAGTGAAAGAAGTCGAGAATAGTCTACCCAAACATTCCGTCTGCATTGAGACCAGTTCCACATGGTGAGGGACTTCCTATTCCAGAACCTCCAGCAGAATATTCTCTTGATTCATCTGACGAAGACAAAGGTGAGTCGACCTGTTCTTCTCCTGGTCCATCAGCATGCAGTGATCCAGATTTTCACTGTGGTGCATCATCAACCCCACACAGAATAACACAGGAAGAACTAAATGACCTGATTCGTGATTTGGACTTATCAAAGAACAAGGCAGAATTGCTAGGATCAAGACTCCAACAATGGAATCTTCTAGAAGAAGATGTCACAATTACTGCATATCGAAAGCGCCACCAGCAATTGGAGCCTTTCTTCAGAAAGGAAAGTAATCTGATATTCTGTTCCGATATTGAGGGCCTCATGAATGCTTTAAAAATCACTCATGACCCACAAGAATGGAGACTATTTGTGGACTCTTCGAAACTGAGTCTCAAGGCTGTGCTTTTGCACAATGGAAACATTCTTCCATCTATTCCAGTAGCGTATGCTGTCCACATGAAAGAGACATACGATAACTTAAGGCAGCTACTGAATTCCATTGAGTATAACAAGTACAGCTGGCACCTCTGTGGTGATTTGAAGGTAGTTGCCCTTTTAATGGGACTGCAGCAAGGATATACAAAATACATGTGTTTCTTATGCGACTGGGATAGCCGAGCAAGGGAAATGCACTACATGAGGAAGGAATGGACTCACAGGCAGAATGTAGCCATTGGAGAGAAGAATATCCAACACCCAGCTCTGGTTGAGGCTCAGAAAATCTTGCTACCACCCCTTCACATCAAACTAGGTTTGATGAAGAACTTCGTGAAAGCCATTGACCGGACTTTGCCAGCATTCCGATACCTGCATGAAAAATTCCCTCGACTCAGCGAAGCAAAGATTAAAGAGGGAGTTTTTGTGGGTCCTCAGATTCGAGAGCTTTTCAAAGATGACCGGTTCAACAACTTGCTGGAAGGTGACGCGAAACAAGCATGGAATGCTTTTCGCCTAGTTTCTACAAACTTCCTCGGAAATGTTAGGGCAGAAAACTATAAGGAACTAGTAGAAGACATGTTGATGAAGTATAAGAAACTTGGCTGCAATATGTCTCTAAAGATTCACTTCCTTCATTCCCATTTGGATTTCTTTCCTAGCAACTGTGGTATTGTTAGTGATGAACACGGCGAACGTTTTCATCAAGATATCGCAACAATGGAACAAAGATACCAGGGAAAATGGTCCACTACAATGCTGGCTGACTACTGCTGGACACTCCTCAGAGATGCTCCCGAACAGCTGTACAAGAGACAGGCGAAGAAATCTAAGATGTAGTCAATGACTTGATTTTTTATAGGTAGGCTATTACAGTTGACCTTTTACTATTGGAATGCATTTCGTTATGTAAACATTAATTTCTTGCAGATTACAAAAAAACTAGAGCCAATTTTGCAATTTGACTGTCATATTCGTGTTCAGCACATAAAAATTGATAAGAATTGACTAATTTTATTTCAGTAACATGACTTTTGTAAAAATTTGTTGTCCAGTGATATTAAAACAATTCTTTCAACAGCCCAAGCTAAAAGCTCATGCAGAAAAGCCCAAGTGATCCAAATGCAGATCATATACATTGGTGAGATTGAAAGACTAAAGCTGAATCAATAATCTAATATTTCATTTAATAATTGCACTTTTGCAAAGTCACTGGCTGAAAACAATTTCCATGAATTCATGACCATTTCTCCTTTTAACTGCAGAGTGTTGAAACTGTCTTTGATATTATCAACCTCTGATATTCTTCAGCAATAACAAGATTTTCAATTTAGCTGCTGTGGTAGACATACTGGATGTCAGATTGGCAACAATTTCATCTAGGAACAACAAGCCATAAGAAACCTTCGGGCAGAACTCCATGTTGATATAAAACTGTTTTGGAGAAGTAACAATAACAAGATTTTCAAGATGGGTGCCATGGTGGCCATATTGGATATCAGACTGGCACCGTCTCCATTTAGTAACAATGAGACATCAACTAGATTTAAGAAGTCTTCTGGTGAAAGCACAATTTTGATATGACCAGCCACCTTGTAGAAGCAGTGATAACATGATTTTCACGATTGCCATTTTGGCAGCTGTATTAGAAGTCAGATCAGTACCATTACAATTTATGACCAACTAGACATGATAGGGCATCTTTCAGTGAAAACCCAGTGCTGACATATAGAAGAGTGATAACAATATTTTTGAGATGGGCTATTTAGCAGCTGTATTGGCTACAGATAGGCACAATTTTCATTTATGACAACTAGGTATCATATGTTACTATGAAAACAGAACACTGATATGACCATCCATTCTGGAGAAGTAGCAATAAGATTTTCAGGATGGTTGCTGCTGGCCATATTGGAAATCAGATCAGCAACATTTTCATTCAGAGATATCTAGACATCATTCTAAGTCTTTTAGTGAAAACCCCATGTTGGTATGACCATCCATTCCTCTGGATAGTGATAAGATTTTCAAGATGGCCATTGTAGATGTGGATAACTGAAGCAGACCTGCCAACCCTGACAAGTCCATCTCAGTAAGGCAGTTCATTTTCCCCCGTAAGATTGACCAATTTTCAGGAAGGTGTAACAAAATATCAATAACTGCTATTGTAAAGCTGGAAAATGTAATTAAAAGTTTGACGTATCAATGACAAACATTATGTTCAACTGAAAAGTTTGTAAAGTATGTGTAGACTTTATTTACCACTAGTACAGTTGCACAAACTCTAGTTCCAAACCCTATGCAGCATAATGGCTTGTTGCTATCTCTCAACTTGACATAATTCTTGGAAATTCTTTTCCATTTCATATGATGATGGCAATCATATCTCCTGCCACTAGACATACTCAAATTGGCATGTGATATCCAATAAACGTAATTGTGTCCTTTCCAGCTTTTATTCACAAGAATCTGAATTCTCCTTTTTATTCTTCTGTGTTGATTATTAACACTTTTGTAGAAACTTATTTTCCCTTTCATCTTAAACATGCATCACTTTCTAGACACCATTTTTAAAAACTCTATAATCAACAGTTTGATCATGCAGACTCTTTGCATGAACAAATAGGTGCAGTTAAAAGCATCTGGGGTGCTGCTGTAAAGTTAGTCTGGTTCCCTGACTAATTTCACTAATTCTAAGATGAAACCCTTATCCGAATAAAACACGGATGAAACAATTATCCCGATTTTTCAGCAACGATAGTTTTTCTGTAGTTTTTGCTAGTATGCCTTAAGTCCTTATTTTACGGACAATTTTCGTAAGACTTACAGCAAAATCGTAAGAGTTGGCAGGTCTGCTTAAGTCTTTATTCAGAAACCAATCTTCTTTCAGTTACAGTGACTATGACCTTTACATTTTGAGCCCCAAATCACCAGGGTTCTTCCATGCCATCCACAAAGCTTGGTAAATGTAGATAGTGGAGAAGCTGAGTTGTTATGCAGAAACCATTTTTCTTCTTTCAGTCAGTGACCTTGACCTTTTGATCCCGAGCCTGACAGAGTGCTCTTTGACCCCAACTGCTAGCCATCCACAAAGTTTGGCCAGCTGGACCATAACATAATATGCAATGCTTTATGGTGGACACATAAAAATGTTATTTTTTGAAAAGCCACAAATATTGATGCCCAGGATAAAAGATAAATTCATAGTATATACTATAAGCCATGATTACAATGTTTGAATGTGGCCAAATGTTATTAAATCAAAACAGCTCAACTTTTCCCATTTAAAAATCCTTCATTGCCCAGACGATTAAAACAAAATGCTGACTCTGTATATCATCCTTTATTGTTATGACATATTTTCAAAACCCAGAACTGTTAAACTCCACATCTATCTTCAGTGAACTTATAAATCACTTTCTGTGAACAAAATTTATCAGAAAGAATAGAAATACAGCTTATTACTAACAAATGTGTATGGAAACTAAACTGTGTACCCTCAAAATTCCTCTCATAGTAGATTAAAAGGAATGACCAATCTTGCACCTTTGTATATATCAATACACAACTCAACAGAATTGTATTTCAAATGAGTCCTGTTTATTAACATGCGATACTAGTTATAAATGCAGACAGCTAAGAGCAAAAGACAACTCTTTCAATGACATCACATCTTAAATTGCTTCTGTAGGCTATCTAATCCTGAGTCAATTTCCTTTACCAATGACACACCACAGCTAACAAAGACTGACCTGAGGGAAGAATTCAAACCTGATGTACTTAGTGTAACAAATCATATGTATAACCTTAAAACAGCTATGAATCAACATTAAAAAAAACTGTTTACCACTCAAAACATTTCCCATGGAAAAAGGCATATCTGACACCAAAAAAAATAAAAGTAAAAAGTAAATCTACTAAACATCCCAACAATTCGACTAATGCCAAAAGCTACATTAAATTTGTCAATTTTTCAATACTAAGTTCTGAACAAACCAAAATCATCTATAATATGCTGAACTTGAAAACTGTCAAATGAAAATCATATATATGATGCTTTCATTGCAAGACAAATTGCCAATTCCTTTACAAACAGTAGAACAGGATTAGCAGTAACAACAGCAGTAAACTTGTCCTTTGCTGAGAAGTCTAAAGTGTAGCTCGAATGAGGTTAACTTGGAATCTGGCAGCCACTGGTTTTGTATCAACATAAAGGTTATGTTTTTATCCAAGACTTGTTGACAAACTGAGTTGCAAAAAATACAAACAAGCCAGAACATTTTCAACAGTTGTGCTTTCTTCATTTAGACATACTTGCTCTGTTCAAAGTGAAAGTCAAAACAGATAGGAAAAAACAAAAACAGCATCAAACTAATGAAACCAAACTGGCTAGTAAAACAAAACTGTATGCCAAAATTAGAGATGTGTTTGTAAAACATGTATTTCCCTAATGACTAAAGAAAACTGTCCAAAAATGTTTGAACATTTAGACAAGTTGATGAATGCTATAAAGACATGAAAATCTAATGAGGCTATTTACATATGAATATGAATATACATACCACATTTTATTTGCCTCTTTAAGTGATTTAGTGACCACTTGTACTAACAAGGTTTTGGTTTCTAAAAAAAGTCTGAGTCCCAAAAACTGAACAGGTGTAAAAATTTGAAGAATTGCTGGAAGGTCCTGAAAAATAATAATCAGGTCATCTAAATATGAATGAAGCTTCCCAAATATAATTCGTCTACCTTATGTGGTTTTTGTTTAATCATGGTAACATGTCCAAAATGTTTACAAAAATGTGTACAAGAAAACACAGAAATACTTAAGCAAAAACCTAAAAAGATAATTAGGTCATCTACATATGAATACATATATGCCTATCATATTTTATTTGTTCATGTTTTTTGCACAATCTTCTTGGTAAGCTTCTTTGGATAGACGGTTGGCTGGAGGGTCAGACAGAAATGAATCTAGACGACCCTGTTAATAGCAGTAGGAGCATAAAAAGCTGTTCTTCAATCTTGCTTTGATAAATCATGCAACAGAAAGATCACAATGGCATCCTTGAGTAACAACAGAGAACCTTGCTCCTCGTTCATCCTTTTGTATCTGAACAAGTTATTCCAGTCATACTGTACATATTATTCACAGATGCAGTTCATCAATGGACCATTTTACACAAGAATCGCATGGGAAGCATTTTAATCTCCGCCGACTCAGTCTTAATTACACCCTCTCCTGCATCGATACTGAGCAAAATTCCTGTGGATTCTCGTTCCTCACCTAAAATAACCTTAGCCTGCAAAGAAAAATAAAAGTTCTTTGAAGAGCTCAATCTGATGTATTTTGTTATTTTTCTCTACACTCACTGGTAACTGTAAATATAAAACCATAGTGCAACATAATAATAATATATATTTCACTTGCCAACAGGCTATGTAGTATGTTAGGTGTCTTCAAAAACATCAACATAAAATCTTAAAACAAGAGTCCCAAGTGGGCCTGATACTACTTGATTAACTTACATAACTGATGCACAGTTGACCATTCAACAAACTGGCTTATGTAGTATTGCTAAAACTTAGCCCTGGATATCAACTTCCAAGTTTTACATTTGAATGTGTAGTAATTATACTGAGCAAAATACCCACAGCATATGGTACATATTTAACTGGGTTCATACTCAACTATGAATGATAAATTCAAAGACTTTTCCCAAACTTTCAAAGACCACAAACATAAATTTCCCAGACCTATTTTTGCTAACATTTTGTATACAGGTTATATGAGAAAACAACAAATGCAAAATACTACAATACCGTTTAATCATGAAATTCAAACTATAATTAATTTCCTAAAATTGCTTTATAAGGATCTGGAAGATAGGTCAACATTCATTGTTACTTCAGAAATATGTAACTTATGCATCATATTTAATACAAAATAAATTGTTCTCTTAACAGACATCAGCACTGCTTTAAATGCATTATTATAGTTGCTGTTTTTTCTCTTCAATCATTTTGGAAAGTGAAGCCACTGGTGTCATCTTTTCATCTGCTCTTCTCCTAAGAGCATTTGTGATAAGCACAATGAGTCCTTTTAACTCTGCTTCTTCTGCCTTCTGAAAAGAGGAAGCATGTAGGCTGGTAATGTCAGCTTCAAGACGCAGCTTTTTGGCTTTAAGTTCTTCCACTTCATCCATGGCTAACTCCAGTTCTTTCCTTTTCTGATTTTCTTCTCATGCTCCTCCTCTGCGTTCTTCTTATCCAGTTAGGCATGATACTTATGTCTTGGCAGAGGAGGCATATGCCATCATTTCATTGCTAATGATGATTTCCAAAGGTCCAACTGCTTTTCTCATTGTGTCAATGATTAGCCTTTGAGCTCTGAGGCTTTCTCTGCCGAGGTTCTCAACAAATACCTGTCTGTTGACAGAAAATCCTCTCTCCAAAGTTGCCTGCCCATGTGACAACAACATTTTCTGGAGAACATTCCAAAGTTCAACATATTCCTTTCTTTTGGAAAGGACGGAATTAAACACTTCATCAAGGCTTTCATATGTTCTATTGAAGCATTTCAAGGGATGATTGTCCAATTGGATAACTTCATCCACTGACTTTCCATACTGAGTCAATATTAAATCACTCTGGGTCTTTTCTTCTCTTCCTGCCTCACACATAATTCTGAGGACCCTACAGAGTTTTGCTTCTCCCTCTTCCTTATCTGACAATGTACAAAACGCCTCTCGTTTACATATTTTATCCTTTTTCAGTCATTCCTTGTATTTCTCTTGTTCAAGCCAGATTTCATGGAAAGAGCAAAGACCAGGCATTTTTAAACAGGAGGCGAAACAAAAATGAAGACTTAAATTGTCTAAACAAATTTTGAATCCTCGAACATCTATTACTTTCGCACACTTTCTACATAGAGTCAGCACTTGTTCAATGTAACCAAAATTCAACTGGCTGAACAGTCTTGTTAAAAAAAATCGTTAATTAGTGTAATGAACATTTTGATTGACCAAAGCTGATGGACTCATCCAATCAAATTGAACAATTCATCAAAAGTAAGAAGCCAGGAAAAACGACTACATCCAAATCTAATGAACTTAGGCAATTTTATTTGTGATTATAATAATAATGAGGACTTTGTATAGCACCTAATCTTTAGAAGCTCTAAGCGCTTTACAACATTAGATAACACCTAAAAACATATATAATGATATGATACGAAAAACACACCATGAAATTAGAAAACAAAAAATGTGCTGAAAATAGTTATGGTGCTGAATTCCTTTGATGAAGGGTGTAGCCGGCTTGCTTTGATGAAGAGTGCATGTGTTACTGAAGTCACCGCCAAGGCCAACTTTGGCTGGCCAAACAAATTCTCATTTGTTATTGCGGCAGCAATGAAACTTAATGGGTGATCAAAAGAAAGAAACCAGGAAAATTTGACTATAGTCTGACTATACACCCCCATTTGTTTGTAACCCCCCCCCCCCCGATTTCAATAACAAAAATGTTTATGTGATAAAAAGTGCACAGAACTAAGTCAACTGAATCATTGATTTATAATTTAAAACCTGACTGTGACCAGAATGGCACTAATACTGGCATCTCTTGCACCTTTCATGCTTAACATACTATCCATACTAACATGGCGCCATATTGTGTACACTATGGGCTACTTTATTTCCATCAGACAACATAATGATGTAGGTCATCCTATTCAGTAACTACTGGATAATTCCATAAATTACCATAAATGCTGAGAGTTTGGAATTATATCTCTTTGCACACATGAACATAGAAATTAAACTGCTTGTTAAATCCATGTGAAACGCAAATTTGTTTTTGTCATTCTTTTCCTTTGCTTGATTTGACAGTGTAAATATCAGAAGCAGACGACATATGTATACACATCTGTAGTCATGCAAACACCCCTCTGCTGAAAATGCACATGTCCAGAAACTGAAAATGGATCTCGAGCATGTTCGTCAATTATACTGAAAACTTCCGTTAAGCATGAAACATGCAGATGATGATGGTGTTAGGGCCACTCTACTCACAGTCAGGTTAGATATTATAAATCAATGAATGAATTGACTAAGTTCCTTGCACTTTTTATCACATTAAAGGTTTCCATTATTGAAATTGGTAGAGGGTACAAACAAACAGGCTGGTATAATCAGATTATACATCTGAATCTAACAACTGTGGACAATTTTATTTGTGATTATGGAAAGAAATTAAAATATTTGGGTTTATTTCAATTTTTAAAGACTTTTAAAGACCTCAGGGTAATTGGCTTGATTTTCCCAAATTTTCGAGGCCTTGAAAATGCTACCTCATTTTTCCCAAACTCTCAAAGACCATACAAACCCTGTTCAATGCCTAAACAAAACTGATTCGCATCAACATAAGCATTCCTTGATTCAACTTTAAATAACACAGGATCCCATTGTTAAAATGTTGGGATTTACTTCTTACGTAGAGCATAACCTTTAAAAGTATGATCAGAATTGGTTCAGAAATATGGCCTCTAGAGTGGAATCAAGTTCAGCAAATCAGATGCAAGATCATCTCATTAGAATACATGGAACTCACTCATTACTGAACTTGTCCAAAATTTTGATCATACAAGTTTAAGCAAAATCAGATCAGAAATAACTATAAATAAAAAAATAATAAATAAAAAAGCAAATCAGTGTTACTAAGCCAATCTGATGCAAGATATCATTAATATAAACTCATCCGAGATCTTTATGGTACCAGCACATATTCCAAGTATGATCAAAACAGGATCAAAAATAAGGCCTCCAGAGTGACAACTGACTCAGCCAATCAGATCCAATATCACTTTATTCATTAATAAGCACAGACCTTGCTCATAATTCAACCAGTCCAAGATCATGATGATCTAAGTCTACAGTCTATGGCTGATCATAAATATGACCTCCAGGCTGGTATCAAGCAACTGTTGGCAGATGGATGGACAATGGGCACTTGACCATACCCCTAAACTCACATGGCCTTACAGTCTGAAGAGCAAGATATTTTTGATGACCCCACTTCTGCAAGTACATGATACTTATGTATCAATATCTGCTGCAGAAGATAAAAATTATCCTTTATGATTTATAAGAAAGTTTTTGTTGTTGTTTTGGGATTTAACGCCATTTTTCAGCACATGATAGGCTATACATGGCAGCCAGTAATAATGGTGGAGGAAGAACCCGGGAAAACCCCAGAAAGAACCACTGACCCACGAGAAGCTACTGGCAAGCTTTCTCACATACCCACACTGGCTGAATCTGAGACTTGAACTGGCGCAGACAGAGGTGAGATGGCAGTGATCTGTAACGGAGAGCGCTTTAGACCACTCGGCCACATGGGGCCCCCTTTATAAGAAAGTTGAGAAGACTTGAGAGTTAGTAAAAGTTAACAAACTATAAGGTGAGAAATTAGTTTATACAATGCTAGTTACAATAACCTTCAACAGAGCTGGTCACATTGGTTTAGCAGCCAAATTCCATGCCATACTATTACAAAGTCTCAAAGTTGTGCTCACGCTATGTTTTCCCTTTGAACCCAGGATACCTTTCCAGTTTTATCAAATAAAGACTGACTATTGATTTTCTAGAGTTTATACAACAGATTTACTATTTTGAAAAATCTAATATTATGTAATTTTTGCTTTTATTAATTTAAAAAAAAAAATACATGTGAATGCAATTACTCAAATTTACTTTTTTTTTTATCAAATCCATTTACAATCTATGAAATGGGATGCAACTCTGGGATTAATTTCCTTAATGTTTAAGCTTGATAAAGTAATACATCTTAGACAAATTTTGTGACAATTTACTGCAGTTTCCTTTGGTTTTAGGATTTGATGCATTGAAACAATATCGAATATACAGGAGAGCTAACCTATGGTACAATTTTCTAATATGGAACTGTGCTCTCTACTGCTTTCCAGGTCTAATTCCCAACTATAAATGAAGTCACCTTTGAAAACTAAAAACGTTTTACTGTTAAGTTCAGATGTAGAGTACTGGATCTTGTACATGTAAATGATACACTATGTCAATCAAAAGCCTTATTTTTCTTTCTTGTCTTTTCTTGCAATCTTTATAAATCTTTACAACTAATTTTGTTTAGAAAATACAAGAAAAGGAGAAACAAAACAATACATATCCCTCATGCATATCTTTTTAGGTACCTATATTTCTTGCAGGAACCAGTGTAAGATCACTATACCACTGGCCAACGTAATGTATATTTATTTTGTGTGCCTGATCTCTGTCCACGATTGAAGATAGAGTTTTGGATCATACCTGATTTTTGTCTTGTTTTTGAGTTATAAATAGATGTTTCCTTGGGTCTGAGTTCAAGACCTAGCCTTGATTATGACCACAGAAGGTTCTAGAATCAATCTTGTTTCGGAATTTGATGGGAAAATAACCCATACCCTGATCATCTTGCTGTGTCTTGGGTTTATATATAAATTTCTCATAAACAAAATTATCAATTGCTATCTTAATATCATTCACTAATGAAATCACTTTAGTTGTGTTCAGATATAATTTAAGAGGAATTATTTATTCAAATTATTCATTAGAATTACAAAGTGCTCATTGATATTTTGGACTAAAACATTACTTAGGGTTATTGTGAATTGATTCAAAGACATTCTGGATTATATGATTATGATACACCAATGGTATTGGTACATCAGTACTTTCAAGACAACTGTACATCAGTACATTCAAGACTGAAAGTCATTTGTAGAACCAATGTAATCCATTTGGAACACTTTATTCTTTTGGACTTGTGATAGAACTCTTGGGATAAATTGGGATTTAATGCACAATACTATAATTATCTCTTAACTTTTCACCATGTATTCAAGTGAAATAAATAATTTGTTGAATTTTATTAAACTTGTTGGTTTTGCTTTTATTGTTATTTAAGACCACAGAGTTGTAACTCCAGCCATTCAAGTTTCAACATACTTAGGTATTAAGCAACCTACTTAGACCACCTACATGTATATTAGAATGGCAGATATTTACAGCTATACATGCATTACAGTAGATAAGTAAAAGAAAGACATACCATCAAAATACAAAGTAATGAAAACCCACAATGGGTTTTTCTATGCACAATTTTATGAATGAGAACTGGCAGAAAAGTAATACTTTAGATACCAGAAACTGTAATAATGGTGTGCATCCATTGAAAGCACTGTAATTTCATTGCATTTAAATATTGTTTTACATGTTGTATACTAGTGTTGTGCACTAACTGGCAATAAAGTTACTAAGACATTTAATTATGATTGAAAAATTATTCCTTTGACTGGATTCCTCCCCCATACTTCAAAACTGTAGGACTACTTTCTTCAATGGCTGGAGCTTTTGTATTCAAGACACCGATAACAGACCATTATTATATGGAATCTGTAAAGTATATACAAAAAGAATGGTTTGTGGCAAACAAGCAATTCACTGAATTTCTGTCCCCAGGTTACCATGGTGAGGTCACACAAAAAGACAATAATGAAATCATTATATATGACCATAACCTTTAAGACACAGCTGTGAAGTTACTGGACAGACAGAGAAAATAAACAGGTTTCATTGCTCTATCTGGGCATTTGAGGAACGGTGGGTAAAAAATTTGTTATCAGTGACAAAAGACCTTGGAAGATAAAACCTTGAATGTAATACGGGAGATATCATACAATGAGAATCCAAAGTGTACCATGGTTCATCCCTGTACCTCAAACAGCTTTTATGAGAAACAGAAAGAAAAGAAACCTTAAATATCGAGCTGTTACACTGACCTTAAGAATAAGGCCTGAAATACGCAATGCAACACATCTTCGTTTAACAGTATACCAAACTATATCTTAAACATCTAAGTTAGAAAGCAGAAGTGCAACTGAAATTTAAAATACTGACCTATTACCTTGGGCTTAACGATAGGACTTCCAATGTGGCATATATGACACTAATTTATGTGATGAAATACAGCTATAAGTTTCATCCCTTCCTCTCTAATGCCTGTAAAATTACTGATTGGAAAGTAAAGGGTTATGAAAAAACTCAACATATAATACCATGACACTGATCTTGAAGGCAAGACCATCAATGTGGTACATAGAACATCTACTAATGATGACAAACAAGTATGAGTTACATCCCTTAATCTCCAACAGCTCCCAAGTTATGGAGTGGAAAAGGAAGCATGATGGAATATAAAATATGGAGCCATGACCTTGTCCTTGAAGACAGGACCTTCAACGTGGTACACAACAAATCTTCTAATTACTATTTACAAGGTAAGTTAAGTTTCATTCTAAATCAAATGGCTTTAAAATTACAGAGCTGAAGGAAAAATGTGATGAAAATATAAAATACTGAACCATGACATTCACTTTGAAGATACTAATCCCATTGTAGCATGTGACACACCTTTAAGTGATGATGTACAAGTATACCAAATTTCAATCCCTAATTTTAAAGAGTGTGACATTAACCCTGACAATCGGTGTGCCAATGTGGTATGTGACACATCATGTAGTAATGATGTACAAGTATGCCATGCCTCATCCCTTAATCTCAAATACAGTAAAAGGAAAAGTGATGGGAGATAGAAAATATGGAGCTATAACCTTGACTTTGAAAAGAGGACCCCCCAATGTGGTATGAAACACAACTCCCAGTGATGATGTACAAGTATGCCAAGTGTTATCCCATAATCTCAAATGACTTTAAAGTTATAGAGTGGAAAAACAAGTGGGTGGATGGATGGGTGGAGGGATGGATGTGCAGATATTATGTCCCCGCCTATTCTTTGAAAAGGAGATGGAAAATAAACTAAAAATTGGATTACAGAAATCAATGCAACATTGCCACCTCCAAAAATATCATGTTATTTATCTGTGGATATTTAAATTTACTGTATTTAGAGATATCTTCAAGTAAAAAATATCTATTCATCAAAACTGAACTGATAATAGTTTCAACAAACCCGAACTTAGACAATTTTCAGTCGTAAAGTGTCAAAAGTAACTGAAATTGATTATTACCTGTAATGAAACTCTGTTAATGAAAGCTAATTTCACCAGTCCTCAGAGATCTGCAACTGTGAATAACAGAATACACTGTACCTCCACTAAGCATGAATTCATTATTACTTACTCGATCTCCTTTCTCTGGCTGCACTGGTTCCAGGTGTTCACAGGCTATATTCACCACCTTATCTTCATTAGGGATATACACTGAGCACATACCTCCCTGGGACACAATGAAAAGAAATCAGAACATGACATGTACAAGATAATGCAGTGGTTCTTACCGTTTTGGGTGGTGACCCAGATTAGGCTTGCAGTGTTAGCATTGTGACCTTCCATCCATCAAATGCTAAAAAACCACTGGGTAGGAAATTTCTGATTATTAAGGTAGATCTTGGTGACCCTCTCAAAAAGCATGGCAACCCCATTTTGGGTCACAACCCACAGGTTAAGAACCACTGCCATAATGAGTGAAAAAGGAAACCTAATTCCTGGAAAGAAGAAAATAATATAGAGGAAATTTAATGAGATTGAGCTTGCTTACTATGCATAGTAAATTAAATTCTGGATGGAATTCCAAAATTATTATCATTTGCACCTTGATTAAAATATTTATTCTAACATGCTCACACATGCCAATACAAACAGGCTAACCAAATGAAGAGACACATGTTAAATTCTGCATATGATTTGAGCATTACAGACCCTATTATATATGACACTCCAACCAGATTTACTTCCCTTTGGCCACTGAGTGGCACTACATGTGTCCACCACAAAGGTATTGATTATGGTACTAATTATAAACATGCTTGACCAAAGAAAGATAGAAAGAAAACGAGGAAACACTGTAAATGTTCCTGTATTTCTTAATTACTATGAATAAACTTAGTTCTGCACAAGTTTTATCCATGACATCATTATCCATTAAGTTTCTTTGTACATATTTTTGAACAAGTAATCATGTATGACAAGCAGCAATAACCTAACTGTCCCTTAATTTAAATGAAACCTGGAAATTTGTATTAAGTTTTAAAATGTTAACAAATGATTTTTCCATGAAAATTTAGTTTTTATGTGGAAACCATTTGTTTTCTTTAAGTCAGTGACCCTGACCTTTTGATCCCAAAATCAATATGATTCATCTCAAGTGCAAGCTATCAATAAACTTTGGTAACTGTAGATGGTGGATTAAAGTTATTGTGCAGAAATGAAATTGGCAACAGATGGATGGATGGATGATTATCAGCCTTATGACAAGCATATAAAAAGAATAGCAAATAATGAAAACACTTGTGATACCAACAACTATATAATCCTATCTCTCCATTTTAATGAAAATCTATATATTTAATTAGTAATCAAAATTAGTATCATGATTAAAATAAACAAAATTTTAAAAAAGTGCTGTTTCTTCCCAACAGTTATTTGCACAATAAACTTGTAAAAAATAGGCCAATATTTCAAAGTTTTATATAAATAAATTACAAATAACACTGACAGTCAATGTGTACAAATAGTTTTTATAGTACTGACTGCTGAGCAATATCAGCACCATAATAACAGAAGGTCATATGATGTGAACATAGCCAAACCCTTTAAAATCATTATGCTTCTAGTATCATTTAAATAAGTCTTTGGTACGACTTGGCCAGGGTCTGAACCTGTGACCTTCCACATCCGAGGTGGATGCTCTAACCACTTAGGCCACCAGAACGGTCAATTTTCAAGTGTAGATTACTCACTCTTTTTCATAAAGTTAATTTTTTCGGGCATAAGTATGATTTGCAAAGTGAAACAATGACATGTACCTGGTCTAAATATAGCTAGAGTCTGCACTGAGGGAGTGACTTGGTCTATCTGAAGTCTCTGATCTGCATGTGACAACCTGTCACAAATATAATCTACTGGACACAATGTTCCTTTCAAAAATTGTTTCCTTGTTAAGTGAGTGTATCTTTTAAATAGGCCATTTTCTTGAGTGGCTGCTATCCTGACAATGGGTATTGTCGCAAATGCCATAAAATTTAATACAACCCTTTAAGTAAATGTTTTGTTAATGGGTTCATGTGCTTTAAACATTATATTGCATAACTTTCAAAACATTTTAGCACCAAATCTTAGCAAGGCTGATGGAATAAGGATTCCATAGACTGCAATGTCTCGTACGCTCAGCTGCTATGTTATGTAAGAACAATGAAAGAAACTGAGCCTAATGCAAAACATTAATGTAAGTCACAGGAGCAGGCAAAGTTGGTCCCTGTGACCTCCTTTTTGTCTGTGATAAACAGTACCTTTCATGATGAATACTCCAATCAAGTTTGAAGACTATACATACAATATCATCAAAGAAACTGAGCTAATTTCAAAAATTTAATTCTGACATTTGCACCAACAACAATTCCATCTGAAATTTGATAGCTATGTCTTGCTGTAAACACTGGTGAAACAAAAATCTATACTATCTGCTGACATAAGGGAGACAATAAATATTGCATATATACTTACAGTGACACTCTTGATAATTCCTGTCTGAAATATCAGGTTGTGATCATCATGAGTCTCTTTTATTTTCACCTCTATATCCATTGTGTGCCAATCTGATAGTGAGTGGTCCATGGCAGCTCCTGGAGTCTGGGGAGTGAATGGTGCCCCTGGGGTCATGGGACTGTAACCATAACCACTAGGGGAGGGGGAAGGTTGGTATCCTAGTGGACTAGGAGAAGAGCTACCCATTCCAGGACTATTTGCTGGAAAATGGAGGAAATCATGTATATTCATTTTTATTAAATGGTATCTTTATTGTTTGACGGAGAGAGAGATGGAGGAAATCATGTAAATTCATTTTTATTAAATAGTATCTTTATTTCTTTTTTGAGAGAGAGAGAGAGAGAGAAGGAAACATTGGGAGACAAAGCTTTAAAATGAAATGCAGAGTGAGAAATCAAAGTTGTTAAAATATAAATAAAAAGTGGAATCCAATACAACAAAAAGGGAATTTCAAATCAAAGTACTTATTCAAGTCCAAGTTTTAACATAGAATTGATGTGTATATCAATTCTTGAAACAAATATTTTTTTTAATTGAACAATTTTAAATGGCCATCTGAGGTTTATCATACAAGGATTCTATATATATATGGATTTCTACATTAAAAACCCACAAACAAACAAACTAGAAGTCTGCTATAAAATTGCACAATTCCAATGCTTTTTTTAGAGATCACTATCCCTCCTTGCACATTATCCAAATTCCAAGACTCCTGTGTGCCTAAGCAGACAACCTCCAATCATATTGTCAAGTGGGAAGTATCCATCTTAAAATGGTGCAGGAGGAGCAGCACAACAACATTATGCATGCATACACACTGGATAAGCAGAATTACATAATACCCATCATTTCTTTGAAAAGGGCAGGGTATGGTGAATTCCTTATGAAATTTCTATGCTAGCTAATGAATGCAGCCTTGCATTTCAAACAGGAAGCCCATGCTTGTGGACTAGTTCATCCCTTATTTTTAAAAATTCTGACAAATATTTACTATGAATAATCTATGTATTATAATGTGCCCATCCCATACACTTTGAAAATTATAAGGTTGGCCCTCCAGGTCTATCATTGGAGAAATACTGTACTTTGGATACTGTACCTGATAATATTTCTATCAAAAAATGTGTTTAAAGAGGATCTGCTCAGAAAAAGGAATTCAGGAAATACTATGAGTAGCATGAAAACTATGATACAATATATTCTTTCTGTATACAAAGTTTAAAAAAAAAATTAGAACATAAAAATTTACAACATAATGAGACATGGCCAGATCACAAAACTTTTCTTTTGTTTACATCATGCAGTACTGATATCTTAGATTTGACTTAAGCTTCTGTTACTACTAATGAAGCATCTCCAAATTAAGTCAGTTCTCTGCTGGCAAAGGTGTTTCAGAAACTAAGCAAAACATAGGAAATGGTACAAAGACTGATGACATCCTGTTACTGACATGGAAAATTAAAATTTTTCTAAACCTATGTGTATACAGACAAGACAAACAAAGGAACATTGTCTTCTTAAACGTGAATGTCATCCCCTACCTTGATATCCTGCAGGTGACTGTCCATATGGAGAGTATGAGCTCCCTGGAGTCTGTGGGGTGAATGGCCCCATGGGGCTGTGGGTGTCAGATGGTGATGGGGACTCATCAAATGGGAAGTCAAAATCATTAGATCTGCCCAGAGGTAAACATTATCAATTAAAACTATTTTGCAAGATCTGTAAGGTACATAAAAATTATTGTCACTGTTATAACTTTAAATCATAAACAAAGTATAACACATATAACAAAATCACATAGCAAGATATCTGATAAATATTCCATTTTCAAAGTTGTCTGATAAACAGAATCTCTACTGTTTACTCAACAGGCATGATACGTATGAAATACATTGAATAATAATCTATACAACTGATTGCAAGCGGCTCACGACATTATTCAAAACTAAAGACAATCATAAAAGATTTATATTTATTCCTTGAATTTATGAAATCTAAATGTACAGGTAAGAAAGCATCATGACTGCCTATCATAAGCTACACTGGAAGTCTGAGGTTTATTTTCATTGGCAGGTTCACAACATTAGTTAAATGTACATACTGACTGCTATAAAATGTTTCCACATTAGAAGATAATTCTTCAGTCAGTAATATAAACAACTTCTTCCAGGGCATGGGCTGGATAAACGATTTTTAAAGTCACACCCTATGATGCAAATAAGCAAATAAAACCAGGCGATAGGTTGCACATTCATGGCCTAGAGATACAAATTCTTACAAAAATATTAAATATTTATATCACTTTTTTGAAATGGTAATATGGCCATAAAAAAAATGGCATCTAATAATTTCATATTACAATTTCTTGCCCAAAAAATGTGAAAATACTATGTTACTCTTCATTCTCTAGAAAAAACTAGGAGGTAGGCAAATTTTGTTGTCTAAAACCCTAATGTAATAGATTGTTGCCTAAAAATTAACCTATACTTGCACTTTTGTCAAAACTACATCATGTTATAATATGCAGTCTGATACATTCTTGTGTGAAAATTATCGTTAAGATTGATTGTACTTCATACCTGGAAGGGGTGTTAGTATTGGAAGGATCCCAAGCACTACTTCCTCCTGCTGGGGTACGACTCCCTGGTTCATAGCTTGGGGTCTGACTGCCATAATGTGGTGTCCTGCTTCCATCATGGAGTGGTGTCTGTGAACCATACATTGGTGTTCTTCCCCCAGCATATGATGGTGTCTGTGATCCTTGGACAGGAGTTCGTCCAGGAGTGACTGTCAAACTGCCCACTCTTTGTCCTCTGTTGTGAAAGATGAATCCATAATATTTCATGTCATAATTGAAGCCATTTCATATTTTTACTCCTGAGTGATTAACTACTTCTATACTCATTTTATGTTGTAAAATTATTCAAGCACTGATTTCTTGGCATTCCATAGTTACAATAAATGTGACTTTCATAAGAATTTGTAGTCGGATTTAAAGCTCAAATTAACTTCACTCATCTTCAAATACAAAGCACACATTTAATACATTCCATGACATGTTATAATAGATCATTATATCGTGTGCTAAAATTTGTTTACTAACACAAAGACAAATCTATGAACAGGTACAATTTAGAAAGCAACATTCCAATAATATGAAAACTCCTCAATCAGGTGAAATTTAAGAGAAGATACTGAAAGTATTTCATGTTTGAGTCTTTCAGTTAATTATATACAGTGATATCATTCACATCAAGTTCCAATTCAAAAATAAAAATTCATAAAATACAGGCTCATCTTTTTAGTTTCCATGGTGATAAATCTGTTTCAAGGAATAAATTTCACTCATCCCTTGGTGTTCACTATAAATTGGTTCTAATATGTATTTGTAACTCTAAATTTTCAGGATGATCACTCAAGAGCAGTGCTGTCCAACCCACAGCCCGTGGGCAATTTCAAAAGGCCCACCAGAGCTCGAGCAGCTATATAGTCATTGCTTTTCAGTTTTCTGCTGCGCCCCTTGGCTTCAAGAAAAACATTTTTCAGTGGCCCATGGTGTCAAAAAGGTTGGACAGCATGTTCAAGAGTATTTAACTTTCAAAAATATAATTTTACACAGTTATGGGTCCAAGCAATCCAAAAATCACAAAAACAAATATCTAAGGGTTGGCATGCATTTCTCTGCATTACTCCTGGTAATGGTCATTACTTAGAAATGTACTGTGTCATTTATTGCCCATAAATTAACAGTTAAAAAATACATAAAAATTTGCACAAACTGATGACCTTACAATCCTCTTATTAAATACACAAACAAAAGGGTATGCAGATGTGCGAATGAGTATACTTGTGATTGAAATTTTTAAAGCACAAGTTCATTTTTTTCATAATGACATATTTACTGTGATTATATTTGATTCCACAACAGAAAGCCTATCCGAGAAATTTATGGCAAGTCATAAATTGCTAAAGATTTTCATATGTCTTGTATACTACTGTCCACTACCTTCAATGTGGGTTTTTTCCTTGGGAAGGGCTTTCCTTATCAGCCATGAGGCTGGTGATTTACCTGGCTACTTTTACTTTACACCCAATTACATTTTTAAACCCACTGTATCCCGTTGGGGAAGACCCCCCAAACACACCACCTACTGAGGCAACTCACACTCCAACTTTAAATCTAATGTAAGGCCCTGCATGGCAGTTGTTAATATTGTGAATTTTTCATTTTTCTTATTTTAACAGAGACAAAAGTTGCAACTACATCATTTTATAGCCAGCCTCTCATGGCGCCAAGATACACTTAGATAAAAGCGGACATATTATTGGTGTTGTAATGATCACATCATTTCAAACTGCACAGTAAGTTTTATTTTACAAAAGCTGGATTACCCTAACAAGACAAAATACTAACGTGCGATTTGCCAGACGACTCAGGTCGACAGAAATAGTTTTACAACTGGAATGAAGTTCCACTCTTGCTGTGGTTTCTGTGGCATCTTTGACAATACCAATGTAACCTATCATAAACAGAAAATTCATATCAATTAGCAAGTTGAATGAGGGTCAGAAAACAATTATGAAGATAAGACAGTGATTTAAGGAATTTATTGAACTGTAAGCCAATGATTATAGTCAGGAAGATATAAAATACCATTTCTGCTAGACAATTCATTCTGATCACTCTACATACACAGAGGGTCATTATTATGAAATAAATTATGTTGAGTAATAGTATCAGATGCATGTACAAATTTATGGTATTTTTCTGACATTTAAAAAATTATATGAAAACAAGTTTGCAATTTTTGTTGTACATAATAAATTATAAGACACTGCTAGTCAGTATGTCAAAATGTAACCAGAGATTTTTTACGTCATGCATGTAACTCAACCACTTTTAAGGGTACTAATTTTCAACTCTTTAGATACTCTAATGAATAATAATGTTTATTACTATAAATCTATAGTAGTTTTGGTACATGAAGGCAACTTCACAGAATCTCTCTAACCAAATAAATACTTACCTTTGAATGGTCCCTGTATGATACTGACAGTTTGCCCAATAAGGCCCCTATCCCTTCGGGTGCCTCCACCTCCCCTACCCCGTCCTGGGGTTGTTCCTCCACTGCTGGGATGGGAAGGGCTTGCTAGTCTTGGAGACATGAATGGTAAACTGCTGCTCATTGGAGCAGCATTTGAGGTCTATTGAAACGGTAAAAGGTAAGAAAAGTAACATCTTTTAGTCTTTATTAGTAAGTAACTGACATTTGTAAGATTTCTGCACTACATATTGCATCCTAAATTGTATATCTGCTTGCTGACATTTCTTCTTCTAAACTTTATCTTTTCTGGAAACACTTATTCCTTGCTATAATGAACCTCTCTCTATATAAATTTTTGCGTATTAGAACACTTACCATGATCCCAAAAATACTTAAGTGTGATTATCAGTCAGTAAAAATACTGCAAATATAGAATAATCATCAACAAATAAAAGTAATAATAATCAACTGATAAGGCCTTGGAAATGCCAGTGTTAGTGAGGGCATTATGTATAAATTTCTTTCAACTCATATATAATAAGCTTCAACCACTTAAAAGTAGAATTAACTGTTCTCATTACAAGCCACAGCCAGCTTAAAAACCCATGAAAAATAATGTTGTAGCCATATAATTTTACAACCATGTAACATTTACAACGTTACACCGACCCTGCCTACTTCAGGCTACTTAAAAAAATGAGAAAGCTCAGTGCAAAAATTATATGAAATATGGAGAACAACAACGCTTACCTTAGATCCACCTGCAAGAACAAGATGTCTCGTGCGGCATACAAAGTAACCACCATTGTCAGTCATCATTCTGGACATGAGGAAAGCAAAACTTCTGTACAAGTGTTTGATCTCTCCTGATCTGCCCTGAGGAAATAAACACATGTGTGCACAGTTTATATTAAGGGTAAATACACCGAAGTATCAGTCTTGCTGGAAATGGATTTAGTTATATCCAGTGCATATGCAGTAGGATACAGACAAGGCAGTGGATATAGTGTGTTATGTCATATATTTTGGGCCAGAAATGAAATGACAGATAAAGATACGCTATAAACATTACATTACTGACAATAACAGAAACAAACACAGGTGTATGTACTTTTTATGAAGTAAAGTGTCAGCCCTGGATGACATCACTAATGTTGTCTATAGTGAATATATAGGAAACAAAGATGACATCATTAATTTCTTCTATAGTAAATATACAGGGGGAAAAGACAACATCCCTCTAATGTTGTGCAAGGTGAATATGCAGGAAAAAAGATGACATAACTAGGTTGTCTATAGTAAATATGTAGGCAACAAATGATGACATTAATATTTCCATAGTGAATATGCTGGGAAATTGAAGCAATTAGCTTGTCCATGTATGAAACCAACTACTCTGCTTAATGTACTTTTCAGTAATATGGGATGTTCCTTTTATTTTCAACTGAAAAGAGTTGAACACCACAAATTTATTGTATCCCTAACCACCAACAGAAAACATAAGTTCTGAATAAAAATTTTCATAAAAGGTCTACACTTATTCCAAAAATGAATATATATGCTCATGCTCCAGATGTGTTTAGATTTGCCCATCATACATGTCTATAAAAAACTGTTAGTTACCAGGGGCTCACAAGATACCATTACTTCTGTGGCCCAAGTCAGCTTCTTTAAAAGTGTTGATGTAACCATAGAAAATTCTCACAGCGACAGATGTTTTGTTGTGTAATGCAGTTAAATCCCATGATGCAAGTAAAATGCACCCTTTTTTAGCATTATATTATAAAAGGTGATGGAATTTACATCAAAATAAGAGTGCACATACATCTATAAGTAATTTTCAAAATCATAGAAAGGGTCACGCAGCAAGTTGGTTTTGATGTGTGAAATATATTCATCTTAGAATGCAACATCAATCGGTACCAAATGGTATAAAGGTACTGTAATTTGAAAAAGTTAATAATTAAGTAAATAATTTTTTAAAATTCAATTCTAGAAAGAAATTCAGTGACCCAGTTATACTGCACCACACATGCTCATCCCAACATGCATGCTAATGTCTAAAATGTGATGTTAATAGAAGTACATTAAAATCTGTCTTGAACAATATCTGCTATTAGCAACCACTTGTAATTTATGATCACAATCTTCATGCACGGATTAATTTTATTATATAAATACAATGTCATAAGCGATGACTGCGGAATGTGACCAGCAACCACAATTTTTATTAAAAAAAACACAAGTGTCAATACTGCTACATACGATCATGTTGCCAAAAATTAGATTTTTATTTAATACTGTGCAACCACAGCCACTTAAAAGGGTCTGCAGGCAAGTGCATACCTTTCTGAACAACACTGCTATGAAAACTGCATTGCAAACACCGAGTTAACCACTAACACTTAAATAGTAAAGACTGTTCTGAACAAAACAAAAAAGTTAAGGCTGGCTACCAGTTTTCTAAATCTACAGGCAGTTTCATTTGTTATAGATCATAACCTTACCAAGTTTATACAACTAACTGCTTCTGTAGTGCCATCATGATTAACTTTTCCTCCTTGAAAGGGAATAGTCACAGACATAACAAAATCAATTCCAAGGTTCATATTGTTCTTTATCTTCCGTGAAAACCCACACAATGCCAATAATGTAATAGAGATTTCTTCTTAAAAGGCTTCATTGTAGCTGTCGACCACATCGTTTGTCTTTGGAATTAATCCACAATGCCTCAGCTGAATGAAATGTATCTTTGTCTTTAATACTAGTAAGTGATTATTGTTTTCCAAATTGGATTTTCATTGTAAAGGTTTATATTGTTTGCGGCTTTTATAATGTTACACAGTGATTAAAACCCACACAACAAACCATCACTGTTCTGCAGCTGGTTACAGCCTTTGTTTATTGACTTAATCTCTTTATATCATCAGTGAATTATGCCTTTGACTTTTGTCTCAAAAAACTTAATTAATGCAACTACTGGATTATCGCACTTCTTTGCTAAAGTAAATTTGAGTAAATTATGTTCTCCAACAATATTTACCTCACCACATTAAAAATTGGGGTTACTTGCTGCTACCTCAGAATCCAGTCCTCCCTGAAAGATGTCTTTCTGTTTGAAGATCATATAAATGAACAGAATCAACTCTTACAAGTTAATTCCCCTTGTGCCTGCAAGGTGGCCACTAGCATCCCAGATGTAACCAGTTTAAGCACAAGTGAAACTTTTATCAGGATGAGGAAAGATGTGAGGGAATTTTGTGATTGTGTAAGTTTCACTGGAGAAACATAATTCACTAAAATGACTGTACCATGTCTTGAATTGAGACATTACCTTCGAAGGCCGTGGAAAACTGCTTGTATTTCAAAAGCTGAAACCTTCATTAGTTGTACATGATCCTGTGAGAGTTCAGAGTACACAGATTTAATAACTCCATTAGCTAAACTTGAGTGGTTGGGGGATATTTCTTGCTTTCCTGCCTTCAATGGTGAGAATGCCTTTTAAAACCACTGTGACTATTCTCTGTATGCCTCTATAGTAAAAGTCACATGGGTCATGTATCTGCATTTACTCAATTTAAATTAAATATAAATTAATCTTTTAATATTTAATACTAATTTTCTTTACCAGTCTATTCAATCCTGATTACTGAATACTCTGCTCTGCTCTGTCCCTTAACTGTCATCAAGAAACTTCCAGACGAAAATTATCGATCTCTATGGTCTTTAACAATGGTGGCCATGAACTCAATTTTGGTCAAGAAAAGAGCAAGTCAAGTGGAATCGTCACAATACAGGGTAGTACGAATTTGTTTATCAATATACGTAACATTCATTGTGACATCACAGCACACGACATTCAATCCGGATTGTACTGGATCACACCTATAGGTTAATTTTGTCCAAAAATGTCTGTGTTCTTTAACAATGATTTTGCTGTATGTACTTTTTGGGGCATCAAAATAATGACCTTCCAAAGAAATGTGGATGTATAAGAATCTAAATAAAGTGAATACTTGCCACTTAAAGGTATGAAAAATCAAATTTCAAAAAATTACACTCATTACTGAAATATTCAGTGTTGAATGCTTCATGGCCCTTGTGACTTTTGCAGTAATCAAATATATGATACACAAGGTCATTAGGGCATTTGCCATCACGTGGTGAGCAGCCTAATGGGTTACCTTGGTAATATAGCCAACTGAATGCCAGTTATGGTCACTTATGATCTTTTTGGCAAGGCAAAAGATCGCCAGTGATGCCAGATCATATAGGAACGAAGTCTACACAATGTTCCAAACACTGACGTGGCGTTAAACACTTGTTTGTCCACTTTATAAAAGAGTGCAGCAGACATACTGAAGGTGATAATATCTTTGTCTTAGCTAGGTACATCCAATAATACACATCAGTATGTGATTTGTACCAGAAGTGAGAAAGATGCATTCAGATGACTCACTACAATGTAAAGAAGGCTCTTGAGTTATCAGTCATAACCTTTTATCTGACAGATGCTCAGTAATATCTACAATCATGACAACTGTGGTAAGATAATGAACAAGAGATGATCATCATCACTGTCTGATGAATCATGAAAAGTCCATGCTGGTCTGAGCAACTCTGTTTTGGTTCACAGCACAAATTCAACAATTTAAGTTCAATGTCAAAAGGTGTAGATGTTGAGCTGTAACAGCCTAGAAAGAAGGTCATGGCAACCCGGTTATGGTGCACGACAAATTCATCATCAGATGCACCCTCAATATAAGCATGGTGGCAACACTGATGAAAATGTACTGGCCCAGACACAATTTTTTTAATAGAAATCTTAAAAGCAGGTCACACAATCTTAGTGCACAACACATATTCATTCCAAGATGCACCCATAGTACAAGCTGAATGTCCAAAGGTGATATAATATAGCAGGCACATCACAGACAAGGAGGACAGAAGGATAGGCAGATGCACAGAAAGATTTGGCTTTGCTGTTTTAAGGCAAAGCAACACTTTCAAGGTTATAACTTGCTGAATCAAATATAATATAGTGTCTAGCTCAAGAACGCACCACAGAAGCTGATCCATGTTGCTTCAATGGTCATTATCACACCTGTACCATGCTGGTCAAGTATCCAACACCTTAAACACCGAGTCACCATGGCTCTGGATCAACTGAAACTTATATACTACCTTTATTAGGTGGGGATATAAAAACTTACTGAGTGAGGTCCATCTATGACTTTGACCACATCTCTGACTTGGATGTTGTTGTTTTCGGAGTCCAGTGCAACAGCATTTCTTGTGTCCTTCTTTCTTGTGATAGACTGTGGCTTCACATTCACTACCTAAAAGCAAACATTAACAACTGAGATGTATAAAGACAGTTGCTGGGATTCTTTTTGTGAGATGTCTTTGTGGAGTTAAAAATGCTCCTTAAGTATGCTGTATGGTATGATTTGATAATAAAGATTTAACATTGTTGATAATTACAGCACTTCAGGCAAGATAACAAATGGTTCCCTATTTCAATACATGGTTTCATTAGCCCATTTGATTTAGTTCAAGGATTTTTCAACAAGTTTTGAAAAATTTCCTTACATTTTCAGTGAGTATTTTTCTTTAGGATATTGAACTTTCTCTGTAAGTTACTTTGTAACTATAGGTAAAAAAGCAGAACAAAAAATACATAACTAATCCGTACAGCAAAGGGATGCTACTCTATTAAACTACCTGTATCATGCATCTTATGATCAGCCCTATGTATTCCTTTAGAAAAATGGAAAAATAAAAAATGTTTTTAAAAAACTCAAGGACATTTTATTTTCAAAATTGAAGGAGTTTTCATGGCAACCTATCATATTCAAGGATTTTCATGGTAACCACTCCAATTCAAGGATTTTCATGTACATATGAACTACTCAAAATAAAATATTTCATGAGCATGCAAAATAACCCCTTTTTGGCAATCAACAACTTAAAAATTATTTAGCTCATTGAAAAAAAATTAAAATTTTTTTTTCATTCTATTACCCTCATCAGACCCTATTACAATTACCTTGAAAACACTATTTTATAGATAAATACTAATATCATAAAAATTATGGTAAGAAAAACATTGATCATGGTGATGATGTCGACAAACCATCATGCATAATGATCCTAATAACTTAACAGGCTTCAACAGTTCTCCACAACATTGGATATTGCAGATATGGAATGATGTGACAGCAATGCTTTCCATTTACTATCCAAGAAGACATCTTCCTTTACCTTGTTATGCATGCTCAGCACTTGGAAATTCTCCTTTTCTAAACGTACAACAACACCAACTGTCTGTGGGCTGGAATGTAAGAAGAAATATTCATCCAGTAAGATGACTACTTTACAACCTCAATAAAACAAACAAATTTATTTTACTTCAAACATTTCAGGTGACAAAACTTAACATTTTAAGTTTTTCCCTCATAAAAAGTAGTATTGAATACAGTTAAACTATTGGAAATAAAGCTTTCTGTTTTAATTGTCAAAATTCAATACAGTTGTTGATATTGCTAAAGGTAAATAACAAACAACATTTAACAGTAGGCCAAGGCGGGACTTATGTTACATGTTTAGGTTATAATAAACACTAACAAAAGAAAGAGTGAAAACAACAACCTTTGAAAAATTTAACAATTAATTTATTTCCCTAGAAAAATACAGTGTAAAAATGAAAAAATAAGAACTTACGGTTTTAGGAATCAAATACAAAAAATAATCCGAGAATAATTCATGAATTAAATTTCAGAAGTCCTAGTAATGAAATGTTCTAATAAATTCAAGTTCGAGTCCCCATGAAAAATCCAAACTGGAAGGTGATGACGTTTACTGTAGTCAGTATAGCGCTGAAGTGTTCACAGTTCTTTGTGAACCGCATAAAATAATATTCTGGTATTTGAATTTGGAATAAAATTTAAAGAAATATTCTTTGTCTAAAAATTCTATGTGCGCACTCAAAATATTTCCAGGAAAAAGAATTACTCTTTTAGAATCCAAATAATTCAAATAAAAATTAAAATCTAACTCCAAACTGGCACAACGAAACACTTTCCAGGGTCCAAAGTAAAAGTCCAAACTGAGATTATTTCTCTACAGACAAAGGTTAAACAGTCAAAGAATGCGCAAAAATAGATACCCGTATGAGGATCATGTGATCACATTCCAGAACAGTTTAGAAGCTATTTACAAGTCTCAGGTCACGTATTCCAGGACAGCCTCGATTTCACTATTATCATTCACACATTAAGAATAAATTAAAAAAGTTGTTTACTTGATTCTCAATCAAGGCCAGGAACTAGGTCAGCAAAAAGATACAAAGTTCTATTTTAAGGTGTTTTCAACTGAACAGTCAGGTCAAACTAATTTCTGGAAAATATCAAATTCCTAGTAAACAAAATTACATTACTTTGACATGTAATGAAATTAAAATAAAAAGATTTTAAAACTTACAAATAATTAAATTAAATCAAATATAAATTAAATCAAATAAACATAACACTGAAACATATAACCAAGATAACTGATATGGTTCATGTATTGAAACTGAAAATGGGGAAGTAACGGTTGGAACAATTAACTATGATATTCTCTATTACTGTTGGTGTCACTTGTGTTCTTTTTGACAACCATATACTGGTATATAGGATCACTTTCTCAGTAAGAGAAGTCCATGCCATTTAATCATTTATGAAACCAGCATTGACCCCACTGGCTCTCTCTGTTCCCTGGGAATTACAACAGGAGGTTAGGGTTAGTTAATGTAGTCAGCATGGCATCCAGAAGAGTGACAGTTTTAGATATTTCAATTGCTGTAGAGCACTCATCCATTTTGAAAAGACTGTGTTGCAGCACTTTCTTCTGATAATTAATTTTTACAGCCTGAATTATCCCTGCATCACAAAGTTGTAGTTTTGATGTTGTATTTGGGGGCAAAAAGACCAATTTAACATAGCTGAACTGAACATCTGGGTGTGTACTGCAGGTGTCCATGATAGCTAAAATGTTTTTATTTTTCCTCTTCATTTTATTATTGACTGTTGCAAGCCAGTTATGAAAGATGTCCGATATCATCCAAGCCATTTACTGGATTCATAGGCAACACCCAAAGATTTGACACTGAATGACTTAAAACATCTTGGGTTGCGTGACTTGCCCATAATTAAGGGGTCCAGTTTTTCTCCTGTTGCACTACATGCTAACAATAGTGTCAACCTCTCCTTTGTTTTTATCCCACCTTCGCGAATATCATCTTTCTGCACTTTTGAGCTGTCTGGCAGTCCTCTGTAAAAGAGTCCTGTTTCATCAGCATTAAAAATATCACAAAGGTTACACCCTTCAGTGACAGATGGTAGTCCTTTTTTCCAGTTATCAACTGTCTGTAAATTCGCATCAGCTGATTGTCCACTGAGCACACTAGCTGTAATATTGTATCTATCTTTGAAGTTCTCCAGCCACGCATTAAATGCAACAAAGTTATTACAATTCAGTTCTGCTGAGACAGTAATTGCCTTTTCTTGAATCAGCTTTCTACTTACTGGTATGTTTTTAATCTTGGCAACACAAAACCACTCCATACTTACTTGTTTTCATTTCTTTCAATTACATTAATTCTTTCCTAGTTTAAGATTTTTGTCTTTTTCATTGTAGGTTCTGCCATTGTTATTAAGGTGTTGATGTAATAATGACTACATGTATTTTGGTTTCAGCAGGTTTTGGGGAAATGTGTAATAAATATATATGGACCAATGAATGATGTTGTTGTTGTTGTTGTGGGGTTTAACGCCATTTTTTCAGCACGATAGGCTATACATGGCGGCCAGTATTAATGGTGGAGGAAGAACCCGGAAAACCCCGGAAAGAACCACCGACCCACGAGAAGCTACTGGCAAGCTTTCTCACATGCCCAACCAATGAATGAAACTGAAAGACATGATTAACTCATCAAGAAACAATTAACTTTGAGACGAGGTTAATTCATTAGCATTGTAGCTAGATAAACATAGGTTGCAACCATGTGCACCAGCATATTCAGGTGGTGGCTTGGTGAAACACTTTAACAAAAGTAAAAGAAAAAAACCCAAAACAACCCTTTAGCAATCACAATCAATCTGGAAATAATTCTCACTTACTAGTATTGTAGACAAAGAACTCATTCACCCCTAGGCATTACCGATTAATTGGAAAGACAAACAATGTACTCGACCACTACCATGAAGCCTTTCAAAAGATTTCACCCGCATTGTGTCGGTTTTCACA
Organism: Sinohyriopsis cumingii; assembly: GCA_028554795.2. Taxonomy (NCBI): domain Eukaryota; kingdom Metazoa; phylum Mollusca; class Bivalvia; order Unionida; family Unionidae; genus Sinohyriopsis; species Sinohyriopsis cumingii. The sequence goes on from JAPYKE020000441.1 coordinate 285,157, forward strand.
AATAGTATTTTAAAAAATACAAACCTTTAACTTGACTATGTATATACATGATTATTCCCTTTGATGAAAGAAAAGTTAATCTTACTGGGTATTCACATCACTTCCGCACTACAATGGCGGTTAGTGACATGTACTTTAGTTGGGTTTACAACATTTTACAAATGACTTTATATGTTTGACTTGTAAATTTCAGAGAACCAGTAGCTAGCCAATGTTTTTATATTAATTATTAGAACAATCTTTACTATTTATGTGGTCGTGGTTACAAAGGATTATACAATGGTTAGTGTTGTTCATCTCTGTTTTCACAATATGGTTGTTCAACTGCAGTATTATTTAATCTGCACTTTGTATGCATACTACACGTGTCCTAAGCTATCGTGTTTACAAAGGATTAAGTCAAGGTCAGTGGTGTTGGTCTGTTTTGACCATGTGGTCGCTGGTCGCATTCTGCAGGTGGACACTCATGACAGAGCATTGATATAATAAAATTGATCCATGCATTATGACTGTGGTAATAAATAACAGGTAGTCATTCATGGCAAGGTTGCTGATAACAGGTTTTACTGTATTCCTAACATATTGTGATTGGGAATGTATTCAAAGGAGAAACAAAAAGACAAGAGCTATCTAATGGCAGTTCACAAAGCTGGAAGAAGTGGTGACCAGAAACAAAAACGCCATAAATTAGTATTTGCCCAAGTAGACAGAAAATGAACTGGAAATTAGCACTCACAATTTTGAGAGGGATGAATGATTTTACATGGTCTTTCAGAAAATTATTGAACATATTCATCATTCAACTTTAATAATAATTTGGGAAGAAATGCAGCTTAAAAATCAGACACTTACTCCAAATGTACCAAGTCTCCAAACTGGAATTGTCCCAAGGAATCTACTCCTGTGGCCATGTCTGTACATAGCTGTAAATCTTTAGGAAGAACTTTCAGCTGAAAAATTAAAACAATGAACAAATGGATTACTCGTGATGAATTATTTCTCACCAACATACAGCAAATACCTCAAAATATCTATTTAAATGATTATACTGACTTATATAATACACACATTCAAATGCAAAGCAGGATCAATCTGTGTATTAATTTAGTGATGCTTAATAATGAATATCAGTATATTATGGAATTAACATGGAGATACCAATTTTTCCTAGTAAATGTCTCCTTTGAGAATACTTAGCTAAAGGAAGCTAAAACTTGTCTGCCGACCTATGCGGCTGTCAGGCAGAGTGGTTCTTAGACTTCGCTGCCATGTCTTAACCTAAGGGGAGATCTTGGCAGCAAAGTCTAAGAACCTCTTAGTTACTACAGGAGCAGAAGGCATGCTCTCTATGGATGTAACTGTGGGGAGGCCAGTAGGGTGTATATGTATTATGATTCGGAAGTATTCTCGAGAAAACATTTTTTACTAGAAAAAACTGGTTTCTTCTTTAAATATGTTACCCAATCATAATACCTGAGGTGAACAGGTAAGAGGTCGAGGGAGGTACATCCCCTTATCTGAGAGATAATACCTCCATTCTGTAAGGTATGTGAGACAGCTTTTAGGTAACCTGACAGGAGGGGATCCCCCCTTCCCAATCCAGCAAAGACATGAAGCAGTGTCTTAAGAAGCTGTCGATCGACCTGGAAGGGTGACCTGTTGAGCTGCAGATATAGGTTCTACTGGATTGATTTGGACCCTTTGGGATGACATATCTTGGAGATAAAAGCTAGAAAATGTGGATTCTGATCTTCCCACAGCCTGAATGATGTCAGTTAGTGATCAGTTACAGTCAAATGCTAGGCTGGTGGCAACTGCTTTAACGTCATGAACCAAACTGCATAATAACTTCATTGAAGCCGTGGCTATTTCTCTATATTCTGAGCAAGTAACCCACTTAATCCAGGACAAGAGAGTCTGTGTTGATTTATCCTATTGTCCTGTCTTGAGAGGCAGAAAGAGGTTTATCTCCCTTGATGTAACAGCTCTGTTCTATTAAGGTACCACTTCAAAGCCCATTCTGGGTCTTGTAGTGTCCTTCAGCTGGTGTGTCCAGACAAGACAGAAGTTTCAAGATGAAAGTCTGGTTACCTGTGAGCCCAGAATCTTTCTTACTCCAACTGCAAGCCATTCACAAAGTTTGGTAACCACAGAAAGTTACAAATTGAGTTTTGCTGAATTGTTCTCCTCAGACATTTTTACATCACTTGTATCACCTATGTTATGTTACATGCATGTATCTGCATATAAAAAATGCTTTTCACTATCTGGTATGTTGTGCAAACAGCCATTTGCAGTACACAATAGTCAAACAATCTCATGTAATCTAGACCTGGTCATGAGGAAGCTTGATCATCACATTTGTGCGATAAAGTCAAACATCTTGAGGACCAAAAAATAATTTTTATTGCTGCAACTAGGTAGACAGGGTTGGTTGTATCCAGTTATTTCTAATGGACTGTTTCTTTTTTTTTGTCATTGGCTAGGTACAAGCAACATTCCACAAGCTCCCCAAAAATAATTACTTGTCATGGGCAACCACACTATTATAACTGTGGTACTCTGGGTTCAATACCAAGTGCTGGCATTAGAAGAATATTTAGTCCTGCATGACAAGATTGGTGATTTCCTCCACGTTATTCAATTCCCCTAGCTTCAAAAGCCACGATCTAAACAATCAAGTATACTTGATGAAACAGAAATGCCATGAGACCTGCATGATAGAGACAACAGACTTACCTCATGCATCGTGAGATCTGAGAAGAGCACCACCATATTTTCCTCCACTCGAACAATAAGACCAGTGTCCCCTTCATACCGTCCTGCTAATACTTTTACATGGTCACCCATTTTAAAGTGCTTCTTCAACTCATGGGCTGGAAACTCAAGAGGGTCCTTTAAAAGAAAATTATAATTACATCTGTGTTCCAATTAGAGAGATATGTGGAATACCCTTCCATTCTGCCCACAGCATCACCTACTCTTAGCTTAGCACTACTTGCCTGTCAACCAGATCAATGAAACTATCTCTTACAAGTATGTCATTATGTACTGACCTCACATATTTTCCAAGTTTATTTCAACCTAAATAAGAAATCAGTGTCACATTACTTCAAAAATAACATTAAAATTAGGATATCTTAACCAAGATTTCTCATTTCTCATCCATCTCCTATTCCACAGAAATGTATAACTAACATAATGTGTACAGTTTCCAATCATACACAATTCATTTCCAGTTTCTTCTGTTTGCATTAGAGTTAATACTGAAAAAAATAACACTGATTGAAAAAAATTCATCCATACATTTCCAAAAGCCTTCCATCTCAAGGATAATGAAGCTGCACTATTCCTTTCTCTCCAAACAAAACCAAAGACACAAAAAAATGCTTTAATTCTTTTATATATATCTCAATAAAATTTAAACTTAGATTGTAATGGCAGTTGAGAATTAACTGAATGTTGAATGGTATTTATGTGCTGTTTTGTTCACAAGTATCACAAAGAACATTCAAACACATATTGGACTCAAACCAACAGAAAACAATGGCAGAGACAAAGTCTGCAGAGCATAGCTAACTCGCATTGTTTGACATCATGTGCATTGTGTAGAAACTGACACCACATGACATCATGGAGATTTCCTGCAACATGGTACATGCAAATTCTAATTGATGCTTTATTTCAAAGCTTAACCGGTTTCCACAAATGGTTGGTAAAAATCAGTGTATTTATGAACTGAAATGTAGCAATATTTGAGAAATGTAGTATGCACCAATAGCTGTGAAATCTTTTATTCATATTTTAAACATTTTTTAATAACATCACTTTAATTGGTTATTTTATATGTTTTGGTTTACATTTATGTGATTTTACACTGCACTTATATTCATGATAATCTGACAACAGATGACATCAGAAATAACAAGAACATTTTTAGCACATTGCATCAATGACCAGCTGACTGGCCAATGACCAGCAATTTGCTTTAAATGATACTGTCTAATATTAAAGTTGTTCATTTCTATGAAAAGCCCTCCTATAACACAGTCCAGGATATAATGACCAACCTCAAGATACATCTACATGGATAAATCTCTTCACTGTAACAATAAAACACAGGCAAGAACCTGGGAAGGGATAAAATTCTTCTTTACAGCAGCATCATAAACTTTTATTTAGAACCTGGTTTGTAATGGATGAAAAACATAGTTTATTTGGTCCTAATGAAAATCATTTAGTTTATTTGGTCCTAATGAAAATCATTTACTTTATTTGGTCCTAATGAAAATCATTCAGTTTACTGGGTCCTAATATCTAGTCCCATATTATACATTCTATCCAGTAAGTTGCTGAATTCTTTGACATAAAACTGAAAATGAATCCACACTAGTGCAGCCAAAATGTTGTATAGTTAACTTTCAGGATCCCAGAATCACTACATTCTATTGATAACTTACTGTATTTTTTAAATACAAAATGTGCACATTTAACACTTCAATGGAAATGTTGCCATAACCATACAATTTTGTATCCATGTTCATACCATATATAACGTCATATTCTACAATACAATTTCTCTTACAGCTGAAAAAAACCCATTTTTATAAGGATTTCATTCATCATTTAAGCAAAATGTCCTTTAAGAATAAACAAACTTTTAAATGCACATATGATAACTTTTGACTGACTAGCATTGTGGGTGACACTCATGATAAAACTGGGGATGTAATTTCATGCATTGGCTATTTTATGAATTTACTTACAGTAAGGTCTTCATGTTTGGGCATCATGGTGATCTTGTTGCCATCAATACTGATGACCCTTCCCTGAAGATGTATCAATTCTCCTTCACAGACCTCAACCACATCTCCTGGCACAAAATTGTGGGTTATTTCCCCTGCAGACTTCTCCGGAACCACTTACATAATGTTAAGGACAACTTTCTGAGCCTGGATGGCAACGTGGTTGAGCAACCTGAAGTCCAACTGAACACTCTGATAACAGACATCATATTATTACAACTGTATTGCATGTGATGCACCTCTAAAGAAATTTACCATGTTTCTAAAGCTGCAGGCCTACCAATTCTAACAAGACCGTCTCAATACTGCAGTCAATATTTTGCCACTGTGACAGCCATATTTTCTTTTAAAACCACCTGGACAATGGGATGAATGTGTAAAATTTCTAAGAAATCCTCCAAATAGTTTAGAAGTAATGATAATAATCTAGTACTAATATACAAATGAACAACAGACAAAAAAAAAATCACATAAACTCTTTGGGTTTATAACACCCCACCCCCTGCAAAAAACGTGTTTCAAGAAACACATGCCATGAGACATGCTTGACCCAACATCAGCAGGAATATCACAGCAGCAAATACATTTCAAACAGGGTTTAAATTAGATGCAGAAAATTATAACCAGTTTTATACAATATTTTTTAATTCAATGTCCCCATCAAATGGCATAATCCAAATGTAGGAGTGGTACAACGCAATAGGTAAATGATAATGTGAAATTTAACATATGTTATGAACTGAATAAGACTCTAATGAAACAGTAATAATAAGAAACAAGAGTATCATGAATGGCACAATTTACACCTGCCCTATGATTAATAGACCTTAAGCAGATAACTGAATGTTTTGTGTACAAACCAACTTTCTTATTTTAGTCACTGACCATGAAGTTCAACTTTTTGATCCCCAAATCAACCTCTTCTTTACCCCAAGTGTAAGTCATCCACAAAAAAGTTTGGTCCAGATCTGTGACATATTTGCTTGTTTTGTTGATTTTAGTGGTATTTTAAACAATATTGGTAACATCATGCTGAGGAAATGGCAGCCAAATGCCTTTAATAAGGACACAATGAAACAGCCAACCTAGGTTATTCTGGGTGGGTACTGAACCTGTGTTCATGACACTGGATTACAGTCTGACAATCTACCAAATGAGCTTCCATGGCTCTCTCTGTGATGCCAATCTAATGTTACTGTGCCAATACAATAGTTATTCTTTCAGTCACAGCAGCCCTGGCCTTTGACCTTAAATCTCCAAATCAACTGATCTCTTTTTAACTTCAAGTGCAAGACACTAACAAAGTTTGCTAAAAAAGCTAGTTATTGTGCAGAAACCATACTGCTTTTTCTCAGCCAGTGACTTTGACCTTTAAGCTTCTGACCCCAAAATCACAAGGTTTATTCCTCATGCCAAGTTAAGTCATCCAAAAAGTCATAAACTAGACACGTGACAGAAAAGACAGGTCAGGTCAGGACAGACAAGATTTCCAAAATTTGCTGGTGAGTTTTTACCTCAGAAGAGGGAGGATTTTCATAGATATGATTTTTAGCAGGCAAATGAGTAAACATTACTACTTTGAACAAATTTACATTTTTAACAAATTAAAATATGCACACTGTCTCAACAAATCATGCCTTTCATTGTAACTTGTTGTCATTAATACTACCCCTATATGCACCACAAGCAGTTTTAGCATTTCTTAGGAGATCATTGCTGGATTATAATAGTGCAAGTCCTCATCATTGTTAATCTTAGCACTTATGAAATGATGTACAGTTACTAGGTCCATGTTTCCTCTAGAGTCACCCTTAATTTTCCTCAGTGTCTGCATTAGAATGTGGTAATTAATGTCAGTACAACTCTGCTGAGTGCACAAGATGTTTAAATTGTTTCCTTGCTGTGGGTAGATTCCAACTGCAGACTGCCTGCATGACCTGTTTAATCTGGATCTGATGTTGTTTTATTGTAAGATTCTCCACCTGAAGCATGAACACATATTCTACTACCACACCCTTTAAGCCTAACCTGTGATACCTTTGTCATCACCACTTTTTGAAAACAATTACCACTTCCTAGTATAACAGATGAAGACGAAGTCCTCAATCATCCCAGGCATTAGGGATTACAATGGCAGTTAGTGACATGTACTTTAGTCTGGTTTACATTCACATCTGCTAGGGATTAAATCAAGGCCAGTGGTGTTTATATCAGTTTTAGCAATGCAGTTGTTCATAGTAGTAAAAAATCCTGGTCGCCCGTTGCATTCTACAGATGGTCACTCTTAACAGTGAGTTTATATAATAAATTATTATTATTATTATTTTTATACAGTTAAGATCATTTCTTATGAAGAATAAAATAGTCACAATGCAAGTAGGTTTTGTCAGTTTGGATGAGATCTTTGGCATGAATTATGAATTAGAGAACATTATACTGACTAGACCTGAAAAATCATCTGCTACCAGAAATGGGAATTATGTTTGGTTTTGTCATGGTTAATAATGCTTTGATGCAAGGAGGGTTTCTGCATGACACGTGATGTCATTCTTGCCACCATAATAGACTTTAAGTCAGCTTAACATGAAGAGCAGAATGCATATTCAGGTCCATTTGAACTTGATTGCAACCACTGAAATTCCCACTTTCAACCATCATTGAATTTTGTGTGATATTTCAGTTGTTTGAAGTTTGGTATTTTAGCATTGGAATACTTAGATGCTTTGACATCTCGAGAAATGTTGAAGACCAAAGTCAAACAAGCCCCGTTTTGTACTACCTGAGCTACTGAATAATCCAACCATAATCAATCAACATCGTCAATCCTGTCCAAATTATTTTTGATCATACACAGTATAGACTCTAAGCCATCTCAACAACTTTAAGCAGTGAAGTGAACATATCTTGTGGAGAGAAAAAAGAAATGTTTATTGTTTTGTGCTGATTGAGCTCTATCTTAACCCAACCATAATAAATTAATGTCTTTAATCCTTTCCGAATTTCTTCTGTTCTCACATAGTATAATCCACCTTGACAAACTTCAAGCCAGCTGACCATGCTGACAGGATCAAAGGGTGAAATTAGTGACTACATGTCTTGCCTCGCTTAAGCCAGTTCATGGTCACATGATCACAGGTAGTATTAGCATAAATACACTACACTGGAACCAAATATGGAAAAAATGAAAATTTTCAGTAATAGTTTTGTGTGTGCAGGTGATTTCAGTGAGTCACACCCCTAATCGTTGGAGAGAAATCCCTCCCATGTGGGAAGTTCACATGCATGAGTGACTGCTGATGGTGAAAAACTTCAGCTTTTGTGCAGAAACCATATTTCTTCTTTCAGTCAGTGACCTTTACTTTTGAATATTAAACCCTGACATTGACAGTGTTCTTTCTTACCCACATATGAAAGCCATCAACAAAGTTTGTTAACTGTATATGGTAGTCAACTTTAGTTACTGTGCAGAGATGAAAATGGTAACAGGCATACATATGGACATCAAAACATAATACACTCCACTTTCTGGTGAGCATATACAAATTAATACCAAGTGTCTGTCAAAGTGTCTGATGCTCTACTGTCTGAAAGAATTTCTAGATAAGACAAGACCATTTCTTTTTAATTGCTAAGTGTTCAAACCATCTCTGATATTTCTGAGTGACAAGATTTACAAATTAACCACTGTAGCAACCATATTGGATGTTAAGATTGTCACCATTTTAATTAAGGACAAATCTGACATAATTAGAAGCTTCTGGTGAAAAATCCATGCCAATATGACTATCCATTCAGGAGAATTAGTGACTAAACTTTCAATACATTCATTGTGGCAGCCATATCGGATGTCTGAAGGGACCCATTTTCATTCAAGACCAACTAGATACCATTAGAAGTGTTTGGCGAAACCTTGTGCTAATATGACCATCATTTCTGGAGGACTAGCAATAACAAAATTTTCAAGATGGCCACTATGGTGGTTATATTGGATGTCAAATCTGCATAATTTTCTTTTAGGACAACTACATACCATAAGAAGTCTTCTGATTAAACCCCATGTTTATACGACTGTACATTTAGGTGGAGTAGTGACAAGGATTTTCAAGATGGTGGCAAATTTGATGCCAGATTAGTATCATTTGCATTAGTGAAAACCCCATGTCACTATTACTTTCCATTTATGACACATAGCAAAAATGATTTTCACAATAGTTACTGGGGTGATCATACTGGATGTTAGATTGGCACCTTTTCATTTAGTACCAGCTAAATATCATAAGAAGTACTCTGATGAAAAATCAATGTTGAGATGGATTTCCATCTTGAAGTAGTAGCTGTAAGATTTTCAAGATGACCACTGTGGTGACCATATTGGATATCAGATCAGCACAATTTTTATTCAAGACCAACTAGACACCACCAAAAGTCTTCCAGTGAAATCTCCAAACTGGTATGACTTTCTATTCAGAAGTAGTGATAACAAGATTTTCAAGATGGCTGCTGTGGTGGCCATAATGGATGTCACATCAGCACCATTTTCTTTTAGGAGCAAGTAGAAATCATATAAGTCTTTTATTAAAAACCTTGTGTCAATATGATCGTCTGATTACAGGCATAGCATTAACAAGATATTTAAGATGGTCATCGTGGTGGCCATACTGATGTCTTGCAAGCACCATTTTCAGGAGTAACACAACATCATAAGAAGTCTTCTGATGAAAATCTCGTGTTGATATGACTTTCCTTCAGGTGGACTTGCAATGAAATTTTCAAGATGGCTGCCATGGCAGCCATATTGTAAGTCAGATCAGCATTTCTTTCATTTAAAATTAACTAGACATCATCCTAAGTCTTTTAGTGAAAATCCCATGCTGATATGACAAGTAGTGCTAACAAAATATTTAAGATGGCTGTTGTGGTGGCCATACCAGATGTCTCATCAGCACATTTTCATTTAGGATAAACTATACCCTACAATGAATGTGTAAAGTTTCATGGTAATCCTCAAAGTAGTTTAGGAGGAGTAGTGATAGCAAACTTGTGCTAACAGACTGACGACAGATAAGGGATGACAAAAAAAAATAGTCAACTTCTTGATCCCATGGTTCTACCTGAGTGTCACAACCCAGGGACAACATGGGATATGGAAGTCGTGAAGAAGGATCATATAATATTCCAACTACAAAGTGAATCAAATGAGGGGTTATTTGAATACAAAAGGTGTCCTACATACTTAACCTATTCCCACACCAAGGAATTTAACCTAAGGCATGAGTAGCAAAATTCATTTAGATCAGTGTGTGATGATATTATATTCCAAACATGAACTGAACATAGGGCTTTAGTGGTTCTAAGAGAAGGGAATATGTTGATCTCATATTCCAAATATGAAGTGATCTGGATGAGGAGGTCTGGAAATGTGTAGTGAAAAGTACTTTACATCAAAATATGTCCTTGGCTACATAGTCCTAACATGAGGCAGGAGTGGTACTTAGAGAGAGTATGTGATGATCTTATATTCCAAATATGATGCAAATTGATTAAGGGATATGGAAATGTTAGTGATGAAAAACTAAACTGTTGCCAGTGTTAATTCTTCACCACACAATCCAAATCAGGGGCAAAACTGGTACAGAGAACAGGATCATACATGAAGTGGATTGGTAAATGGATTATCGAGATACAAGTAATGAAATAAATTTAATAAAAAACTTCAATCAAAATATGTCTTTGTTACAATTCTTGACATGTACCCTCACCCATTGGCTGAACCCATGTCCAGAGGTGGTACTGAGAGAAATAGTCCTATTTTTATAATCCAAATATGAAATTAACTGGGTATGAGGTTACCAAGCTAAAAATGCTGGAAAAGAACATGCTTGCCTGCACACACACACACAAAGAGACACAATTCCAAAGCTAGATGTTACAGGGCAAAAAATATACCAGATGCTAAATTATGTGACAGGACCTCCACACACACACACACACACACAACCCCAAAGCTAAATGTTACAGGGGCATAAATTATACCAAATGCAGCAATATGTGACAGAACATAAACCTCATGCACACACACATATCCAAAGCTAGATGATACAGGAGCATAAATTACACCAGATGCTACTTTATGTGACAGAACATACCCCCCCCTCCACACACACACACCAAAGCTAGACATTACAGGGACATATAATACACCTGATGCTACATTATGTGACAGAACATACCCCCCCCACACACACACACCAAAGCTAGACATTACAAGGGCATAAAATACACCTGATGCTAAATTATGTGACAAAACATAAAGGATACACTCCATGCCAACTCCTTCAGGCTGATCTTCGAAACGTTCCAGTTCAGCCAGTGTTGGTTTGACTCCTTCTGCAATCTACAAGAAATGTTTGTGTATATAAGTGTATACAGAAAAGTATCATGTCAATATTCATTTGGTTCACTGTGTACATTACCTGGGCAGTAAAACAGATAGAGCTTTATACTTGTCTAGAACTGCCCTTTTAATGAAAATCCCCAAAGTACAAACTTTTATTTTTAAACCATTCTGGACAAGTGGTAAAATGTTTTATGTCAGGCAAAATGTTGAACTTGCCCCAGACTAACTGAGAAGTGATTTTTCCAGCCATGATTTGCAATGGTTGATTTACTTCGAGTTTTATTAAAAGTTTTCAAATAAAGTAAAACTTTGCGAGAACCTTTCAGTCTTCATTCATTATATGGAAATAGTAGACCATATTCTTACTTGCAGAAACAAATTTGCCTAATTAATGCCCGAGATCCAAAAATATGCAACCTAAACATGCTGATAGCCAGTAGAAATATGTGCCTTGTTCACTTCATATTATTAATTGACATATTCTAATACCTGGATCAGATAAGATGCTTTAAAACTCTCATTACAAGTACCATGTAGTGGGTATTTTTAGCAGACATAAACTTGAACGATTTTGGTTAAAAAAGTTGTATTTTAAATTTTGAACAGTACAATTTCTTTTAAGCAGAAACACACCTAAGGAGGTTATATTTTAGAAGATTATAAATTTTAAGAGGATTTACTTTCATGGCTTCATTCTGAAACTGTTATATCACCAAAATTTCTCACAGCTAAATATATCTGATATGAGGTATCTGCCTCCACAAATAACATTTTCATAACTTTATTCTGGATATACTATACACAAATTTTCTACATAAAAACAGCAAAGTTTCTAACTTGAAGAAGCAATATGTATGTTGGTGTAAGTTGATCCCAATGATACCTGATTTAGCTGTCCACATTTGATGAAAATAATAAAAACATTATACCCTGGCACAAAGTTGTTTTTTTTTAACATCAGCAGCTTCTACATTTCAAAATCAAATGTACATGTTTATTTAGGTGTGTATAAATATTTAGTACTTGACTGACTGCATGTGTGTGTGGACTTTGAGAATTTTTTTAAAAAGTTCCTTGACATGTCCAAAATGTTCTAAAGACCAATATCAATACTGTTTGTTACACTTACAAGCAAACGGCATACATCCTGATCTGCTTACACACGCTGAAAAATCAGATGTTATTCTATACTGTGCAAACAAACAACGTATCAAAGCATTAAGTATCCTAAATTTACTCACAATGGCTGACATCACAAAATTCTTGAAGAGGAATCCTTTTCGGCTATATTTGTTTCCTTCAAATATTAAGAAATCTCCATCGGTTGTAACTTCGCCACCTATTCGCCTAGAAAATAAATATCAAATGCAAAACTGTTTTGAGAACACACAACTACAACTTAGCAAAATACTGTAATTGATGTTTGTTATCAATGTTTGCTGTTTTGTTTTGTTATCATTGGTATTGAAATATGTGAACTGGGGGAAAAATTCATTTTTTTCCCTACTAAAGGATAATTATTCACTGGGACTTCAAATTCATGGTTTGTAGAGACCATAAAATCTATCTGATGTTGTCAAAGGCACTTAATGTTGTCCAAAATGTCTCTATTTGTATAAACATTTCCAAAGGGTTCAATTTTCTTTCTCAATAACTCAGCCATGTTTTACATTATCACAGAAAAGAAACTTCACATGCACATTTTTCAACAATTGGCCAATCAAATAAATTGGAAATGTATAAAGCTAGTGCACAACAGTTAAAATTGTTAAGAAGACATGTACACTTACTTAATTTCATCCACATCAAACAGCTTTTGAACTGGTCGTCTCTTTTTTTTCCTCTTCTCTGCTTCCTGAAACAAACAGACCAATAACACATGCTGCAAAACACTTTCTGCCTTTTCTTTATCTTCTTCATGATAGTGAAAGTCTCAAGTGAAAAAGTGATAATTTCAAATGCTTTCCAACAATTTATATTGAAATAACTCAGGATGAAACATTAAATCAGTTGCAGGAATTGTAAAATGTAAAACTAATGTTGATTATATAATACATCCCTGTTACTACTGCCTGCTTTCCTTTTCTTAGACATTTATTAATCAGTGAAAGCTAATCACTCCTTCAATTCTGGAACTCCAGTTTGTAGTGGAGTGCCAGAATTTAAAAGAACTTGATCCCAGTCTGACTCCTTAGTCATCAACAACATACAGAATATCATGGCATATCATGTACCTTCTTGTATCTATCGAGTGTTTTCTTTAAATGGGTGTTATCTGTGTTTTATTAATTCTGAACTGTTTTGCATCTTGCTTAGCACAAGGTGCTTCAGTAAACTGTATTCCCCTTTCTTAATTCTTGTGCTAGGGTAAGTATTGCCTACTGTTTTTTCATTCTGGGATCCCTGTTTCTTTCCAATTGTTGGACCAGGTGTTTTGGAGGAGAAGTTTGGACATCCAGTAAGGCAGTGAATGAAGTTTGCTGTATCTTACTGCTAAGGAAAAGATTTTCATCTTGTCCAGATCACCTGCTGTTCTGCACTCTATGACTGTCCAAGAGCTTACAGCCTTTCTGGGGCCAAGAGTCTGCCAGGCAGCAGAATGGGTGGTCTATCCCTTTTTCCATGCTTCAGAAGCTGGTGTCTGCCTCCAGCTACCAAGTTCATTCTCTGACTTAGCCCTTTAAGTACACACTCCCCCCCACCACCCCAATCAGCTAGGGCCTGGCAGGGCTTGTAAAATAGCTTTTTATAATTACCACATCAGTTTTAACAATTTCCTTGCAAGTATTTTTAACAAATACACAAATGAACAAGTTTGACAAAATAATATGAACATTTGTAAGGATACAGAACCATATTTTAAAAAATCCTGCATATGTAAAATTGCCTATGGCAATGCGTCCTTACCAACTATTGTCACAATTGTGATAGCAAAGTCATGCACTACAGTGAAATGACTGTCAGGATAGATACTCACATTCTGCATGTTTCTCAGCAGACCACGAGTCCTGGTATAGTCTATCCTTGGAATCAATTTCAAGTGAACCATATTCTGAGCTGGCTCTACATAATCCACCTGGTAATAAAAACATTGTCATAACTCATTTTATTTTTGCAATAATACAACATTTGCAAATGTTTCTTGATTCAAGATATATATTGTAGTCTCTTCTATCTGACACCAGCTATTCCTGACAACCTCAGATTTACTGTAATGTTGGATCTACTGATAAATATTTAAATGACCTGCAAAAAATCATCCCAATTTTTAAGTCATATGAACAACAGTTGAATAAAGGGATTTCAGATTAACATCATTAAACAATAGGGTGCATATATGATTCGCAATAATAAAAGAATAAATTAAAATGCACTTGAGATACAATATTTGATTTATCTTACAATACAATAAATTTGCATCTGTCTTAAGGATTATGACTTTAAGACAAAACAGGAGACGCTGACTTTTGCATTATAGCAGCACAATATTTACATGCTGCAAACCATGACAACCATGGGTTATTTTTAAACTTATTTTTTTGTAAATTAATTTTTAATAAGGCATGGGCAAAATAGGCACATCAGTATGGATTTGAACACTACTTCTGGTTTCTAAGGTTACCATCTTCATACCTCAGCTCTCGAGTGTTAATATGTCATAGAACAATTTTCTAAATTACTGCTGACAAGAATGAAGGTGCTGCATAGGGTATATGCATTATATTTGTCTGTCACTGTTCTTCTCCCATTGCTATCAACAACCACATTTATACCTTTGTCACTATGGAATAATTAAAATGTTAAATATCACATGTGTGTATTTCTAAATGTAAAATCAAATTTATTAAAGTATTATCAAGTTAATAAAATACTATTAATTTAACATGTTTTTATATCCAGTTTCATGTGATGATTACATGGGAAGTAACTCTAACAAAGCCACTTACCTGAGCCAAGTCATCCTTGTATAAGCCCCTCTTTAATCTGACCCAGGCTTTAGCCTTGAGGACTGTGGATTCTTTGACCACTTTTAGGACATCGGTCATTTCTTTGATGGGAACCATCTAAGAAACAAGTAAAAACACATCAATTTTATATCTGACTTTGCTGTATTTGTGATTACAGAGTTGACAATACTTTACTTTACAACCAGGGATCATAAGAATGTAGAAACTGAGGCGATCATAATTCCCAGAGAAGTAGCAGGCCTTTGGAGCTAAGCAAGCAGAGGAAAATCCCTTCATCCTAGCTTCTAATGACATTCTTTTATAAATGTGTACATATACTTCATATAATATGATGGTCAAGAAATAAAATCATGAATTCTTTAACGACTGACTATACAATAGCATTAGAAAAATCAGTGTCTCTTTACTTTATAAAAATTTGTTAAGAAAAATTTCTAAAAGTGGTTAATGTGAACCTCGCTATAAATCTAACTTAAATTTTTAGTTTCAAGGATCTTCCTTCAGTTACCTTCATAAAAACACAAGAAAGAAAACGCTCAGAATTTTGACCAAATAAACAATGAAACCTGGAGCATAATAATTCAATCAATTTATTTACACAAAGCCAACTGATTGATTCTCAGACATGAAAACACAAACAGACAGATATACAGATAATTGTGTACCTTACCTGTTGTGACCAGAGACCCATTTTCAAGCTCCCAACGCCTTCAATGGCCTGTTTAACATGAGTTTGTTTGTATGCCTCAATATAAATATATCCCTTCAAACTCTCTTTGGAAATGACTGCTTTGATTTGTAGTGGCTGAAAGATACAGTAAAAAATCTTTTTCATATCCACCAAAA
The DNA here is from genome assembly GCA_028554795.2 of Sinohyriopsis cumingii. Taxonomy (NCBI): domain Eukaryota; kingdom Metazoa; phylum Mollusca; class Bivalvia; order Unionida; family Unionidae; genus Sinohyriopsis; species Sinohyriopsis cumingii. The sequence continues at coordinate 301,173 of JAPYKE020000441.1, forward strand.
TCAAGTGTCAAAATCTGCATCAATTATCCCAACTTTTCGTTTGACTGGACCAATGGATTGTTTGCTGGACCTGTATTCTGCTCTCTATTACCATCATACATTTGAAGATCAATTATCAAGACAGAGTCTGTGTCAACATAACTGACAATTAGACTTTTAAAATTTTAAAAAGCAGATTGAATAATGCAAGGAATAAGTAGTGTGATCCTATTTTTAAGAAATGTGAGATATCAAATATATCTTACACATGTCCTAAAAGAAAAATAATCTTTTCATTTTTTGAATTCTTTAAAAAGTTGTTTCCAACAAGCATATTTCAATCATACTTATAATTTCATGCTAAATGGAACAAATGAACCTAAAATCTTCATGAATGATGCATCATGCATATAAAAACATTGCACTCAAAAGGAAAGTGAAGACTGCAGATTTAAACAATTTAACAAAGCAACATAATTATTTTTACATTAATGTGCAAAGTCAATTGTTTAAGCAACAATGATCTTCTGGTTGGTCATCAGATAATGTTCCAGAATGGCACAGTAGGGCAAACTATCATATGCAACAAATGCACAAACACCTTGATGTTGATGACCTTAAAATTGTTGGCTGATTAAAGCCTAGTGTGATCAACAGCCGATGATATGAATTTGTATATAAAGTAAACAACGACCTAACAGTTACTTTTTGCTGTTGTTTTATTTTGTGAAAGCTATTCAGCGTGGAATTGTGGGTAGTATTATTGAACTATTCTTATTTCATTGGATTAGAAACTAGGTCTCATGTCACCTTCAAAAAGAAGAAAACCAAATGGGCCTGCCATGGGTTAGAGGACATCACTGTCAGGATCATTTCCATATATATGGTTGAAACTGGTGGTATTAAACATGCTGTTTAACCCTATTTTTACTTTGAGCAACTTCCACTAGACTAGATGATGTATTGGTATCAAGATTTCAAAAATTAGCTGCTATGGTTGGCATAACAGATGTCAAACAGACACTATTTATGTTGAGAAGACAGCAGACCGCATAAGTCTTTTAGTGAAAACCCCATGTTGATATGACAATTGGTTCAGGAAATGTAATTATAAGATTTTTCAAGATGGTTGCTATGGCAATGATACTGGACATCAGATCAGCACCATTTTCATTTAGGTACAAACTAGAAATCATAAGAAGTCTTTTAGTGAAAATCCGATGTTGATATGACCATCCATTCAGGAGAAGTAGCAAAGAAGGTGGTGATGGTGGTATTACTGGATGTGTGAGCAGCACCATTTTAATTTAAGACCAACTTATGAAGTCTTTTGGCAGAAACCTAATGTCAATATAATTTTCTGTTCAGTAGGAGTAACAACAATTTTTTTTCTTCAAGACAGCTGCTATGTGGACATCAAAAACTGGTACCATTTACATGTAGGAAAAACAAGACATCACAAGACTTTGAGTGAAAACCCCACGTTGATATGACCATCCATTCTGAACTAATAGCAATAACATATTCAAGATGGTCACAATGGAAGTCTGAGCAGCAGTATTTTCATTTGGGACCAACAAGACAATGAGATAAATGTATTCAAAATGTTTCATAGCAATCTTCCAAGCAGATTAGACGATAACAAACTCGTACTAATGGATGGATGGATGATAAATTACTGCAATTATGTCAAATGAGGTAACAATCCATAGACTTGAGAGAATGATTTGAAATGAGACTACTTTGAATTAAGTCAATGTTATCTGTGCTTTACAGAGGAGGAAGATTTAAAAAATGCTGGAATTGCTTACCTCTTCTGTGAACTGATATGTAATGAATTTCCTCATCAACTGAATGGTTGTGGACCTCTCCTCACCAATCCGACACCTTACCAACCAAAGATTGGGATCCCTGACATGAGATGCATACAAATTATTTGTTTTTAATTGTGTGATTTCTAAAAAATTCTTCATTTGCTTTTTTTTTGCACTGTTTATATAGTGTAAATTTCCAAGGAATATTTAGGGCTGGGTATCAGAAGCTCACATCTGACATGAAACTTATCACAATATGCAACTTCTGCTGCATATTATGTACCAACAACACACATTTAATGTTTTCATTGTTGTCATGTTTGCCAAACTTAAGCCATATTATGCTGAAATGTTCCATTTACAAAAGAATATAGGAAGACACCATCTACATCATTAGTTGTGCAGACAGATCCAAAACTAAGACCAAGATATGCAGCTCTATGCAGTTCTGGGTTCATACAGATCAGAAGAACTCAAATTCAATGATTTACCAATTATCAATTTTCATGGATTACTCTCTGTATCAGGTGTTCTACTTCCAGTTGCTAATTTAAATATAAAATCAATCATGAAATACATAACCAGTTTTTCTGATGCAGACAACAGCAATAACAACAAATCAGATGTTTTTTGTGATGACCCTATGAATACTGACATTGAAACAGCAGGTTCATGTTTTTTTCTTCGTTTGTTCCAAGTGTTTCCTTCCTCTTGCATGGCTACTTAGGGCAGCAATACCCATTCCTGACATTTTTTCTTACATTCTATGCAAAATAACAATTTTGAGGTTGTATCAGTTCTTAGCAAATGAATGAAGTCTTTATCAAGTAGCCATCTATTGCTGAATGTGGAATTTTCAAACATTTTGCAATGACCACTCAAGAGAAAGACTAAAAAAAGGAACTGTTTTTGATGGCAAAAAACATGGTGAAGTGAAAGTATGTGTGTGTGTGATTAGGATTTTTAATGTAGCTTTAACAATTTTCAGTCATATCGCTACGATGTCTGCAGTGTGGCATTTTATAACGATGTCTAGCACTGGAGCATCATGCCGCAGACATGTAGTATGATGTCCCACCCAGTCACATTATCCTGTCACCAAGCTGACCAGTCCTAACACTAACCTGTTAATGCTGAGTGCCTAGTGAGGCAGGTGTTAGTACCATTTTTGTAAGTCTTTGGTATGACTCGGCTAGGTTCGAACCCACGACCTCCCACTTCCGAAGCAGATGCTCTAACCACTAGGCCACTGAAGCAGTCGGTGAAGTAAAAGCATGCATGCATTAATGACATTGTATGAAAGAGATGTTATGTACAATGTATGATCTTCCTGTGGATTCTGACAATGACTAGCAGACAGAATCAAACTACTTTCGATCCACGCACTGCATAAAATACAAGACTAAAATTCAAGGACTTTCAATAACTTTTGTGAAAAAGACTTTCATGACCTTGAAATGAGGTGCTCATTTCTCACAGATATCCAATGACCCTTTATGACATTGTGAACCATGAAGTTGATATTGCGGTTTTCCAGTTGTGTTGAAGTGACAAACTCATACAGAAAACATCTATTTTATCGATTTTTTCCATTCACTGAACATAATTTTTATGTTAAGTTGAGTACATTATGGAGTTTACAATTTCTTATTGAACCAATACAATATGTATGTATGTGTGTGTGCGTGAATGTTTGTGTGTGTGTGCGAGTGTATGTATGTATGTATTTGTTGTTGTGGTTATTGTGGGGTTTAACGACATTTTTCAGCACATGATAGGCTATACATGGCAGCCAGTATTAATGGTGGAGGAAGAACCCGGGAAAACCCTGGAAAGAACCACCGACAATCAAGAAGCTACTTGTAAGCTTTCTCATATACCCACACTGGCTGAATCCGAGACTCAAACACACGCAGACAGAGGCGAGATGGCAGTAATCCATAACGGAGAGCGTTTTAGACCACTCTGCCACTCAAGGCCCATGTGTGTGTGTGTATGTATATATGTATGTATGTATGTATGTATGTATGTATGTATGTATGTATGTATGTATGTATGTCAAGGTTCTCCAAAGAAATCCGAGCAAAGCATGCAGTTTTCATTTTTGGACATATAAAAATTCCACCAACTGTGTCCTCTGTACGCAAGATTTTCTGTCAGTGAAATTCTTTTATTTACTTGTTTGTATGAAGCAAATATTAATTATGTAGTCTGCAAGTTATTCAACAAAAGTCCAAGTAATTTTTTAAGGGATTAGGTTACATAATTAGCTCTTAGAGATTAAGACACCTGTTAATTGACTGTTGGTGCTTAACAATTATTGTAATCAAAATAATATAGTCCGTCTATAATCCCTCTTTGTTTGTACCCCCCTTTTGATTTCAATAATGAAAATGTTTAATGTGATAAAATGTGCACAAGACTAAGTCAACTGAATCACTGATTTATAATTTCTAACCTGACTGTGACCAGAATGGCACTAATACTGGCATCCCCTTGCACCTTTTATGCTTAACGGACTTTCCATACTAACACAGTGCCATACTGCATACACTATGGGATAGTTTATTTCCATCAGACAATACAATGATATAGTTTGCAGAAATGAATATATAAATTACATCGCTTGTTACATCCACATGAAAAGCAAATTTGTTGTTGTCATGCTTTTCCTTTGCTTGATTCGACATTGTAAATATTGAAAGCAAATGACATATGTATGTACATCTGTAGTTGTGCACACACCCCTTTGCTGAAAACGAACTTGTCCAGGAACTGGAAATGGATTTTGAGCATATTTGTCTATTATACTGAAAACATGTTAAACATGAAATGTGCAGATAATAACGGTGTTAGGGCCACTCTACTCACAGTCAGGTTATTAATTATAAATCAATGAATGAATGGACTAAGTTCCTTGCACTTTTTATCACATTAAAGGTTTCCATTATTGAAACTGGTAGGGGGGGTACAAACAATTAGGTTGGTATAGTCAGAAGTAATTACAATTGTGCTTTGATACAAATTACTCAGCAAAGTTTTAATCCATCATAATAAAAATCCTTAAACGATGTTTGGAATACTTGCATATTATCATATACTGTATTTAGAAAAATAGTTCCAAGATTACGGGATTTATTTTGTTTGTCAGAGGTATAAGAACTCTCATTTTAATCATCCCAAAAGGAGCCATTTTTTTGGCATCATGTATACCTTCATTTTCAAGTTATTATCATATGTATACTATTCCAGTGGCTACTTTTGGTGTCAAGCATAAGGCTGCAGATGATCACTATTCTCATGAGACTAACCAAAGAGTCTGAGACTTGTGGAACAAACAATGGAACAGGACCTTGCAATGGGCAAAAATGAGAAAACAATGGAACATTATTAGCTTTTTGCACATAGTATTGCGACCATGGAAGGAATAATGCAAATGCAACCCAAGGAATGCTTAACTTGTTGTTGTTGTTGTTGTTGTTGTTGTAGGGTTTAACGCCATTTTTCAGCACACGATAGGCTATACATGGCGGCCAGTATTATTGGAGGAGGAAGAACCTGGGAAATCCCCAGAAAGAACCACCGACCCTCATGAAACTACTGGCAAGCTTTCTCACATACCCACATTGGCCGAATCCGAGACTCGAACCTACGCAGACAGAGGTGAGATAGCAGTGATCCGTAACGGAAAGCGCTTTAGACCACTCGGCCACTGCTTAACTTGTAAAGTCCTACATAATCATATCCAAAGGTCTGCAGATGTTTCAAACAAAAACTAACAAAATTGATGAGGGTGATGAAGGAAGGTAAAGAAATTAGGACTTTGATCCTAAACCTGCATTGAAGAAATCTGTTAACATTTAATTAAAAAAATTAATATAGTATGCTGTGTTACTTAAAGATGATATGAAAATAGAGAATCGGATATGGTCATCTGTTTCTTCTTAAAGTGTCTTGGAAAATTGACTTATTGGAACTGGAATTAAGCCAATTAAATAAATTATTATAGAAAAGAAAGTGTAATCTCTTCCTTGATTCCTTCCAGCTGCACACAAAATTAGAGAATAGCAAAATAAAGGTACTGAAAATTGTTACTGATGTAACACCACATCACAATTATCAAGGTTATCAACCATCTTAATTTTTCATTCATATATTATAATATGAAACATTTCACAATGAATGGACATTAGTAATCTGATGACATATTGGTGGCACAACAATACATTCATAAAGTTCTAAATGATTACAAGGGGGAAAAAAGTATCGCTAGTGGGACTGCAAATTTAAGTGGTGGGACTGAAGTTTTATTCATGGAAGGCATCCTGGACCACAACTTTCAAATCCTATAGAGAACCATATATTCTTACAATAAACAGGAGTATAAAAACCTAAAATTTAAAAAGGATGAGATGCTACTTAGTACAAGCAGAGAAGTTGATGTTTGTGTCAACTTGAATACATACTTCACACCAGGTAATAAACCTTGCTGTGTAATTTCATCTGACATCCCTTCTCCTTCTCCAAATCTATCCGCTGTGGAGCTATCACCATATTTCTCTCGGTAGTACATCTCAATTTCATCCTCAGTCTGACTACTGCAATAAATAAAATGTTTAAATTTTAAAACATTTCACATAATTATGCTGCAAGGATATATGTATTTCTTAAGATTTTCTCATATAGTTGCCTTTCCCAAAAATACTGGACTGATGCTCCACTTGCCAAAAACAATTTCCAGGAATTCAAGCTCATATCTTCCTTTTAACTGCTGAAGGTTGAAAACATATCCAATATTCTTCAACAATAACAAAAAAATTTATTTAGCTGCTGTGGTGGGGGCATATTGGATGTCAAACTGGCATTATTTTCAATCCGAACCAACAAGACTTCAAAATAAATCTTCTGGTGGAAACCCCAAGCTGATATGACTTTCTGTTTTTGGAAAAGTAACAATAACAAGATCTTCAAGATGGGTACCATGGTGGCCATATTGGATTGGCATCATTTCCATTTAGAACCAAGTAGACATCATAAAAAGTATTCTGCTGAAAACCACATGTCAATTTGATTTTCCATGTATGAGTAGTGATAACAAAATTTTCAAGATGGAAATTACAGCAGTCATACTGGAGTCTGAGCTGCACCATTTTCATTTAGGTCCATCTAGACCATGGGATAAATGTGAGTGTGAAGTTTGATTGCCATCCTCCAAATAGTTTCAGAGTAGTAGTGATAACAAAACTTGTTCTGATAGATGGATGGATGCAGAACAACAGAACATCATGCAAGCTCTTCTAGTCAATGACCAGTAGAGCTGAAAAAACCTAAACATTCCAATCTAACTGTATTTCTGAGCACATTACCTATGTTTCTAAATACCAAACCATCTGTGAGATCTTCTTTGAGAAAATGCTATAAATTTGCCATCCAAATCTAGAATCCAGAATCTATTAAAACTTAAGAAATTAAATCTAGGATTCTGAAAAACAAACTGCATAGTTTTCAAAAACATATGCATTGGAAAATTTTGATGCTTAATCTGTTTAAAGCTTGACATCATTGTACACTAGTGAATCAAATCATTTGTTAATAGGACTAACACTATTTGTCACAGATGGGTTATATACCTAAAACCAAGTCATTACGATGCTACAAGTTGAATTAACACTGTTCAAAAGAACAGATTGTTCATACTTAAGTATTCCTGCCAGTCTTCTGTTGTCATCAAGTTCTCTGGCTGTTGGACCTTCGTATGTGGATTTTCCTTCAATTATCTCCTCAGCACCATCCTCCCACTCCACATCATCTTCATCATCATCTTCATCTACCTCTGTTGGTATAAAGAAAGGCAGAAGATATTATAAGAGTGTTCATCAAATAGGAAACAAATTTAATGAGTGAACAAATACATGCAATGAGCTCCAAGTAAAGTTTCAAAAGATTCATTCATGGTGTAAAACAATTTTATATCTTACTTCTCATTACAGAACAAATGCAATTTGATTTAAAATCTGTCAAAATGGAGATCTGACATGCACAGAGAAATGTTGATGTCCTGGTGACCTTTGGAATTTCTGCTCCACTTATTCTTAAGAAGTCTAATTGATAAAGTGTAGCTCTCATATTAGGGAGAGTTATTTTAAGTACTGATTGATTGTAAATGAATTTGAATTGTTCTCATTTTCAGAAATAGAAAAGCTGTAATCTAAGTGGTGAACAAACCTGGGTAAATGTCACTTTCAAAAGTAATCAGTTAATTCCAATTTTTACAACGAAAGAATTAAAAAATTATTCACTTCTGGACAGTCATTGTTTAAATTACATTACTTCCTGGAATGTAATCATTGAATTTTAATTACTTTTGTTCATATTTATTATCTATACAATCAAAAGGGTTTTAGCATTAACATCTGCAATATGTTTTCAGAACTATCAACGGAAGCTATGATAACTTGGTTGGTAGAGCACCAGACTTGTAATCCAAGGGTCCACACAGCACTCAGCCAAAAGAATGGTAAGTGATTGATCTTCACAGGCATTTTATTTATGTTCAGAGAGATGGAAGCACTGATTCAGAGTTGTTGGCTAAGTTCCCTTCCAATTATGTTATTTTCTCTTATAAAAACATGGTTTAAGTAATGATCTTGTCGGGGCATTGTTTTGTGGTAACACCAGTGATAGTACTAAATTAAACATTCAAGTGACCGCCATGTGCATTGGAATAGTTTCATTCTTTTGTATTCTTATTTTGGGGTATTTTGGAAAGGTGAAACAAGCAAAATTCAATACCTACTAATATGCAAACTTGACAATGAAAACAACGATATTAAGTATCCATGAAAGTGTCTTTTTAAAAAAAATACAAAATCATGAACATTGAGCCCCACTAAAATATGATACTAAAGTAATTTCTAAAACATCCTGATTAAAGAAAATATTAGACTGCAACTGATTAAATTACAATTAAATATAATGAGAAACGTCTAATGACAATTAGTTGCAATTACACAGAAAATCAGTAATCGACTACTGATGATTATGATTACTGATTACAATAACTCTACGTCTGTTGGGAGGAGAATCAACAGATCGACAACATGACTTGTTGTTGTTTTAGGGTTTAACGCCATTTTTCAGCACAAGATAGGCTATACATGGCGGCCAGTATAACTGGTGGAGGAAGAACCCTGGAAAACCCAGGGAAGAACCACCGACCCACAAGAAACTACTGGCAGGCTTTTCCCACGTATCCACGCTAGCCAAGCCTTGGACTCGAACCCATGCAGACAGAGGTGAGATGGCAGTGATCCGGAATGGTGAGCGCTTTAGACCACTCGGCCACTCAGGGCCCCCAACATGACTTGTAGTGGTACTCATCAGATCAACATTTTATCAGGCAAATCTCAACTTTAATCAGACAGAAACTTGTGCTGCTCCATGGCTTAGCTAAATAAAGTTACAATTGTGGCATACAATATTTCTGACATGTTATGACAGAATCAAACTGTATCAGACTTTAATGAAGCAGTGGTTTAACAAAATCTGTGGTTCTGCTAACAGGTTAAAATTCTCCACTGCTGGCACTAATTATCTGTCGCATGTTATAATGTACACTATCTTCATCTTATCAATGGAGATAAACTTTTTCAAAGAGAAAAATAAAGGTGAAGGTGAATTTATGCATAGTGGGTACATGGCAGACCAGCCAACATTCTCAGTAAGGCAGACAATTTTTTTTCTGTTGAGTAAGACCATTTGTAAAAAGATGTAACAAAATACGCATTTGAAAGTTCAGAAGTGTGATTCAAGACTGATGTGTGGAAGACTCCACTGAATTTAATATCAAATTCAGATCTAAATCAAACACAGACAAACCAGTTTCAGGATTTTAATAAAGACAATTAAATTTCTGCAATTAGTGCTTTTATTCTGTAAGCCTGTATTTTAATGGTGTTATGTATATTTGATTTAATTTATATTTGATTTAATTTAATTGTTTGTTTGTTAGTTTAAAAATTTGTTATATTCCATTACATGCTATTGTAATGTAACTTTATTTACTGTTTTGACATTTTCCAAAAAATCAGTCAGTTCTATTTGACCTGACTGTTTTTCATAAACAACTAATAATAGAAGCTTTGTATCTAATGCTTACCTAGTTCATGACCTTGATTCAGGATCAGTAAGAGTTGAAGTAAACAACTTTTAAAAAAAAATAATTTAAAATTCTTTCTCAGTATAAGATTGATCAAGTGAATTTGAGACCATACTGGGAGTATGTGATGTTAGGCATGTAAAAAGCTTCTACGTTCTTCTAAAAGGGTGATCATGTCACCCTCATATCGGGAATCTGTTTCGTCTTAAATTAGTGTACAACTATTTTCTATAGAGAATTTGGGCAGTCGGGCTTCAAACTACTGGTGTTTTGTTGTGACCAGCTTGAGTTAAATTTTTAATATTTTCTTCAAATTATATGGATTCAAAAAAATTATTTTTACCTGGAAATACTTGTGCTCTAAATTAATTCTTGGACAAGGACAGTTATCAAAATTTACACAGAATTCAAACAGTGGAATATTATTTTCTGTGATTCAACAAAGAACTGCTGACATATCTGTATGACACTGACCACAGCATCTGTCATCACCTTCCATTTTGGATTTCATTGGGATTCGAACTCTGTTTCATTAGGACTTTTTATTACTAGGACTTCAATTTTTTAATTCTTGGAATATTCTTGGATTATTTTTGGATTTGATTCGTAGAATCATGAGTTTTTTCTCATTTTTTTCCCGCTTTTTTTATCTAGGGAAATAAATTATTTGTTAAATTGTACAAAGCTGGTTGTTTCTACTTTTTTCTTGTTACATTTTGTAACAGCCTAAACGCAACAATGGTCATTTCTGTAAAACTCGCAGCAAAATTGCAAAGGGTTGGCAGGTCTGGTACGAGTGTCTACTAGTTACCCTTGCAATATAGCAGTGGGAAGAAGAAGTGTGTTATCTTAGAAAGGCTATCACATTCTGATATTGAAGTATAAATGTCTGGTTTATCACTCCTTAACATACAGAACTGCCAGACACAAGCCAATGAGTAAGAGATACAAAATGATGTCATCCTTAGTAAGTGTTTTATGTCTGTATCACATGCTGATCTAATGTTACATGAAAGATTAAAGTACCAGTAAGTATTGGGAAGAATATAGTGAATTAAAAGGCACTGTCCTTTTGATGGTACAAAACAAGGAATCTGCATAAACAATGAAAACAAATCAGTTTGATCTAATAGCATAGTTCTTGTAAGGTTTCTTACCAGCTTCATCCAAAATAAATCCTCCATATCGTGGCTTCTTTCTTTTTCTGCTTCCTCTTTCCTCATCATCTTCATCCTCCTCTTCATCATACTGGAAGCCATAAGATGTACATTAGAAGTACACCTAACAACACAGTACATGATGCATGTACAATTTATAAAACCACAACAAATCATCTCCCTCTGTCTTTTTACATCATTCTGAGAAGATAGAAGCAATTTTACTAATTTTGAACAATTTGTTCTTTGAACTTCTTCCTTGTTCCCCTACAGGTGAGGGATGCATGGTAGCTCAGTATAGTGCCTGGTTTGGCTGGCAGCTTCAATGTGTCCTTTGAAAAGGCACTTGGCTCACATTTCCTCAGCATGATACAGCCAATAAAGTGGTAAAAGTGCTATTAATCCAACAAACCAATCCTATGGGTGAGACCAAATGATGACCATACTGATATATTCACCCACCTCATATATCGGCAAGTATTATTTAGATAAATTTGGTCTAATGGTTTGAAGAAAGCTTGAAGGATGGACAAAAGAGGATCACAAGGCATCTGATTCTTTGTCAAGAAAGCTACAGTATACTGTACAGAGCAGAACCAAATGTCACTGCAATGACCCAGATCTGTCACTGCAGAAAGTGCTAGAAGATTAAAGTTTATGCTGTTCAACTTGTATACGACTTCCATCAAAATTTAAAAACCCTGATATTTATGTGAAATACTGTTTGAAATATGTATTCTTGGTGCTCCTAAGTTTTCAAGTTCAACTATTATGACTTGGAATTCAAAGCTGGGAGTAAAATATTCCAAGTTTTAAAGTCCAAATTTAGAAACTTGATCTACCTCTGATGCCAAGTGTAATAGGGCTCAAACTTCATTAATGCCGAAAGAAAACCATAAAAGTTTAAGATTCACATGTTCCCATGCACCCAGAAAATCTGGAAATGGACCAAATAGTATCTCCTAAAATTATGGTCTAAACAGGTCCAAATTTTTGTGGTGTACTTGTGCTAAAAAAATCTTTAAACCATTCATGTTTGATGCTATTAGTAATTGGGTAAATGTAATATAAAGGTTATCATGATGTGTTACAGAGTATGGCGACTGACATGGTTTTTTTTGGTGGTTATCAATGTCTAGAGGATCACTGACCACAGTGTTACAACCTGGAGTGAACAAATATTAAAATGAAATTAATTGATGGAATAAATGGAAATCTGAGCAGAGATACTGAATCAATTTGATAAAGCAAAATAAAACTGTACAGGACCAAATGAAGGAAGCGTATCTACCTGAGAATTTTTAAAAATTATTTTTATATCAATATGGCAAATTTCATCACAAAATCATGGGTGTGTTTTAAACTTTGAATGTCCAGCATGGCTTCATAATCTGAAAAATGGCTGCTGGTCACTCTCCAGAATCAACACAACTTGTCAGTTGGGATCAATTTGCACTGGAACATTCTTGGGTTCCTTCTGGCCTACTCATACATCACATCGTCTTTTGTGGCTTCTTTCGGTCATCCAGTCTCTTATACTGGTCTTTCATTCTTATATTAATTTGTGGAAGCAATTTTAATTTTTAGTGTTGAGGTTCACTCCCTTTTTCCCCTTTAGCAGAATGGTCTCCTTACACCACTGGTTATGTGTCTCTCATTGGCTCTCAGCTACATGTTTCTTGGGCAATCTTTACAAGAGTCTCACCTATGCCCAGAGGCAAGACCTTTCAGTTCTCACAAAACTAGACTGCCATGTTTGCTGGGAACACACCACAAACTATTAACTATCTGATCAAATCTCAGTTTATCTAACTGCCATTTTAGTATATATTTCTTTTGTTTCCCTTGACATACTGATCTCTCTAAAGTTTCAATTTATGATAAATATTCCAACAAGTACAAACGCTGTTTCTGCAACATTTCAACCATTGGCATTTCATTAAACAAAACACAATCTTCACCCCTGTTTAGTTTTACTTGATTAGTTATCCAACGGAAACTCATTAATACTCAATAAAGTCCCAACCAGATGTACTCAAGAACTAGCATTGTGAAACATGCCACAGATTTAACTCTATATGTTATAATGACATCTGCAAAATTCACTGTTAAGTGACAATAAAGCATGCAAGCATTAAGACAGCTGATACCAATTTTTTTATGACCAACTCTTAAGATGCAATACCGTGATAAGATTCTTGTTTGTAAATATATCTTAGATGCCACCTTGTGTGCCAAACAGACATATATTTACCTCATCATCATCATCTTCTTCTTCCTCATCCTCTTCACCTTCCTCTCCTCCCTCTTTATCATTTTCATCTTCATCATCACTGGTTATTCTGCTGCGTCTAGATGGTTTGGAAGATCCTTCCTCTTCTTCCTTATCAAATGATCCATTTTGTTCTCCCTTAAAAAGTGACAAATTATCAAGATACAGAATTGTATAGAATTCTGACACTAATCTAGAGTTACATATTGATACTAATCTCTAGACACGAATTTTGTTCACTAATTGATGAAATAAGTGACACAAAATAACTAACTCATCATTCTAATAAGCAGCAATAATCATAAATCATAAACTGAACAAACCCCTCTGGACAATTCTGAAAATGGGAGTTTGAAAAATCCAATTTAGACAAAGCTCTTTTGTCCGACTAAATGTACAGGACCAAAATTACGGCTATACTAAATTCTGAAGCACAATATTTAGCACCATATTTTATCAAATGCAAAGGTCTGATGAAGAAGATTTTCCAAACAGAAAAGACTCTGATTTATCATATTTATAGGAAACACCAGACAGATTATACTGCTTAGAAACAAAATCCAAAAGAACAGGTCTAAAATCACAGTTCAGGACAAGAATCTGAAGGTCTGTGAACATGAAAAGTTGTGAATGATGGGCACTCCTAACATTTACTTGAAAGCAGGAGTACCAAAAATGGTACATAATGCATCCGCTTATAGTCAAGTTAAGGGCTGTGATGACCATTTCCATAACCTTTAAAATCCAGTAAAATTCTAAATGCAACCAACCTGTAAAGTTTGGAAAAGATATGTTAGTAGAACTCTAGTTAGTATGCAGCTAGAAAGCAAATTTTAAATAAATTACGTTTCTCCAAGAATACTTACCCAACCATTTTACAAAGGAATATTGGCCTGTTACCTTGCAAATCCAGCCCTACTATAAGATGAAAAACATCTTTTCTATCTCTCTCATGAAGACAAAGTGCAGTAACTCTTGCCCATTACCTCCACTTGCCACTAGCTTTTATTTGAGCAATATACTAATGAGGATGCTTGAATTGTGGGGTGGTTGGGAGGGTTTTTAAGTAAAGTGATTGGTTAAGTATTCTTGGAGTAATACATTTACTTAAAAATTTGCTTTTTCCTTCAAATATGTACCCCAATCACATTATGTTAGGAGAATATGTAATAGGAGAGGGAATGCTAAGCATATGACCTCTACCTCGGGTATCCTTCTAGGGAATGATGGCTGGATTCTACATGCAAATGATAACACATTCTTCTAATTAAGTAAACAAAACAGTCTAGGGTCACTTTATCTATTGAAACTGGTGAAATCAGCAAAGCTGATAGGCTGTGTTAATTGTTTTGAGTCTAGTGGTCATCTGTACTGCACTTGACCTACCAGATTCAAGGTTTACCTCTGTGAAGCTAAATCACTGAGATAAACACTCAAGAAGGCAGACTCTGCGCCAGCCAACACCTCTACTATATCTTGGATCAAAACATTACTTCAAACATGAGGCTTGCAGAGACTGCTCTAATAACATCGGCGGTAATCTTCATGAGGCAACTCTCATTTTGAGAGACTTCTGAGCACGCCAAGTGTATAACCCATTTCAGCCACAAACCAAGGGCTTCTGGGGTGATATCCTGTTTCCCGGCTTTCACTGGAAGGAAGAGGCATTTGCCTGTTCCATGACTTGTCTCTGCATTTAAAGTAGTACTTGAGTATGCAAACAGGATCTTGCATGGTAGCTGCTTTTGACCAGTTTATGCAATTGAGCTAGTAAATGAGGACTCTTTGATTACCGACAGACAGTAACCTATTTTTGGCTACAAAGTCCGGTTGTGTCAAAAGGACCACTGAACCATCTGATCTGAACTGAAAATAGTTCAGGACAACAGAAAGGGCATGTAACTCGCTTACCCTGTATAAAGAAGCTAATGTCTTGTAAGATAATAACTTTAGCAAAGTGAAGACTAGAGAATCAAATTTATTTGAATTGAGCCATGTTAAAACCCAGGACAATTTCCATTTGGAAACAGGATGAGGGATTTTGGTCAATTAATATCAAAATTGGCTAATAGAACCAATAGGTCTTTATCATGACCAATATTGCCTGATGCCAGAATGTGTCAGATATCATGGAGCAGTAATCTTTGATAGTTATTGGAGCTAACTGCTTCTCATTGAAGAGCCAAAGGAAAAAGTCAGCCAGTTCAGGAATTGAGGCACTCAGAGGGACGATGTTATTAGCATTGCACCAGTCCTGAAAATATGCTACTTCCCTCAGAAGCATTCAGAGTGCAGGGCCTTCTTGCTCTAGAGATTCTCACCACAACTGAAGGTTTAATTTGTTTGTCTCACAAGGCTTCCATGATAAGAGCAAAGCTTGCAGAAGAAGATAGTCCAGGCAGGGATGGAACACCTGCGGCCATGGTTGTTAAAGAAGATTCAAGTTGGCCAGAATATTCCTGGGCAGATCTATTGCTAGACTGAGTAGGTCGGTGACCCAGGCCTTGACCCATCTGATAGGGCCATCTTCTTGCATTTTTGATCTTGTAACTTCTGGATTATTTTGGTGTTAGGACCATGGGAGGGTAGGCAAATACCCACAACCCCTACCAAGTGATGGACGGAGCATCCATGGCCCAAGCATCTGGGTCTGGGACTGGAGGGATAAAGGTAGGTTACTTGTGATTTCACCTTGTCACAAAAAGGCCGCACAACAGATGCCCCCAAAGTGCACACATCCAAGTGAAGACCAACTGATGGAGACACCATTCTGTCTGAAGAACTTGTCCTATCCTGGATAGTGTTGGCCAAGATATTGAGTCAGCCATGCCAGGAATGTGCCTGCTTGCTTTTTATGTTAATATGGAGACTGACACATCAATGTAAAAACTGCCAAATCAGAACACACAGGTGGGGTGATTTGTTGCCCCCCCCCCCTTTGTTACCACCATAGAGTTGTTGGACATAATAAGGCCCATTTTGCCTGAGGGTTGATCTTTCCAAAAATGAAAGGCGTTCATGATAGTCTTCATTTCTAGAAGGTTGATGTGTAGAGTTTGCCACCTGGTTTCCATGTGCTGCTGAGAATAGGTCTAGCAACATGTGGGCCCCCAAACCACTCATACTGGCATTGGTACATACTGTTATTTCCACTTTTCAATGACTGACCATATCTCCTGTTGTAGAAAGGCATCCCCATAAATGAAATCCAAAGCCCCTCCAAAATGACATGGATCCCCCAGTCATTGAGAGAATAGGGAGATCTGAGCCTGAAATTGCAGGAGTTGGCCGCTCCCACTTAACGCTGTCTGCAGGTTGTGGGGAGGGAAGGTTAATGTTTGGTTAGACTGATGTCTCATGGCATTGGTTTGGGATCTATATTGATTCACATCTGACTGAAAAGACCCCTTGTGCCAAGGTCACTTATTGTTCTTCTGAACTGGCTAGGCTGAATGTTGAGTGGCGAGTTGGAGGGGCAGTTCTTGAGCTGCTTGCCTTCGAACTTTTTCAATACCGCCTCCAAAAAGCAAAAGTGACCCTAAATGGGTTCATCCATAAAGCAAGAGTATGGTGAGGTTGGAGTGACGTGGACCACAGACAAGCATCATGTCACAGACCACATCTAAGTTGGCTGAAGTTGTCAACACATTGTCCAAGGCATGGTGAGCTGCCTGGTTAATGACTCTAGCAATCCTGGCTGTCACCTCTCAAGTATTGTTATTTCCAAATGTCTCCGAGAGTCTGAAAAATTGCCAATGAGGCCAAATCTAACATTGACAAATAAGTAACGTGGCATGGAACACATTTTTTTCCACTCCATAAAACAGTGGACCAAACATATCACTGCTACATTCTTGTCAAGGGCCAGGAAATCAGTATTGAAGGCATCCGTTTTTTATCAGTAAGTTGTAAATGTCACTGGAACTTGGCTTTCTGAGAAGAAAGCCTTAGAGTTTTCGAGGTCAGCATTTTTAGTGAAAGCCGCTCACTCATCTTAATTTTAGCCAATGGGGAAGTAGCCAGAAGAACAGCATCTCTTACTCCTCGTCAAGATCTACCAATGCTTTCACTTTATAGTCTTGAGTAGCAGTAGGAGGTGGAGGGCATTCTGAAGTAGCCACCACCCTACAAATTTCATTGATAGTAGCTTTAAAGCTAAATTCAGTCTGTTCCATGGTCAGATCTGAGTATGGTTTATTTGAAGGAGTTGTGTCACACTCACTGTATGTCAAGTCCCAATCTGGGTCTGCTGGCAGCCCTGAATAAGTCATACCAGGTGGCATCAATGACTCAATTCCATCCCCCCTCTGAAAATGTTACTAGCTCTCCATGGTGGATAAGCAGTTAACTTATGGAAGTCCAGCACTGATGAAACTGCCAGCTGGTTTGCCTGGTGAATGGTTAGCCTGGATGCTGGCAGTATAAAAGACAGTCCCGCTATCACCGGTACTGGCCGCTCCAAGGGCCTGGCTGGACAGATAGATTTGTCACTGCAATGACCATGTAAACGTATGGCTAGATGAACAGATCTGTCACTAACATCCTGTAAATCATTGTTGGCTGAATCGTTTCAACTAAAAGGTCCCCATGCTGGGGCAGTTAGATGGCTGCCAGTGGTGTGGTACAAACCCCCTTGACTTACAGGACTGAAGGCCATGCCCAGGCATGCTGAAGGACTTAAGCCCACTGGGCTACCTAAAATTGGGGGGACACTTCCCCGATGAATCAGAAGTAAGTGCTGAAGTAGTTGTTGTTGTTGTAGGGTTTAATGCCATTTTTCAGCACACGATAGGCTATACATGGCGGCCAGTATTAATGGTGGAGGAAGAACCCTGGAAAACTTTGGAAAGAACCTCCGACCCACGAGAAGCAAGCTGGCAAGCTTTCTCACATACCCACATTAGCCGAATCCGAGACTCGAAGCCATGCAGACAGAGGTGAGATGGCAGTGATCCGTAATGGAGAGCGCTTTAGACCACTCGGCCACTCAGGGCCCCAGTGCAGAAGTAAGCAAGGGAAATTGAAGTAATATTTGGCATGATGTCAGCAATTGCGCCAGCATTTCCTGGACAAGGCGACACATCTGTTCAAACGCAGACAGTTGTACCCTTTCCACATGATCCTCCTCCCCTGCTGCTGATGGCTGCAAACAACTAACTTTTTTTTGTTGGGGGGACCCAGCATCCCCCTAAAGGCTCACAACAGAAGTTGACTTGCGATGTATACTGAAGATGTCAACACTATCTTTTCTTGACTCGTTCTGTCTTGTTATGCTACTTGGCATTAATGTTATACATTTAGTACAAACAATACAGGACTTGTGGTTGTCTTTCTTTGCTTTAACTTTTTGTATTTTATATATCTGGATGAGATTCTCACTGAAATGACACAAGAGGAGAAAAACAAAGCATAAATTAGTAATTCAGTATATTACTAACCTGTAAATATCTCTCCCGTTAATAATGGAAAAAACTAAAATAGTGTCTATTTTAAGATGCAATCTAGAGTATGCAAAGATGTAGAATGTTATAAACTTGCCAATACCATCTCTGTTACTAACAAAGTAAGCAAAAATAGTGAAAATCATGCTGACTCGTAATAACAACCTGAGGTCAACAATAGTGTGGTGTAACATGGTCTTAAATGAACTAAGCCCATAAAGGTGAAAAAATCGCTCATATTTGGCAGAATTGTAAAAATAATGTATACAACCTGCTACAGGATGATTATTCCACACAATAAATTCAAAATGGCTTGGATTCTTGGAGGTAAACTACAATGTTATCAGTACAACAGTGAAGTTAAAAACTTGCGACACCTGGCGGTGGCAAGTGAAAGTAAGGGGCAAGAATTATTGCCATTTGTCTACATGAGATACATAGAAAGAAAAAAATTTTTCATCATTTAGTGGTGAGGATTCATGAGGTAGCAAGCTAATATTCCCAACACAACATGAAGGAGAAAAATGTGTTCATGGAATACAAATGCCACTGAGAAAGTGACTTAAAGACAAAACCTATCCATTGTGATTTGATCAGCCACGGCTAATATGCAGAACAGCACAGTGCTAGACTTATGTAAATAGCCATGAAGCTTGTGTGTGTTTGGGGTTTTTAATGTAGCTTTTACAACATTTTCAGTCATATCGCTATGATGTCTGCAGTGTGGCAGTTTATAGTGATGTCTAGCACTGAGGCTTCATGACACAGACATGTAGCATGATGTCTCACCCAGTCAGATTATCCTAACACCAGGTCAACCAGTCCTAACACTAACCTCTTAATGCTGAGCGCTTAGCATGAAGCTAGTGTGATTAATTAACAATTAATCCTTATCACTGTAATTATCTTGTGAAAAGGACTGTCCCTCCGAAGGCTACCCTGATGTACTTAAAGAAACCATGTAAGTACCTGCAACTTATGGGCAGATAAATGGTGCCCTATTTGATTATAACAGTGTTTAAATTAACTTGGTGACAACACAAATATAAATCATAAAAGTAATCAGAGCTCTTCCAAGTTGTCAAATCATTGATATGCCATAATAACAAAAACTGTCATTTAAGAATGTGTGGTTTTTATAGGGCACCACAATAAATAAGAGTGCAGAAAAGTATGTGAACTCGTAAAAATGTGTTTGCATAATGTTTTCATTTTTTGGGGAAATGAAATTGTGATGAAAATAACACTGCCAACAAAAGGAAAAAATATGAAAATTCCATTCAACTGGTGAAATTTGAGTGTGTGTGTGTGTGATTTGGATTTTTAAAGTAGCTTTAACAATTTTTCAGTCATATTGCTACGAAGTCTGCAGTGTGACAGTTTATAGTGATGTCTAGCACTGGGGCATCATGCCACAGACATGTAGCATGATGTTCCACCCAGTCACATTATCCAGACACCAGGCTGACCAGTCCTAACAATAACCTCTTAATGCTGAGCGCCAAGTGAGGCAGCTATTAGTACCATTTTTGTAAGTCTTTGGTATGACTTGGCCAGGGTTCAAACCCACAACCTCCCGCATCCGAAGCGGGATGAAATTTGAGTTTCAGTACCTAAAGCTTGCGTGAATTCATTTTGAAAACAGTTCAAATCTGCAGTCTCAATCAACATTTATGTACTGCACACATACCAAAATAAATTCATCTTTTCTACAGAGCCTTGCCATATCCTGGCTTTATTCCTTAGGGCCGTCTCGTTAGACATTTTAACCATTCAAATTTTTGTCTGACTTAGTTTCTTTGGATAAATGTTCCTTGATAAATTTTTCGTTCTTTCTTTGTTTCATTTAATGATGGTAACTTACGTTTATATATACAGTACAGTGAAATGTCATTTGTTTATTCCTGGAAGTTTCTTCAGTGGGAATGGAAATGATGTTTTACTTGCAGAGAAAATTGCAGAATATTATAAATGATCATTCTTGAGATTTAAACTATATGTTGATTTTATTGTTGTGGTTTATGTTTTGTTTTTAGTGTTGTTATAGGGGTAAACAAACTTATAAATTTACACATAACGTGCTTTATGCTTTTCACTTAACATTTTATCCTTTTGAAAGAGCATGAATCACAAGTTTATACCAGGTACTATGAGAAATAGGCTGCAGACCCCTGAATTACATGAGTGTACAATGTAGACTCAAGACTGGTTTCCTCATCCTTAAAATCTCTTGAGAACCCCAAGTGACCTTGACGTTTAGACACTGAATTCATCAGGATCCTTTGTATAGTGAATGAAATAGATCTTTAGAAGTCAGTTTTGTTCTGTGCCCACTTTAATTACATACAGTTGCAGTGAGAATACTTATTACAAAAGACAAAATGTACCTTTCTTGTGCTGACTTTGGTTAACCAATTTGTGTGCTTATCTCTCATCAACTAACCAACTCCTTGTAAAATTTTAAAAAATGTTGTACAAACTCTATTTCTTTAAAACCATCAATTTTTTATTCTGAGAACTGTTGAAGTTATAAGGAACTGAATACGAACAAGTCAAGTAGTAAATTCTCACTATCCGTCATACTATATGGGGCAAGCTTTTCTCTGGATATGTGATTATGCAACAACTCGCTTAGCAAGCAATCAAACTGGTTAATGATCTGCTGGAATCTATTATCAGACAGCTGAGTGATGGATGCCACTATTGCTTGAAGAGTCATAACTCAAATGCTTCAAATTAAATTATGTGCGTACGTAAGAAAAAAAGAAAAAGTAAACTGATGCTACTTTCATTTATATGTGTGCATACTAGTCTTCAGGAATATTATCAGAGAAGGCACATTTTACAATGCAACACAACAATGGATTTTTTCAGAACTGATTACAATACTTATAAGTACATCAATGATATAAT
Organism: Sinohyriopsis cumingii; assembly: GCA_028554795.2. Classification (NCBI taxonomy): domain Eukaryota; kingdom Metazoa; phylum Mollusca; class Bivalvia; order Unionida; family Unionidae; genus Sinohyriopsis; species Sinohyriopsis cumingii. The sequence goes on from JAPYKE020000441.1 coordinate 322,907, forward strand.
TTTTACCTCACTTTCTGTTCCACTTTCAGCCCTTTCACTTTCAGCATCAGAAACAACACTGCCATCACTGTCAGACATTTTTAAAATAAATCCTGTAAGAAGAAAACAGGAGTCATATGACCAAAAACTAGATCTTACATCATGGCCTGCCATGGCAAATCTCCATGCTTTTTAGCACATTGAATGTGGAAATCATGTGCAAAACAACTAAAAAGTGCTGATCACATCATGAAAAACAACAACAGTCCATCCAAATATTCTCTCCAAAGAAAGTATTGATTCATTAAAAAAAACTTGTAAGAAACAGCAAACCTTCAAGACATTAATTTATACAAAATAATTAGAGTCTAAAAAGTTAACTTCTTACAGAATTGTAACTCTTACCGAAGAAAGAATCTAAATGAGCCAGTACCCCCCCCCCCCGTTAGGATAAATCAAACAATGTGCTTACCTGGTGCAGTTATGATTATATATTATTTAATAACTCTGATAAGTGAAAGATTTATTCAAATGTCTGATTTTGGTTTCATGAAGTGTTTAGCTTCTTTAGGTGCAAAAAATTCTGATGTTCTGAATAAAACTTGGCCTAGAAACTGGAATGTCATGGAAGCCAGGAATGCAGAATTGGATTAAGTTGAAATATGTTGCTTTAACAAAATGAATCAGGAATATATTAATACTGAAGAAAGTGTTTCAATACAGAGATCTCACTAGGATTTTAAAACAAGTAGTACAAGACTCCCAATTTGGTAAAAATAGGAGTCCCACCATCAAAAGTTGCAGTCCCTTCTTTCCTACAGAATCAACACAGACGTGAGTGCATCTATATTTAGATGGAGAGGTTTCCGTAATGTAATCACTCACTTTAATATAGCTTCATTACAACAGTCTATTGACAGGATTGCAAATTTATGGTTTATTTTTTTGTCTACGTCCTTGTAGTAATTTTAGGCAATGGTTAAATAGTATCTGATTTGCTGGGTTTTTTTCCCCGTATTTTCGCAAATACGTGTCAAGTAGGAATAAAGCTTAGACCTTAAAGCACATCTCGCAAATTCCACAACATAGCGTTGTCCTCTACGTTTCTGACCTACATAATTTGCAGTTTAAAGTTAAATCTTTAATAAAATAATACCTTGGCTTTGCTTTCAATGATTTGTATATTTTTCTGAAAATATCTGCCTGATGATGTACGAAAACAGACAATCTAATAAACTGGTATATCCCAGACTTAGCAAAGTCCACCACTATTTCCCGTTAGGCCTACTGGTTCACTTACAGTTTCAAACTAATTTTATGACAAAATAGTGTAAAAGAGGCAGCTAATATATATCCAGATCACCGATTCTGATCTTAAAAAACATGTTTGTATGTTTTATCATCAAAGGATATCATGCAGGAAATTGATAGTTGCTACCTTACTCGAAAAAGGGTTAATGGTCAATCAGCTATCAAAACATATGCTTGTGAATGGGCAGGAGTTTGTTTGTCAACGTAACTGATATCAAAACTTGGCCTAGCTACTGATCTCTTGATGAATACATTTCACTACAAACACTAGAACTAACCAGGCTAAGGCGAGGGGCATTTTAAAAAAAAGTATGGTCAGTCAATGTACCGCTTAAATAGCTCTTTTTCGTCTATCAGAGTGATACTGAATTTTGTCAATCCAAGCAAGGATTTATTCCAAACACTAAGCTAAGCATCACACACTTTCTTACACTTAGCTACTGTCCTATCCGAACTATCAATTCTAGCAGCTTTAGCACTCTTCTGAATATCGTTACAATCTTCGTAAGTTTGCCATTTAACCCCAAAATACTTATCCAAATTTACAAATGGCATTTTGTCTAAGTCTCAACATGTCTTGATTCTCATGCATTACTTATTCCGATACATTCGGAAATGAACACAATAACGAAAGCTAAAGTTTTGTTAGATTCAAGATACTTATCATCCTTTTAACAGATTCTGGCATTCCCCGCTTCCATTACATTCCAGCCAAGTGAAATGTAGTTCAGCGGAACCTGAAAACATGTCCATTTACTTGGGTGAGAATATTAATTTATTCCAAAAATAAGACATCTAAGTAACTAAAACAAAATAACTTTAACTTGCAGAAACATGTTGATACAGGATGCCAAGTGTGTGACATATTCCTGTAAATTTGACTTCTTGTTCTGAAACATGCTACACAGTGTCATTATTTAGGCAGTAAGACCCAAAACAGAAATATCTGGGTCGATGTCTTACACTTTAGGACTAACCATCCTAGTCCTGAAATATCTGGGTCAATGTTTTACACTTTAGGACTAACCAACCTAGTCCATGGAAGCCTAGAATACTAAAACTGGACTAAAACATTATGACTTCAATTTATAGAAAAGTGTCGATAAGGGCTGCCAAGCATGAGATATTCCTGACATTTTTACTTCATGTTATGATGTTAGTCAACATCAGAACACACTACACAGTGTCATTATTTAGACAGTAAGACCGCAACCCCCAAAACATTAATATCAGGACTGATATCTTACACTGCAGAACTAGATTATAACTAGTCCTTCAATTTAAGACCTTAACTCTGATATTTATGTTTTGGTCATAGAGGTCTTACTGCCTAAATAATGGTGCTGTGTAGCATGTTTTGATGTTAACATCGGCACTATAAGTCAAAATTCAGGAATACCTCAAACAGTTGGCATTCCATATATATGCTTTCCTACAAATTAAAGAGATGTTTTAGTCACACTTTACTTACTCTGATGTCTTTTTCCTATAAAAATTAAAATTCCCACAAAGGCAAGCTTCAAGTTCCATTGGACTACATTTCAGTTGGCTGGAAAATATATGGAAGCCGGAGATACCAGTTGTTCTTGTTATTGTTGTAGGGTTTAACGCCATTTTTCAGCACACGATAGGCTATTCATGGCGGCCAGTATTAATGATGGAGGAAGAACCCAGGAAATCGCCGTAAAGAACCAGCGACCCTCGAGAAGCTACTGGCAAGCTTTCTCACATACCCACATTGGCCAAATCTGAGACTTGAACCTATGCAGACAGAGGTGAGATGGCAGTGATCTGTAACAGAGAGCACTTTAGACCACTCAGCCACTCGGGGCCCCGGAAATACCAGAATCGGTCAAAAGGATGATAAGAATCTTGAACAACACAAAGCTATCTAAACACTTTATTGAATATTAATACAGTTTTTATTCGTTTCATTAAACTTTCATGCAAAACATAAATATCAGGGTCGAGGTCTTACTTTGTAGACTAGACTACAACCATGCAAATGGTGTCCACCTTGTAATTTTATTATTGTTTAATTAATCACACACAAAAATTAATTAGTCCTACAATGTAAGATATAGCACATGTTGTTTTTGTTTTAGTGCTCTGTCTTACTATCCAAATAATGGCCTTGTATAGCGTGTTCCAATGTCGGTTGACATCGGAATGAGTAGTCAAAGTTTCAAGAAAATCTCACACACTTGGCAGCCTATATCGACACTATTCCACTAATTTATATGTAATTAATATACTTACTGTGCTGTCTTTATCCTGGCAGGATGGAAATATGACACTAGCAAATGGTTGCATTTTCATGTTCTGTTGACATACATTTGAATTTGTTGAAATGCAACGGTAGTCGAGGTATGCCCAAGTATGTTTAAGTAGGTTCATGTGGGGGATATGTTTCTTAAATGAACTGAAACGCTGCTTACAGTTCCAATAGGCATAATATATTTTTATTCGTATTGTTAAAGAATATTTCAATTTAAACTGATTTTGGCATTCCCTGCTTTCATTGCTTTCCAGCCAACTGAAATGTAGGCCAACGAAACTTGAAAACAGGTCCATTTCTTTGGTGAGAATTTAAATTTATTAGAGAAAAGACATCAGAGTAAGTAAAGTCTGACAAAAACATTAGAAACTTTACTTTGTAGAAATGCGTCGTTATTGGTTGTCATTTGTGTAAGATATTCCTGAAAATTTGACTTTCATTACAGTTAGTCGACATCAAAACATGCTACACCGCTTCGTTAGTTTAGCAGTAAGACCCATCACCCCACCCCACCCCCGAACAAAACTATCGGGTGATGTGTCTTACGTCGTAGGACTAGAAAAACATTAAGTTCGTCTTCAAGCCAATCACAAAAACATTAATCGTCTTTAAGCCTATGAGCAAAGACATGAGCTTCCCTCCAATTCTGATGAAATTTCTTCTTCATTATTTACTACAACGATTGAACTATCATTAACGAAGAAACCATGACTTGGAAACGGTACGCTCTTCAACGTAAAAGCACAGGGGTTCGTATCTTGCTTACAATTTAACTATCAGCCATACATATAGTATAAAATGTTATTTTATACTAATGTATGACAGTTGAATTGTAAGCAACTATACGAGCCCTGTGCGAAAAAGTTGACACACGTACCAAATTATTTCCCCTCTTCTTTGAAATGGCGATTTCAGTACTAGTAGAGCTAGGAGTGATTTCTGGTAGTCTCGTATTCAAAAATGTTGACAACCTTGTGATAGTCTGTGAGAAGTCTATGAATACCGACGATCACTTTGAAATAAATGTATATCACACTTGAATTGTAGTCATCGCGAATACTTTTAAAACGATATGAAGTTGCTACTATGCATTCAAAAAGTAAACAAGTTAATTTTTCAGTAACCTTACATGAATTTCTTTAGATAAGATTATATCCCGGAGAAGTTGTGCGCATATATGCTGTCATCCAAGTAGGACTAGTCTGATATCCAAGTAAACCTAGTCGTCAGTTAAGAGGGCCATAAGTTGAGAACGATGAAGTCCCAAGAAAGACTTACTTGGTTCCAATGAAGACTCATGATCATAGACATAACCAAAAATGACAAATGACAAATGCACAAAAATCACTTGTTTCAGACAAATGCAGTTAAGATAAGATTTATTTAACGTCAGTATGATTTAAAACAACAATTCAACATCAACTATAATGAGATATTTACCAGCATTACACACACACACACACACACACACACATGACATACAAACTCAGCATAAGACAGGTCTATTGATGCAGTTGGACAAAACACACCTGATAAATTTAAATGAGCAAGCAATGCGTTTTAAAAGTAATTAAAAGTTAATTAAGTATCTGGATACATTCAAACCAAAATGTAAGATAATTTCAACACAAAAAAAGAAAGAATTATTGGTAGAAATTTAAATTAAATTTATAAGGCTCAAATTAGGACTAAAGGCATGCTTCGATGAAGCGTGTGTCTTACTTCAAAAGAAAGGTGCTAACAGTAAGGTGCTTCATGGTACATAAGACAAGTACAGATAAACAAAAATCAGTAAAACAAATATTAGCTGTCGTCATCATGGCCGGGGGGGGGGGGCAATTATTTGCAGATAGTACATTTACAGTCAGACATTCCAGAATAGAAATAATGATCTAAATAAGTTAAAATTTCATTGCTGTCTAAAAGTTATTTATTGTTTTAAATTATGTATTTCATTCCATAGAATGGCAGCTGCATATCTTTAAGATTTTATTGACAACAGTTGAGATTTTAATTCTTGGGAATCTAAAATATTTAAATATAGATTTTTTTATTTGTTTTATTTAAAACACATTAAATCATCTAGACATTTGGGAGGATGCTTATTCGGAATTTTGATAGTCTCTAGAACTATAATCCAAGGTCTACATACGTATCGGGTTGGTACTTTTGACATAATAAGAATTTATTATAGCAGCTTGTGAAATCGTCATACACAAATCTCAGAGCACACTCTTATATGTTTTTAAGGCACGTTTGTACGGAAACAGATAGAGGGTTAAGCGCAATATCATCTTGCATAAAGTTGAATGTCCGGATGGTTTCAGGTTATTCAAGTACTGTTAACCATTTTTTTAATTTTTTTCAAATTCTTGGACCTAAAGTTTTGGGTACAGTATATACATCGTAAGTTAGAGTAATCGCTCTTATTGCTCTTTTATTGTTTTTCTTTATCTCCGTCTTTTGGGTTATTTCATTCGTTTTTATCAACTCTGTCTCATTATTAGTGTTAGCTGTTATCTTGCTATTCAAAACGAAAATTGGTGTGTTATATTATTCAGATCTTCGCGTGACTGTTCAATGTGATATGCAAGGTGTTATAGCCTTCGAGAGATTTACCTTCATCTCATTCTCAAAGGAATATATTCCGTCATGTATCTCCTGCTCGACTGGCTGTAAATAATCTTGATTAGTACACCCTTGTTCGTCTACTTATGTTCTTACTGTTTTATTTCAATTTATGAAGAGCAAAATATTAACGTTTTTAATCTCTTTTTTTTAAGCAAATCATGAACATCTGAAATCTTTTGTCTACTCTGGTCAATCTATTTTTGTAGATATACATTCTTTTAGCATTTTCAGTACAAATATATTCATCAACTGAAAATTATTTGTCAACCTGTTCCCACCCATGTCTTTGAATCATTACCCTTCAATATCTTACGTATTTGAGTATCAACCCGTTTCTGTAGCAAAATAATATATGGTTCGTCAAATTTTGTATTTATTGTTTTATTTTACCAGATCTGTTAGATTAGTAACACGATAATTATTATAGATTAACTTACAAGTAATATTTTGACATAATGTGGCATCTTTTTTCCTCTGCTTTTGTCTCAACGTTTAACTAAAGTCACGATGGCCTCTTAACGCCATTTTCTTTATAAGGAACAGAGATATGTTACAGGCACCCAGTGAAAATCGCTTACTTGGCAAGGGCGCCCGCAGAATTATTTTCGGGGGGGGGGGGGAGGGAGCATGTAGTTGTCAGTTATTAAGTTTTACGGATGTAGGCCAAAACATGTTCAGAGGTGAAATTCAGGGGTGGGGGTAGGGTAATTGCCCCCACAAAATCATGTCCCTACGTGTGGACGCCCGTGCTTAATTGTCCATTCTTATCTGTCATTTCGAAACTCAACCTGTTAATTTCCCATCTGAAATAGCATTTCATGACCATTACCACTATATGAAAGTAAGTCACAGTGAAACTCTGCTCAACACGAATAGTAGCCATTCGAGTAATTTTGTCTGTTAGTTATCAACTTGAGTAGAATTTATATATAAAAAAATAGGTTTTGGAAATCTTCAAAATTCGTCAGATGCAGTCGATACCTTTATAGATCTCTAGCACCCGAATTCTAGCAAATTTCGACAGGCGTATTTGGATGTGTCAAACCCATCAGCATTTATTTGTTGCTATCTCTTTATTTATGGTGTTTAGCTAGTAAAATATACTTGCTCTTAAGTTCATCGGAAAGTTTTCAATACCCAAAATCAAATATATTTGTTGCAATGAAATTATTAGTTGATCACTTCTGTTATCCAATGAATTCTTAAAACAGATTTCTTCGAAGGAAATCTGTCGTGTACTTGAAATGTCACCATATATTAGGTCTTTATTCGAAAGACCATTGATTTGAATATTTCTTTCAATTTCCTCCTTTCCTGTAAATAAAGTTAGCTTTATTGAAACAATCGTATTTCAGTGACCACCTTCAGCGATGTTCCGCTGTCTTGGAACTAAGTATTGTCATATTGGCCCAGTTGTGGGGTGGGGACATTTCCTTATATATTTATCTTTTGTAATTGTTGTATTCGTTGATGATCAAATAAACCTATCGTTGTTGATTTAACTAATACTGCCTCCGAGCTTTTTTCCTCGACGCTTATTGATGGCACATGTTTATATTTCGTTATGTTTCAAACCTTTGTTGTATAAAGTACTTTCTTACTGACTTTGTAACACTACATAAAAGTGTTGTATTATTAGGACAGATTTTTTTTAAGTAAATGTAATAAGATTTAAATTTTCTCTAAATTGTGTTAAAAGTATCTTTTCATTAAAATTATATTGAAAGTAATTTTCTACTCAACTATATTGAGATCAATTTCATTTATTTTTGTGTTACAACTATACACTATTTTAATAAAGATTGCGCCCTTATGAACAAAGGCAAAACTATCTTGCACTATACATTTCTCATGTATCGTAAAGTCAGCAAATATTACACCCGGTATGTTGTGGAGGTTGTGGAACTAACGAATTCCAAATATTCCTTCTGAATGAGTAAGCAAGCTGTTGTAGCAGAATTGTCTGTCTGATGACGTAGTCAACACATCCCGACGTACCCCATTCTCCATGATGTAGCCGTATCTACACCATCATGACTGACACCTCTTTTAAGAGAGCCTGAACTCTTTCTTCTCTATCTCTCTCACTATGGGCAAGACATTTCTTAACTTATGACTAATTCCTTCTCATAGCAAGAAATGAGAAGTTTATGATACACATAACGCCTTATCATAACAGTACTAACACGAAGCAAAGGTTAAAAGAATAGACATGCCTGTAACTATCGACCAAATCCAGCTGATGTCTTTTGCATACAAATTGTAACTGTTTCTAACCCTGCCTCCGTCGAATTCAGCTTAGTATTTCTTTCCATCACCTCTTTCATGTCCGATTTCCAGCACCGAATCATTGTATTGGATCAAGTTTAAAGTGTATTTTGTTGACAGTTGTGCCGTACTCTGATAAAGTAGTGACGTTGTCCTCTAGGGCATGCCCCGTCACTGACCAACAACGCAGTATAAAATAGAACGGTGTGTGTTTCATCACTCATTTGTACATCGATACAAGATCTGCCATTTAAATACACGCAAGGGACAGATTATACTTGCAGTAGTAACAAGTTATTTGACAGAAAAAGTTTATCTCTTTTCGGGCTGAAGGTCTGCTTCTGCACTCAGCAGTTTAAAGTTTTTCTATTTTATTTATTTTACACTCTCCTTAGGAAAAGCCACGCCTTTTTCCTTTGGCTAACTTTTACAAATAGAAATGCCTTTGCCCTTTAGACGGACAGTAACCCTTTCTTATTCAGAACGGGAAGCTAGTGGCAATCTTTCTCACATACATGTATTGGCCGAGTCTGAGACTCAAACCCAGGCCCGTCACATGTCCAATGGCAGTGATTAGTAACTGCGAGCGCTTTAGACCACTCATCCCCCCACCACCACCGTTGCTGTGATAATAATAAGGAATACAATATGGAATATATGAGAAAACAGATGTCACATAAACGCATAAGACAAAGAAAGATACTAAGATGAAAATTTCCGATTAAATGAAATAGAAGTAAAACTTTATAAGAACAAAAACAAAACTTCAATTTCAGGACAACATTCAAAATACTCGGTATTTATTATATGATTTCTATCGAAGGGTGGCCGAATTTTGCAAAATCTTCAGGTGTTAGTAAAAATGATTCAGACATATATCATTCCATGTACGTTTTTTTTTACCCAATCGATTATTGACTAGCAGAGAAAATATTTACATTGGTCAAACATAAGCTATATGCTAAACATTTAAAATACGAATATGCCACGAAAAGAGGCAAGAGTACATACATACAAGAGTATATACCTGTATTATCACAGAGTGTGAATAAGATCCATTAGTATCCTTTTGTATTCGTGTTTTTCGTTATGGCTTTCACTGCATAAATAGACATAAGTAGTATAGTGGGATACCCTAGCGACATGGGACTTTAATGTTAAACTAGGGGGGTTGTACCCTGGCGACAAGAGGAATTTAGCATGGGGAAATTTAACATGGATGGGACTATAGAGCGACAAAAAAGAACGGGACTGTCTAGCGACAAGGGAAATTGAACATGGGAATAGGGATTGTTTAAGGACAAGGGGACTTACCATTCATAGATGGACAGAGACAGAGATAACACAGACAATAGGCAATACAAACAACTATACAACACACTATTAAAAAAAATTGGGCATAAAAGCAAATCTTTTCGAGGTATATGAGTGGCCCTGAAAAAGGGCCTTTGGGTTCTTCTTCTATTTTCTCAAGTTCTTCAGCCATTGTCTCACTTTCTCAATGATTCCTTTCTTCTTCTTCATTTCCGTCTCTGGCATCCAGACAGTATGTCCCATGGATTTAAATTTCTTCTCTATCTTGATCCAGTTGTTATTCAATCTTTCAAATGCCTCTTTTTTCTTTCTGTTGTCTTGTTCGTTTCTCTCCTTTGCCCATGTGTCTTTAATATTTTTCTCTACCTCTGTTTCCAACACCTTTCTTATCATTTCTTCTGGGTTTTTTTTATAGCTTGTCTCATCCTCATTTCACAAAAGACCACTAAGTCCAATACAACGTGTCTTCTAGAAAGCACCTGACTTTGATTACATTATCAAGTGCTTCCTTCAAGCTACCTACTCTCACATACGGAGGTTGAATGACTCTTCTTAATTTCTTCAATTTTTCCTCTATCATACCTTCTACTTGATCTTTCGTTAATTTCAAACTGGTCGCGAAGTCTAGGCTACCTAGATACTTCAATTCTGTCTCAAGCCTTTCCACCACATATGTTACATCCATCATCCAGTACCAACAATTCTTTAACTCGTTGAACAACTCTATTGACATTTTCTTTTATTCTGGGTAGAATGGCGCGAACGACAAACGCTTTGACTTTATATTCGTCAAGCACGGACGTGAAGGAATATATCTCCATCTCTCACTTCACATATTATCATCTATACACACACGGGAAGGAGAAAAGCAAACCTTATTATACTATCCACACACGGGAAGAAGAAAAAAGAAAGCCCCAAATATACTATCAAAGCCTCAAATTACAATCCACACACGGAAAGGAGCAAAAAACAAAACCAAAATATAATAGTCTCACACGATAAGTAGCATAAAAAAATGAAACCATAATATACTATCCACAAAACCAAATATACCATCCACACACGGGAAGGGAAAAAAATAAACCTTAATATATCATCCACACAGAAGAAAAACTAAAAAACCACACACTCTACTATTCACACAAACGTACGCGAACGCTTACAAACCCAAAATATCTACTATCCACACAAACTTACGTAAGCTCGTACAAAACACCCGATTATCCAAACACAGACTCTACTATCCACACAAACGTACGTGAGCTTACACACACACACACACGCGCGCAATCACATCGGTTAAGGAGTGAGTGTTTATAATCACACTACTTCACATTCACACAAATTGGCAACTCGAATAGTCTCTTTTCTAGAGATTTGGTTAGCCCTGAGAAGGGCTGTTTAAAAAAAAACAAAAACAACTCCAAATGCACATGACTAATGCCGGCATCTCCCAGGCCTGGCACCACAAACACATCTCCTACTCCAGTCTTGCTCCCAGTTCAGTCTTGCTCTTGGGAGCGCAGAGGCTGGTTGATTGGCTTTAGAATACCAATCTTCCTTTTGTGGGATTCTGAAGTGTTCTTGCCTTCTATGCCACACCCGTGGATGACGAAGTTGTGGTACTGCTAGTGTCTGCGATACTGGTACAGGTTGTATTACTGCTGCTAGTGGTTGCTGTGGCTTTTGTGACTGTGGTAGTCGTGCTGCTGCTGGTGCTGCCTGTGGAGTTATCCACACCTCAGGTTTGACCTTACACAGAGGTCTCAGCATGAGGTGAGGTAGGATTCTTTCTTCCTCCTCTTTCTTCTTTTTCCTCTCCTCCTCTTCTTCTATTCTCTCTCCCTCTTCGATCGCTTCCATTGACAGCTCATCCAGGAGCCGCCTGGCATATTCCAGGTGCATTTGGAGTTAATTAGTTTCACTATTCTACTCATTTTCTTCGTAGTTGACTGGTCAATGATGGGTAACCAGACTGTCTATCATTTGGATTTAGGTCGTATATATCACCTTTTCGGGCTTTCACGACCAGTTAATTTCCCGTTTGGGAATGCTAGATTTATTCGAGGGGGAGGGAATGGTGCCACCTCCCTCAAGGCATTAATGCACTCTTCGAGTGCTAATTGATTAGCCGACAGGTCGTGGGACAATAAGTCCCTTTCGACCTATATGTAAGGCTAACTCGAGTGGGATTGGACCCAGCATGCACTCAAGTTAAGTAAGTTGACGTCTGTATTTGAAAGTATAGCTGGATAAGACGTCTCACAGGATTGGGTACTGCTCTTATGACGTCACCCCGGTTCCGTGTTTACACGATCATCGGGGCACGTGATTATAGACAAGTTGGGATTGGCCCACACATTCGTCTCTAAATGTCTAAGCTGGCAGGGAAGAATGGGTCCCAAAGGGGGTCCAAACTTCACCGGAATGTACCTGAAAACGCCATGGCATACTGTATATCAAATTCTTTCCAGTTTTAAGAATGATCGAATTCCCTATAGCCAATTATGTGTAAGCCACAATTGCAATTAGAGTCACGCAGTCAAAGGTAAAAATAGAAAATTTTCCTAATACCTAACTAACTGACTTAGCTAGTACTTAGCGTACATGATATAATACCCTACTTTTACTTATATAATTGTCAAAGGGACAAAATAAGAGTTTCATCAATATCCGGCGTCGGTTTTAATTTTCGATGGTGTACAAAAGGATCATACCAGTATTTGTGGTTTAGTCTGGGTAGCCAGACTGTCGAGCTTTTCCTTTATATTTATCAAGCACGGACGTGAAGGAAAACATCCCGTCACCAAAAAACTTACTTGTCCATATCATTACCCAAAGAAACATAAACGCGTGGACTTAAAAGAAATACTCACTCACTTTTTTACTTACAAACATTAATTACAAATTTTCTAACAAAGTTAAAGAAACGAAGTGCTTATAGGCACACTTCTATTTTTTCGAACTTACTAACATACTATTGGCAAATGAATTAGTATCTCTTTTCTAGACTATTGGGTAGCCCTGAAAAGGACTATTTTTTGTGGACGAGGAGGTATGGCAATCTTTTATTGTCTAAGATTGCGTCCTCGTCTATCGGCAGGCTTTCCCACAGGATAGGGTCTGCTTCTTCGGAAAGAGAAGAACTCTTTGGTGTCTACACGGCAGTTGACAAACCCTTTGTCTGGTTCCTGATGTTGCTGTTGTTGCTGCTGCTCTCTCTGCTGTTTCTGAAGTCTGTACTTTTCCGTCCATTCTTCCTTTTCTTTCTTGATTTCCTCTCTGACGAACTCTTCTGTCAGGTCTTCAGTCACTTTCAAGATTCTGACATTCTCTATCTCTGCAGGCTTTGGTATCAGGCTTTGCCTGACACGATGTAAATTTACGTAAGCATCGTTCAGCTTGGCTAGTCTTGAGCACATCTTCATAGGAGAATGAGTCAACAATGGATGCTTTAAACTGACTGACTGATTGAATTAAGGTCGTTTATTGCCCTTTCGGGCATGTACGACCGGTTTATTTCCCATTTAGGAATGATTGATTTTGGTGCCACTTCCCCCAACGCATTAATGCACTTAAGAAGTGCTATCTGATTGGTCCGGTTTTGAGACATTTATGTCTCACGGGACTAGCGGTGAGTTGGAATGGTCCACACGCACTCACCTAGATGTCTGGAGGCGGCAGAAGATCGGGCTCAGTGTAAGGGATGCATTCTACATCCGGTATCGATTTTTGTTCCCAATTTCCGAATAGTAAATGGCGTCGTTTGCCGTATTTATAACTTTGGAAAATCTTTGAAAAGACAAGATATAGATATAGATAGCAAGATGAATCTCCTAATCTATTTTAGGGAGAAAATTATTTAATCGAATGATATTTGGTGTTTCTATTCTAAAAATAAATGTTTCCCCCTTGTGCGGAGAGCCTGATGACTGGGTTTTTAGTCACCTTATAGATCAACATTTTAAGGACATAATTCCTAATTGTAAAATTTGGTGTCACCTTGTGTGGCTGGTCCTGATGTGTTTGGGTTTTTAGCTGCCTTATAGATCTAATTTTGGGTTGTTACTCTAGTTTTCTAGTTAATTTATGGTCAGTTTGTTGCCGCATTGTGCAGCGGACCCTGGTGGCTGCGATTTAAGCCACCTTAGCCATTTTAATTTTGTTGGCCAGTCATAATTATTATATTTTATGTCGATTCATCATGCTTTAAGTAAGGATAGAAGATAGATGTTAGTATGTAATATGGTTTCCTAATTACCGATTACTTGTTACGTTGTTTAATAGACTATACATCTGGGCAGCTCATGGCGCCGAAGTGGGTGATAGCTGCAAGTGTAGCATCAGCCCGCGCACTGGCGGTACTCGCTCCTATTCGGGCTGTAAACCGTATGCCACTCCTGCCACCACTATACCACCCAGCAGCCATTTAGAGACAATTTTTGTGGTTGTCGTGCTGTACAATTCTGAGACGCTGTAATCGATGTGGGTTGGTTCAAGTTCGCTCAGTACGTTCTTTGCTGCTTGATCGGGCTTCTCGTTGCCTGGGATGTTTATATGTATTGGAACCCACATGAATTCTATAACTTGGCCATGTTTTTCCATGTTGTTAATTAGCAAGTAGGTTTCTTTATGGAGGTTTTCACGCCCCTTTGATTTGCCTGTTTCCAGTGTTTTAAGTACACTAAGTGAGTCGCTTACCATTAGTATTTTCTGAATTTTTTTTTTTATATGCTATCTTTACTGCTTCGAATATGGCCGTGATTCTGATATGTATATTGAACACGTATCCGAGAGTTTGCTTCCTATTTCGTTGTTCAGTTCCGGTATAGTGAGTGCTGCAGCTGTTCCGTCTGGGTTATTTGATTTGGACCCGTCTGTGTATATTTTGACGAAGTCCTTGTAAGAGTTGTCTAATATAGTGAGGATCTGTGATCTTATTTCCAAAGGATGTTCTTCTTTGGATCCGAAGGTTGTTGCTAGGGTGTTGATAGTTGGCTTCTTCCGTGACCATGGGGTAGGGTCTGGATATTATTTCTAGGATAGTCGAGTTGTAGATCTATATATAATGTATGGATCATTTTCCCGGATGGCGGGAAGGGAAAAAGTCTCCGGCTAAATGGGATGTTGCATTTGTTAATGATGTTCCTTGTTGGGTGGTTCGGATTTTGTATTGAAATTCTGGCTGCATATCTTAATATCATTTCTTCTCTCCCTAGTGTTAGAGATGTTTCGCCTGTTATGATTTGTAGTTCTTCTTTAGAGGTATTTCGGAGCGTACCTTTGCATATACGTAAAGCTTTGGCTTGGATTATGTCAAGGCGTTTGAGCATTGATGGTTTGGCAGATGCATTTATCTGGCATCCATAATCCATTTGGGATCTAATTAAGGCCCTGTAGAGTGTTACCAATATATCTTGGTCTGCATCCCATTGTGAGCCTTTGATGTTTTTCAGAAGATTAAGGTCTCCGGTACATTTCCGTATTAATTCGGTGACGCGATGGTTCCAAGTGAGATGTTGGTCGTAATACATGCCTACATTTTTTGCCACTCTTTCAAATTTGATTGTTTCACCTTGAATATATAGGGTTGGTGGCTCTATATTGTATCTTTTTTGGGGGGATGGGGGAATAGTATTCCATTTGTTTTTCCATTTGATAGTTTGAACCCCCATTTGTCGCCCATTTTCCGATGTTATTTAGGCTGACTTGCAGTTCTTTTAATAGTTGTTGACTGCGTGGATTGCCCGCTTTCCAAAAGCCGCTGTCGTCAGCAAATTGCGATAGGTCTGTTTTGCTGAGATCGACAGAACGTTCTAGATTGTTTATCATGCCGTTGAATAGGGTCGGACTCAGGACACTTCCTTGTGGGGTTCCGTTCTCTAGCACATATTCTTCTGAATAATGCGCTCCTATTCTGGTTCTAATTTGTCTGTCTTTTAAAAAGGTCTTAATATAGTTTTGCATGTTGCCATCGATTCCATAGTGGTTCAATTTGGCAATGAGACCATCAGTCCAAAATAAGTCGAAGGCTTTCTCAAGGTCTAAGAAAATAGCTATGAGGTGTCTATCGCATTTTCTTTTAGCATTAAAAGCTAGTTTGATACGAGACTAGAGCCTTATTAGTTGATCTAGGGTGGATCTTTTTATTGCGGAAGACACTTTGGTTTTGTGAGAGAAGATTGTTACTTTCAAGGAGATGTTTGAATCTGTTGTTTATCATCGTCTCCATCACCTTGCAAATGGAATCGGTAAGAGAGAGATCGGTCTGTATGAGGATATTTATGTTGGGTCTTTGCCCGCCTAAGGGATCAGGATGACGATAGCCTGTTTGCATTTGTAGGGAATTTGTCCTGTCTGCCATGATTGATTAACCAAATGTAGTATGATTGTTTTTCCATATTGGGTGGTATTTTCTTACATATTTCTTATCCTAAGTTATCTTCCCCTGGGGAGGTGGTCTTCTTATGTCTAAATCCTGTTTTCCATTCGTCCAGGCTAAATAGTTCGTTTAATGGAGAAATCCTTTGATCTAGGTCAGTACATAGGTATGGATATATATATATATATATATATATATATATATATATATATATATATATATATATATATATATATATATATATATATATATATATATATATATATATATATATATTCTATTCTTTTTCTATGTGCTTGAAATTTAGCTGTATGATTTTCAGTTTTTGCTCATTCCAGCGAAGTGTATTGCTAGTTGTTCTGCTTTATATTTGTCCGTTATTGCACCCTTGATGTTTGGAATACTGTTACTATTTGCGCCTCGCATTGCTTTTAGTTTATTCCAAACGTGTTTTGAGTTGCTTTTGGTTTTTTTTAAGGGTGGAGCAATATTTTTGCCAAGATTTTTCAATTGCTCTTGTAATGATATTCTTTGCTTGTTTTATTTTTATTTTATAATTTGCATAATCGGTTGAGAGACTTGTATGGCGTAATTTATTGAGGGCTTTCTTTTTTCCCTTGATTATATTTTTGCAGTCGTCGTTCCACCACGGGATTGGTTGTTTAGCATTAGCGGTGTTTTTGGTTCCAGTAGTGGTGATACTGTGAGTGGCGGCTGCATTGATCGTTTCAATGATTGTTTTGTTATATTTGTTAATGTCGTCGTCCCGTAGGCTGGCTATAGTCACTCCGGTGAGCAAGGAATTGAATGAGTGCCAACTGGATTTGTCCAGTCTCCATTTGGAGACTTGGGAGGAAGTGGCAACAGGATTGGTAAAATTAATGGTAATAATAATGGGGAAATGGTCGCTGCCCAACGTGGTATTTCTATCTACTTCCCAGTTAGATATGGATGCTAATTTGGGTGTGCAAATTGTTAGGTCAATTGCAGATAGTGATCCATCCTCTGGTGAAATTCTGGTTTTAGTACCATCATTAAGTATAACCAGCTTATTGTTGGTGTCCATTCTTCGATTAATTAGCCTCTCTTGTTTTTGGTGTTTTCCTCCCCATCTTTTGCTATGTGCGTTGAAGTCACCGCATATCATGTATTCATTTGTTGTGCTGATGAGTTGGGCATAGCCGCGGGGGGGGGGGGGGAGAGACGGCATGAGGCTTGCCAGGGTCATAACTATTCAAGATTTCAAATACAAACTGCCCACTATGGATGATTATCGATTGATACTCGAGGGTTGTGGGGTTAATGTGTCATTTGTGGCTACAGGGTGTTGCTGGAATGATGTATTTGGGAGTGAAAGATGTCTAAACCACCTACCTCATTATCTCTCATCATGAAGTTGCTGACTGAATAAACTGGGATTTTTTGGGTATATTTTTAGTTTTTGATGGATAAGTGTTTCTTGAATGCCTATCAAATCAGGTTTAATTTTCGATTGTGGTAGTTTAATCATTAGTTCCGGTTTATTAATATTTAATCCCCGGCTATTCCATTGCCAGATTACTATATTCTTTTTCCTGTTTGTATCCATGTCTGTTGTTATAATTAATTAGGGTAGTAAATTATAGGGTCAAATCGGTGTTTGGTTTGGAGGTGTTTTTCCAGTAAATCAGACAATAATCTGCAATGGAAAAAAGGTATGTGATAATTTTGAGAGATGTTAGCTATCCCCACTATGAGGTCCTTTAAGTAGTGAATAATAGTGTCATGTGAGAATTCCTCATGTGTGGGCACACATGTGTTACCTGCATTGCTTTCGCCCTTGCTACTTGCATTGCTTGGTAGTGGTGGGTCTGCAATTTCAGTTTTTGTTGGTTTCGAACCCCTGGACGAAGGTCGATATATATGATTTAGTTGGTTAGGTGATAATATTAATATCTTTAATTATTTGTTTTGGTTTAGGATCCGCCTGTTTTTTATTGGTGCTAGAGGGCTAGAGGGTGGTTCCTGTTGTCAGCTGATTTTTCAGATTAGGGCAGGTTTGGGGTTTTGTTTGGGGATTGGTATAGTTATAGCAGGTGTTTGTGATTTTTGTTTCTTTTCCTGCACGGTGCGTTTCGATAGGAGAGTTGATTTGACAGTTGCATAGGTAAGCTTTTGCTCTTTCATTACTTGTATAATTTCCTTTTCTCTTCTGGTGTAGTGACAATTTTTGGAGATAGGATGGTGGAGGCCGTTGCAGTTGGCACATTTGTGTCCTAGGTAGGTATATTTGCTGCTGTGATTTCCGCCGAAGGTGTCGCATCTTTTTGGGTTTGTCAGCTGCTGGCTTGGTGTCCCCATGACTTGCAATGACTGCAGAAGCGAGGTTTAATATTGTATTCTAGTTGAGGGTATGAGTGGCCATCAAAATTGACGAGAAGTGGTGGAATTTGGATAGAAATATAGCAGGATGATGTTGGTCGGTTGTGCTTGGCTCTCGTCTTAAACCTGTAAGCTCTTGATATATCAGCTACCTGGTTTATTAGTTCTAAGGCTATGTCGTTGTTACTTAGGTGGTTACATTTTGGATGTAGTTTAAAAAACATTTTTGTATGTTGTAGTTGATTTGGGTCCAATCATCCGTGTTTGTTGAGTATTGTTTTTTTGTGTGGACGATATCTGGTTTTTACTCCTTTTTCTTATTCATTGTTTGGTCCTGCTGTATTTTGCTTGAGGTTATTTTGGAGAGAGCTTTATGCCTTGTTGTGTTCACTTTGGTTTTGGCCTTTTTGTTGGATCTCCATATATTTGGCAACTTGTCTTGAGGTGCTACATCTGACTATGATATAGTTCGATCTTGGTCGGATGATTTCAAAGACTCGAGCATGAATTTTAGTTAGTATGGATGCTAGACTAGTAGTGCATATATTGAATTGTTTGGCTCTGTTGCTGGCGATGAATAGGGTAAGATCATTACTATGGTATTGATTTTTTCCCTGTTTGTTTCCCATTGTTGTTTGGTTGTTCATTCTTGTTTGTTGTTTAGTCCTTTCCTTTGTGTTACCTACTGTTGTTTGTGAGGTTGCGTTTTGTTTCCTTTGTCGTTTTGATCGGGATCTTTATTGTTTTGATTGTTGTCGTCTTAATAGTTACCTTGGTGGTATTTTTGGCCTTGGATATTCCGTTTATTGGGGTTTTACCCTTTTTTTAATTCAATATTTCTTCTGCTGACCTTGCTCTTCTCCTCTCTCGTGATAACATGTGGAAATAGTCTTCTGACGGTAATGAGTCGTACATATTGGGTCAGCTAGGTCTGGTGTGTTTGTTTCCATGGAAGGCCTGGGGTTTGGCTGGAGTGTAAGACCTCTTTTGTCTTTTGGAGGTTCGCGTCCTTTGTTTTTTTTTTTGGATTGGTCAGTCCTTTTTCGTTTTTGCCTTGTGGCAATAGTGGGGTTTGAGCCAATGTACTCGGTTTGGTGATCTTACTCTTGTTTCTGGTGGTAGTGAGATGGTCAGGCTGAAGACTACCCCGCTTTATATGGTTCAAGCTCGGACGCGATAGAAAACATCCAAACACTGTTTAGAGTCTGAACGCTAGAATAGTTTGATTTCAGGGATAGAGAGAAGTCAAAGATCATAATTTATCATAAAATGACAAACAAACGACAGACGTCTTTTTCAAAACACAACATTTTTATTAAAAAAACTAACATCCGACAATTAAAAATTAACAATATTTTAACAAACAACAAACATTTTTTCAAAGAACAAACTATTTTGGACAAGGTTGACAACGTTGTGAAATGAAGTTAGACTTCCAATGTCATTGGGCCATTGATGTACACTACGTTTCCTAGCTAATGAAAATAGATAACCATAATGTTCACAAAACCATCGATCTACTTTGTCATCGTTTCTAGGAGAATGACGATCAAAATAAGCCACTAAATGTTCTAAAGAATATCCCAGATTGCATTGATGAAGGAAATACACACAATATTGTCCACACACCATGGAATCTGTGCCTGTAATTTCACATTATTGAATCGTGTTGTCTGAGCATTTTATCTCATGAAGTCAACGATATCGTCTTCCAAAGGAGGCAATCCATATGAATCAAAATACCGCACACAACCTTCTTTATGAAAGTAGACGGCTACCCAGTGAGACTCTGGGAGATGACTATCGTCCGTGTTGATCACATAAGCTTGATGGTCTTGAAGTTTGCGATGAGGCAGTTCATCTTTTCCACACACGACAGGATTCCCAGAAGTGGTG
The DNA here is from genome assembly GCA_028554795.2 of Sinohyriopsis cumingii. Lineage (NCBI taxonomy): Eukaryota > Metazoa > Mollusca > Bivalvia > Unionida > Unionidae > Sinohyriopsis > Sinohyriopsis cumingii. The sequence continues at coordinate 343,330 of JAPYKE020000441.1, forward strand.
TACGAACTGTAGTTCAAAAGGTAATAATGTTCCCAGGTATCCATTTGTTGTTGTTTTTTTTTGCTGTTGTTTTCCTTCTTTTCTTCACAGGTAATGATAAGTGATCAATTCAATCCAGACTTTCTCTTTGAAAATGTCTGACAAGTAACCGTTTTGTTTTTTTTTCGTTTCGTCTCTGCACTCTGAGCCAAGAGACCTTCGATGTGATGGATCTCTATAGTCATCAGTGGAGGAAAGGAATGTTCACGCAAGTCTTTATACCACTGATACAACACGGATTCTTATGATATGTGACTCCAAGCTTCGTCCAAATACTCGTCCTATTTTTCTTCTTGACTCAGCATCAGACATTTATCGTGTTGAATTTGACTGGGATGATTGGTTTTACATCCATAGCAATCATTCTTGATCAAATCTGTATTTTTTTCTGCCAGGTGTTTGGCAAAACAGGAGACTAAATGTTGTTCTTTTTCTGGCCATTTGGACTTCATGACTATGTCCCTTTCGTCTTTGTCTTGGGGTTCTACTTCCACGGTCTCCTTCCATCCCATTTTCCATTGATTCTCCACTATTCAAAGAAGGATAACAGTCTTCCATTGCTTCTAATAGTCTAGAATGACTTCTCTCAAACTGTTGATTTTTATCGTATTGTTGAATTCTGAATACACGATGACGTTCACCGTGTGGTTTCGGTCTTTAGTTTGATTAAACTGAATTTACATACGAATCTGACCAGATTTTATAGGGTGGAAACGTCCCTCGTCGCTGCCATGGTCAGGAGTGAAATAATAAAAAAACACAAAACATAGCCTCCTGCATAATCGTCGTACGTAATTCCGTGACTGGTTTTAGTCCCTAACTGTCCGATGGCTTCGTATAGGGACACATACGATCTCAAGTAATTCTTCTTCTCAAAGCTAGGTTCGAAAGATCTGGTACACAAGCTCATGCCAACGCGACTGACTTCGATCTTGGTCACGTCGTAATGCCTAAACTCGAAAGGATTAGCAATGAAGGTTCCATTGAAGGCTGCATTGCTCACCGTACCAACGATTAAACGTTTGGGTAACTATCCTTGGAACAGATGATCTTCGATGATGGAATGATGAACAACGGGAATGGTGAAAGTTTTTACTTCCACGCCTCGTATCGGATACTTGACGGTCGTTCTGCTCAAAATGTGACTGATGTCATTTCCCACTTTAGGTAACACTCCACACGTCGCACGTACAGTCTGGCTTCTTGGATGACGGTTTTGAAATCGGCAATTTCAGCCATCAAATGGAAAGCTGCTGAGATTCAATCTCAGGTGGACATCCACTCCGTTCAGCAAATACTTTTCTTGTAACAACATGTCCAAATGAAAGCGATCCATCAGTTCTAAACTACATCCTTGCACGATTTTCTGTCGACGATTGTTAAAGCCAACATTGTGAAGTTAGTTGTCTTTTGCCAGTTCTGTGTCGTTAAACGTGTTTGTACCTGCTGTGTCAGGTTTCCATACCACGCAAGCATACAGATGAGTGTTCTTGGCTTCTTTTCCGTACGTCGAGAGATTTTCCAGGTACTCTCGGTAAGGGTGAATATCCATGCTGCTACTGACCAGTTTGTTATTCAAGTACAAATCCACTGAGCTGAATAAGGAATGCATGACATTGTTGACGGGAGCTACTCCAGCATCGACTCCTGGAGGGTTGTTGTCTGCCACTTTTTTCACTTGGACTTTCAAGTACAAGTAACTGCTATTCAGATCGATGTAATCTTCGGGCATTCCTTTGATTTCAGATTCGATGGGAGCTGAATCCGTCAAAGAGGAGACATGATTCGACCCATTGGGATTCTTGCATCTTCATCATGGTGGGTGGCATGGCAAACAGATCTAGTTCAGACTTGGAACAAGTCTCTCGGTGCATTCTTTGTCTCTATGATTTAATAATCAAAAACGTCTAAGTATCGGACGGTTCTTCTTTTCTTAGTCTTTCTAGCTTTATGAGTATGGAGACTTCTGAAGGGTTGTTTTCTTCGTCGTCTCTTTCTGCCTTGTCCTTCTGTGGCGTCAGGAAAGCAGGAATGCCTGACTCGGCAGCGCCCAGGGTATTTATAGGCGTTTCTCGTCGACCCAAAATGGCTTTGCCTGTTTTCAGCAAGACATTTTTGCCTGCTCTCAAGAATGCTTCATTGGGGTTTTGTTTGCCGATGATGACATTTTGGAGAAATTCTTTGCCCTGCGTCAATGCGGAAACTTTCAAGGCATGCAATCCTCGTGTCACCATCGGTTTTAAAACTGAGGCCACCGAACCAAAGGCTGATTTTAACATATCTCCCAAAACATGTCCTCGCTGTCGAGCGACGCCTCGGTACACAGGATACATGACTTACGAGTCGTTAGAGAATCGTTTTCGAAAATGGAGTTTCACCGTGACTTTCCCTTTGGTGTTTGGAATATTTTGTCTAAGATCTCCTTTTATAGCAATGTTGAAAGTGTCAAAATACGACTTGCTCACGGGCAAATGGTGAGGATGTACAAATTCGCGGTGACCGTGTTAGGTGTTTCCATCTTCCTCGTCAGCGTTCGTGGCAAAATCCACTTTGAAAGGAATGACACGCAGTAACGGCACCAAGATGTGTCCCACCACGTTGTACTCCACCACATCGGAATACACAAAGATCAAATTCAGTCCTTGGTTCATTTCAACAGGGAATCGAAATTTTTCGCAAAATCCACGTTGCAGATAATGTCTGATATTTCGTTTTTAATCTTAATCATCTTGGTGTCTCCACCCAAAATGTCAAACAAATGAGGAAAATATTAAAATAAACTAGAGACAAACAGTCATACATATAATTATATTGTTATAAAGGATATACAATACATCAATTTAAATTATACAATTTTATATAGTGCATTATCATTAAGTCCATTAGGATACGGAGTATCTAACTTATGAATCCAATAAGTTTCTTTTATGAGTCTATTCATGTCACCATGCACAATATCTATTGGCACGAAAGAAAAATCAAGTAGAGAGTGATTATTGGTGTTAAAGTGTGTTGAAACATTAGAGGAAAACTGAGAATCTCTATAATTTTTTATATGAAAGCGATGATTATTCATTCTCTTAGAAATTTGTTGTAGTGTTTGTCCAACATATTGCATGCTACATTTTTTACAGGTTATTAAATAAATCACATCAGTTGATATGCAGTTAGTGTTATCGCGTAGAGAAAATACCTCTTTTGTATTAGCACTACTGAAAGAAGTACTTTCTCTTATGTTTGCACATTGAGAACATCGGTGTCTGTTACATTTAGATGACGAAAAGTGTATTTTCTTATTTTCTGTCTGTTTAGTTCTGATTAAAAAATCTTGCAAATTCTTGGGTCTTCTATAAGCGAGAACTGGTTTAATTTTGAAAAGTGATTTGACGCTAGTTTTATTGGATAAATTTAGGAGACTATAATATTTATTAATTATACGACCTATATTACGTAAATTATATTTATAATATATATATATATATATATATATATATATATATATATATATATATATATATATATATATATATATATATATATATATATATATATATATATATATATATATATATACTTTCAAAACATTTCGTGCCTGAGTAAGCATACATTAAATGCGAAACTAGTTGCACAGAATTTTCGGCGTTTGTGTTGTTTTTTTATCACAAAAACAAATGAGGACAAAATGTAATGGCCAATACTTTGTCCTCAAAAAATTTCATCACAGGCGACGAGCTATTTTATCGTAATCAATGGTGACACGTTTTTGTTTTTTGTCCAAGGCTTTACCAAGCACTGCATTAAACCTGACAGAAATTGTGTTCACCAGATTTTGACCACTAAAATAATAGTCTGTTGGAATTGACAACATATAGGTGACCCGTCTAGTTTTGGGGTCACGTGTTTTCATAGAGTCACCCACCTGCAGATGGGTTTTTCATTCAAGTGTTATTGCACTTGTTTGTCATGAGCTTCGACCGTAAACAAATTTTGATTTGGAAGGACATTCAGGACTTGTGTAGGGTGAACGATTTCCACCAAAGCCACTTCCCAACGGGCTTCATAATCTAACTGGATGGTCTGAGGTAATTTAGCCGTGTAACAACACAAAGTGTTATTTGGAAACACCTCTATGGAACTGTCACTGGGTAAGGTTAAGTAAAAAGGATTTTTTTTGGTTCATAATTCCAGAGTTCTGCTGTCCGAGGTGTCACTGGAAGTCAGAGGAGTGTCTCCCCTCAAAATGTTGTTGTTGTTGGAGTGGTGACGCTGGACGCAAGATTCCCGTTGTTCCCGTTCAATGTGTATTTCAGTGAAGGATTGGGGAGGAGATAAGCGATGCAACTGCTCAATAAAATGGTCAACAGTTGTTTGTCTCCTGTTGCAAACTCAAATTGGCAATGGCCGCACCGATGACACAATACACCACAAAGATTTTGTCAGAAAAAGACGATTTGCGTTTTAGGCACACGTTCTCCATACCACACCCACAAGGGTTGCTTTTGTAGATCTTGCAGAGTAGAACTGGGTGAAGGAGTGGTCATTGCGGTGGTAGCGGTAGCTGAAGCTGTGTGGAATGACATGATGGTCACTTCTTTTTATATTCGATGACTTGCGAAGCGTCGATCCAAGAATCAAAACTGGAAGGATATTCTTTCCATCGCACATTGACTTTTTTGACACGTCGTTTCCCCACTTTACAGGTTCTTCGTTCGATAATGATTTCGATATCGTACACGTCGTCTTCTTTGTTTGGTGACACGTTGTAACTCGGGCAAGTAAAACGTTCCTTTTAACACTTCTCCGTTCTTGGCTTCCAATTTATAGACGGCAGGATGACGTCCATGCGCTCGTCCAGTGACAAAAATCGAGCCTGGGTGGGATTTCTATAATAATTTAAATAAAATACTGGAATATGTGGGGTCTTCAAAGTATGCAGGCCATCAAAAAAGCAAAACAGGTGCTAGAAGAGACAAAAGTCAAGATACCTGTTATCATTGTCAAGAAAAAGGACATTGGTCTTCAGAATGCCCGATGAAACAACAGGAGCAAGAAGAAGAGAGGGGTTCCGAGCAGGAAGAAGAAGAGGTACCCTCCCCAAAGGAAGAACCCAGACACGTGCAGAAAAAGAGAAATGAGAAGAAAAGAAGAAGAGGAGAAAGAAAAAAAACATGTGAAAGTGAAGAAATTCGAAAAACAGAGAGAGAGGGAACACAGACACAGAAGAAGTCTATGAACTTTTTTAAAGTGTTGTGTTGTGTTGTGAATTGGATTATAAAATTTGTGCCAGAATAGACCAGACAGAAAACGTAAGTGTCTCTTGGTTTTGATTTTTAGAATATGGACCTACACTCACGCACTCACACACGTACATCATGGGTTCAAACGGGCTTTTGAGTTTTAATTGATTTTGGCAATTTAAATAATATCTCTTTTCGAGAGAAGTGGGTGGCCCTGAAAAGGACCGTTGGGTATTTGTTTAGAAAAACAAACTCAGGAACGGGACGTAATCATCTTTAACTGCCATAAGCCTTTGCCACGGCCAAGACCTACTTCTGGACTGGCTCCTGTCGATGATGATTTGGTAGAAATCACTAAGGGTAGTATCGCAGGCGTAGTAACATGGCTGTGTTGTTTAGCTCGAGAAGGTCTTTTCCCTTTGGGTCGTAATAAAGAAGTCTGATACATTTATTTCAGACTCCTTAACTCTGCTAAAATGTCTAAAAGTACCGTTACCGTTTGACTTTCACTATTCTCCTTCTCTCCTAGACTTTGTTTCTTCTCTGCTGCTTCTTCCTGTCGTGTCCTTCTTGTCTCTTCTTCTCGCTGTTGTCGTTAAAGGAGAAAAGCTTGTTCTGCTTCCTTCTGCTGTTGTAAAAATTTCTCCAATTCTTCTTTCTGTCTCTGTTTAAAATCGTCGACGTGTGGTAAAGAAGGAGAAGGTGGCGAAGGTATTCGTGTGATATATTAGATTTTACACATACTTGAACTGTTAATTTGGAAAATGCATGAAGTGTGTAAGATTAGTTAATATGGATGTATGGATATATCAAAACGTAAATATTTGAATATTTGGGTACTCTGTATGAGTTGTAATGTAAAGAAATGCGTCTAATTGTTGTGGTATTGTATAGTATAATGGGAATAGGAATAGAGACTGATGTGACGCAATTTATTGATGTATGTATGAGACGTAATTGATACGGGGCTTTTATTACGACGTTGTTTTACCATACAAGGACGTATGAGTATTTCGATATGAATGAATGCGTAACCGAAGAGATTTAATAGCCGTTATCTGATGATAGGCTGGGTATAGTGTGAGATGAGAGGGCTTAGGAAAAGATTGTACCGTCCTTGTATTTTCACATGAAGCTTTTTGGGGGACAGAACTTCCGGTTTAGTTATGTCCCAAGTCTCTAAGAGGGGGACGGAAGCGCAACTAGCAGAACAGTCGGAGTCGACAAGTCTTGTCGGGAGAGAGTTGAGGAGGAGGAGGAAAAAGAGTCGAGGAGGAGAAAGTGGAGAAGGATGAAGAGCATCGAGAGTCGGTGGAGAGAAGGAATTTCGAGAAAGCTGGGAAGAAGAGAAGAAGTAATTGGAGGAATAGGAGAGAAGAATACACAGATGAGTAGAATATAAGAACAGGTGGAAAGCTATCTTACACTGAAAATCAAATGATGCAATAGGCATCACAGGGTCGAGCGGAAGGAGAGTACTTGGGAAATTTTAATAATTTGATTATTGAATTCTCATTAACTTGTTATTAGTTGAATTTTACTTTTCTGTATATTCAATCATTTAATCGTCGTCACTGCTGACTGGGGGTTCGGAGCTTTACATCTATCTTTCACTAATTTAACTTCCAACCAAAATCGAGCCTGGGTGGGATTTCTATAATAATTTAAATAAAATACTGGAATATGTGGGGACCCCACACCTACCACAGTGACGACATATCAACCAAGTCACGCCACAAGAAGGTAATTACCACAGAATAATTCAGGGCGGAGAGCTTTTGTGTACAGTGACATAGATTGTTGCATGAGAGGAACAATAATTAAGGGATTATGTAAATGTAATGAAATTAAAAATAGGAAATATATAATGAACATACTAATGAACTGATAAAAACGGAAATCTACACACAAGAAAAGCAAATTCATGTCGAAAAAAGCTGCATTACAAAAACACTTGAATGGTGTTTGAAGTAAAGTACTTGGACGTATATCGCAGAAAAGAATATTGAAATAAAAGATCTAATAATATTCACCTGAACCGACTTTTGATACTCTCATATCTGTCTAACGGGGTACAAAAAAGTAATACCAAAATCACATATGCTTACGGGTAATGGATAGAAAACATGATTTTGATGACGTTTTAGGATGTCCAATAATACACATATGGGGTATCTAACACGGCACTTAACAGATGTTTATATGAAGTGTGCAATTACACACACACATACACACACAAGAAAGCAACAACGATAAACAAACAAAACAAGCAAGCAATGAGGAAACCCAAATGTCGTGAATTCAGAGTTCTTTTGTAACAGCGAACATCGATGTACACTAAGAGACACCAGTGATGGTTTGCATCTGGAAATTCTGCTGTCAACCTGTAGTTCTTGAGACACAGACGTGTGTGTGTGTGTGTGTGTGTGTGTGTGTGTGTGTGTGATTTCGATTTTTAACGTAGATTTATACAATTTTCAGTCATATCGCTACAATGTTTGCAGTGTAGCAGTTTATATTGATATCCAGGACTGGGGCATCGTGCCGCAGACATTTAGCATGATCACTTTATCCTGACACTAGGCCGATCTGTCTAGACACTAACCTCTTAATGCTGAGCGCCTGGCGAGGCAGCTGTAGGTACCATTTTATGACTTTGGTATGACTAGGCTAGGGTTCGAAATCGTGAACTACCGCATCCGAGGCGAATGCTCTAACATGACAGGCCATTGGAGAGGTCTGAAATACGAACAAAAAAATGCTTACCATGCACTAACGTTATACCATAGCGGTGTCTCAATTAGTTTATCGTCATACCATAGTGGTGTATTAATTGGTTTATCGTTATACCATAGTGGTATCTTAATTGGTTTATAGCTTTACCATAATGTTGTCTTAATTAGTTTATGGTTATACCATAGTGGTGTCTTAATTGGTTTATCGTTATACCATAGTGGTGTATTAATTGGTTTATCGTTATACCATAGTGGCGTCTTAATTTGTTTATCGTTATACCATAGCGGTGTATTAATTGGTTTATGGTTATACCATAGTGGTGTCGTAATTGGTTTATCGTTATTCCATAGTAGTGTATTAAATGGTTTGTCGTTATACCATAGTAGTGTTTTAATTTAACTTTCATATTCCTACTGAAGACATAGTAACCAGTTAGCTTTAAAATGTAACCATTTTTTTCTGCATTAACACAGAAAACTGAAATAATTGAGTTTCCGGACAATAACTACGACAAATTTGCATCAGAGTTAATATAAATTCTGCGAAATGTATACAACACAATAGTAAATGACTTAGTGCCCAGCTTCAGCTCACAATTATGCTCCATTTTTTATCCCCCCGATTCCAAAATGTTTGTTTGCTTTTTTTTTCTTTATCTTTATTTATTACATGATACTAGGTAATAGACAAAGTATCGCTGCAGAGAATTCGCGTCTTCTAGTTCGAACTTCGACGATATTCCGTGGCAAGTGTAAGAGTTATGTCCCCTCTCTCTCTCTCTCTCTCTCTCTCTATATATATAGTTGTTGTTGCGGGGTTTAACGCCATTTTTCAGCACACGATAGGCTATGCATGGCCGGGAAAACCCCGGGAAGAACCACCTTCCCACGAGAAGCTACTGGCAAGCTTTCTCACGTACCCACATTGGCCGAATCCTAGACTCGAACCCACGCAGACAAAGGTGAGATGGCAGTGACCCGTAACGGAGAGCGCTTTAGACCACTCGGGCAATATATATATCTAACACTTTTCACCAAGAAATTGATATGTGTGCACCTTAAGCATCGTTATGTATTGGTTCACTACTATGATATACTTTTCAATAAACAACTTTAATATTTTGATTACTGTCGGTTCAGATTGACACTTAACGGACGGGACGCCCGTACAGTTACTGAGTTGTCTCCTCATTATTACAGTGAATCACATATACATACCCCGGATAATGGAATGAAAACATGATTTCGAAGACGTTTTAGGAACTTCAATAAAACAAATATGGGGTTTCTAACCTGTTATTGCAAAGTGCCTACCCCATCCCTTGCCCCATGTGCGGGCGCCCATGCTTAACAGTTGCTAAAATGTGCGAATTGGCTAGCCTAGAAGTGCACGAGCATCCTTGGAAGCACTTTGCAAAGACAGGTAGTGATGATCTTAACCAGGGACGTCAGTAAAATTGCTGTAGCATATATACGAAAATAACAAGGCCGTCAAGTTTTGCCCCCCCACCCCCCAAGAAAAAAGTTAAAATGACGTCCCTGGTTTTAACCTTTACATTTATAAGGTTTACATTTTCGCTTGGAGTCTTTCCGTTATCGCTGCTGATATTAATCTTAATACGGGATTCAGGAAGGAGCAATTTCAATGTCCATTCGAAATTCTAATCGACCACTGATCAATCTCAAACTGAGCTTAATGTGAACAGTTAAGTAATTACGCTAAAGATTTAAGATTGTCTCCTGCGGCCGTATTTTTCACTGATGGTCTGACAACGAAGTAGCTTTCTCTGTGTAACATATTCATTAAATTTGTGTGAAATTTTCACCATCGACCTAAATTTAATTGTGACATAGTAAAGCTTTCAAGGGAAAGCTCGATTTTATGCTCCAGCTGCTTTAAAAGATGGACAATTTAATTCTGTTTGCATGCTAGCAATTGTACACAGAACAGATAAATAAAATTTGTCAGTCATATAATTGTGTACATGAAGACGACCTGATTATATGCTTCGGTCATATAAGCAACTTTTCATTTATTTCCATGACGCATGATCTTGATCTCGAAACAACAGAATCCAGTAGCGTACTAACTGGGGGGTGTCCCCGGGCGCCAGAAGTCTTGGGCCGCCAAAAATCCATTCGTGGGATCATGTTGCCCCTGGCGATATTTCCCCTTAGTGCGCCAGTGGCACAATCGTCACTATTATATTAGGTAGTCTGTGTGTCCCAGCATCACAAACATGGGTCGCTCTATACATATTGGCCTCTTCTGGTATCTACGAATCAGAAGACACAAGTAAATATGTTACATATCACAGTTGAATTTTGAATGTGTGAGATTTGTAAGTTTGTTTACTCGTGTTTTTATTTTCACACTTAAAAAGAAATATCTGAATAAAGGTTCCTACATATTAAATAAGCTGCCATTTGAACAGTAACATTGTCTTACTATGTAGTATATAACACTGGACAACAAATTTTTACAAAAGTCATGTTACTGAAATAAAATTAGTCAATTCTTATCAATTTTTATGTGCTGAACACGAATATGACAGTCAAATTGCAAAATTGGCTCTAGATTTTTTGTAATCGGCAAGAAATTAATGTTTACATAACGAAATGCATTCCAATAGTAAAAGGTCAACTGTAATAGCCTACCTATAAAAAATCAAGTCATTGACTACATCTTAGATTTCTTCGCCTGTCTCTTGTACAGCTGTTCGGGAGCATCTCTGAGGAGTGTCCAGCAGTAGTCAGCCAGCATTGTAGTGGACCATTTTCCTTGGTATCTTTGTTCCATTGTTTCGATATCTTGATGAAAACGTTCGCCGTGTTCATCACTAACAATACCACAGTTGCTAGGAAAGAAATCCAAATGGGAATGAAGGAAGTGAATCTTTAGAGACATATTGCAGCCAAGTTTCTTATACTTCATCAACATGTCTTCTACTAGTTCCTTATAGTTTTCTGCCCTAACATTTCCGAGGAAGTTTGTAGAAACTAGGCGAAAAGCATTCCATGCTTGTTTCGCGTCACCTTCCAGCAAGTTGTTGAACCGGTCATCTTTGAAAAGCTCTCGAATCTGAGGACCCACAAAAACTCCCTCTTTAATCTTTGCTTCGCTGAGTCGAGGGAATTTTTCATGCAGGTATCGGAATGCTGGCAAAGTCCGGTCAATGGCTTTCACGAAGTTCTTCATCAAACCTAGTTTGATGTGAAGGGGTGGTAGCAAGATTTTCTGAGCCTCAACCAGAGCTGGGTGTTGGATATTCTTCTCTCCAATGGCTACATTCTGCCTGTGAGTCCATTCCTTCCTCATGTAGTGCATTTCCCTTGCTCGGCTATCCCACTCGCATAAGAAACACATGTATTTTGTATATCCTTGCTGCAGTCCCATTAAAAGGGCAACTACCTTCAAATCACCACAGAGGTGCCAGCTGTACTTGTTATACTCAATGGAATTCAGTAGCTGCCTTAAGTTATCGTATGTCTCTTTCATGTGGACAGCATACGCTACTGGAATAGATGGAAGAATGTTTCCATTGTGCAAAAGCACAGCCTTGAGACTCAGTTTCGAAGAGTCCACAGATAGTCTCCATTCTTGTGGGTCATGAGTGATTTTTAAAGCATTCATGAGGCCCTCAATATCGGAACAGAATATCAGATTACTTTCCTTTCTGAAGAAAGGCTCCAATTGCTGGTGGCGCTTTCGATATGCAGTAATTGTGACATCTTCTTCTAGAAGATTCCATTGTTGGAGTCTTGATCCTAGCAATTCTGCCTTGTTCTTTGATAAGTCCAAATCACGAATCAGGTCATTTAGTTCTTCCTGTGTTATTCTGTGTGGGGTTGATGATGCACCACAGTGAAAATCTGGATCACTGCATGCTGATGGACCAGGAGAAGAACAGGTCGACTCACCTTTGTCTTCGTCAGATGAATCAAGAGAATATTCTGCTGGAGGTTCTGGAATAGGAAGTCCCTCACCATGTGGAACTGGTCTCAATGCAGACGGAATGTTTGGGTAGACTATTCTCGACTTCTTTCGCTTCGTTATTCCGCCGGAAAGAGGAGGAACCAAGCAGAAGTAACAGTCATTTAGGTGGTTGCTTGGCTCTCTCCACACCATTGGGACTGCAAACGGCATTGATGACCTTTTGCAATTCAACCACTGTGAAAGCTGTGTTGTACATGTAGCACAGCATATATGCGGAGCCCAAGGCTTGTCTTGGTCACCAACCTTGCATCCGAAGTAAAGATGATATGCCTTCTTCACTTGAGAATTGATACTTTTCTTCTGGTTGGCAAATGTCACTTCCCCACAAATATAGCAAAAATTGTCCGCGGTATTAACACACTTTCGAGGCATTACTGTTCTTTATTGTACGTAAATGGATAAAATAATAAGTTTTATGTAACAGTAGCTTGAACTGTCTCGCACAACGTCTAAAATATTTTAAATGCTGAACCTATCTGATTGGGCTTTATATAGTACACTGCTTACGTCAGCTTCAGCAGCCGCCTGGCATTAGTATAATAGGCCTACACATGTATAGTACACTGCTGACGTCAACTTACTTCAGCAGCCGCATGGCATTAGTATTGCATTGCATCAGAAAATGATGCAATCAACTGTGGATGATGTGAGCATGATGGTATTATGCAATGTTACATCATTATTCCGGATGTTGCTGCAGTCCTACTGGAGAAATTTACACAGTGAAACATAGAAAATGAGGTATATGAATATCTTCAAAACGAGAGCCAATACAAATTTTTCACGGTTATATTCGTGTTCGGCACACCAAAATACTACAGATTAGGGCCTTTTCAAGTCAGTAATGATTTCACTGTTGACCAGTGTAAACTGCAGATTTTGGTAATACATAAATTATGCCCCATGGGTCCCACTACTAGTTTATTTTTTTATATAAACATCTTTGTACAGCTTTGTATATCACGCCTGTAGTAATCTACTACCATTTAGACACCTGCAAATATAACATTTAAAAATTTATTGTTAAAATATTTGTTTCTTCTGATATTTGAGTTGATGGCGGGACCCTAAGTCCCCGCCCCCTGCACTGAGCAGGCCTTTATATAATTCTGAACTATACAAATGGTCTATTCTAAACTATGCAATAAAGTTGCTTAGTTCAATAAATCTTAAGTGTTTTCTTATATATATATATATATATATATATATATATATATATATATATATATATATATATATATATATATGTGTGTGTGTGTGTGTGTGTGTGTGTATTCTTTAAAGTTTGAGCTCTTGTGTACTTTTATTTATTTATTTTTCTAGACCCCTTCTGTTTCATTCTTGGTCAGCCCCCTGTATAACGGAACTGAAAAACTTTGCATTACTAGCACATCTATTGATTAAAAACATCCCCTACTCCCGATGTTAATCGCACATGTTCTAGTTTCTAAATACATGTAAATGACGAAACTGATTTGGTGTAAGTGTTGCTGGGATAGGGTCCGCTTGATTTTGTAGTGATTTTTTCGCTTTTCATGGAAAGATGCAATCTCTTCAGTGTGTTCCGCCGTTTATATTGTAGTACAAAAGCCGGTTTATTTGTCCTTCATTCTGCAGCTCAGTCTGCGAGCTATAAATAAGCGTGCTATTTTTAGCAATTAACAGTGTCAGTCGATCTCGGCTTAGCGCATAATGTACTGAAAAATGGCATTAACCCATAGCAACTCTCTGCAGTTGACTGTAAAGGAGAAACTGATTATCTTCGCAACGAATGAAAGATTGTACATTAAACTCTTCCTTGGCTCAAAATAAGAACGTGCGCCAGTGTCATTACCTCTCCCTCCGACTTACTGGTAGTCATTCTGGCTCATCATTTTTAAATGCACTGTAAGCCTGAAAATTGCGTCAGAATGAACATTATTTCATCACTCCCTACCCTTTTGTCTTGGCCAGATTTTGTTTTGTTGTTTCACAAGGGTATCAGTTCACGCAAACGATGAAAATTAGCAATCTGTATCAGTCTGCAAAAGTATCAGTTTTGTTTTCAAATTGATAATTTCGACATACGCGCTACAACATGTTTGACGCACGGTTCCGGTGGTGCTGGGTGGAACATTCGGTTTACTCGGGTCTTACCTTTCATCTTGACTTACAAATGTCTAAATTCGTCATCGTACGATTTCTCAAAATGAATCTAAGAGAACAAAAATTGCAGTCTATAAGGATTTTCTTCGCTTTGCAAGGTCTAAAAGGATATTTATAAAAAAAATGAGTCAATGAGCGGCTTAACCAAACTTATACAGTTCCGTGTTCTTTTTTTTTTTTTTAAAACCGATAGCCACTATGGTAAAGAGTGCTCCTCGAACGAGTAAGATGGCGGTATGTGATTGATTAAATGCCAGGGATGATGTCATGTCGAAATTATCAATACAATAAATTAATTTTAATACCGAACCTAAATTAGTGCCCCCAGAAATTATGAAAAGCAAAGAATATCGGTAACGGTACTTTTTTTCTAGAAAAATTACATTTTTACAAAGCCCTAATAAAAAAAATAATTGACACTGAAATAATATGAATGACTTGACAGTATTTTTTCTGCAAAACCTGGTCAATAGAAAGGTAATTTCACTGCTAAAACCAAGGAAACATTGTAATCTGGTACATATATACAGCTCAATAATTTCCGCTTAGCGTGTCCTAGTTGTGTGCATCTTTTCTGTCGTTACCCCACCCCACCCCACTAGTTACACACCGCCATTAAGACCCGGGATAAAAAATGTCTAACAGATGTACCGGAAACGAGAGAACTCACGTGCGGCGGTTTTGTTATCAGTGTCAAAAATGGGCATAACCTTTTCATTGTTTTCGAACAAAATGTCATATGCTGAGTTAAATTCCTCTTTGCAGATGACATTACTATTATTATTATTATTATTATTTGTTTTTAGTGCATACAAAAAGGCAACTCTGTGTGTGTGTGTGTGTGTGTGTGTGTGTGTGTGTTATATAAATCAAGATGAACTCTCTCTTTTGATCTGTTGTCCTCCCTCATTAAGAGCCTCGCTTTACATACGTGTCAGATGATTCAACGACACAAATCATAATGCCTTGAGGCAATCCATTCATTAAGTACGTACAGAGCCCTATTAATACTGTACTGCGGTCTGGAATGCAAGTATAGTTGCCTTTGCGAGTTCCAATTCCCTACCCTCTCATTTAGATACTCACAAAGACCTAGTCGAACCTGTTTTCTCATTATAGCATATTTCTCAGAGGCTCCATAAGGGAACTTACACTCTGATACATTGATTGTGGTAGAACGCAGCTCTCTACGCCCATTGCGCCATGAAGGTATTGATTTACAGCTTGAATATACAAGTGCTGTATTTGTGAACGGTGCGTGCAGAAAGCCTTGCATACAGATAAACCAAAATCATAAAAGGTTGAATGCATTGACGTTTTCAAAGCAGGAAAAGAGGAGATATTTTCCAAAGCCAATATTGCAACGTACGTAGTTGTTACAGGATATGTATTTTATCCCATTTACATCAGTACAGGTTTGTGACTAGTTCACAGCTTGTTAGAACCATTGCCCAAGGGTTTGTGTCCGTAATTTTTCAGCATTCACTTCCAATATTCACGGGATCGGAGGCACTGTCTTCAAATCACTGTTCTCAAATATCTATATTCAATAGACAGTTATGTCATAATTGTCTATTGTCAGGAATGTGGTAAGATAATAATAATAATAATAATAATAGAAAAAATGCATGAAAACTGCGCCCAAGTTGGCCGATTTTCTGAACCAAATCAATTTTTTCAAACATGTTTATTCTCTCTTTTTCAAAGACATCGGCATCAGTGTAATATGTCTCTCATAATGGATTAACCGAATGATGTGGTGTTCTGGATTTTGACCCTAATCTAGCTGTTATAACATGTCCTCCTTTTTGCTTAATGTTCAATGTTGTCTGATTGTATTTGTGGGGTACCAGATGGGTTGTGTGAAGTAGTTACATTCGCAGTTTGCATGTTTAATTTCCTTGTGCAACGTCTTACTTTCGATTCAAAGTTTAAGTACCTCACGTGGATTAGATCTTGTTGTCGCGGGTTCAAGCCCGCACTAGACCTTGCTGACATTGTCTTATGCAAACCTAACACCGGAGAGAGGCATTCCTTTTATAGACCAAATCGTGCAGATGAAGTGGTATCGCGTGATTGGTCACCTACTTGACTCGTGCACAGGTGAACCTCGGCCAGGGTGCATAACCTGCCAATGTCCACTGACAGCAGAACAACAAAGACTGAATTTTTTTAATTTATTTTTTATGTGACCTCAACTAAAAACTTTAGCATTATGTTCAGCCAAAATTTTATATATGAAAGATTTTCTCTTTTTTTTAAAAAAAAGCCCAAAAACTTTATTGTCATTAAAATACATTTTACAGACTTTAACATCATTAACTTTAATATTGTAGCACTTCATATTCGTTTGGAAAGTTTGCTCATTTATGAGTGCAATTCTTTATATATACATTTTAATAACGTACTTTTAATCGGCACGAATAGCTATTGTCGTGCTAACGTGCTGTTAAACACAAATGCAGGTGTCCAATCTCGAGCGCTCCGGCCGACGCTGCAGGAGCCTGCCTTCTCCAGTGTGCTAAGTCGCTAGGGACATGCGTCCCACCTGGCTTAGTAAATATGCTTAACTCGGATAACACCATCAGGGTCGACAAGAGGGGTGGGGGCAACAGGGGATATATCCCCGGGGCCCGGACCGAACAACACTTTAGTTTTATAACAGACAAATTTTGTTTGAACAAGAACTAGGAGAGGCCCGGGTGTTTCTTACCACAGGACCCGTGATCGCTATGTACGGGCCTGAACACCATGAACTCTAGACAGGTGTTTAGTTTTCTGAATCGCATGTGTTTATTTTAACAGCAAATTAGTACTCTTGAATGCCCAGCCGAAATGTAAGTGATATTTGGATTGGAGCATATAAAATTATTCAAATAAAAAATAACCCACTAACCATTAATGGGCTACCACTGACACAGTCGTATATTAATCGGGAATCCAGTCCAAGACCCTTAACGTGTGAAGCGAGCTTGAAATCTGCTGTGTACACTTGGTCCCTTTCATCTGGTTTATCTCGTCTTTTACCCATTAAAGTGTACGCGACACTGGCACTTTAAATTTTGTTTAAGTGCTAATATTACAATTAGCATGTGACATAAAGAAGTAATTAAATTAAATGGTGCGTGTTCATCTTACTCTTGCGGATTTTCACATATGCACCGTGTACATTTTGATGCGAATCCACAATGACACTTTGGTGTTGGAGGGTCATCTCGGGTATAGCTTTTTATTGTCATTTTTATTACATTGTTTTTTTTTATGTACATATCTTGTGCATTTTAAATAATTTGAAAAATATTTTTCGTCCAATCTGTTTAAAATCCGATGTCCACTGTCCTCACGGAAGACAGTGGAAAATAAATTTTTATCCGATTGTAATTTAGTCCAGTTTTTTGTCGTAGCAGATAATTACTAAGAAGTACTGCCATTTTTCAACAATTTTATTGGGAGAAATCGGACAAAAAAGAATAATAATTAAACTTGCCACATTTTCGGTGAGGAAAAATGGGTGGGTGGCTGCCTGGCTGGTGTTAGTTTGTGTTCATGGACACTAGCTCAAAATAAGTACCCATACTGCCATACTTCCTACCTCACCTCCATACGTATTCGTTGCTTCCTTTCCCACACAACTGTCCACGATCTTTTATTAATGCGGCTATAATGGGTCTGGTTACGGCGTTGTTTAGTTCCAATAAAGGAATAACATTGTCCGACCAATACCACGAAACTGTTAATTTATTAATTAACAACCAGTAAAAGTAAACGAAAAGGTGAATTGACTACTTGGAGATGAGACATTGTTTTCAGGCCACCCCCACCCCCCATTCTCACTCCACCAAAACTGATGAATCCGTCTCAATAACGATATATCAAATTACAATATTGTATAATAATGATTATGTAAAGATATGTGTTGGTTTTTAATTCACGATAATTGTCAGATTTTTTCATGGTCAGATATTTCATTTGTAACCTTATCTTGTTCAAAGCCGCCCTTCTAACTCATCATAGTCATAGATCAAGTGCGTATAGAAAAATGGACATGTAAATAAATATATGGGTATGGAAAAAGAGCAGCGGTGTAACTGTAAATTTTGTTGCATCGAAATTCGTCCTGGCTGCCGCGTCGCCTTTATTTAAAATATTACACTGTTTCAAAACGCTTTAATTGTGCAGTTTTTCATACAAATTCGCAGGACCCTACATTCATTCCCAAACCCAACATTACACCTCCTTCCCGTAAACACTGACCATTTCCTTAACACGAACTTTGAAAATCTTTACAATTAACACAAGTTCGCAATAAAACAGCACTAGATCGACAATGCACTGGTAGTAATATACCAAAAGTCAAAGCATACATTGTCCTTAATATAACCATACCTGTCAAAGTAAAGTAAATTACAGCGGCAGTATACTACCTGTCGAATACAGTAGCATGCACCAGTAACAGTGACGACGACGTCCTGCAGCCAGGATTAGTTTGTTGGTCTTTTTTTTTTTTTTTTTTTTTAATAAAGGCAGAGCAACACAAGTAGGCTGTTTAGTGCTAAGGCAATTGGAGTAAAGTAAAGTGCCTTGCCCAAGGACGTACCTCGTTAACCTGGAAGATCCGACGAAATGATTCGAACCCGCACCGTTTTGGTCGCACAACTATATCATTAAGCTATCGGAGCAAAAATCTTACATTTCCTCGCTTTTGAATGACTAGTCCGATGTGATACATATTTTAAGACTTCCCTCATGAGAAAGCTAATGACAATGCTTATAATATTATTGCAAATTAATGAAACTGGGATTAATTGTTTTGAATATATTGTGGAACAGGAACTAATTTATGTTGCTTAAAACATCATTTTCTCTCAGGCCACTCTCATACACCTCAGCAAATAAGACGAACCGAATGCGTATTTTGATCCTTCAATACTACATCTCGCCGTTATTAAAATACCCCCACCCAAAAAAAAATTTCAAACTAACCCGTCTCTAAAAACATCCAAAAGAATTTCAGCAAATTTGACATAAAACAACTTGACATGAAGGTCATTCAGTTTTTTTTTCAGATTACAATTATTCGTTATTAAATATGCCTGCAATTAATAAAAGTAGAAAAACTTGTAAACAACTACTCTAACACCAAAAAAACCCCACCCCCTCAAGAAAACCCCTAAAACAAACAAAACAAAACAAAAGACACCACAAAAAACTGAATACAATAAAACTGTATTGAAAGCATCCCAGCAAAATCATTGTATGTTTTTACACAGAATCAAATATTTACTTACTAATAATTAAAAAAAATCCCCCAAAACAATAACTTAAAACGACTTTAGAAAAACGGCTTAATATAATTTTATAAATTCCCAGAGAGAGCAGTTATGCACAAATGTTTGGTTTCCACCGTCAGATATGGCCACCGTTAGTAAATACAGAAAAATCTGAAAAAACGTTTCTCAAATATTTGACAGATAACATTCCGCCATCATGCTTTTTCTAGGTCTAATTTGTCTGAATGATGCTGATCCACCAATAAGATTGGTCCACCCTTTACTAACATCGGAACAGAATGAAACGGCATAATTTGATAAAATTTGACAACATCCTTGCATGAAAACCTTTCCAGCTGATGTGAACGATACGTATTTCCTGCCAAATATGACCATCATTATTAAAAGAAAATGGGTTAAAAAGACTTACACGATTTTTGGGTTAAAACAGCTCGAGAGGAATAGACCCAATTTAACATATAATTCTTATATCAAGACCGTTTAAGATGAAAAAAGAAACGTTAGTCCGCCATCAAATAGGCTCTCATTTAAACCCAGAGTACTTAGTCAACTGATATTATGTTGTTCTGTTGTTCTTGGGCTTACGTCAGACAGGTGATTGAAATCTGCCCCACTTAAGTCTTTTGATTGTTGAAATTCCTACCTTAGCTTTTAACAACTAAGAATGGATAAGATCTTGTTCAAATGTATGAGAGAAAATGTCTCAAAAGATTCAGCATTGTTAACATTACATATTTAATTATATTTAGTGGTGCAACTGTTAAATGCCGACCGCATTGGTGGCCTAAGTGGTTAGAGTGTCCGCCTCGGATGCGAGAGGTCGCGGGTTCAAACCATGGCTAAGACTTGACAAAATGGTACTCGCAGCTGCCTCGCCTGTCGTTCAGCATTACGAGGTATGCGTTTGGACTAATGTTTGTCAGTCTGGTGTTAGGGTAATGTGATTGGGTGGGACATGATACCACATGACTTCGGCTTGATGCCCCAGCGCTAGACATTATTATAAACTTCTCACTGCAGACATCGTAGGGATATGACTGATGAATTGTTAAATCTACGTTAAAAAATTAAATCACACACTTTACAAGCCGTTTTAGCATTCATTTTATCTGAAAGAAAAAAAAAATTGCGAAATGCTATTTGATACATTAAAAAGAATTTATCATGTGAAAAAGTTGGATTTTTTTTCTCTCACGAAAGTGACCAAGAACTAATGCACAAGATTTTGCATGTCGATTTATTTGACACATGCAGAAAAAATTCACATATGTAAAAAGAATTTTACGTATGTGAAAAAGGCCACATTCATAAAAGACCATTTCAAATTCTGCATTGGAAAAGGTGACTTTTTCTAGAGTGGTGATGCATGCATCAGAATAGTTGGGTTAGTGGTTGTAAAAGAAACAGCCCAAATCCTCGCCTAACCAAATCGTGGGTTTTGTAACATTCGACTTTGTTTTTGGCAACAAAGACGGGTGGGGGTGGAGGTGGGCATATAACTCTAGTCGAAGGAATGGGTAGTTTGTATAGACTAATTTACATCTCTTTATTTCGACTCCAAAAGAAAATGTCTTGCTCCTTTTTTCGTTTAAGATGCTCTTGCTGACAGTCGCAACTTCTATTAGATTTGGTTTATCACATATTAACATTGTTAGTTTTTAATGCTATTCATGAAATTTTGTAAAGTCAAATTGAAAACAAAAAAAGCATTGGTTTCAAAAGTATGAAACTACTGCTTACGTTGCTGTTAGACCACTCCGGTGGCCTAGTGGTTAGAGCGTCCGCCTCGGATGCGGGAGGTCGTAGTTTCGATCCCCGACAGAGTCATACAAAGACTGGTGTATGGATAATGTGACTGGGTGGGATATAATTAATATTAAAGCGATGGAAGAAAATGTTAAGTTCACTATCATATAAAACTTGTTTAAAAGTTTATTTCCAAATGCCACAGGAGGTCACACGTGTAAATGCGGGGGGGGGGGGGGGCCGCCAAAATGATCCAAATCGGGACCCCGCGTTTGCTAAAGTCATAGGCGCCCGCATGATGTCACGTACCCCCCCCCCACCGACCAATGCTGCGGGTGCCTATCGCTAAGGCCGTTACTGTCCAAGTTTCTTTTTTTATGGCATGTGATGGAATTTTAATGAGATTTTAGGGCTGGGTGCCATACTATGTAAATAGAAGCATATAACGAGTTAGACCGATAAATCAGCCCTTCACCCGTGATGATATTGATTTTGGGGTGAGGGGTTGATATCACATATTCATTAAAAGCTGCAATTATCTGCATTCAAATCTGGCTGCACACATCGATGTATATTTTATACACTTACCGGTATTTCTCGTGGCTGTGCAGCTACTGTCGGCTGAAGGGTTCTTTTGGTGACATGTACATTATATTTTGTGAGCAAATCATATGTTTGGTGACTTGTAAATCCATCTGGAATAACACAACCATCATTCTTGTGGCCATTTTGAATTTCGCGCTTGATATGGCTGTTACCAATTACCGGTACGTGTCTAAAGTGTACGGGGGTTTGTTCCGGAATGATTTGTATGCAGCAAAATTGCATATTTTAATGAAAACGTAACATCAGACCCACAACATGGTCCATCAGTATCAACACAGATTTGTGGGATTGATTTATCGGACTAATAACTGGTATACTGGATCTGCCAAGTTTAAAGCATACGGGCCAAGGCCATATATAACCTGTTTTTAAACACTTATTTTGTTTTAATTATTATTGGTATTTAATATGTGAATAGGGAAGAGAGGGCTATGTAGTCAGTGTGCACACGTTAATGAGACAATGGACTAAGGTTTGATGACTTAGGGGTCAAAACGACATTGTGGCAGCGATATATTCTCAAAGAGTACGAGTTGTGAGGAGAGTAACAGCATGCAAATACAACATTGTGCCCAATATTATTGGGTTCTCTTTCTCTGCATGAAAGAAAAGGTTGACTATAATAGATCAATCGTGTACCCGACAACGCAAAAAAACTTTTCAGGAAAAGTAAAAATTATATCGATAATAAAGCGTCCCAATTCCAAATTTTGCATATATATATATATATATATATATATATATATATATATATATATATATATATATATATATATATATATATAGGGGTGAGTGGGTGGAGTTAATTTACATAATTGTGCAAAACAACAGTTTGAAATGAAACGCATAATCTAATGAGTATAATGATAGTTGCTCCAAACAATTGATCATATGTTTTATTGGACACTTTAGACTGCTCCGATGGCCTAGTGGTAGAGCGTCCGCCTCGGATGCTGGAGGTCGCGGGTTCGAACCCCAGCCAAGTCATACCAAAGACTTATAATAATACTACTCGCAGCTGCCTCGCTTGGTGCTCAGCATTAAGAGGTTAGTGTTAGGGCTGGTCAGCCTGGTGTCAAGATAATGTGGCTGGGACATGATGCTACATGTCTGCGGCATGATGCCCCAATGTTAGACATCACTATAAACTGCCACACTTCAATCATTTAGCAAGATCACTGATAAATTGTTAAACGCTACGCTACAAATCCAAATCACCGACACACACATACATTAGATACTTTAAAGGTTCTTTTGAGTTGACACGACTTGTGTGTCGACTAAAAATTGATTTGAGGAAATGAATGATAGTAGCTAAAATTGGGGCGATACATCAGCAAAAATAGAGGTTTGAAAAGCATTGTAGTTAGATACTTCCAGTAATAAAAATTACGTTGGCAAAGGTACACCCCACGATCCGAATTACGGTAGCAATGGTACATTGATATATCTAACCACATTTTATTGCATGTACGAAGTGATCTCTGTCCAGATGTACCGAATCGTCAAAAATTTCGTTTTCCTTGAAGGGTACTACCATCGGCAAAGGTAGGTCACACTGACCTACTTTTTAAGGTCAAGACAGCACATACACTTTTGTATATGCCATCATGACATTTGTTTTGTGTTCTTATTTGAACTTCACAACAAGCAGAAGGTACATATTGATATTTTTTAAAGTTGCGTGAAACAGGTATTTCTTGTGCTGCATTGAATATTAACATTCTTTATATTTACGCATTTCATTTCCCATGTACTGTTGCACGAAACTTGATGTATACAGTTACCTTTAACACTCATTTTAGCACCCATATAGATTAAATTTGCTAGTACTATTCTACTTTTTTCATAAACTGACTGCAACGTTTCTGGGTTTCTGGATTAGTAAGCGGATACATAATATTAAAAAAAAATGTTAAGTTCAAAGCACAACTCTTCAAGTTTTGTTCCAGTTATATGCGTGGAGAAAAAGAAACAAAACTTGTAATTTAGACCGATTTCTTCAATGAGAAACTTAAAAGCTATTTCAATCGTGTCCTGGCATGATTCTTGTTGCTGTTACCTTTTTTTTTTTTAACTGAACGCACAGGTGTGCAAGTAGAGACACGTGTTAAAATAGACGTGTATAGCGTTGTTCCGTCTAGAGCCTCGTCTTTAACCGACATAACCTCGACATGGCAAAGTGCCAAGACCTCTTTTTTATGTGTTGTTTTTGAACTTGCATTATGCTCTCGACATCCAATTATTTAATATAAATTTGATATTCAATTTGTGATTACGTTCGAGATTTTTAACTCTTGCAACTAGACATATAACAAAAATTGCCTTTGGATGTAAAGGACAAATATATTATTTCTTGCTTTGTGAAATAGCGAGCAATTTAATATCTTCGTTAGGTAACTTTTCCTATTGGAGCCTCTATGGTAGACATGGCTTCGATAATGTTTATCATCTAGTGTGAGGTACTGTTAGGGACGAACACTATTTTCTTGGTTTTGTTGCTGTTACATATATAGACATTATCTTTTTGTTATTAATTTGAACCTAAATAAATGAATTTGTGTTATTCCATTTTTTATAGAAAACAAAATTGTTTAAACAAAAAGATTATTATCTTCTCTATCCAAATATTTTCAAATGAAAGAAATACGTTTCTCCATCCCCACTGACGCCTTCACAAGAGAATGACGTCAATGAATATATTATCTTAAAGTGCGCCATTTTGCTTGTTGGCTACTGCGCCGTGTACCTAAACTTATGGAGAATTTTGACGTGAAACTGGACTCGTAGAAAGGATTCTCAATTATCAAAAAATACACAAAATCAAATTTTATGCAGTTAAGACAACGAACTCTCTCTTTCACGGTACTTATCCCACACTTCTTGCTCTAAACCCTGAAAGCTTTTCAGCTATGAAACCCTTGTCCTATGCAAAGGGCGATGATGGTTGACAAAAGAGAACATGGGGATAGGACCTGAGGATCTGTTCAAGGCATTTCAAGAAGCAAATCTGTCATCAACTGGTTATTCTTCCGTACCCAGATAAAATAATTTCAAGGATAAAATCATAAACGCTGATGAAAGGTAAATTAAACAGGATCAACGTGCCGAATGATTCGTCGTTAGCATGAAGATACAATAGCTGCACAGTTTTAAAGGCGTATTTTGTTCAGTTTATTTTCATAAATAGCGCAAGTTTACCTTGTTTATAAGTCCAAAATTAACGAAAAGCTAGAGCCGCCATTATTTGGGCTACACCGGACATGCTGATGACGTCAGTGACAACTTGCATGATTGTCGGTTTCATAGTTCGCTAGTTTTAATGAAAGTCCTTTTCGATCGTTTCATGGTGTTTTCAGTTAATATTTTATTAATTTTTATTGTGAATGTATAAGATTTGTAATGTAATAGAAGTCCAAGTATGCAGATATCTTTATAGGAGCCGCCTCGTAATTGCCAAGTTTGTACACGTTTCATTGTTTTTTCAAACAATGTCACGTGACGTACGCTGTTTATTTGCAGTGCGCGTCTTTGCGAGATAGATTTTTGTGTGCTCTGTCACAGCTGTATAATTCTTACGAAGAACCAAATTTCTTATACAGATTTGAACATGAATTCTCTGCCACCCAATTTTACCAGTGATGATTTACGATTTGCAAATTTAGCAACTGGGTCAATGTTTGCGTCAGTAGCGTGATTGCTATATTTAGAAGTTCATTCGAGACAGTTGCAAAATCACGTGATTCAGTCATGAGAAATTGCTTACGTAAACCGCTCTTTTTGTCAACCAGCCATTGCCCCATATTATTGTTTTTGGCAATAAACTATTTTTTTTTTGTCCAACAGAAAAATAGTTTAAATCAAGCAATATGTAATATTAAATGTTTTTTAAGAGAATATGGAACTATATCTACCTATGCGTCAAGATTTTCGTTTGTTGGACGCAACTAAAACATTGACCACTACAGGGTTACGGGCTTTTTTTTTTAAATGTATAAAAAAGACTAACTGGCCCCACCTTTAATGTATAAAGAAAAAAATGTTATAATCAGGGCATATTTCAAATAATAACAGGCCTTAAGAGAAAAGAAAGAAAAACCAAACAACACCCCCTCCAACAAAATTCAAGGATTTTAAATTGGTCGTATTTTGTCTTCTTCCTCCCACCTAGCCTGGTTGGTCCCATAATATTTGAGACTGGTTTTGTCAGCATAAGGAAAACGTCAAATATGATATTTCACTTAAGGCATGTATATAATATGGAGTATATAAAAATAATTGCTGCAAGCCAACATTACTCTCCTAAGATAAAGTGTGCTAGTATACATATAAAATGTTTGTTTTCAACTTTTTAAGGGGTGAACTTGATCATTTATATTTTTCTGAAATTGTAAATTTCGGTCTTGTTTCGACAAGTATAGGTATCTGCTGACATGCAGTTTTGACTAACGTAAACTCTGTTGATTTGATATGAATTTTTTAAAAGTAAATTTGTGTAAACTAAGACAAAAATGAACTTGTATAAAACAAAGAAAAATTGGGATTTGTAAGCTGCTACAATGAATGGTATTAAAGTTAATTGTATTACATGTCTTTAAATGAAAAATGGAAAAAAAAGAAAGTTGAAGGCAGTGAAACCAAAAATTTGAAGTTAGAAGACCATTCCTGGAAAGAAGACTATTGCACAAGTCAAATGTTAGCTGTAACTAACTTTGTAAATTAATTATTGATAAGATTAAATGAAACATGTATGACAAAATGAACGTGAAAGCATATATATGTGTATGTTTTAGATGATGCAGAACCAAAAATCTTTGAAATTCTTAGAAGATGTTATTTCCTTCATCGTCTAAACTTATTTGAGTATGTGAGCGTGTTTCTTGTAGAGGAAAACTTTGTGGAGTGATTTTTTGCAGCTTGAATATTTACTGACAGGGCCACACAAAAAAAACTTTCTGTTTTTGATTGTTCCACTGTCCCTGTGTCTCATTGCTGACCCTAGCTTGTCCAAGCTTCCTTGCCCAACTTGTGCACATAAAAAGAAATCATTTTGCATTTGACTAGGCTTAACCATCATGATGCAGTTCCTGTTTGAAAAGTTGGTTCAAATCGAGTTTTAAAATGTATTTTGATGAATGTATTTTTCATTAATTATTATAAACATGAATCATATCAATGACGTACACTATTTCTCGTAAGATTTGGGGGAAAACTTGTTTTCCAAACAGTACAGAGTGGGTTTGCCATGAAAGGTGATGTAAATATTTGGTAAAATTTTGTAATGGGGGGAGTGTATTGTCAAGGGCATCCCTAAGAATTTAATTAATGAGAAAAATAAATAGAAGCGAGGTGGGTTGGTGTGGCAAGCAGATCCCATAGAATTTATTACATTTACCATCTGTACTCGCTTATAAGTTGAGCCCATCTGCAAAGTGCACTGACTTGGATCTGCCAGTGCATCATGTGTCAGCAGATCTGGGTCTTTGCAGTTTGGTATAAATAATCAGTAGAACAAACAACATAGTCCCTGGACTGCAGTTGCATTATGCTACAGCAGATTGGGATCTAGGTTGTTTGCAATGTAACTTGTAAGCAAGTATATACACCATTACATGTTCTGTTAAATGACATTCTTGTAATTTATTTTTAAGAATTTTTGACAAAATAGTATCTGGAACTGACTGACAGTTAAATGGCCAATTTGCCAGGCTCCAGGTTTTAAAGGAATGCACTGATTGTTGTATGTGCTTGTCACTGGATAAATAGTATTGTCTCTTGGTGCCTACTACGAGTTACCCAGAAGTTTATGAGAATGTCTGAATACAGTAATTGGTGTGAGAGGTCTTCTGGCTACAAACAGGCCATGAATATTAAGGTGATTGGGCTTTTGTACGGAGTTAAATACAGAGGTTCCTCATTATAAAGTGTCTGTACTGAAGCCCCTCATAGCATAGGTGTAGTTGTTGATTCCATTTTTTTTTTTTGTTTTAATGCACTGTCAGGAGATAACATCCTTCACTATAAGGTTCACTTATTTGTAAGAGTGCCATGAATAGCAGTATATAAAGCTAGGTATTTTACAGTAAAAATCCCTTAGTATCCTTCTTATAGAAATTTACTTAAGTGAATGTCATTCCCAGATGGTAAAGTATATTTCACATATGATAGGCATAAATTACGTTCCCAATTGCCTCAAAATATATTGCAGGTGTTTCCATCATTGCTAAAAAAAAAAGTGCTTGACATTATTGGTTGAATGTTGATCACAACTTGCGATCATTGGCTGGCTTCAAACACAATTTTCAGTACAGGTGCAATTACATTTCTACCAGAGAACTATGAGTAGTTGCCAGGTAAAGTGAATTCATTTCAAGAGATGGAGGGTATAGTTCAGTACATATATGTGGTGTTATGGTTGTTGACAATTTTGTTTTTGTAGACCATAAGAACTCATTGCAAGTTTACAGAAATGTGTTCATTTGAGTTTGATACAATGCTTTGGTTGCAGACATTAGTGTGTACATTTTTTATCATACACAAAGTCTGGTAATGTTTACGATGTGGGAGGGTAAATGTGATTAATACATTATCATATCAGATTACTGCATAAAAAAAACACATCAAGAGATCATTTATTTATTATAAGAGTTGAACTATAATAGTATATGATATTATTATTGAGGAAGTAATATTTATGATCTTTGTGTAAAATGATTATTAGGGCATAACCGACTTTTGATCCGGAAATCGGATTCCACCGGATAGTATGAACTTCCGATTAATCGGAGTCGGACAAGGCAGGAACGACCGATTCCGATAATAAAAATAATAAAGTTGAATTTCTATAGCACCGTGTCTAACACTGCGTGTCATTCGATAGTGCGTTAATAAAGTTAAATAAGAAGTCAGAAAAGTCCAATATGGTCAACACAACGGGGTGAAACGATAATACTTGAGTTAGACCGAAAGATTTAAATTTATTAAAATATATAATACAGTCCTACCCGTTTATGTCAACATCCTCAATAATGAAGGCATAATATTGAATACATTGACACATGCTAATGAGGTATTAAAAGAAAATGATTCCGCAAGAGGCCAACTTTATAGGACCAAACAAAAGCCTGTTTTATTTTTATTTGACCGCGACATTAAAGCATGGCGGCAAGATCAACTAATTGTTGAATAAAGTACACGATGGAACTGGCCGCTTGCCGACATAAATGATTAAGGCGGGAAAATAAAAGCCTGGCGGAAAGATCAACTAATTGTTGAACAAAGAATGGGTTGGAACTGGCAAAAAAATAAAAAATTTCATGGATTCTTTGTGGCTTTGAACTTCGTTGCATTTTGCTATAGTCCTGCCATATCCTTCCCTTTGTGACATCGGTGTGATATGCAAAACGTGTGTAACACGGTTTAAAAAGTTAATTTGAAAAACCTTTTAATTTAGCATTTCCGATTAATTGAATCGTATCCGGAATCGGAAAAATTTCATGCCCAAAATCCGGAATCGGAAATCAGTAGAAAAATGCTAATCGGTTATGCCCTAATGATTATGATTTGTCTTTGACAGAAAAATAAACAAAAATTTGCTATCTTGAGATCAGCATTAGTGAGAGCGCATTGCTATGCTAATTTTCAGTCTGATTAAAATCGGGTCTCCACTGTTCTATGTGAAGATCTGACAGTGACTGCTTAGGGGTCATGTTCCAGTGACCTTTGAATTAGCCAATGGAAATGCAGCTTTCAGAAATCAGAAAGTGAAACAAATTGTTTGGCACACCATGATGCTCTTCAGTCATACTACTCTGTCTCCCAGATGGGAAGATAAAAACACTTGTCTGATTGAGCAATAAAATTTGTCATTTTGGTAATAACATAATTTACCATAACATGACCCCTTTGCGGTTGCTGTCAAAACGTCACGTAGGACAGTGGAGATTTGATTTTAATGAGATCATGTTAATTTTGGAAAATTTTGACTCCTTGGTATACAAGAAAAAGAACTAAATATTCTTTTTGATGGAGATCATTTCATTCTTTCCATTTTTCTTGTAATGGGTCTGATTGTTGATGTTCAGATACAATTTATCTTGCACAGTAGATTTTTTTATTATTTTGTCTCGCCATTTGTTGAAATTTATATTTTTGAACCATTATATATCTTGCTCAGATCAATTTTTTGTGAGCTTCCCTAAAGAAACCTTGATTGTTGGTGCCTGCTTTTTATTATTTCAGCCATATGCTTCTCTTCTGTGGCAGTTTTTTTTTCAAATGAATCACTTTGGTAGGTCCAACTTAAACTTATTCATTAATTTAGTAGAAAGAATGAGGAAGTAGGATCAGTTATATCTTGTGCACTTCCTGCTTTAATATGCGAAGTTTACTTTAAACATTTTCATTGATTTTTATAAAGAGAATGTTCTTTCTCCTAAAACCATTAGGTACCTTTAAATTTTAAAGCAAAATGTATGGGAATGAATAGAAATCTTCAAACATTGAGTGAAATTGCAAACTGCACAGATCCAGATCTGCAGTTGCATCATGCGCTGGCAGATCTGAGTTTGTGTAGTTTGTTAAGAGTAAATATTAGAACAAACATCATTGACCCTGATCTGCAGGCACATTCTGTTATGTAGATCAGGATTTTTTTGTGTAGTTTGTCTTGACATCTAAGTGAGTATATAAGTTATCGTTCATGGGCTTGTTTGTGGATTGTGGCAACCATTAAACCTGTGTCATACATTAAATAAAAAAATATATGTAGCGCCTTTTGACAGGATGTTTGCCATAAAATATAGTTGAATTAAAAATAAGAAATCAGTACCTTCCCACAAGAACATAAGTAGATGTAAATATAGTGGTGTGTAAACACAATTCATGCTTAATGTGATAAATATTTAAAAGAATGTTTTTGATAATTTGCTTTCCTTTCCTTTCCTTAGAGATGTCTGGAAAAAGTTTAATTATATTAAGGTTATTTGATGTCCAGTATCCTATTACCTTTTAAATTATCTCGTAAGTGTACAACTTTCACACTTAGTTAAAGTGGCATGAAACTTTTTAAAATGAAGTATTTCTCATAGTGTTAAACAAAATTCCACTTTAAGGAATGAATAGATTTAAAGATGAAGGATACTTAGGAAGAAAATGAGGGTAGTTTTTCACAAGACGTACAGCGATTTAATTAATGTTACCTTATTTAGGTCAAAACATGGCACCTGTTTTTTTTGTGTGCAGAAAATTAGATACATTTATTTTTTTACCATAAATTTGCGACAGTTTGAGAGTCTTCGTAATTGTGAAGTATGTAGATAATGGGGACCTGTTTGCAATATCCAAGGACCCAAATATGAATCTATGATAAATTTTCTTAGTTCAGTTACTCGACATAGCAAAACTGATAAAATTTAGAAGCTTATAATGAATTCCTTTACATGACAGACAGTTCCATACTCGTTGAAAAGTAGTAATCAGTTTTTTCATTTGTTAACAAATTAGTTGATGATAAAAAATAAAAAAAATGTGAACTTGAAGATTGGGATATATATATTGAATCTTACTGGCTGAATGCTTTTGGCCCATCACTTACTTTGTAACTAAAATAAAGCTTTTATTTTTTTAACTCTTTGTGTTTCCCCTGCAGGCTTCGTAATGTAGAATAGGCCTGATGCACCCTACTGCATGTAATAAGAGATGACAGAAGGAGGTGACCTGTTTACTCTGGGATGAGGCACAAGTTTTGATTAGGACTTCTTTTTAAAAGTGAAATTCTGACCATGCATTTTAAGAACTGAATTTTTTATTAAAACTTTTTTAAAATGATTTTTTGCTTATGTGCTAGTAAGACTGCTATACACACATTCACACAAAGATGCACATACGATCATAGATACATATTTTCATACATACATACTGTTCTATGTTAGCAAATAAAAATGACATTGGTATCACTTTTTAGAAGTAGTTACCATATATACTTGCTATAAGTATAGTCAGACTGCAAACAACAAAGATCCTGATCTGCCATAGCATAATGTGCCAGAGATCAATAATGTCTATGATGTTGTGTTCTACTGAGTACTCCTAACAAACTGCATGGGTCCAGTTCTTCTGGCGCATAATGACGGCAGATCTGGGTTTGTGCTGTTTGCTGCTGGATTCGTCTGGTAAGCGAGTATATACGGTATGTTGTAGTTTGTCTGATGAAAATATATGTTTTCTGGCAGCCCAGGACAAGTAGAAAATATATCTTGGCAAGTAAAGTTCATACAATTTTACATTACTTGCTCAAAATTTTGTTTAGTTTGAGGAGGAAAATCCAGATATTTGATAAAGTTCATGAAAATGTTGATTCAGCACAGAAAAATGAATTTATCCAGCTGAGTTGATGCCATTGTCAGTGTATTGATTTGTGTTTGCCATTTGAAAGAAAATTATTGTACAGGTCATATACAGGATTCAAAAGTCATTTTGATGTAGATTTTTTAATGTTAAGATTGTGAGTTGAAATATTGGAAAGAATGTTTTAATGGTCACACACACACACATACATACATACATACACACACACACACATATATATATATATATATATATATATATATATATATATATATATATTTTGTTCACTGCAGGCTTTAGACATTGGTTTGTCATATATACCTAATTGGCTTGCAATAAAAATTTCATCATAAATACTATATTATTAAAAATATAAACGTACAAGATCATCAGGCCGAAACTGGACTGCATGAACCATTGTTGATCTGAACATACATCACCTCAAGTAGAAATTAGAGCTACAACTGAAAGGTTGCTTCCTTGCTCTGGATAATTTACAGTCATGAGTAATTTCCCATACTTCGAGTGTAAATATCTTCCAGGTTCAAGATTTTTGGCATTATCACACTCCTTTCATCAAAGACTAATGTTGATCATGTGATCATGTGACCATGATGAAGGCAGTGTGATATTGCTGAAAATTTTGAACTAGGAAGATATTTATGCTCTGATTATGGGAAATTATTAATGGTCAGAAATTAGAGCTGTACTTGTTCTTAAAACAATCACCAGAAGTTCTTTAAAAAAAAAATCACAACAATGAGGCAAGTAAATCAAATAGTGTTTTGTATGCTGGACATTCAGCTATGATAAATACATGCTCATCTTGATTAAAAAGGAAATATTGCCACTGAGACATGTTTTAAAATTTTTTCTTTTATTGTAGGTTAAATCTTGCTAAAAGGGATATTTAAAAATAAAGACCTATGTGCAAACAAAATGTTGGTTTGTGATGGCAGCTGAATATTACGGAGTTGAAGATGATGGGTATGATGATGATGATGCCCAGGAATTAGATCAGCCTTATGAAGACCAAGATATGCCACCTCAAAAGCATGATATTTACTATGGTCGACAGGAGTCGCGCCAGGATGAAATAGTGGAAGAGGTTGAAGATAACTATGGAGATACAAATGAAAACCCAAAGCAGCACAAACGATCAAAATCACACAATAAACATCACCACATATCACAAGATAGCAGTTCGCCTATGCCAGAAAATTTGCCAAAGAAGAAGAAAAAGAGGGACGAGATTGTAAAAGCTAAACCAAGGGCTAGTTCACCAGATTCAGATGCTGAAGATGGTGAAATCCTTGAGGACGGAGAGATAGCAGATGAGGATGAGGCAGGCCAAGAGGAAGGTAGTATTTGTTTTATGTAGAGAAAACAATAAAATTAGGGATTATTTTGATTTAAGATGAAACTTAAAAGTTTTAATATTGGGAAAGTCCAAGTCCAGGACCAGTCAAAGAACCTAGAGTCAGTATGCTGAAATTATTTTCTGTTTGTAAAACTTGTTTGCTTCCCAGTGGAGACATGCTAACAAAGGAATTCAAAAATGTTTTAAAAAAATATGAAAGTATTGCTATAGTTGCTTCAAAATTTAATGAGGTCATCTACATATACAAAAATGCATACTAAAATTTCATTTCCTATTCTGGCTACTTTTATAAAGGCCTAAAGAAAATAGCTTTGTTTTCTGATTTACACACAATTCTGTTTGTGCCTATTGACCTTATAATTTTTTTCCCGATGATTAAAAAACAGCAAATTCCAGTTTTTCTGAATATTGTGACTGATACAGATTTAAGTTATTGGTTACAGCATTTACCTTTATTCTTTTTAAAACAGTTACAATTTCTCCCAGTGTTTTTAAGTGTCAGCTGTACATTGGACAGAAAATACAATTCTATAATGGCTCCCACTGTGTTCAGTTTGCTAATTTTGATCAACTTTAGATTTACATTAGGTTGTATCAGACAGATGCAAACTATCTAGAGTTCATATCTAACTGACACATAACATGTTGTCAAGTAATAAATGAAAAATTCTTTTTTCAAAGGAATGAAAATAGGTCATGCTAGTGTGATTAATGGAAGGGTGAAAATTAGTGAAGAAAATCTTGTTTTAATTAGATTCCCAAATTTATTTGTATCATGAAATGGGGGAACAAATTTGAAAGCTGAACAAGACATTTTATTGGCAAAAGTCATTGAAAAATGGTTTATTGACCTGAAAATCTACTCGGGTCATCTACATATCGGTAAAAATTTACATCATAAATTGTTTTTATTTATGCCAGACATGATTTTTGTTTCTCAGTTTTAAGGCGGAATTTCGCTTTTCTTCTGACTTGAATCAGATTTTTCTTGATATAGTCCATTTTTATAGCATCTCCAATCAGTTTTTTTTATGAAAAAAACAGTCTGTCCAGTCCCATTCTGCAACAACCCTTGTAAAGTATTCGTTCCATGTATGTGGTCATCTACATTTGAAATAAATATGCTTATAAAATTTTATTTGTTTCCCAAAAGTGGGTATAGTTAATTGTTTTAACAAGATTTTGTGAAAAACGTGTCCCAAAACTTTAATATAATTTTTCTATTAAAACAACATTGTTAAAAAGCTATTCAGATTGTTCCCATGTGCATACATTTTTGCTTGCCAGAACTTTATTTGTCACTATTGGATGGTTTTGGGGCAGTCTTGCTAACAAAGTTTTGTTTAAATGAATGGATGGATGGCACCAAATCAGTCTGTCCTGGTAGTGTGTTTCGGTCATTTTTAAAAAGAAACCTATTTAAAAGCTGTGAACTGGTCTTTAGAGTCCCTGAAGTAGAGACCTTTGTAACTTCAAGTTCTGATTCAAGATTAATATTTGTTATCTCTTGATAGTCAGTTTTACTGAAGTAGAGCCACCTTACTTGTTCTTTGTAAGAAAATTTTGTGAATTCATTTTTTTTAGTGGTCACAACATTTTTCGGTTAAATAAACAAGAAAATGAAAAATGTTTCCGTTGATATATATGGATATGCTTTCTTGCAGAAGTGTCGAAATTGATAGACTTAAATCATTTCATGTGGGATATGAGTACCTTGAGTGGTCTAAAGCACTCTCTGTTATGGAATACTGTCATCTCACCTCAGTCTGCATGGGTTTGAGTCTCGGGTTTGGCTAATGTGGTTATGTGAGAAAGCTTTCCAGTAACTTCTCGTGGGTCAGTGGTTATTTTCTGGGTGCTTTCTCCACCATTTATACTGGCCGCCATGTATAGCTTATCTTGTGCTGAAAAATGGCATTAAACCATACAACAACAACATAGGGGATATGTCCTGGCAGATTGGTAGTCTATAAATAAACGCTGATCCACAATAGTTCATTTCATATCTCTTGATTGCATTTTGAGATGGTGAGACATTTATCACTTTTTCCATCATCATCGTGATAGTTTGTAAATAATTGTAGCTCTGTTCACACATGGAATGTTCTTCTATCAACATTTTTCTTTTGACTTCATTTCAGGAAATGATAAATAAATTTGCAGTATTTAAATATTGTTTGGCATTTCTCTTGCCAAATTAAAAGTACTTCTAAACATGCACAGTTTCAAAATACCATCTATAGATGTTCAAAATGAGCTGATGATTTAAAAAAAAATGGTTTTTATTGAAAACCATAGTTTTAGTTAGGAAGTGAATTACACATTTACTTTTAATATTTTTGAAGATAATGGCCAGTAGAAGAGATCATATAAATAATTGAAATGATATTTTAAATGATTGGCATGTTCAGTTTGCCATAGATTGTGGCACAAAATGCCAGATTGAACAACCTCATTTGGATTAGTTTGTCCCAGGAGGTCACGAGACTGAAAATACCTCATTGTATGCATTGTAGCAGCAACTCTACCTTGTCTATCAGTTTGTCCAACATGTATGTGATCTGTCATCAGAAGTGAAGTCTCATAGCAGTTTAATAAATTTTAATACAGATCCATCTGGAGGCACAGAAAGTGAAAGCATACACAAGTCCAAGATAGATAACTCTGGCAGTCCAGAAAAGTCTCTTCATGGAAGCCAAGAGGAAGAAGGAGACGATAGAGATGCCAGGAGGGAAAACAGGAGAAAAAAGAGAAAAGAAAAGCGGCAGAAGAGGCGGCAGTCTAAAGAAGACAAGGACAAGGAAAAGGACAAGGTGAATAAAATGGTAGAAAAAAAGTTGAAAAGTTATTAAAATTTAGCATTTTTGTAAGCTCCATCATTTCATTGAACAGGCTTTTCAATGATAAAGATAATCATACAGAAATATACATTACCTTGACTTTGGGATTACAATGGCAGTTCGTGACGTATACATTAGTCTGGTGTACAAACACAACTATCACTATATGCTTGACTTGACAATTTACAAGTGGTTGGCCAGACTTCTTTGTTTTTGTGTGTACATTTTGATGTTTGTTTTTGATCAGAACTCTTTCCTATTCAAGCAGTCATTTTTACAAATTATTACGTCAAAATCGGTGGTGTCTGTCTTTTTTCTCATGATACGGTCGTTCATAGAGCTGGAATGATCTTCGTATACTTTAGTCTGGTTTACAAACTACAAGATAGGACACTTCATGCATGTCTGATAAAATTTCAACAATTGGTAGCAGGCAATTTTTATTTTTTAAAAGGTATGAGCGATCATTGTTAGAAAGGATTAAATAAACATGTTTTTTCTTCATTTTTGTGATACACTTGGTCATAGCAGAGTTGAAATGGATGTTTTGCTAACACATCGTGGTCACTGGTCGAGTTCAGCAGGTGGTTGCTCATAATTTTATTTAATAAAATTGATCCATGCAACACGAATGTGGTCCTAAATGACAGGTGGTTGCTCATAGCAGAGGTCACTCATAAAAGGTTTTACTGTATTTCTATGAAAACATTGGTGCACATATTAGACTTGTGGACCTGATTTGTGTTCTTGTTGGTACATACCATTCTTCAGTTTAAATATTTATTTTTTGTCAGTTTTCTGTCCATCTATCCATTATTCAAACCTTTGTTTCCCGAGCATAGCTCTAAAAGATATTTAAGGTATCTCTTTGAAGCTTGATATACATAATGTAGTTGTCCAGATATGCCTTTTGCTGTTAACTATTCTTTGGTTTCAGTATTTTTGTTTGTTTTTGTCTCTTTTTCTTCCTGTCCATCGATCCATGATCCACATATGCTTCCAGGGTAAAACCAAAACCATTCAAGATATTGCTATATATCTTGGTACACAGATCAGTACTGTATTCAAAATATTATTTTTAGCATTTTCACCCATTTGTCAAATCATCCATCCATCCATCACACTTTTGTTTACTGAGTATAACCTGTTCAAGATGTTTCTTTGAAATTTGGTGCACTTATTTGGCTAGTTATCCAGATTTGCTTTTTGCTCTTCACGATTCTTTGGTTTCTGCATTATTTTTTTATCTCTATGGATGTCCATCTATCTGTTCTTTATACACACACTTTAATTTTGAGTCATCATTTGATATTTAGAATTGTCCAATCAATTTATTTTATATTTGTCTTGGTTAAAAAGTATTACAATTAGTATATAAGTATATAAATTAAGAGTGCTGCACTATACATACTGTTAGTAAAAAATATTAAGAGTGCAGGACTTTAGGAAGTCTCGATTTTCGTTTACCAGATGTATCCTTTTTATTTAAATAAGTTGCCATCTGAAAATTTTGTTCACCTTTGCTGATTACTAATACCAACAGACTTTTTTTGTCAGCAACATTTTGGCTGACAATGTTAAAATCTCCGAGTTTTAACAAGTCATATGTGATAGTTCTTTTCTTGGCTTAAAGGAAAATCTCGCACCTAGAGCCTACTTACTGAATGATATCATGGCTAATTGTACATTTTTTAAAGAAGATATTTAAATATCACTATAAATAAAGCCTGGTTCTGGTATTTAACAAAGAAGAGTAATTTTTAAAAAAAATTATAGAATAGAATAGGAAATATTATTGTTGTTCTGAATGAATGGTGGTATCAGCATGGGGTTTTAACTGAATTATTTTTTATCCTGTCTGTTTGGTCCTAAATGAGATGATGCTGATCAAATATCCAGTATGGCTGTCACAATGGCCACCTTGAAAATCTTGTCACTATTTCTCCTGAATGAATGGTCATATCATTATGGGGTTTTCACTTAAAGACTTCTTAAGACATCTAGTTTGTGTAAATTGTGATCTGACTTATAATATGGCTTCCCCAATCACCATCTTGAAAATCTCATTGCTTCTCGATGTCTATTCATATGAACATTATACTCTTATTAGATGTCTTCTGATGATGCCTAGTTGGTACTAAGTGTACATGGTGCCCGTGTTGTATCCATCATGGCAACCATCTTGAAAACCTTGTTGTCATTCAGCATGGATAGTCATTCCATCAAGGGATTTCCACCAGAAGACTTTTTACAATATCTTGTTGATCCTAAGTGAAAATGGTGCCAATCTGACACCCATTATGTCGACCACATTAATAAATTTCAAACGCTTTTTATTGCTGAAGATCAGAGATGGTTTCAATACTTAGCAGTTAAAAGGAAGAGATGTTCTTATCATAAATTCCATGAAATTCATCATGTATGGTGCCATTCCTTTTGGGAGATTCTTCTTATGGCAGGTTTAAACTGTTTTCTCATTTTACATTACAGAAAAAGAAGAAAAGAAAGCATGACTATGTAGATTATGACAATGTTCAGGCTGATGAGGAACAACAGGACTGGTATGCAGGTGGGAACCAGAGAGGGGATCGATCTCCTCCTGGTCCCTATGATAGCCCCTATGGGAGCCCCAATGAACAAGAAGAAACTCCATTCACTAGTCCCAAAGATACTCACGAGGAGAGATATGAGGAAAGAAATCAAAGACATAACAAGAGGCAGCACTCTGGTGGAAATAGGCATAATATGCAGCGTGGATACAGGCCTTATAATAGTTATGACAGTCCACCTGGACCTTATGACAGCCCCACTGATGAAGAGTAAGTTGCCGTTGTTTTACTTGGTGAAACTATGAACAAACCACATTTGTGAGATGGCTTTAGGGGCCTTTTGTGTCAGAATTTTTTTATATACTTCATATATTGTGTACCAATTGCCTTCAGTTAGACAATAAAGGCACCTATTGATTTTGTTGTTAAAAGGTTCTAGGTCAATGTGTGATGAACCCCAGGAATGAAAACAATTGGCACAAATGTTCCTGTGCCACAAACCATGACCAAACTATTGGATTTTTTTTTTGCATTTGAGAAAAGAAGGCACCCATTGATTTGGGGGTCAGTAGGTCAATGTCAGTCACGGGACAAAAACGAAAAATTGTTTCTGCAGATTCTTGACTATGTTGCTGCAACAGAATTTATGGGTGACTTGAACTTTGTGTTCAAAAGGTCAAAGATCATGGTCATTGTGACTCCAGCAAATGGGTTTTGCAAGTATTTTGTTCAAATGTAATTCCTTGATCTTTTTTTTTTTGGCTGCACTTAGGATAAGAAGTAAATTTAAAGATGCTGGGTCTAATGATCAGGGGTCATGTTCATTTTAAGTGTGAAAAAAACAAAAAAATTAGTGGCCATCTTGAAAATTTTGTTGTTACTGCTACTCTTGAATTGATGGTAATATCACAATGGACTTTATACAAAATGACTTATGTTGTCTAGTTGGACCTAAATGAAAGTGGATCTGCTCAGACATCCAATATGGCCACCACAGTGGTCATTTTGAAAAACTTGAAATCACTACTTTGCCTGAATGAACATGGTTTTTTCACTGAGAGACATATAATGCTATTGGTCTGACTTCAAGTATGGCCACCACAATTGCCATCTTGAAAGTCTTGTTTTGGCTACTTCATCTAGATTTTTTGTCATATTGACATCATGCTTTCACCAAAAAAGACCTGTGATGTTTGGTTGGTCCTAAAGGGAGATGGTACCAATCTCATCTCCAATATGGCCACTGTGGCAGTCATCTTGAAAATATTGTTACTTATCCAGAATAATGGAAAGTCATATCATAATTAGCATGGAGTTTCGACAAGAAGACTTATGATATTGGTCCTAAATTAAAATGGTGCAAATCTGACATCTGATATGTCCACCACAGCAGCTAATTTGAAAATCAGAGATGGTTTCAGTACTTGGCACTTACAAAGAAGAATGGTCTTTTCTTGAATTACTGGAAATTCTTTTTGACCAGAAGAGTATTAGTCCATTTGAGGTACTCCTAATAATTGTCTTTTTTTCTCTATGGTCAGAAGTATATATGGGTGGACAGACAGTAAATAGGGCTGGGTCTGAAAACCAGAAACGAAGCTATTTCTTTTTAAGGCCTTTTGTAATGATGGTGTGTGTGGGAATATATATATATATATATATATATATATATATATATATATATATATATAAAAATTTGCCACTGAACTTGCCTTACTCTAGGAATAATATTTCAGTTTTTTTATGTCTGTACATTTTGGCAACCTTTATACCATTGACTGTTATTGGCTCCCTATCAACTTATGTCTGAATAAAGAGTATATTTTTCCAATCAGTGTTATGTTGATCATTTTCTTCCACAGGTATGAAGGGGAGGGCTATGAGAAGGAGCCTGCGAGCCTACAAAGTTTAGTTGACATGGACTATATGGATCCCACTATTGAGCCTGATAATCAGGTAAGTGTATGGTCAGTTGTGTCCATGATACAGGGTCTTCTGTAACAAAGTTTAGTTCACATGGACTATATGGATCCCACTGTTGAGCCTGATAATCAGGTAAGTGTATGGTCAGTTGTGTCCATGATACAGGGTCTTCTGTAACAAAGTTTAGTGGAGCAGGACTATATGGATCTCAATGGTGAGCTTAATAATGAAGCAAGTTTATCACGAGTTGTGTACCAGATACAGGGTCTGTTAGAACAAAGTTTGGTGGAATTAGATTGTATGGATGCTACTGTTTAGCCTGATAATCAAGTACATTTGTAGCAAGTTGTATACAATGTACAGGGTCTATTGTGGAACTGAAAATTCAAGGGAGAAATTGAAGAAAAATTGGGGAATATCAAAACTTTGGAGGGATTTTTTAAGGCAGGTCTTGCAAAATAATTTGCAGATTTTCCTCCTTTTGACAAATTTTTCTTGATTTTGCATAAATCCTTAAATTACACATTCTGTTTAGATCCTGCAAGATAGCACTATTTATGCGGCTTGGGGGGACCTGATGTGGGATTTATTCTTTATAAATCCAAAACCCATTGATCTACATTCTCCACACATCTATCACAATTTTCTGTTTTACTTTCTGATATTTTGCTACAAAATGTTACACAGTACAATACCTAATGTTTACTGGAAAATTGTGCTTTTTTATTACATTCTTTTTTTTCCCTGTAACAATTCGGTCAGAAATGTGGTGTATTTTAAGTTTCTTTATTCATAATGAGTCATTTGTCTTCATTTTTTAATGAAAACATGCATTCAACACGCATCATGGAAACTTAAGATTCAGTTTTGATAATAAATCTCTAGTTTTTGGTTGATGTTATCATTACAACTTTTTTTGGTTGTCAAGCAGCAGATGCACCCAAATATTCTTGGCGTTCCCTAGTGCTGTAACTAATATTAAATTAAAAATTTTGGGTTAGTAATTGATCACCCATTTTATCACTTGTATCTAAAAGTTTGCAATTTTAGTGTATCTTGTGTATTACCTGTACTACCCTGTATACAAGTCAGATGGGTTGTAGTATTTTTAGAATTTGTTTGAAATTCTCACTTTGTGGTCTCTTTTTCAACCCATGTTGGTGATGACAATAGAAAATATTTCATGGTTGTTGCGGTTTTAGGGTTTAATGCCATTTTTCAGCACAAGATAGGTTATGCATAGCAGCCAGTATAACTGGTGGAGGAAGAACCCTGGAAAACCACCAACCCATGAGAAGTTACTGGCAAGCTTTCTCGCATACCTACGTTAGCTGAGCCTGAGACTCGACCCCACACAAACAGAGGTGAGATGGCAGTGATCTGGAATGGTGAGTGCTTTAGACCACTTGGCCAATCGGGGCCCCTATGTCATGATAACATCAATTATGAATTGAATACAGATGATGAGTATGAACAGTAAAAGCAAGTATTTGTTTCAGAAACCATGTTTTACTTGTTTGGCACTAAATATTAAAGATAGTTATTGTTTGGTAAAATCATCATCCAAATATTTTTACAGCAATTCCAACCTTCTGGGCCATCGCAGAAGAAAAAGAAACGGAAAATGATGAGGGAAAAGTTTCAAGCCCAGCAACAGCATCGTGAACCAAAGAAAAAACCTCTTCTTGCAACACCAATGGATGAAAGGCCACTTTGTCGATTCTTTAAAGAGGGAAAGTGTGCCAAAGTAAGTACAAGATAAAGGCAACTTATAATATCAAGTTTAAGGATTAATATGTTTAAAAATCTTTTCATGCAGCCTTCACTAAAATTCCACTGAAAACTATTTAAGCTGGTATAATTTATCTTGATAATTCAAGAATATTCTTGGTGGTCCCTGTGCTTAAATTGCGGATATTGTGATGCCCTCCTCTTAATACATCTGTCCATCTGACCAAAGTGATGATGTCCTAAATTGCGTGATGGATATTGACCAAACTTGGTCTATAAATTGTCCATGAAATAACAATCAGAGTATGATTTTTTGACCCCCTCACCTGGCATCCCTGGGAGGTAGTCAGAGGTCAAATATACAAAAATAGCATTTGCTGTGATTTTTAATATATCCAGCGGTAACTTTTAACTTTTAACATGCTGTCATAACAAACACACAAGTGTGCATGCACGCACACACACAAGCGTGCACACACACACTACTATGATCTTAAAGTAATAGAAAAGAACAAAAACCAACAACTTTTGTAGAATTCCACAAATATCTTATTTCCCTAGAATAAAAAGTGAAAATTTAAAAAGAACTTGTAATATTTTAAAAAAAAGTTCCATCACCAGGGCTAATGAATGAATTTCTAATTCAGTTACACTGGTGTTTGAAATAAGATCCAACACTGGATGTGTTGATGTGCTTTTAATAGCATGTAATGTGGAGATGTGCCAACAGTATTTTGATGAATCACAATAATATAATCTAAGATGTCCTTGTCTGAATTCATTACAATTCAAGGTTTATGTTTCTTTCCAAAAATAGTATTTAAGAGCACTTTGAATTTCCATTGAATAATAATTTGAATAAATAATTCCACTTAATCAAATACTGAAGCCAACAATACAGATGATTTCTGTTTCAAATATTATCGCAGGAAAGAGTAATTTCTCAAGTAAACAAGATTTTATATTAAAAAAGCTAAGGCACAAAAGAAAAGCCAGACGAGTGGCAGAAAATTAGAATAGATTTACCTGTTAGTCTTAATTTAGCACCACTTAGCATTAGAAATGAAATTGTTTAAACTAATCTTTGTCAAAACTAAGCAGAACATTTATTTCTTACTAATTTCTTTCTTTATTTCAGGGAAGAGACTGTCCATTTAATCATGATTTTCAACCGCCAAGGAAGCCATATTTGTGCAAATTTTATTTGCAATCCTTTTGCTCCAAGGGAGAGAACTGTGTGTATATGCATTATATCCTTTCTGAAGTGGTACATAGAAAAAT
The DNA here is from genome assembly GCA_028554795.2 of Sinohyriopsis cumingii. Taxonomy (NCBI): domain Eukaryota; kingdom Metazoa; phylum Mollusca; class Bivalvia; order Unionida; family Unionidae; genus Sinohyriopsis; species Sinohyriopsis cumingii. The sequence continues at coordinate 387,178 of JAPYKE020000441.1, forward strand.
TAAAATGCCCTTAAATGTATGTACTTTGTAGAAGGGTAGTGGTTTGTTATGTAAGGTAGTGCAGAGATGCCAGCACTTCTGATACTGGCAGAATCATTCATATTTTAACCCTAAACAACTGCATTATAATCATATCATTTAAATTGCAGTTTTCCCGTCTTATAAAATTTTATATTGGAACTGTAACTTGAATTGCAGTATCTATCTAGATTCATTAAATATTTGTGATGTCCAATTTTAATTATTTTGTCAATGTACTAAAATGTTTGTATTACAAAAGCAATTGAAGATTGACCAGTAATATTTTGTGAGCTTAGCGCCCCAATTCATCTGAGAACAATGAGGAAAGATACTGAAGCAGATGGAATGTTCAAATCCCAATAATTATGCTGGCATTCCTGTATCACATCAGTAGGTGTTGGCTCTCTTCATAGAGGTCGTATCTTAGAAATAATTTTTTATTTGTTTCTTTAACATACACTTGTAAAATAACACAATGTTAATTCAATGCCACATGTTGTATCTAATCTTCTCTTGGTAATTGTTGTTATTGAGAATTAAGAACATTAATGACTAGATACATATGTATGTAGTGCAGCACCATGTCCTTATATTTTTTAAATGATTCATTTCATCCAGTCCTTCTCTCTAGCCCTTTGTCCATAGAAGCACAAGTGAAAATTCTTCTTTTTCCCCTTGACATGAAGTTCTTGATCTTGAATCCTGTGGGACTTTGACAAAACATGTACATCCATTAATCAATAGGTTCACATTTTTACTCCTTTTCAAAGAAATATCATTTGTTGAATTTATTTATTTGATGTAATTTTCATAAATGCATGAAATAAAACATTTAGTTTTACTTACTGTTATGTAAATGATAGCTATGAAAGAAGACTCCTTAACACATTGTACCTGAATTTCCATGCAAATTTTTCCACTTGCATAACAGTTGCCATGATGGAGATAACTGTCGATTTTCTCATGATCCTCTAACAGAAGAACTGGAAGAAGCCCTTCACAGGGTGAGTATTAATGATGGTTCCAGGCAGAGATGGGGGAAGTTTCCTTTTAAAATGTCTGATATTATCCTAAGAAATACACGTATGCTGACTTAGAAGTAAAAATTACAACATGTTCTGGTGCCCAGAATCAAGAGTTTCATACACATGTTGAAAAAAATAAGGATTTTTCTTGGTTTCATATTTATAACATTCTCAGCAAATGAAAGTTTTACTGCTCTCCCACATTATATCGTGTCTTGTTATAGCATGATTCCAGATATAATGCAGTGCTACTATGGATCCCATCACCAAAATCACAACTAAATTGATATACAAAATGGATTGAAAGAAAATCAGCTGAAACTTAGACTTATACTTTTATTTATATTTCCAAACACCAATTATTTAACAGATTTTGATAATGCCTTCTATGCCACTGTTGGGAATATTATTTTTTTCTCAGTGTATTGCTGTTCTGTACATATTGCACTCAATATATGGTTTGGTACATAACGTAGTCAGCTGTTAAAGACCCTGATTACCACATTATAATGAGGGAGACCTACTTGCGAAGCTGACATTTTAAACTCCTCATGAGCTGCTGGAGAAATGATTGAGTTATCTCCCTTATGCTGCTTTAATATTACTGGGGCTAAAATTATGACTTTGCCGTTTTATAACACAAAAGTAAAATTTAAATTAGTTGTTGAACTAATATGGAATTATGAATACATTATTCAGTATTGGAATAACAGTAAAGCTGTGACTTTGTCATCCTTGTATATTGTCATACCTAGTCAGTATATGCATAAACATAATAATTGGCATGAAAATAGTTTCAAGCAATATATTTCACTATTGTTGCCATAAATATTTGTAAAAAATGATGCAAAGTAGTAATGCATTAAACTCTATTTGCAGTCACCTACTTGCGTTTATTGATAGACTTTGGAATTGATATTTTTTCATCCATTGTAATATAGATCAGTTTGCTGATTTTCCTGGAATAAAAAATGGTCAAATGTCTGAAAGCTATCAGCATATAATGCTATCAAATTTTAAGTTAAAACATCTCTTTGAAAAATTCTTGTCCATGAGGCTATTAATTCATTATGTAATTCAGTTTTTCCACTATAGGCTTAGAGCATTGAAATGCCAATATATAAAAACAAATGTAGATTGGAATAGAAGGAATTTTATTTCATATGCCACAGTGACCAGACTAGGTTCTGTGAAAGTAATTTGTTATGAGCACTACACTCTAAAAAAGTCTTTTTTTAAAAATTTTATGAAGACATATATTTGTCTGAAATTGTGTTTAAAGACACCATGTGTTTACTATTTCATATGTACAAGTCATGTTCCTTTGAAATTATAAGAGTAAATAGCATTTGTTGATAACATTTCTCGTTTTCAAAAATGTACACAAATGTTATTTCTTCTGAGGTATTTTCCTAATATACATTATGTAACTTTTCAGCATGTGGATGATGAGAGAGAAGAAGATTTCCCTCGGGGAAAGAGACCAAGCCTTCTAGGTATGAAAATATTAGTGTAGTCACCCATTTATCTTGGGCTCTGGTCAAATCTGTTCGTACTTTTCTTACTTTGAGACATAAAAAAATAAGTTACTTTACATGTTCATCCTTGTATATGTTCTTTTGGATCCCCTCCAGCAACCATGGAGATGCAGCCAAGATTTGTCATCATTGATTCATCCTTACGAAAGTGCCATTATCAAGTATGATCACCCTCAATTTCAGTTAACAGACAGACAAGTGACTAGTAATCACAGTGTCTGCAATTGTACCGTATGTATGAAAATAACTTTTGTAATTTATTAGGCATGTTGAGATTGAGACATCTGTTTAAAGATATGTTTGATAAGTTTTGATTAAAGGGAGGGGTATGAGGTTTTGACTGCATGTGTATTATATTAATTATATTGAATATGATAGCTATACAAATGATTATTCATTTTTACATGTAATTTCTCTACCTGTGAAATGTATGTGTAAGTTAATATTTAATTTTTTTAAATAAAAATAAGTGCGAATCTATTGAGGATGATTCTGCTCTAAAATGCAGGCTCGAGCAAACTTTAAATAATGACAATGCATTTTCTGAACATGTTTTTTTTTAATGAGTAAGCATTTTCATTATACCGACATTTTAACAATATCATCAGCATTTAAGCCATGTAATTTGATTGAATGTTGGGTACTATTTTTTTTATACACATGATTATTAAAAAATGCTTGTGCTGTTTTTCAGTTAAGTTAGATAGGATATGGTAATATATCTGAAGGATTTATTTTATGTATCTTGATTAGGTCCTGTTTGTCTCAAGTAGCAGTATGGAAAGATTATGCACAGACCATTCAGTGCAAACAAATTAAATTTAGTAGGCATCTTTGTAACCATATGGCTAGGTTTTATATTAGGATAGATTAGTGATTTTTTAAAATATTGTTTAAATATATTTTTGAATATTTGGGACTGGACATCAGAAACTAGACTTGTTTTTACATTTAACAGGTTCTCCTCCAGTTGTAGATCCAGAAGCTCTGGAACGTATCAAGAATATACCATCCCTTTTTGATATCAAGGTTTATCCACCTGGTCAGAGTCCAAAGAAGAAGTTACAGAACCATGAGTCCCAAGCTGCTAACAGGTTTTATATATTAACCATCATTTCTGTATTTTTATGCAAGTCATTAGTAGTGTGTTTTGAATTGTCGTTCAGACTAAATGATTTGATGCAGCAAATTCTGAAAATTGTATTAAAAATCAATGTTTTTCATATTTGCTTGTAAGGTCATATGAGTGACAGTCTGTTGTTGGTCATGTTTTGTTTTACATCCACTTTTTGACACCTGTCCTTGATCACAAGTTTATTATTGCTACTCCTAACCACTTAGAGGATTGCCATGCAACTTTATGCACATTCCTCCCTAGGTCTAGTTGGTCCTAAATGAAACTGATTCTGCTCAATACTTGTACCACTGCAGCCATCTTGAAAATCTTTTTGCTTCTCCTCCAGAAGAGATAGTCATATCAACATGAGGTTTTCACAAAAAGTTGGCCCTGAATTAAAATTGTGCTGATTGACAGTACTGCCTGAAAATTAGTCTGGAGTAAGAACAGACTTGTTCCCGCCTGTGAAAAGACCAGTAATTCTTTAAACATTGATGAAAATTTGGGGGTGGGTTGGAGGGAACAAAAGCATGAATTTTCACCTAGCACATGAAGACAAGAAAAATATGTCATTATGTCAAACTTGAACTATTAGGAGTTTAATATATCAAGTTCTAAGTGGAATTTTTTGAGGTTGTGGAACTCTGACAGTTCAGATTCAAATGCTGTATGGATCGTTTGGTTGTTTGCCCTAAAAACATATTTTTGCAGTCGATCCAAACACTCAAGCAATCAGATTGGTGAAGTAAACTGGTTACCCATTAGATCACTCCATATAGGTATCTTTTCTTATGTTGAAGTTAAGAAAACCAGTCTTGCATCACAATACCAACAAGATTGCACTGTATGGTCTCGGTAAATGCAGGAGCATATTGATAGAGCTTATCTTTCCAAGTTCCTCTTTTGATATGCAAATTTAATGAAAATGTATTTTAACCTTTCTTTATTATTTGGTATTTTGCATAATTTTCACTGGGAACATGGTGCTAAGTGTTTGCATTAGAACAGCATTGAAATATATTTCTTCAAGAATCATCTCACCAACTCTATGGGCCAGTTGTTTCTGTTTTTGCTAATTTGTAGCTGTGAGTGATGGATTTATGCAGGCAACTGAGATGACTAACTTGAACTTGGTTGATTTTTCAAAATTTGATTATGTGGTAGGTTCTTTTCTGGAGCTTTGGCTGTGTCTTTTCTAACACCAAAAATTGAGACCAATTTACATTCCCCCTAGTGGTAAGTGATCATTAGTGATGAAGAGTAAAATCAGCATGTTTGTATAATCTTTATGAAACGAAATGCAAACAAATTTCAAGTAGAAATTAATGTTTTTCATTAAAGAGAAACACTTGTCAGCACTGAATCTGCACTAGTCTGAACAGGAGATTTGTTGAGATAAAAACTGAACTGTTAAAACATTTTACTCACCAGTTTGAATTGGGCAGGTGAATTTTCATCATCTTTTGAAATGACTAGGTAATTTTCATGGGGTACCAATTTTCGTGGATTTTGTTGTTGCCATGGACTACAAATTTAGGGACCAAACTAAAAATTAGCCACATTGATAGGGTTTTAAGGTCCACTAATGCAGTGCTCCGATCTTCCTTTTCCTAAATAGTTTGCATATGAGGCAGGCAGAAACAGAAGAGTGATTCCATTGTTCTCAGTTTAGTAATTTAATTTAAGCACATTCATGGGCTTGGAACCAATCAAATGTTACCAATGCATGCTAATTGCATTGAGCAAGGGGCAGCTGGTCGCATGTTTGGTTCCCATGTTCAAACTGACAGGGATCTAAGTTGAATTTTATGGCTCTTCAGCCACTGTGTTAATGCCATGGTCATCAGAAAATACTGGTGGTGCAGCTTTATAAACAATTTTTTAAGGAAGAAATTGTGCATGTGTACTTTAATAACTGATTAATGTTGTTTGCTACATTGGCTCCCTTTGAAGTTGACGAAATTTAACTTGACAGTTATTTCATTTGTGCTCATGCAGGTGCTTTAAGCATTGAAGTAACTGCTTTTTGGTTTTGTTTTGTTTATTTAATATTCTTCATTTTGGGTATCTGTAGAGGCTAATCCATGAAATTAAATACCTACAAATATGTAAAAATTTGACAGGCATCACCATGAAATTAAGTACCATGAAAATAAATGAGTTAGACTGGTTATTCTCTCTGGGGTTTTTTTGGTCTTGTAAATAGTGTTATTCCAATTACTGATTATAATTGATCATCAATTGATTGAGCTAAGCAAAAAGATAATTGATAATGAAACTCCATAATCGATGGTGTGGAAAGTGAGACTACATTTAAGTTGCATGCAAAAAGAAAAAAGGTTAGTAAAACTCCTGTGTAAATGGTAAGCTATAGGATTTCCAATCTGCTACAGTCAATCTGAGTTATTAATTCCTATCACAACTTCTAAATATAAAACCATAACGTACCCTGTATGGGCAAACTTTCAGTGATTAGGACCATACAGCCATGATCACATGATTTTGCTGTTTCATTATTGAGTTAATAAATTTAAGCAAATTTTGATGATTTGTTTCAGTTTAAATGTAAAATCATTTGTAGTATTTATAAATAATGACACAAGAAAAGCATGTCCTTCTTTACTTTAAATGATAAACACATCACATATGAATGAAAGGGTTTGGGGGATTGCAACAGCATTTCAGCTACATAAGACTATCAGCCATCAAATGTTGCTTTCATTGAACAAAGTTGTAGAAGAAAAATAACAGAAATTTGTTATATATTTGTATCTAGTTAATGTATCCTGTACATTTATTAACATTTTGAACTCGTGATCAAATGAATAACTGTATAACAAACAAAAATTAAAATTTCCTCTTAGTAACCAATTATAATCAGTTATCAGCTGGTTAAGTGGAACCATTCTTCACTTATGAAATTATGACTGATTCCCATCTCTACTTGTAAATGTTTTTACAACACAGCTGCCTCATGATGCATATTTAAGGTTGGGCAAGGCAGTAATAATAGTATTTGATGAATTCAATTTTCCATTTTTGTATGCCTTTTTTAAAAAAAAATTCTTGTGCTATAGCATTTGATACATTTGTTTGTTCTCCCCTTCAGGCCAGCAGGATTCTACTCTGAGGCGAACATCTCTCCACCCAACAAAGGTCCACCTCGTTTCCCTGGCCCAGGACCTGAGCAAGGTGGCCCACCCCAACAAGTCCCTCTATCAAGGCCCCCATTTATGCAGAGGCCTGGACCAGGAATGGGTCCTAGAGGGCCTGGACCTATGGGCCCAGGTCCAAATCAGGGTCAAATGCAAGGTCATATGGGCCCATCTCAGAGTGGGCCAATGGGTCCAGGCTCTGGACCAGGACCTAGAGGTCCCCCAGTGTCAGGAGGGCAGAATATGAATCAATTGAATATGATTAGTGCAATGGGCCCAGCCGTCGCTCTGGTTGGTGCTATTTTAAGACATGCTGCTCCAGCTATGCTACAGAGGTTTAGAGCTCCAGGATCCCAGGGGCAAGGCCCACATTCAGATATGTCTGAGAATTGGCATGGAGATCATTTGGGTGGAGATCCCCATCAGATGAGTGGTGACTCCCAGCACTTAGGCAGAGACCCACGTCAGGTGGATGGAGATCCACGTCAAATGAGTGGAGATCCAAGGCAAAGATTGATGGATAGTGGCCCAGGAATGATGGCAAGACAAATGGGCTCTAATGCAGTGGACCCACGTTTAGGGGGACAATCACGGATGGATGATCAGGATGGAAACACAACCTTTCAAAGTCCAACACATCCTACAGATTTTCTTGATATGGACATGCAGGATATTGATCTTCGGCAAAAGAATATGGGGGATGTTGATTTACGTGAAGATGTGGATATGCGAGATATGGGTGATAGGGACATTAGAGATCAGGACCTGAGAAATAGGGAGATGAGAGACAGTGACATGCGAATGAAACAGTCACCTGACCATACCAAACCAAATGATGAGACTCGAGGTATATTTGCATGCTTTTGTTTTAAACATAGAATTTTGTGTATAGTGTCAGACAAAAACTACAGTAAATTAAAAGTTATTTCAAGATCATTGGTCTGTGGAACACTTTCCAATATTTTCTAGTCCTTAGCTACTGAATATTTGCTAAGTCTTTAAATAAGAATTAAATTTTAAATTGTACTTTTCAGACCAAAACTTTACAAACTCTCATGATCTTTATTGCTGTTTAACAAGAATATATGTTACCGACAGTTGCAACATTAATGTAGCACAGTTTAACCTGTGCAGAGTACATACATACAAAGACGTTTTGAAAGCATTTATTCATGGGTGAAAAAATATATGCATATTATTTTCAATGTATTATGATGGAGATAATATTAAATAATTAAATTCTTCCAGTTTTTTTAGTTGAACTGCGTGTGTATATTAAAAATCTATTTTTCTGGTAAAATTTACTTGGACCAAATTCACAGAATGTGCCCAAAAAATCTATGATTAGTTTGTATAAAATAGCTGACTACTTTACCTCTTTTGATGTAGGCTTGGTTTGCTATTGTAACATCATTGCAGAACAGGCCAAACATCCATTGCTGCCGAAGTGTATTGATTGAATGTTCATTTGAAAGCAAAAGATATTTTTTCTTTGCTGTGTAGGGTCATGGCTTGTGATTAGAAAAAGGCAATTTCTTTTACACAGAGAAGTAGCTTATTATTCCTTTAGCAAATTTGATATATTTTTTCAAACAATTTGACAGTGCACTTGAAAATAGGTAACTGTTCAATGAGACGTTTCTCAGGTTAATGTTTGTTGTTCTATCTTTGGTGCAAAAGAGCTGTCACGATCAGAGTTCAGTCGTAAGTTCAAGTCGCATGTTTATGATCACTTTGTGAAAGGCTCCTTTTTTGCTGACTTGCATCCATCACAAGTTCAGATCATAATCACAGGACTTAGTGTCATCTTGCCAAAACGGCATCTTGAAAATGTCAGTATCTAAACTTGTCCTGAATGGATGGTCATATCGACCTTGGCTTCTCTGTGAAAGATACCTTGTGGTATCTGGTTTTAAATTTTAAAGGATAAAAGTGATAAAATGTGAATCAATCAGTTACATTGCATCTAACCAGGATGTGTCAAAAAAGCTATGTGAGTACTGCTTATTCTAACTAAAAAGCTTTCTGATGATGTACCACCAGAGAAAATCTTTGACTTTTTAAGTGAATGCAGTTTATCTAAAATGTTATGATCTTTTATTTCAAAGATTTTATATTTTTTACCTGTACATTTTTTGTTATATTACCCTTTTTGTTTTGTAGTTTTATGGTGTGTATGACACAATTTTTTTAGTGCAACTAGTACTGTAAGTTTTACATGATAATTTGCATATCAGCAAATGACTTTGCTTTGGCATTTTTTTCTTCAGGTTATTACTCTTTTGTTCAAGGTATTTCCCTTTGTAGGTTTATGCTATGTATAGCATAATCCTGTTGATGCAACCAGTTCCCCTCAAATTTGTTGTCTTTTTTTTGTCTTGTAGTACGGTGTATGAATATTTTTTTCTTCAGAACAAATAGTCCCCCATCTTTTAGCTCTACTAGTTATAGACCAGAAGAACACGTGGAATGGCCTGTAGTCCGTCTTCTGTCCATCTCTTAGCACACATTCACTATTACTACTTGTCCTAAATTGGATGGAGGATTGCCGTGAAATTTTACAGATACATCTGAAGATTTTGTTGGTCCTAAATGGAAAAGGGTGCAACTCTGATATGCACATTGCTGCTACATTGACTATTTTGACAATCATTTTATGGCCAGTCCTGAACAAATGGTCATATCAACATCAGGTTTTCACTAAAAGACTAATTGTGATGTGATGTTTTGAATAAGAATAGTACCTGTTGGACATCCAGTATGGCTGCCTTGGTGATAATGACTGAATTAACATGTAGGTTTCACAAAAAGTCTTTAAGATGTCTGGTTGGTCCTAAATGAAAATAGTGCCAATCTGACATCAGTATGGCTGCCACAGCAGCCATCTTGGAAATCCTGTTAATGCTATGCTGGTGAACAAACGAGTATACCACCATACAACTTGACTGAATAGGAGAAGTCTCCTGTTCATGTAAAAATGTTATATCTTCTTGTTTGCTTCAGAAGACGAGTCTTCCAAGGATCACAGGGAGGAAACTATGGAGGACGATGATTCAAGTAGTAAAGACAGTATGAAGAAACCTGGGGGCTTTGAAATTCCCAGCCATTTACCACCCAAACAGAGGGAGTTGTTCATGCGAATACAGCAGCAGCTTCATGCCGAAAATGAGGCGAAAGAACAATCAAAAAACAAAGGCGATGAAGGGAAAACAGATACAAAACGAAGCATGTCTAAAGGTGGAAATATTTATCCATGTACATATTTAATCCAAAGTTGTTAGCATATTTGCTTCTGCCATAAGCACAGTCCATGTTCTATGATGGCTTGTTCGATCAGTATAAACTGTTATTATTTGAATTTTCAGATGTTCTCTGCCCAGTTAAAATGATAGTGCTTTATCGCTGTATGAACACTTACTCTGATAGTGCCATACAGCTTTGAGTCAGTAACCCATTTGGTGTATTCCAGATAGGAAGATCAAGTATCAAGGTGTAAACTTTGTCTTTTGTAGTGCTTTTAGAAAATAACTCATTTTTAAAATAATAAAAGCAATTAGTTTCAAACCTGGGAGTAAAATGCCCAATTTAGTCTATTCTTGTCTAGAGCCCTGCAGTTTCGAAATATTGAATAGTAATCAGACAGTATGTAATTTGATGAACACATATTCAGTATTTGCTGTAAATGCAATTATGTAATGAAACTTTTTCTGTTTTATAGAAGAGGATGATAACTGGTATTCCAGTGATGAAGAAGATGGAGTACCCAAACGAAAATTAACTGATGTACTAAAAAATTTGAATAAACAGGTAATTTACATTATGTCAACTTGAATCTAGTATCAAGTGCGTCTCAGATGCGGAAGGTCACAGGTTCGAACCCCGGCAGTCACACCAAAGACTTATAAAAACGGTACTAGCAGCTGCCTCGCTTGACGCTCAGCATTAAGAGGTTAGTGTAGCATTAAGAGGTTAGAGTTGGGACTGGTCAGCTTGGTGTCAGGATAATGTGACTGGGACAATGATGCTACATGTCTGTGGCATGATGCCCTAATGGTAGACATCACTATAAACTGCCACACTACAGAAATCGTAGCAATATGACTGGAAAATTTATTTGCTGTGCTTAAGATAAAAGGTAGAAAATGCATATCAAGAATTTTAATACCATGTAAAAGCATATGAACTCTCTTATCACATTTTGTAAAATAGTTCATCATTTTTTCAATTTGAGAAATAGATTCAATTTGTAAACTTTAATGTTATGGTATGTTCATGATGGTAGTAGAGCGAAACCCCTCACGACCCAAAACACTTGGAACCAAATTTAATTTTCAGTTTTGGGTGGATTTTAGTTTTCTGATTGTTTCTCAAACATGAAAAAACATTTCTTTGATCGGTGCCTTTGTGACTTGAGAGAAAAAAAAGATTTTATTTATTAAAGAACTTCTTTGTTATTATGTATCAGTACCAAAAGTTGCTTGAATTACATGTATCTTCATTTAAAATAAATTGAGTGAATCTGAGAATACTATTATTACAGTCTTCATTTGCAAAGCATCAACAGTGAGGCTACATGCCTGAGTATAAAAGCAGTGTTGTACAATTTAAAAGGCAGGAAAATGTTATATTGATCATTTATGTAAATGAAGACCATCAATCACATTTCAATAATAAGTTGAAAAACATTTTAAATGGCTTATCTACAAGCGTTAAGTTATTGATAATTTACTTCAAAAGCTGGACTTTTTTCTTGGTTCAGAGACTTCAGATTTAAACCATTGTTGGCCCTAATCTGTGTAGGCATGCATGAAAAGTATTCTTTGAATCTTGCATGCTTTTTGGATATTTTCTCACTGATAAGCCTAATACAGGGTTTGCTAACTGTACATAATATTTCAGAGTGTGTCAGGAATTAAGTAACTGAAATACATTTCCAAGTTTGAAGTGAGTTTTGGTTTTCGGGTTTAAGCTCTACTGATCATAGATCAGAAAACCATATAGTATGGTCTATTGTTCATCATCTGTCATCCATCTGTTAGCACAAGTTTGTTACCGCTATACTTCCTAAACAACTTGATGGACTGACATGAAACTCTATGCATGCAGATCTGCTAACTCTTATGATTTTGCCGTAAGTCTTAGGAAATTTACCCTTAAAATATGGACTTAACGGCATACAAGCAAAAACTACGGAAAAATGATTATTGCCGAAAAGTCCGAAAAATTTGTTCATCCATATTTGATTTGGATCCAGGTTTCATATTAGACATAGTGAAATTGGTGAGGGAACCAGGCTAACTTTACAGCAGCACATCAGACACTTTAAACTGCACATATTTGTTCATGTGAAGCATCTGCATGATCAAACTGTCGATCATAGAATTTTTTTTTAAATGGCATCCAGCAAGCGATGCATGTTTAAGACAAAACAAATGGGGAAATAAGCCTCTTGAAAAGTGTTAATAATCAACACAGAAAAATAAAAAGGAATATTCAGATTTTTGGACATCGTGTGCCAATTTGAGTATGACTCGTGGCAGGAGATATGATTACCGTCATCGTGTGAAATGGAGAAAAGAATATCCAAGAATTACATCAGGTTGAGAGATAGCAACAAGCCATTGAGCTCCATAGGGTTTGGAGCTAAACATTTTGCAACTGTACTAGTGGTAAATAAAGTCTATGCATTCTTTACAAACTTTTCACTTGAACATAATGTTTATTGTCGCTGCACGTTCCGAATACCGAACTTTTAATAATATGTTTTCCAGCTTTACAATAACAGTTTATGGTATTTTGTTACACCTTACTGAAAACTGGTTAAACTTACGGAAAAAAATCAAATGCCTTACTGAGACAGACTCATCAGGGTTGGCAGGTCTGTACATGTGTTCATCCCATAATATAGTTGGTCCTAAATGATAATGATGCAGCTCCAACATCCAATATGGCCACCACAGGTGATCTTGATATTACTGCTCCTGAATTGATGGTTGTATCAGCATGTGGTTTCACGAAAAGACCTTTTTCGATCTCTAGTTGGTCTTAAATGAAAATTGTGCTGATCTGATGTCCAATATTGCTACCATGGCAATTATCTTAAGAATCTTGTCATCACTTCTTGTGAAAGGAAAGACCTATTGAATTCGAGTCTTCACTAAAGACTTTTTATGATGCCTGCTTGTTCCTAAGTGAATATGGTGCTGATCTGATGTCCAATATGGCTGTCACGGTACCATCTTGAAACTCTTGTCGTACTTCTCAATGGATGGTCATATCAACATCGAGTTTTCATCAGAGGTCTTATTTTTATTTTAAATCTAATTACGTCGTACACTTGCTTGTATATGGGTTACACTTTTTTGGTACATTACAGAAAACCACCAAAAAACCACAGCAATAAAAGTTGTGCTTTGTGATTTTTATTATCATCTCATTAATCACATACATTATATAAATTCAAAAATATTCTTAAAAGAAGACTGCTGCATAGGAATAATGTAAAACTACATTTGTCCATCAGACATGCATGTAATTTCCATATTTTCTTTTTATAGCAGCAGTATATGACTTATTTCCCAGAAAACAGACAGGTTTCTTGGAACTTGTCTTACAGATTCATTATATATTGATAAATATATTTAGGTAATGCATCAGTCTGCACTTATTAAAAAAAATGGCACCAGATGGTTAGCAAAATGGACTTTATCAGTGTGACATCTGAATGTACCTTCCAACCCTTACAGTTTTGCCATAAGTCTTATGAAAATGACCCTTAAAATCTGGACTTGCGGAATAAAAGCAATAACTATGGAAAAATGAGTGTTGCAGAAAAATCCAGATAATTGGTTCTTCTTGTTTGATTCAGATCTGGGTTTCATATTAGAATTAGTACAATTAGGGAAACAGACTAACTTGACAGCAGGACCCAGATGCTTAAAACTACACATTTTTGCATGCAAAGCATCTATATGATCAAACTTGATTATAGACATTTAAAAAAATTGGCATCCAGGAAGAGATGCACGTTGAAGATGTAAAGGGATAATAAGCCTCATAAAAAGTGCTAATCAGAACAAAAAATAAAAGGAATATTCAGATTCTTATGAATAAAAGCTGGAAGGGACACAATTATGTTTATTGCACATTATGTGTTAATTTTGTTATTGTAGCTATGCGCAAGCACGGTGGGGATAACTCTAATATGCTTTTGAAAATTAACATTAGACCCAGAAATCAAAACTGGTCCATTTTCACCACACTCTGTGTTAAAGTGATAACTTTGTGGATGGAATTATTGTTTTTTTATGTCGAGTATAAACCTCAAATGTTGTATATCTGCCATTATTTATTAGCGCACAGTTTAGGGCTGGTAAATTGCATTATATTCTCTTATTTGGCCAAATAGATGCTCTACACATATATTTATAGAAAGAGCAATGATTTTGCCATTTTTTTTAATTTTTTTAATTTAAATTTTAGCTGATGCACATTGCGTGAAATTGAAGTTTAAATTAAGTGCATTAGGCATGTAGTCCAAACTGGAAGATACATTGCCAGCATGACGGAAATAGTACAGATGCTTAAACATGTCATTCTAATGGCTCGAAAATATGTTACACTGCAAATTAATGTTAACTTATTCAACAAAATCAGCACACGGTATAACAAATTCATAACTTTTCAAACACTAGATACATAATTTTAATAGGACTGATTACCAGCTTAAGTGGCATAAACTTCGGGACTGCTACTTTGACGATTTTCAGCTCCAACCTACATTCTTATGAATACAACTTAACCCATCATCATCTTGATGAAATGTCATTAAGTATAGACCCAATTTTTAATTTGGTACTTAGCATTTTGGAAGAAATATCTGTGAAATTGAAACAGTGGATACTAACACATATTTTACATTTTTTATTCACCTGGACTGTGCTTCTGTTCAGGAGTGAATCCGATGTGAATCCTAATTGCATGATCAGAGACAATTTGCTCCCAATTAACTTATCTAGGAATTTTTTTAAATAAAAGTTCTAAATGTGTCTTTTTTTTATTGCTTGTATAAATTTATTAATATCTTAGCATTTATTTAGTTGAAGGTATTATAAAAAAAAGTCTCCATTTTTTAAAATACATTTTTGCAGATTTCCTTTTGTTGAGGCAAAAACTGTTGATCTACAAAAGTCAGAAAATTTGATGAGCTGTTATTTTTAGATTTTAATTTTTGGACAGCTACTTGTTTAATATCTTAGGGTTGATGGCGGATAAATATAAAATTGTAATAAGGAAACCATGATTAAATCAAAAAAGTTATTGTTATGCTCTGAAAATAAATTTTTTCAAAATATATTGTGCATAGCTATTGATTGACATCATCTTGTGAAATTGAAAAAAATCCAAGAGAGATAACACCAAGCCATTGAGCTGCATAGGGTTTGGATTTAAAGTTTGAGCAACTGTACTAGTGGTAAATAATGTCTACATGTACTTTTCGAACTTTTCAGTTGAACATAATGGTTACTGTCGCTGCATGTTTTGAATACTGAACTTTTAAATATGTCTTCCAGCTTTACATTGTAATAGCTGTTTATGATATTTTGTTACACCTTACTGAAAAATGGTCAACCTTATGGAAATAAATCAACTGCCTTACTGAGACAGTCTTGTCAGGGCAGGCAGATCAGCATGACTGAAAAATATTAGAGGAAAGGATTCTTTTTGAAATTTCAAACGGCTGATAATAAAAAAGGAGTAAAAGAAGATTATGTGAGTGATGTGATACAGCACGCAGATTTAGCGCATCATCATGCTTATTGCAGAATTTGTGGACTTTATGAACGTTCAGACATGAAGACTAATTAAAGATAATTTGTCAGTATATTTTGCATTTGTTTTCTGGTGGAGATTCACATGCTTTTACTTAATTGCGCTAGTAAATTTAACCAGTTGCAGATCCAAGGTAGTAGCAGTACTAAAAGCGTACACTTTTCGTACCGTTTATTGTAATTCTGGCATGTAATGTATAGGTTGCACTTTCTATGCATGGATTATACTTATACCACTCTATGGGTTGGCGGACTGCTCTGGTGGCCTAGTGGTTAGAGCATCCGCCTTGGATGCGGGAGGTCATGGGTTTGATTCCTGGCTGAGTCATACCAAAGACTTACAAAAATGGTACTAACAGCTGCCTCGCTTGGCACTCAGCATTAAGAGGTTAGTGTTAGGACTTGTCGGCCTGGTGTCAGGATAATGTGACTGGGTGGGACATCATGCTACATGTCTGCAGCATGATGCCTCAGTGCTAGACATCACTATAAACTGCCACATTGCAGACATTATAGCGATATGACTGAAAAATTGTTAAAGCTACATTAAAAATCCAAACACACAGACACACATTCTCCAGGATGATGTAATAAATGAATTTTAATGGTCCTAAATGAAAATAGTGCAGGTAGCTCTTTCATCCAGTATGGCTGCCACAGTGGTCATCTTGAAAATCTTGTAGTCAGTACTCCAGAATGAATGGTCATATCAGCATGGGGCTTTCACTCGAATATTTATGATGGTTGTAAATGACGCTTGTGCTGATATGACTTCAGTATGGCTGCCACAATATCCATCTTTAAAATCTTATTGTTGCTACTTCTATATTTTGTTGGTCATATCAATATTATGCTTTCACCAAAAGACTTCTTATGATGTCTAGTCAGTCCTAGTTGGCAATCTGATGTCCATTACGGCCAGCATTGTCATACATGCCAACCATTACACATTTGATGTAATCATTGTGCTTTTTTTTTCTATGTAGCTAATTATCAACAGATTATAATAAAATATTTATATCTTAACATGACCTTCAGGTCATGTTAACATTATTTCAAGTTTATCTCAAGGTTGAATGTTTCTTCTCATTAAAATCGAAGCAAACTGTAGCAGGAGTATAAGAGCTTAGAGCGCAGTGTTTTTTAGATCCATCATTTTTTGTTCAGGTGTGGACAGTTATTTCATTGTGCTGCTTTAAATTTTCTTAGAGTGCAGAGTCCAATCCCTCACCTGTTTCTTCATCAAGCTCCTCACTGAATGTGATGCAGATGATTAATGCAATTCGCAATCAGAGTACCAAACCCTCTGGACCAGATGGAGACACGTAAGTTTACCAGAGGAAAACATTACCAGTATATTAGTTGTTTATGGCTGTTCAGTATTTTGCAGAAGCAATAGTTTCTGATTGCTTACATTCATGTTATAAAGTTTTACTGTCAGTTACAGTAACTCTCATTTGTGGAACTTGAGTAATTATCAAAAATAATGAAAGAAGAACAAATGAAATAATGAAAAGGTAAAGAATTTGCGTCCTGAAAACAGTAATTTGCTTAATAATTTGCACATCATTCCACTTGATTGAACTGCAACAAAAGTTTCAATATTCTTTTGAGCATGCAGTGCAATATCACAAGTTGACTACCTGATGTATAGTAATTATGTTCATTTTGCTGCATTATTGTGTCTTTAGGAAAGGCACTGGGTGCTTATTTCTTTTGTTATTTATATATATATATATATATATATATATATATATATATATATATATATATATATATATATATATATATATATATATATATATATATATTAGTTGAAAGTGAGAAAAAAACCTGTTCCTTTCAGGTTGCAAAATAAAGATTCTCAAGGACAGAGACCACCAGTTGGTGCCATGGGTCAGGGTCCCTTGGATCCACGTCTACTACAGCTGAGTGCCCCAGCAGAACCAAGTTACATTAACTCTCATGATGGAGATAGACCTTTTGTGCTAATTAAAGTTGTATTAGAAAAGAAAACAAGAACAATTCCTTCCCATTTAGATATGACAGATGCTGTATTCAAGAATGACCCAAGGATTCAGAAATTATTAAAAGAACAGGTTCCAGTTGAAAAGGAAAAATCAAAACCCTTGGATCCTCGGATCAAATCTGGTTCTCAGACATCAAATTTGGAAATAAAGTTAGCAAAACAGGATTCAGATAGTGGCATGGGACTAACAGATACAAGAGTTATGAAAAGAGAGGATCCAAGACTAGCTAGAAAAGATTTAGGGGCAGTGGAAAGTAAACCTATGGACCCTCGAATGCAGAGAGGTGCAGTAGATCAGAGCAGTGTGAACAAAATCATCGATCCTCGACTTCAAAGGAATAATTCAAACCCAAGTCAACTTGGGATGCATCATCTACCACCGCAGCTTGTGGATCCACGATTTTTGCGGCAGGATTCTAATCAGGCAAGCAGTGCTAACCAAAGACTTATAGATCCAAGATTATCAAGATTAAATAGTTCAAATGTTCCTCAAGGTTTGACAGACCCACGGTTGTCTAAAATGAGTCCATCCTATGAATCATCAAGTGGTCCATCAGATCCTAGGATGGGTCAAGATTCTAAAGCCCTTGGAAGGCAATTGTCAGATCCTAGACTGCAAAAATTGGAGGCATCTATTGGAGATAACTCAAATTCTAGGCCATTGGATCCAAGGTTAAGTAGGTTACAAGCTTCAGAAGTTGGAGGAGGTGGAAATCTGCCGGGATTTCATAGACAAATGAGTCAACCAGGCACATCTAATGAAAAGGCAAATATGGAACTGTCTAACAGTGGTGATGACTCGCCTAACACCAAAAAATTGGACCATAGAAATGACCCACGTTTTCGAAGGAAGCCAAAGGAACTGAACCAGACAGCAACTTCTGGTGATGTGTCCCCTTCATCTGAATCTGATTCTTATCAGAACAAATCACCACCTCAACAACCTACCAACCAAAAGTTCTCTGGTCAGAGAAAGAGTAGTATGGAATATAGTTCCCCACTCGGTTTGGATAGTTCAGGAGCTGATGGCTTGGGTTATAATAGCTATAATAAACCCATTCCAAATAAACCCACCCCTCAAGCCAAACAGGCAGACAATAGAAATAATGGACAGAGGGCTGTTGTAATGCCCATTGATCCTGAATCAGGACCTAATGTTACAGCTAGTGATATTCTGAAATCATTACAAATGCAGCCTCCACCTCAACCAGATAAACAGCTGAAAGATATTTTTAAAACAATTGATCCCACAGCTTCTCCATTTTGTTGAAGTTAAAGAAGTTCCTGTATAAAGGAGTTGAATACCATATGACACATTTAATGTGCACCAGACTAGGAATATATCATAGATCAGATCTGTCAAAGCATAGAGCTACAGTAGGCCCGAGTCCACACTGTTCATTATACTTGAGATGTATAGAAAATACTGTAAACCATGATTTTCTGTATCATACAATGGCAAATCCAAGTCTTAGCTGTTCATAGTTGACTGTATTATATACGGGTATATACGGTACATGATGGTAGTCCAGGATGTTCATTATTGCCTACTATAGTCAGAAAAACTTTATGTATTAACTACTATAGACAGAAATTTCTGTATGCTTGTGAGCTTCATGGTCGTGTCTCTGAGGGCTCAAGATTGCCAAACACGAGTTCGGATATATAAAGAATAAAAAAATTAAGTAGTGGGCTAAAAACACATTAAACCTATTAACTTCATTGCCATAAAAGGCCTACTTGGATGCCCTGTTGGAAAAATATGTGATCTCAGAGTTGGTAGAGCTAAAGACAACTGGTTCCAAGACTAATGAATAAGGGTCCTATGCAGCCACATACTCAATAAGATTGTGAGTTCAGTAGATTCATTCATCAAATATTGGCAGTATTCCAGACTTAAATATAAAAATTCAAAATTTTAAACCAATATTTTTACATAGCTTAAGGGTCCAAACAATGTAAAAGTTGATTGTGGGTTTATTTTGTTGCACTAATAGTTAAAATACTTTTTTTTTTAAATTTAGAAAAGTTGTTTTATTTTGAAAATGTCCTTCAAATTGTTGAAAAACTTTTTGAATGTAAAAGATTAAAACTGAATTGGATATGTCACATTTTCAATTAAGAATTTCTGTCATTTACTTCCTTACCTTTAATGAATAAAAAAGAATGAAATGGCAAAGAATTGAAGGATCAAATGACACACATCACTGGTTGTTAAGAAAGTCACAGATGGAGAAGGTTTAGTTTCCAAAATATCCTTTTGAAAGCTTTTGGAACCCCGTAAAAACTTATTAAGCAGAAACACTCTTTAGGGCTGTATAGATAATATAGCTGAATTAATGTTTAAAAATTTATCAAATTTTCAAGAGTTGAAAATATACTTTTTATCAAATACACAAAGAGGAGGGTATGTTGAGTAAAAAATTAAATGTTTTCTGCAATGGAAAGCAGGCTCTGGTAGGCCATAAATTGCTAAAGATTTACAAAGGTCTTGTATACTTTCAGTTGACTTCATCATTTTCACATGATTGTGCTTGCAAATAATTGCATACAAATTTTTGTGATCTTGTATAAAGAGACTAAAGTTGCAAGCACATAGGTTCATGTTAAATTGCAATGAATTCCTGGCATTATGGTAGACCTTGGTAAAATTAATGTCATAGCTGATGCCATAATGTAGTGGTAACATTATTTTGAGATGCATGGTGAGTATTTATTAAACAAAGTGGTCTACTTTTAGGCTTTTTAAAAAATGATTAGTCTATAGGATCAACAAAAAATACTGAGAGTTCTTTCACCTATTGACATGTGCCTTTACACTTGATCAAAAACCTGTTATGGCATGTCAATATACATCTTTGCTAGCAAAGGTTGTGATGTGATAACCATAGCAGATCAAAAAGATATTTTAATGCTTTGTTCTAGTGACATCTGTTGGATTTCATGAGTTGCCTCCCTTAGTATGTAATGTCAATTAAACAGTAGTGTATAACAGCTGCACATTTGACATCAGCAAAAAATGGTGGAGGCAATTGACTTAAAAATGATACTTTTTAAGTTTAACAAAGACAGTATGACTACCTACCAGAGGGAAGCCATCACAGGTTTATTTGAGTGAACAAACACGGACCGGCAGTGGAAAATTGTTTATTTATCAGTCCATTCAAGTTGTGTGCTTCCCTTGTCTCAATCATGTAGGAACAGTTCAGATTTGAACAACTTGATTTTAATTGGATGTGGTGGCTTTATGCCTCATCCAATGAAATTCACAGACCTGAAACACAGAAATATCTGCTCAATAAGCCAAGGTGTAGATATGGTTATCGTATCAGAACCTTGTCTAGCAATGATAGGTGATATTGTATTAAACTATTGCTGTGTAGATTACAGTACTCTATGTTGTACAGTTCTACCATATTGATTATGCAGTTTCTATTTCAGAGTGACCATAGAAACACATGTAGAAAGCAGAATGATTTCTTCCCACTTTTAATGAGTTTTATCATAAGTACTTGCAATACTAGGTATTTGTTAGACAACCCAGTGGTATACCTGATTATTTTGTTTATAGTAGTCCTGATTTGAGATGCAATTTTCCATAAAAGAAATAATGTGAATTCATAAATTTTCATGGTGAACCAGTTTGTGGAGGATTTTGTAGTTGCATCAGACTGCAGAATTAAAGACCCAACAAAGATATTTATTTTCAGACAATATGATCCTTTTCCTGGGGCTGAAAACTCCTTAAACCCAAGGTTTGGGATGTGCATTAATTCAACTTAGAAGTCTTGAACCCAGGAATCAAGAAAAAAAAATGTGCATTCCCTATTTCCAAATAAACTGGGTTTAGTACCAATGAATGCAATATTCTCATTAACACCACAAATATTTTAACCATGAAATGGATGAAATCACAGTATTATGTAGCAAAAGTAATTAAATTTTCAACTACAATAAAATATTGATTATAATTGAACCTGCATTGGCACAGGGCTCAGAATACATGTAATACATTAGACAGAGGCTAGTATATTTCCTGATGCAGTTTTCATAATTTTGAATGGCTTCTAAAGTTTCCGTTGTTAGCAGGCAGTTAGTGAGGGAGGAGTAGTGAAGATTCAGGGGGATTAGTACATTTCTCAATGTACTAGTCCTTCAGGATACAGATAAATTCATGTTAAATTCTTGGCCTGATTGGGAAAAGCTCCACATTATGTCCTCATCATGTATCCAGATTTAGATTACATCTATCTGCACCTGAGGTTAAGGTCAGTGTAAAAGTTTTTGGGATCAAACTCTAAAAGTTTCGTTCTTTAGCAGAATGAAAAATGGAGTATCCTATTTCCTGTCATAAAATGTTGACAAGGAATACATTTTTGAATGTGTGTCAATGACACTTATATTTCCAAAATATTTGTCATTACAGAGAAAGGTAGATGGACCATCACACATATTAAAAATACTTCAGTACCAATCGGATTGACATTGAGAAACTAAATAAAAAGAAACCAGAATGTACATAATAAACCAGTTGATTAGGCAATAATAATGTGAGAGATGGAAGGAAAAGAATGATGCAGTTTTCATTCATGAGAATAAATGTTTATGGTAATTGTTTTGGCAAGAGATGTGTAAGGAATTCTAGGTTCTGGAAATGGAGTAACAAATTGATCACTGGATCATTATTGCTCATGCTGTTTAAAAGTATATATAGGCTGATAGGAAGATGCAATATAACTGTTTAGGTTTCTTACTTTTAATGAACATGTTACCAGTTCCCTATAGACTGCCTTGATAACACAAATAATGCTAGGATTCCCAATAAGCATGTCCAGGGTTGGCATCTCTGAGAAGGATTTACTGTGGACATTGTCATCTGAAATTCACATCGCTCTTGAGGGTTCATATGCTGATAATATCGATAAAAACTATTAAATGTATTGATAGTATTTCCCTTGATTTGCATTTATACTCAATATACCTTCCACTGATTCTGGTGTAGTTGTTTCTTAAAGAAAAAGAAATGGTGTCTTACATCTTTCTATACACCATTGATAAGCTGTTTTAACTGTATAATGCTTCCATAATTGAAAGGTCTTGTATAGTCTCAGTTCTGCTATTACAGAATGTGCCACAAATCAGAGTCTGTTCTGTTCTGTTCTACTGAAATGGAGCCATGTTGGTTGTTAGATCATTGGAATTGTAATCCAAGGGTCATAGGTTTGATGTCATCCCAGGACAGCCTGGGTTGGATCTCTGGGTGTGTCCTTCATGTGCATGGTATAGTCAAATAAAGCAACGAAAGTACCATTAAACACCAAACAACCAACGAATACTTGTTCTCTTAAAAATGAACACCATATATCCTGATCTGGCAGCACATTTTGCAACACCAGAACAAGATCTTGACTGTTTGCAGTTAGGTACAAAATTGGAGATATAGTATGATGTTTTTTTCTAGTCCAATGCAAAAATGCACCACATCTTTATGATGGTTTGGAAGGCTTTATCTTCTGAAAGTTATCTTTTTGCAGTTCTTTATCTCTTCATTTGTAGAACTTAATTGACACTTTATGACCAGTGTTGTGTTGATGTCCTATTAAACTGACATAATGTAGTATTCTACCAGGTTTCCCGGCCAAACAAGTCTCTTAAAAGTGTCATGCAAAAGATGTTTATATCTGTAAATGATAATGCCGAAAATCAGAAAGGAGTTGAGATGTGTTTCTAACCTGTCATTCCAAATAAAAATATCCAGGTTGGTGCTTCTTAAATGTGTCAAACAATAGATTTTTATATCTGTAAATGAGATTAACAAAAATCAGAAAGGAGTTGAGATTTGTTTCTAACCGGTCATTTCAAATAAAAATGTCCAGGTTGGTGCTTCTAACCTAGATATGGAATCTGAAGTGTACTTTAATGTAACCCTTTGAAACAGATACATAATATATTTCCTACAGAATGTACTGTAACACAGATTTTTAGGTTATAAATTAAATGGTATATCTATTAGCAAAAATGAATTTTATGGACTTTTACCGAATTTGTTCTTTATATCATGCCAAAGTAGTTGAAAAAGACTAACCAGTCTAATGTTGTGTCAGTAAGAGTAACACCCAAGACAAGTCTAAGAGGGTTTGTTGAAGCAATTTACCAGGATACTATGGCTGCATTTCTGTACAGTGAATCTCTGCTTGGTTGTCTCTCAAGCCTTGTCTTAGAAAAATAGCAAAATGCTACATCTTTAGCATGAGATGTTGATTAAAACATTTAATCCATCAAAATCTTAATCCAGCTTTGATTATGGCTTATTTCTTGTGTAAAGCTGAAAACTTTTCTTAATTCTCCTAGACATGGAAGTAGTTCATGAAAATTGTGCTTGGTATGCTGTTGCATTTAATTGATAACATAATTGCAAGATGATGACGATAATCTTCAAATGCTGTTGCTCATACATCTTGACAATAAATTAAATTGATCAATCAGATGGGATTGTGCTGCAGATCTTGGAAGTTTTATGGTAGGTTATTTTGCCAATTGATATGGTCAGAATGTCTTAAAACATTGTACATTTGTAAATTGCATGTTCATACACTAATAAAGTCAATATTGTTTTATCCGTCTAACCACCAGATATGTTTTTAACCTTCCTTGTTGTTATTGAATAGATGTAAAATAATGTACAGTGAAGTTAGTAATTGTATATTGAATAAATTCAGAATTGTTGTCTTGAATTTTTCTCATCATGTGAAATTCTTAGAATTGTTTGAAAATTGGGTTCTCATACACATCCTAAAGTTTGAAACCCTGTTGTGCAATTTTTGAGCAATGCATGCATCCATAAATAAATTCTTAAGATATGATTTCTCTTTCCCAGTGAATATTTTGTATATGTATCTAGATGTAAGTAAACACACGTCATTATCGTCATCACCATCTCCTTCTCCTCCTTTTATACCTTTTTCTTTTGAATGTATTCAGTATTGTTAGTTTGCTGTTAGGTTTTGTCTAAAAATGATATAGCCCTGTATTTGTTCTGGAACTGTTCTTTATAAACTATTTACAGCCTCTCAAAAAATGAACAAATTTAATGCAGAGACTATAACATTTACGCATCAAGACCCTGAAGTTTATACATACAATGCTTATCTGCCATCAGACATGAATGCTATACTTGTGAAAAATATAAATATTTAAATGGCTTCTACTGGAAAACCACTAAATTACTTAATCCTGATGTCAGGCTTTATTAAATTTTTTATCTGCCATCAGATATGGTAATTTACGATGTAAAGGATGACAGATATGTTTAGAGAAAATGTTGTGTATTTGGGGGTCATATCATTGGTTCAAATAATTAAAAAGTTGGGGTAAGTGGTGTCTGTATAATCTGTGTTGTACTGCATTAAGTCTTTTGAAAATTGCTTAAAATATTCCTGTATGCTTTTGTATTGGATCAATCATTCGACAGTAAAAAATAAAACCCTGAATTATTGCAACTGCATGACTGCGCATCAAATTGGATCATTTTTAGAGAAATCCGTAATTAAGGACTTTCAGGTTAATAAAGTATGCTGATCTGTGCTAAAAATATGGCTGACATTACCAATCACAATTCAAGTGACTACTCAAAACCTGTTTTATCAATTTGACTTGTGATAGCATCCTGTTATGAAGTTGCTAAAAGTACCTTTAAATGATGCTGATTAGGAATCAGTCATGATAGATTCTACTTTATAAAAAGAAATTTTTAATAAAATTTGTGCGACTTCTAAAACCGCTGCTTGACCAGTTTGAGGATAGATGCTCGAGATCATCTTGGTGTTGGCTTGTAGGTCATTCTAAGGCAGATGAGCAATCTTGTTTCCATATGGGTCTTTTGCTTGAAATCATATCAGTAAGCTAGAAAGAAATGGCAGCTTTGGACTATTTTTGATATATCGTTTTATCATTTAACTATGATATGATATTGAATATAAGTTCGATGTCATATCGAGTGAAAATTTTAGAATGGTTTTTCAATGAGATTTGTATTATGTGTGAAAGGAACAAAAAAAGAGTACAGCTAACTAACCTAAATGGAAATGAATGAGAGCTTTTATATCCCCAGTACTGTAATTGTCATTATTGTTGATGGTTTTAGTGTTGGCATTGGTGCTAATGTTTGAATTTTGGTATTAGAAATACTACACCATTGTATTAAAAAAAATAGTACATGTATGTAGGTCATTGTGACCTTCTTTGTTGTCTCTTAGCATTTAGATCTGTCTCAGACACTTCTTCTGGTGCTAGGCAATAACTGCATCTAGAGTTACAACTGAATTGTACCAGTTGGTCAAAGTGACCTACTTTACACACTCAATTGGTTATGGAAATTGAATGTTTCTATGTCCATGAATGATAGTGGCCCATGCTGTCTTTTTAGAGCAAAATTTCTTGTTACATTATTCAAGATATAAAAATTAAGAAGAATTCATTTTCCACTGATTTTAAGGTGTATATATTCGAACAATTTTTTCAATTTAAAAGACTTTAGACAAAATTTTATACATGTCCAAAATGTACCCATTACATTTTATTAGTGTTTCTGTAATTGTTATAATGTCTTGATGTTCATCACAATAATGAAAACATGAGATCAAGCATTCAGCCCATAAATTTTATGTATATCTGTGTTCACTTGTTCATATTAGATTGTAAATAATTGTCACATTTTGTTAATAGCTCATTATTCAATACCTTATTTTATGTGTAATATAGATAGCTTAGTGATCAAACTGTTAGATAATTTTATGTCCATGCTAGCAGTGCTTATTTGACAATTTATCGAGGCATATATTGTCCAAATAAAGATCTTTCCATACGAGATAATATTTACTTCTCCTTTTAGCTTCTATTTGAGGAAACATCTTTGCTGCTGCTAATGGCATAAAACAAATAGGAGTCAGCACTGGCTGGCTACATTTTCTCTTTTAATTTTTTTTATCCAGCTCCTGTTCATGTCAGTTTCCAGTCAAATGTTACTGGTAAAGAATGGGGCATAGTATCAGATGTTTTGTGCATAGGTGATAACAATTTGCAGGGTTGTATCATTAAAAAAGGTAGGCCAGGTTACCTGAGCCACACATTTGTGGGGCCTTATGTTATGGACACTGTACAAGAACTTGGAGAAAATTGCATGTGCTTTCAAATACAGAGGTCTTTAGGTGAGAAAACCAGCATACCCAGAGATAGTTGCCGCATAGGTATGGTTAAAGACAAAGATTGAAAATTAATGATTGCCTTATCTGTGATTGTTCAGTAACCATTGTTCATTGTCTAAAAACAATTGTTACTTCATGCTCACCTACATAACACCACTGCTACATTTATTAATAGATGAAACTTTGTTTGATAGAGTAAAATTTGGATGGTCTGGAGCAGAAGTACAGACAATACAAACCAGCATCAATCTTAGATCATCAAACACAGCCACATAGATGATTATGAAACTTGAGATGCGATTATGCTGTCTTCTTGATCCATTAATGAAAATGGTACCCTCTGACAATCAGTATTGGTACTTTTGGGGCAGTAGTTACAACTTGATAAAGTCTACTGTGTAACTGGAAGAATGTGGTTGGAATGAAACTTTAAACTATAGGTGGTGCTCTACAATTTCGTATTTTGCATAGGGTTGGCATTTAAAGGAAAAAAGAATTCCCTTGTTTTTCTCACTAGTTATACTAGCCATTTTCAATAACAAAAACCTTGCTTATCTTGGGTATTGTTAAAAAAATCTTTATTTCCCTTTGTTTTAGTTATGATTGATGGGTGTAAGTCGTTTTATAGAATATACAACTTGGCCTTACTTCTGATGTGCACATATAACAAAACTGCTGGCTTTGCTTTGTCATTTTAACTGCCTGGATTTCAAAGGTAAATTGTTATAAAAAAAGCCATTTTACATATTTTGTAATTCATTTGTTGCACTTTTGGAAGATGGTATTGCCTAGTGACATATTTGTTTTCCCTGTTTTAATAACTGCTAAAGATAGTGAACTTGAGACTAATTCAGTCTGATTTTTTGAGGACATGGTTAGCTGTGTGCTTAGGCCATGTACAGTTTTCACAAGTACAATATTAAATGAAATTTCAGCCATAGTGCATGAAAGTAATATAGAGGTATGTCAACATTTGCTCCATTGTGCATGTTGCAAATTAAATCAACTTCTTACACCTGTCACTCTCTCAGAAGTTAATATCTGTTGAGTGCCCCAGTTGTCTTGAGTTCTACTTGGTCCAATATCCAAAATGAAAAATAATTACTTTCTGACTTTAAATACCATTGATATATTGCCATCATGAAAACTTACTTAGGGCCAGTTGTTTTGAACAGATGGTAAACCTGACATGAAATTTTCATAAAAACTGTTCATAAAATAGCATACAGTTTGCACAGAATGAAAATTAGATGCTCTGAAGCTACTCCCATTTCTATGGCAGAGGTCAGTCAAGAAATGTTATAAAAACTTGTGGAAAATAGGGCATGCTGACCCAGTTTAGGTGATTATACAAGTTTATATTGAGCTGCCTCCACATTGCACCTTCAAAGCAATAGGTGAAAACATACTAGAATCTGAGACTGGTCATAATTTGATTCATTAATATATCGTTGTTGTGAATATTATGTTTTATGACTCGGTAAACCATACAGTGATCAACACCATGTGGAGGCCAATATGACAGGTTTATTGGTTAATACAAATATAATGTTTGTCTAAAAAGGTGTATGTATGTTTATCAAATCCATAGGCAATAATTACAAACTCCAAAGTTTCAGCATAATCTACTAAAGAACATGCATGATCATGATTACCGGTACTTTTGTTTCATTATTTTATTTTAAACGCTTACAGCCATTTGCCTGTTTACCATGCATCCACCAGTCACATTTCATTTCTGGAGCAAACTTTCTCATTCCTATAATATCCCTATACATGTATACTTTGTACACAAAGACTTTCTATATGTACAGTTTTTTTTTAGTAATGAATCTGTCTCTTATCAAACCTTTTGACAGGATGGAAGATGAAGATGACTCCATCTTATTGGGGTTTTTTTATATTCGTTTCTTTACATCCTTGGTATATAATACAGATATTACTAACCATTTGTCTAGCCATAAACGTATTTGCTCCTGGTGCATTACTTGGAAACTGTTCAAGAAATTTGAAACAAATGAACACATCAAGTAAATTGTGTAGAGGCGCTTAGAATTATTAGTGATATTATGTACCCAACATCAGGTGGAGCATATTATGTTATGACATTTTCCATCCATATGTTATAAATTTCATTTCTATTACTTCGGTTGTCTACCATCTGCAGTTACTGTAGAGTGCTTGCACTTGAGGTAAGGAAGAATTTAGGGGTCAAAAGATCAAAGTCACTTTGACTTAAAGAAGAAAAGCAGTTTCTGCACAGCTCACATTCTCCACCATCTTCAATCACGTTGGGTAGGGAAGAACACTGTCAATTTAGGGGGTCAAAGGGACAAAGGTCAAGGTCATTGAGACAAAATAAAAATAGTTTCAGCACAATAACACTAGTTTTTCATCACGTAACTGGGACCAAAGTTTGTGGATGGCTTTCACTTGAGGTCAGGAAGAAGTTGAAAGGTCAGAGGTCAAGGTTTACTGTAACTGAAAGAACTGGAACAAAAAATATTTGTGGTTGACTTGTACATAGGTAAGGAAGAAACCTAATGAGTTTGGGGTCAAATGTCATTGTCATTTTAAGTAGAAAATAGTTTTTGCAGAAAAAATTTCAGTTTTCAATGAGATAAAAAAGAAGTCTACTGACTTTGGGGTCTAAAGGTCAAATGTAGAGGTCACTGTCACTAAAATAGCTTATGCATAACTTTGGTACAAATCTTGACACATGTTTGTGAAGAACGTGAACTAAGGGTGTGGAAAAGACCTGTTGATTTGGGAGTCAACAATCCGTCATTTTATAACTCGATCAAATATGGGTTTTGCAAAGTAACTTTTGTTCTTGAGCAAGCTCCTTGACTAAATTTTGTGGATAGCTTTCACTTAGAGTAGTAAAAAAATTAGAAAGGTCAGAGGTTATGGTCATGGTAAGTCTAATAAGAAAATGATGTTTTCTGCACATTAACTTTAGTTCAAGATACCTTGACCAAAGGTCGATGTTATTTGAGACTCATTGGTCAGTAATCTTAGGAGTTAATCAGTCCTTATTAGTGATTACACAGAGGACTGTTATACATTGGGTGGGTATATGCATTTGCAGCAGTATTGGTTATATCACAATGGAAACAACATGGTGATGAAGTAGTGTTTAAATGAAGAGTACTGCACTGTAGGATTCTGTAGTAAATAGTATAAAAATTGAGAATGCTGGACCATAGGGTACTTTCAGTACAAGTCTTCACATGGTGGAGGACTGGTTGAATACATCACTTCTAGATGACTGTCATCTGGAGAGTCAACAAAAGGCAAAATATTGTTGTGAAAAGTAAAACAAATATATTATTACCAGTAAGCAAATTCTTTGGTGCCATCATAGAAGGCTTTGATTTTTACTAATGCAGAACTCACAGCAATGGCATTGACTCATTAATTAATATGTATTAAGCTTTCCTCTGCCCATGCCAAGAATATGGCAAGCAGAATTTAACATTAGTGTTAGTATTTCCACATGTCTGTCACAAAATCTTGCATGTACATTACTCTTACAGCTTGTGATGAATTATGTACATATTAATGGGTCTCTTTTTATGCTTTATGTACTTTTTCTTTCTTTTTTTCTCTCCTGCCTCTAAAAAGGGGTGGGGGAGTGTCTAGAGTGATGCATTTTGCAATCACTTCCATCTCACCTCAATCTGCATGGGTTTAACTCTTGGGCTTGGCCAATATGGGTATGTGAAAAAGCTTGCTAGTAGCTTCCCATCGATCTGAGGTTCTTACCAGGATTTTCCTGGGTTCTTCCTACACCAATTATACTGGCTGCCATGTATAGCATGTATAGCCTATCATGTGCCGAGAACTAAAGAAAAGTGATATATAGTTATTCTCATGTCCATCCATCCATATGTCACAATGTCATGAGCAGAACTAATCCTGCAGCTTTTGATGGATAGTCATAAACTGCTAAATATGATGGTCATTACCTAAAGATGCCTGATGCCTATACGACAAATCATTTTGCTCCAGCAATTCTTTTTTGTATATTGACCTTTTTTTCTTTTTGCACGACACCATCTTGTTAGTGAAACTAATGCTGTAGTTTTTTATGGATTGCTGTGAACGATAGCAAATACATGTATTAGGTTATCATCAAAAGATGCACATATCAACAAATCACTTTCCTTCTGTCATATTTGAAGCTTCAGGCATTACAGAGTAGTCTAAGGCACATTCCTTTACAAATCACTAACATCTCGCCTCTGTCCACATCAGTTTGAATCTTGGCCCAACATTCATGGGAATGTGAGAAAACTTCCCATGGATTGGTGATTCTTCCTAGGGTCTTCCTCAACCAAATATACTGACTGCCGTGTGTAACATACCGTGTGCTGAAAACCCAAAGAAACCAGTGCCATATTTGTTAGAGTTATTGCACTTTTTATCTAGTGGCTTAATGTAGGGCATAACAATTCCACTAGTTCCACTTTTTTTGGATGGATTACCATGAAACTGTAAATATTATGGTCATTACTGAAGCTGTGTATATCAACAAATCACTTTGCTTCCACAATTTTGAGGATTGCTGTCCATATGCCAGAAGAGTTTATGGGTTGTCCTGTTGTCCAATATCCATCCATTAGCAAAAGTTTGATATTGCTACTTCTCCTACCTAATTGGGGTGTTGACATGAAACTTGACACACTTTACCCCCAGGGACTAGTTAGTCCAAAATGAAAATTCTGGTGCTTAGACATTTAGTTGGCCATAACAGCAGCTATCTTGAAAATCTTGTCACTGCTCCTCCTCAATGAAAAGTCTTATAAATGGGGGAATTTCACTAAAACACGTTGGTTTCAAATGTAAATCGTTCCATTAAGACACCCACTATGTCTGCCACAGAGTTCCTAATGAGTCTTATTGTCAGTCCTGAATGGATGGTCATATCAACATCATGTTTTCACTGAAACGCTTCTTATGATATAAAGTTGGTCCTAAATGAAAATGGAACTGATCTTGCATCCATTATGGCCACCAAGGCAGCCATCTTGAAAATCATTATTCTTTCTCAAGAGCAGAAAGTCATTTGAACATAAGTTGGTCCTGAATAAAAATAATGCCAATCACTTCATTAATAAGCAAAATACACATACTAGGTGAATTTTCATCTGTTCAGGGGAGCATCTTGCCACTCTTAATGCCATATTTATCATCTGATTTTGATCAAACTTGAGATATGGGCTTATATCATCAATATCTTCGATGATTTCAATATGAGCAAGAGCCATGTGTATGTAATATGTAGGACTGGATGTGTTGGCTCAGATAGCTCAAATGGTCGAGCACCTGTCTAGCGTTAGGTTTCCGGGTTTAAGCCCTGGTCCAACCATGCGTTTTTCCATTACATTTGGCACTGCAGGCAGGGTTCAACGTCTGCACCTACAACCAGATAGGGAGGTTGTAGTTAAGTGGAAATTGGACCTTTAGACACAGGGACAGGTCTCAAAAGTGGAATGGGTAGGATTGGGTGTGTCAGCTTTGATGGCTCAAATGTCTGAGTGCCCATTTAGAGTTAGAGAGGTCCCATGTTCAAGCTTGGGTCTGGAGATACATTTTTCCATTACTGATATAATCTTATTGGCAGAGTATATTACCATTCTGGAAGCCTAGTTTATGATCTGATTTTAATCAGACTTGGAATATATGCTTACATCAAGATCTTGAACAATCTGATAATGAACCATAGCCATGTATATCAATGAAGTGATCATGCACTCTGACTGGCTGCAGTTTTTATCACTCTGGAAGGCATCAATCATATTCAGTTTCAATCAAAATTGGAGTTTAGGGTTATGTTATCAAGGTCTTAGACAATTTTGAAAGTGGGCAGGATCCATGCATAATAATACAGTGATCTTACATCTAATTGGCTGAGCAGTTTACCACTCTTGAAACTATATCTCTCATCTGATTTTGATCTGACTTCAAATAGAGGCTTATATGAGCAGGATCGTGCTTGAATTCGATCATGCGCTTGAGTTATGCATATTAATGTGGTGATGTTGCTTATAATTGGCTGGGCTTGTTACCACTCTAGAGGCTGTTTTCCTGGTCCAGATCTGATCTAACTTTATCAATAGCCTTAAATCATTACGATCATGGACAGGTAAAATTATGAGCATTATCCATTCATATTATTTGTGATTTGCATCTGATAGGTTGATCTTGTCAACACTTGAGCAATTCTATTTCTAATGGGTTTTTTTCAAACTTGGTAAATAATCTTGTAACATCAAGATATACAACAGTTTTATTATGAGCATGATCTGTGCATATTAATGAGGTGATCTTACATGTAGGTGGAGCTTCTTTCCACTTGAGACTATTAATGACCCAGTTTTAATATAACAAGTCAGATATGCTAATACTGTCAAGATGTTGGTCTCTTTTTATTAAGAGTAAGATCTATGCATATTTATGAGGCAATCTTGCATCTGATATAGAGCTTGTATCACATTTTTTTAAAGGATTTGGATCAAAGCTTGGCAGATAGGCTCATATCATCAAGATCTTGATTGAGTATGATTAGGACTGAAATTCATGCATTTTAATGATATGATCTTCCTCTGATTGGCTGAGCATGTCAACAGTGTAGTAACTATATTTCTGATCAGATTTTTATTACTTGTTAAATAGTCTTGTTTGTGTGTGATTATGAGCAAGATCTACACATCTTAACGAGTTATTATTTTATCTGATTGAGTTTGATACCAATTTTAATGATACCTTGCATCTGATTGGCTGAGCTTCTTACCTCCGTAGATCTTGTGACCATATTTTTCTCATCAAATTTCTATAAAGCATGGTAAACGAGATTATATCAAAATCTTCATTGACTTTGATTATAATACAGTGAATTTTAACTGTGCCTTTATTTTTAGAAAGAATTTCTATCAGGGCACAGTAAAATCGGTCAAATCAATATATAAAGTTTGGAAGACAGTTTAAATAGGATGTGTTCTTACAATACTACATCCTGTAAAAGTGCTTAGTGAAACTGTAAACTGTTATGTAAGAGGAAAGCAATATCCAGCCACTTGGGCCTCTTGTTTTAAGAGTTAATGCGCTTTTTACGAAAGCTGGATGCAGTATATGACAACATTTTGTCAATGCAACTATTGTTCGTGGATTGCTGTGAAACTGTATAATGGTCATTATCATCAGATATGCATGCTGACCAATGATTGTACTCATGATTTTCACAGGAGTTAAGCCCTCTTTTTAAAACTGTAGAAGCATCTCAATCATGGAGACAAGGTTTGATGTAGGAGAGAAAACTATGGTGGTGCTCTACAGTTTCGTATTTTGCATATGATTAAAATTTTAAATAAAAAAGAATTTCCCTGTGTCCTCATTGGTTATACAAACCTTTTAAAAAAGACTTGTATATCTGAGGTATTGTTCAAAGAACCATTACTGGTATTATGAATAGCAAAAGTCAGATCAATATCACTAGTCCAGTAAGTGTACGAAGTTTCCTAGAGATATCTTAAATGGTTTTAGAGTTAAACACTGGAAACTAAAATGTAGATAATGGATGGATGGTTGAAACAATAAATGAAAGCATTGAAAACATTCTAAATGAAGAATTGTGAATAGCAGAAGGCACATCTGGACCACTAATCTAAAATGTGAAATGAATTTAATGAATCTTGAATTATTCTGGAGTTATGCTCCATAAATGAGAGTATGAATGAAGGATATATTGATAAACAGACAAATGTATTAAAATGTAAGATGTATTAAAACTGAAGAATCGTGAATGGCAAAAGGAACATCTTGTCTAATACGTGTACCAAGTTTCATAGGGACATATTAAATGATTAATTTTGAGTTTTATCTTGGAAACAAAATTGTGGATAATGGATGGATGGATGGATGGATGGAAAGAAAAATGGGAAAGAAACAAAGAGTTGAAACAAAAATCATGGATGGTAAATCTGGACCACCAGTCCAATAAGTGTACCTTACCAGTAGTCCAAAATGTGTACCAGACCACTAGTCTGATACGTGTACCTGACCACTAGTCCAATATGTTTACCTGACCACTTGTCCGATGTGTATCAGACCACTATTCTAATATGTATACCTGACTACTAATCCAATACATGTGTACCTGATTGTGAATCCAATATATGTAAACCTGGGCAATAGTCCAATATGTGTACTTGATCATTTGTCCAATATGTATACCTGAACACTAGTCCAATATGTGTACCTGACCACTTGTCCAATATGTATACCTGACCACTAGTCCAATATGTGTATCTGACCACTTGTCCAAAATGTGTACCTGGCTACTTGTCTAATATGTGTACCTGACCACTAGTCTGATACATGTACCTGACCACTTGTCCCATATGCGTACCTGACCACTTGTCTAATACGTGTACCTGACCACTAGTCCAATACATGTACCTGACCTCGAGTCCAATATGTTTACCTGACCACTTGTCCAATATGTGTACCTGACCACTTGTCTGATACGTGTACCTGACCAATAGTCCAGTATGTGTACCTGACCTCTAGTCCAATATGTGCAGCTTACTAATAATCCAAAATGTGTATCTGACCATTAATTCAATATGTGTACCAAGTTAGATAGAAACATCTTAAACAGTGCGATAATTATGTTCTAGAAATGGAAATGTTTGTGGATGAACAGATATATGGCCTACGGACAGGCAGGCAAACAGATATGTGGACACAGCAAGATTTATATCCCAATGTAAAACATACTAGGGAGGATGTGTGTGCAAGAATCTAGTTTAAGCTTTTTATTGAGAAAAATCATATGCACCACTATAATGAATGCAGACATGCCACAACAAATTTTTTTATAACTTCATTTGAAACAGTATTAGTAACTGAAACAAGCATATGAGGAGTAATACAAAGAGGATTTTAATTGGAAGGTACAATTCATTATAAAATATTTAAATTTTGTTTATATATCATTACAAGTATGATATGAAGGCACATACTAATTCATAATGTGTTAATAATAACAAATGGGTTTCAGTCAGCTACATCACACAGCACCAATAAATGATTCATAAATTATAAATGTTAACGACTATCCTACACCAATAAATGATTCATAAATTATAAATGTTAACGACTATCCTACACTAATAAGATCACGAAACAATACAAAAAAGTGAAAGACTATGTATGAATAGTGAGCTAAAATTGATATATAATACCGGTACCTTAAAATTGTATATTTTTTTTAGTTTTTTTTTACACATTTTATGAATTATGTTTGGGGGTATACTCTAGGTATTAAAAAAAAATGATTCCAGCTGATTCTTAAATGCAAATACATGTATTTGGTTATTCTGTCATAATATTGGGTTCATTGTTAAAAAGCAAAAACATCAAAGGACCAAAATTAATTGTGATTATTGTGGAATAATAATGTATGAACAAAAGCCCCTCAAAGGGCCTGACACTCAACTGTCCAAAGAGAATTTCCAGAAATTCATGATAAGACCATTTGCATTTTTAACTGCTGAGTGTTGAAACCATCTGATATTTTTGAGTGATAAGACTGTTAAATTAGCTGCTCTGGCAGCTATAATGGATGTTGTTGTTGTGGGGTTTAACACCACATTTCAGCACACGATAGGCTATGCATGGCGGCCAGTATTAACGGTGGAGGAAGAACCCAGGAAAAGCCCAGGAAGAACCACCAACCCACGAGAAGCTACTGGCAAGCTTTCTCACATACCCACGTTAGCCGAACCCTAGACTTGAACCCACGCAGACAGAGGTGAGATGGCAGTGATCCATAACAGAGAGCGCTTTAGACCACTCAGCCACTCGGGGCGCACCATTTTCATTTAGTACAAACTAGACACCCATTAGCAGCCTTTTAGTCAAAACCCCATGTTGATATTATCATCCACTGAGGAAAATTAGTGAATAGATTTTCAGTATTTTCATTGTAGCAGCCATATTTGAGGTCAGATTGGGACAGTTTTCATTCAGGGCAAACTAGAAATCATAATTAGTCTTCTGGTGAAATTCCATGTTGTTACGACTTTCCTTTTATAAGTAGCAACAACAAGATTTTCAAGTTGGCTGCCATTGTGGCCACAATGGATTTCAGATCAGCATCATATTCATTTAATACGAATTAGACAACACAAAGATGTCTTCTGGTGAAAACCTGATGCTAAGATGACTTTACGTCAGAAGTAGCAATAAGATTTTCAAGATCGCCACCGTTGCAGCGAAAATGCATATCAGATCAGATGAGTTTTAAGACCAACTAGACAATGTTGATACGACTCTGCCTGTCAGGAAGAGTAGCAACAACAAGATTTTCAAGATGACTGCCACTGTGGCCACACTGGATTTCAGATTAGCATCATATTCATTTAGTACGAATTGGACAACACAAGATGTCTTCTGGTGAAAACCTGACGCTAAGATGACTTTACATCAGAGAGAAGTAGCAATAAGATTTTCAAGATCGCCACCATTGCAGCAATAATGCATATCAGATCAGATGAGTTTTAAGACCAGCTAGGCAATGTTGATATGACTCTGTCTCTCAGGAAGAGTAGCAATAACAAGACTTTCAAGATGGCCGTTGTGCTCACCATATTGTAAGTCACATTGGCACAATTTTCATTTTTAACAACTAGACATCATATATGAAGTAGACATCATCTTTAGTGAAAACCCTACTTTGATATGACAATTCAGGAGTGGAGATGACAAGATTTTAAGCTTGTTGCATTGGCAGCCATACTGAATGTCAAATGAGCACCATTTTCATTTTAGGACAAATTAATGTTTATAAGAGATTCTCTTACAGACAATAATTGTTAAGAGTTGGAACTTCATATTATAATACATTTCATATATAATTTGAGGAGTGAAAAAATGTTTTTTTTTTAAAAACCCAACAAAACAACAAGAATCTTTATCTAAAACTTCATGTCAAATTATGAACCGGAAAAAAAGATAAGTAAAAAATAATAAACAATAATAAATACAGGCACACATTACCAAACAAGCTAATAAACCCGAAACAAAAAAGCATCACCTCAGAAATTCACTAATTGTACTGGCAAAATGTCATATCCTACCATCACAAACAATAACAGATAATAAAGGTAACTATCATTGTATAATGCAGCATCATACAAAAGTAGAATGGTAGAACCATAAAGTACACTCATCTATTATTTATTTAAATAAATTGATGTATCTGGCCATTATATAAATATCTCCTTACACCTACTTGTGCAAACATTTCTATCACTTTCAGCCAAGACTTAAAAAATATGAGATACATTTCACATGAAAAAGCATTCAATAAAAATCCTTCATATTAGAGCAAAATAAACTTTTGATGTCCCACTGATGATATGTATATCGTGCAAATTAGTTATGTTTACATTCAAACATTCAATTAATGAATAAACACTAATTTGTCTTGCATACAATCTGTTCACATGATACAGTTTTTACTTGCACACTCCGTGTATAAAACACACATTAGCAATCACCAAGATGACTATTATACAATATATGTTCACATAATGTATTCTTAGTACTGCATTATTCTCCATGTATAAAATGCATATAAACAATAACTAATTTGGTTTGCATGCAATCTGTTCACATGATCTGTTGTCAGAATGGTTTACTATAATCTGTGTCTGTAGTACTACATAAAATTTTTAAATATTGTTGACTATTTATTTATTATGATCTGATGTCTGGAACACCCCATTGTTGACTATTTATTTACTATGATGCTGATGTCTGGAACACCCCATTTAATCTGCCTTGTTGACTATTTATTTATTATGATCCTGATGTCTGGAACACCCCATTGTTGACTATTTATTTACTATGATCCTGATGTCTGGAACACCCAATTTAATCTGCCTTGTTGACTATTTATTTACTATGATCCTGATGTCTGGAACACCCATTTTAATCTGCCTTGTTGACTATTTATTTACTATGATCCTGATGTCTGGAACACCCCATTTAATCTGCCTTGTTGACTATTTATTTATTACGATCCTGATGTCTGGAACACCCCATTGTTGACTATTTATTTACTATGATCCTGATGTCTGGAACACCCAATTTAATCTGCCTTGTTGACTATTTATTTACTATGATCCTGATGTCTGGAACACCCATTTTAATCTGCCTTGTTGACTATTTATTTACTATGATCCTGATGTCTGGAACACCCATTTTAATCTGCCTTGTTGACTATTTATTTACTAAAAACCTGATGTCTGGGATGCACCATTTAATCTGCCTTGTTGACTATTTGTTTATTATCATCTATATTTCTGGAACTCAAAAGTTGTTGACTGTTTATTATGATTGATCTGTATGTCTTGAATTCTCAAAAATTGCAGGCTATATGTTTACTAAATAATGAACTTTGGACTGCATAGAGAACATACACTTCTTGGAGTCATTGAGACCTTGACATTGAATCCTAAATCAAAAGGTGACCTTCCTGTCTCAGATGCAAGCCATCCACAAAATTTTCAACGCAACAAATGCTTAACTTGTGTTGTTTTGTGGAAACAATTTTTCAAGTTTGAACCTTTCAACCTTTGATAAGTTTTTGCATGATAAATATGTTTTTTAAACAGTTGAAGATATATGGATGTCAAATCTAAATGTGAAAATTTATTTCATGATATCAAAATGACTTTGTAAAATTAACCATTGCTTTCCCATTCTTGTACCTACTGGATATTTTATATTTTAAAAAACCAATCAAAAACTAAAGGAATTGAAAGTATGAAATGCTGACTGATTAATTTCAGTAAAATGTCATGAAAGTCATATTAAGTCAACTGCTAAAATAATTCCCACTGCTATGCAAAAAATGTATCATCTTCCATAATTGCAGTAATAAAAACAAGGCCAATTTTTCAAAGTATGTGAGGACATCTAACCAATTTAGGTTGTCCAAAATCTGCATCCAGTTCACTGTGATTTGGTAATCCATCACTACATTGCCAACAATAACAATGGTTTTACTATATAATGAATTTTACAAATGAAGGAATTCCCTTTGTGTACTTTTTAGTATACATTGTTTTACTGAACATTTCCTTATAAAACCATATCAAGTGAACCCAAAAGTATTTGTTATAAGAGAAACCACTGAGTTTAACAGTGGCAGTCCCAAAAGGGTGTGTGTATGTGCATGTCAGAAGATTATACCTTTTACTGATCAAATAGGATAGTAAAATCGTTGAAATTAATACATTTTAAGCAAAATCTTAACCAGTCCTAAAAATTGAACCTGGTTAGAAAAAGCCTAGGATCCACCTCTGATTTAGAATTTACATAACATAATTTTTACTGAATAAACAATTTAATTTTGTTTAAAAATCTGACTCATTCTTTAAATAGGTGAGAGCAATCAAAATATTGGATTTTTTATATACCTGAAACTGATTACTTACAGAATATCTTGAAGAAAAAAAAAGTCAGAAGACATCTAAGCAATAAATATTGAATATAAATTATATATGTACTCAAAAAATGTAAAGTGAGGACATAAGTCAGTAAACAAAAGTCAAACATTCTTGCTGTCTTTAAAGGTTTTTATATTTGCAATGAAAATTATGATGGAGTTTTTCTTGAGTGATACTGCATGAAGTAAGGAGTGCAATTATCACTGAGAAAACACAAGTTGATATTTTCTTATTAAAATGTATTTATTATATACTAAATTTTTTTCTTTATCCAGGACTGATTCTAAAATGAACCTGTGTCATCTAAACAAAGCATGGACAGAAAAAAGGTATTTATGTTTTTCAATAGATAGCTATTTTTGAGACTCATGCATGTTACAACCTTAATTACCCCTTAATGAATTTGGTATAAAAAACAAGGGCAGAAAAAAGGATATTAACTACTCCTGACCAACTTGACTGAATCCAATATGCAAATGCAGATCATGACCAAAGCTGGACAAGCCAATGTCAAGACTTGACTGAACCAACTGTATTTTCATATTTTTTGCTTTATAAGTCTCATATTTAAGGGCCATTTCCCTAAGACTTCTGGTCAAAGAGCAAGGGTTGGCAGATCTGCTACTGGTGCTGATGGTGCAAACTTACAAACTAAGGTCAAACACCATCCAAGGGATCTGGTTCCGGTTGAATGGTATTTTGTCACTCAAATATAAAACATTTCTCTATTCTACAAAAACTTTTCTACTTGTTTCAAGCATTTTTAGGTGCATTTTGGGCCTTTTATTTTCAAAAACTGTAATTGGTACCATAGAACTAGCTTTGAGTGCCAGATTAATATGCATGTGACTTTTGCTCTAAAATCAACCAACATCAGTATAATTAGGGACTTGTAGAGCTATGATAACTTCAGTTAGGGACAAAGCTGATTATTGTAAACATGCTACTCTGCAATATAGCTCATTACTGCAGATATTAGAAACAAATTAACATGGACCTAGGAAGGCATCTCAATTTATACAATATCGGCAATCTGTATATTTTGCTGATACCTCTGTTCTGCTGAATCTGATGACAACACATTGCAAAGGCAATCTATGATAATATCACAAATATTACTTATCACATATATCATTCTATAGACCTGTACAGTTGCTTCAGTTTCTAGGGCATGAGTTATTTCACAAGTGACAAAGAACCACAACCAGTTTAGTTTCTCTTAAAATTTCAAGAGAACAGTAAACTCTTGTGATGAAACTGATCTTGAAGACACTGGCTGCTAAACATCCAAAAAGAAAAGTATACATCGTGATACTGTATCAGGTCATTTGTATCATGAATCATGACTAAATGGGTGATATACACCTTTGATATTCTGCCCACAAGCTGCAAAACTAAATTTACCAGTATAATTGTCTAGAAGTTGCTGTTAACTGTTGAAGAAGCCAAACTGTGGTGTGTCAACTTACTCTAGGTTAATGGCCTTGAACGGTTCTGTTTTGATGTTTTTATGATCTGGTTGGTTAAATGGACAAATTTTCAGGTGCTCCGATACAGCAGAAAGACATGATTGGTTGATTTTCCATTCTGTTATTGGTGTAAATGATGTACTAAAACTCCACCGCTGAAATAAGAATTATTACAAATTTATTTATTTTTATTAGAATGTGCTTCTTGCACAGACATAAAAAGACTGCATCATTTGCAGGTAATTTGATACTGTTTTACTAAAGCCATTATCTTTAAAATTAACACACATTTCTAACTTTCAATTTAAAAAGTCATACTGCATAAACTATTTAACAATTTAGTAATTTATGAAAGTTTTCAAATAAAAATTATTGGGCAATGTCTGGAGAAATATAAAAAGTTTGTATGTTCATTTCATGGAACATGTTTTGATTCATGAGAGAAAATTCTGTACATGAGAAAGTCATACATATTATGAAAGTTGACAAGAGTGCAAATTACTTACTTTACTCAAATATTTTAACAGAACTGCTCAAAGAAAGCTAAACAATTAAGTTAATTATTTTTTTTCCATATAATACCTTACTTTAGTAAGACAGTGTTCCACTATGGTCCACTCTGCCTGGAAACACTTGTATAAGGTTGTGTAAGGCATTTCATTAGGCCTTTATGAAGAGCCATGCAAATTATGCTGTGTACACCACTGACTTTAATGTGAACATCGAACTTCAATGTGAAAAGTAAATGGTAGGCAACAAGCATTCAGGTACAGTCTGATCACATTCAAATCTCCACATTCCTACGAGATCTGATGGACTTTTTTAAGAGGTCTAGTACTTTTATTTACCTCTTTATCCACTGATCAAATCTTAGCTTTCAAATTTCTGTTTCTGTGGAGATATGATTTTAATCAGACTACATTTCAGTGTCACGAGTTGCCATTCCCTTTACAAGCTGATCAACAGTGATAAAATAATTATGAACCAATAGATGTATAATGTAACCAGAAAGACTTACTTTATAAGCCACATTCCACAAGAAGGGGTTTTGCTGTCCTGATTTTCGCTTTTGCCATACAAGGCAGACAATTCCTTTTTTGTCAAGAATGCTACAGCAAACATCTCTAAGCATACGTGATGTAACAGACAAACTAATGAGACTAAAGCTATCTAGATGTTGTGCGATTTTCTGCAGAATTTCAAATGGAAGTCTAGTTAAAATATCACACTGCTCTGGAGGTATAAAAGCTGGAGATGTCTCACGTGAAAAATAAGACTTATATTTTGGCACAATCTGAACATCAGAGTCAAATTTATACGAAGTATACACCTCTGGGGTTGCTTCCCTTAGTCTTGATTCTGCAGTTACTAAGTCATGGCTATGATCATGCTGATCTAAATTCAAGCAATCAAGAGGGTAAATTATGTTATCTTCTTCCTGATCCATGTAAGTGAGAGATTCCAGCCCCAAGCTTTCATGAAAGGTGCTATGAATGACTCGACTGCATGGTACACTTGGACTCAGTCGTCGGAAAGTGAAACAACACCCGAGATATGATAGAGGACATCGCTGCTCAAGCCATCCATTCAAGTTGTGTTGAATATCATTGTGAAAATTCTTCTCATGCCAGGGATACTCGTCTCTGCGGAACTCTTGTGAACACATGAAAGTGAACATTTTGATTGGCTTAGCCAGATAGGAAGGAAGATACTGAACATTTAGGTCAAGCCCTAGAATTTCATGTAGTTTCTTTTTTGTTTTGTAAATGCTGATTTCTCGTTTGCTATCATTTGTCTTTACACCTACAGCACCCATTGACATAGAACCATCATCACATTGGGACAAAAGCTTGCTATCGGAGTCTAAAGACATGCTTGAAGATGTATGGGATTTTGATTCACTATTCTCGGTTTCTGCTCCCAATGATCCATTTTCCATCATTTGCTGATGTTTTTGATTTTCTTCTTCTTGCTGTTTATACAGTTCTGCAAGTTTAGATAAACCTTGTTTACCAAATGAATAGTCAATCATAGCTTTCATACTATCTGGAGCTTTCCTAACAGGTGAACGTAAGTGTGAGCATATTGTTTCTTGAAGGCCAGGTATTGGTCTTGACTTGTCCCAAGGTACCCCCTTATCTTCATCCGACATTGTGTGTGATGTCTCTTCTGAGTCTGATTCCACAGATACATAAGAAGAAGGGAAAGGAACTGGTGGAAATTTCTGAGTCAGAGGATTACATAAAATCTTACGTGTTCTTTTTGGAACTTTGAAAGACTTCATTAACATTCTTTGATCTCTCATTGCCAATGCAACATCTAACTGTGTACATCGAACATGGGGATTATCTAAAGGTAGTGGTGCCTTCCATCCTTCCTCTGATGAATGCATGGGCCATCGGTTCCACTGAACTGAACACGGAATTACACTAGCTGGGCATACATTTAAATGAAATTTGAATTTTTCCCTTCGCATTACAATGGGGCAACCATTTACATAGTTAATACAATGTACTTTTTCTTTAAGGCAGACAAAGGAGTGGTCATTAATTTTACATAAATGGAGGCGTGCCCCACAACCTTGAGGACAGTATGACATCTCACAGCTGTTGATCTCATCTGGTGTGATGTTACAATTTCTCAGAAAACACATCTCACAATGAATGTGCATCTGTGATAGTCCTTGGTTCAGGGCATCAAGCTCAGTCATTTCTGTGCTTGTATTTCCTCTCTGAAATATAGAAAGGTGAAACTTTTTAAAAAATCTGACAATTCTGAATTTACAATTAACATATTGTAACCCTGTTCATTTTGACTTTGCAGCTTCATACCTTTTTCATTTGCTGTATCAGTGTTCTCCCTTCG
Organism: Sinohyriopsis cumingii; assembly: GCA_028554795.2. Classification (NCBI taxonomy): domain Eukaryota; kingdom Metazoa; phylum Mollusca; class Bivalvia; order Unionida; family Unionidae; genus Sinohyriopsis; species Sinohyriopsis cumingii. The sequence continues at coordinate 431,957 of JAPYKE020000441.1, forward strand.
CTAGTAAGCTTTAGAGTGACCACTACAACTTGATGTCAACTCAGATGGTTACCATTACAGCTTCCTTGAACTGCTACACCTCCCTAATGAGCCCCAGTACAGGATGTCAAAATACCATCTATACTTGCTTATAAGTCAAGTCAAACTGTAAACAACAAAGATCCCTATCTGCCATAGCATAAGGTACCTGCAGATCAGGGTCTATGTTGTTTGTTCTACTGATTACTCCTAACAAACTGCACAGATCCAAATCTGGCAGCACAACATGTGATAGCAGATCTGGAAATGCGCAGTTTGCAGATGAACTCAACTTATAAGCAAGTATATATGGTAGTTATTTACTACCCAGTACTTTCCTCATGGTTAGCAAGTTTCTGCTTTGCTCATGTGCTGATTGTACAGAAATGTCACTACTGAGATACATGATTGCATCACAAGCAATTTTTCTTGGTTTTTTTATCCATAGTTTTTATTTGTCATATCTAAGTATCAAATAGCAACCACAAAAATACAAGGCACCCGAAATACTACAGTACATACACAAAATACTTGGAGAAAAATAAATTTATATATTCAAATTAGGATGTCATTGATACTTTCCCATTTGTTCCTAATTTTCCAAATTTACTCTTAATGGGGAATAAAGATTTGTGGAACATAAGCCAATATTTCTATGGTAGCCCATGATATTAAATTAATAGCCCCCATAAAATCTGGAATATTTTTGTCATAAAATGAACATTTCTACTTTTTGAAAAACAAATGCAACAATTAATTAGTACTTTTATTTTCTAGATAGTTCTCATGGCTAAATGGTATTAAATACACTGTACATAACACCCAATAGTGATTTAAATTTTAACCAAAATAAATTGTATTTAATACCAAAAAGTGAATTAAATCTTAGCCAAAATACACTGTATTTAATACTAAATAGCAATTTAAATCTTAACCAAGATACACTGCATTTAATACCAAATATTAATTTAAACCTTAGCCAAAGTACACAGAATTTAATACCAATCAGTTTTCTTCTTATGCCATTAACATGTAGCAAGACTGCTATAACTTCATGTCAACTCACAAGCTGTTGATACATCTTACTAGCCCAGCATTGCAGCCCAGTTACAACCTAGTACACAGTGTGCTGATTATACATTTATGGCATTATTCATATGCATGATTGCTTGCTGATTATTCATTTATGGCACTATTCATATGCGTGATTGCTTGCCGAGTATACATTTATGGCACTATTCATATGCGTGATTGCTTGCCGAGTATACATTTATGGCACTATTCATATGTGTGATTGCTTGCCGAGTATACATTTATGGCACTATTCATATGCGTGATTGCTCGCTGATTATACATTTATGGCACTATTGATATGCGTGATTGCTTGCTGATCATTCATTTATGGCACTATTGATATGCGTGATTGCTTGCTGATTATACGTTTATGGCACTATTGATATGTGTGATTGCTCGCTGATTATACATTTATGGCACTATTGATATGCGTGATTGCTTGCTGATTATACATTTATGGCACTATTCATATGCGTGATTGCTTGCCGAGTATACATTTATGGCACTATTCATATGCGTGATTGCTCGCTGATTATACATTTATGGCACTATTGATATGCGTGATTGCTTGCTTATTATTCATTTATGGCACTATTCATATGCGTGATTGCTTGCTGATTATACATTTATGGCACTATTGATATGCATGATTGCTTGCTGATTATACATTTATGGCACTATTCATATGCGTGATTGCTTGCTGATTATACATTTATGGCACTATTCATATGCGTGATTGCTTGCAGAGTATACATTTATGGTACTATTCATATGCATGATTGCTTGCTGATTATACATTTATGGCACTATTCATATGCGTGATTGCTTGCAGAGTATACATTTATGGTACTATTCATATGCATGATTGCTTGCTGATTATACATTTATGGCACTATTCGTATTCGAGATTGCACCACAAACATCCACAAGAAGCTTGATGTTTTGTTTCTTTGCTGGAATGAACATAATAAAATCAACAGTTCAATTTTTCTTACTTGTTGTTTAAGTCAATAAATGTGTCTTCCAATTAAATTAAAATGTAATATTTCACTAAAAAACCCACAACCAAAAATTAAACAAATGTAGTTCAGAATGCATCTGCATTCAATAATGAACTTTGCCTTCTCCCAAATATAAGTACCCAGTTTAATCTCAAAATATGAAGGAAAAACTGGTTTTCCTTTATTGATGTATTAAGATAATTCCTTATCGTGTTAGACATCGATGATCTATTAATGAAGTTAATCTGAGTTTTCATGATACCTTGGTATGAAGATCTGATTTGATATTTAGGCCAAAATAAATGTGTGTTTCTGGTCTGCTGACCATCCTTGTTTTTTTAATTGCCAACACTAGCACTTGCACTTTTTCACCCCTCAGGTCAATTTAAACAAAAAAATCCTGAAACTGATTTGTGCATCTATTTGAGTTGGTTTTACTCGGTACTTGAAGTATTTAGTACACTACATATATAAAATGTTAAAAGAAAAAAATAACCTACCTACCTAAGCTCATTTTAAAACCAGTGCAATAGGAAACATATTTTTAAGTTGGTGCCTTAATGTTAATATATTGTACATGTAAGGGATGTGATTGATCTTGTACATGTATGTGTAAAAATAAATAAATTGCATTGCTTTGAAGGGATGTAGACGAATAGACAAAAATAAAAGAAACAAGAAAACTAAAGATAATACTGAAAGAAACTGAAATTGGTCCAAAAAAAATTATTTTAATGACATTATAAAATAACAGACAAATGCTCATATTTAAAACTTACAAAATTGGTGGTGACTTGTCCTCAATATTATTTTAATGTCTTTTGAATATTTATTTCTGTTTTAAAAAATTTCAGAATTTGTTTATCAATTAATGTATGTAATGTTTTGATATCATACACGAGTCTTACTGTATAACAATTTCACACCACGGAAACTTGTGCTCCAGAGTTAATTTCTGTTGAAATTTGTGCTATTTTCTGCAAATATAAACAAAATCAATACAATTACATTTTACATGACCTAAAACAACATGACAAAACTGCACTGTACACGGTGCTTCTGAGTTTGTCAGTCAGTGGCTGGAAGAGTGGGTAGGTACTTAGGCAGGAAAGTGGAGTTTATTGGCAAGAAACTTTTTAAAAAGAAAAAGTTATCATTTGCTTCTTCAATACATGATATATAATTAAAAGCCATTGATTAGGGGTACAGAAGTTGTTTCCTGTTGATCATGACTTTTGCAAGTTTGTAATGAAAGAAAGTGTGTTCGTAATTTTGATAGTAAGTTGTGATCCTTTTAAAGGGTATGAAGACAGCTGGCAGCAGTATTGGCAGGAAAACCAGGTACCACTGAACCTTGATAAATAAATATGTCTTGATAAAAAGAGGTTTACTCCGATTGTCGTTACTGATAATGACTATCAGAAGAAAAGGTTATTCGAAAGAAAAATGTGTAATTCTATGTACTTCCAAGTTTAGTGAATTTCGATTCAGAGAGAGAGAGAGAGAGAGTAAATTTTCAAGCAGAGGGTCTACACCAGTTGCAGCATGAAACCATTTACTGCACAACCATCACTGTTCATAGAAAACCTCTGTGCAGTATATTTTGATGAAGCAAAATAAAAATTAGGTATATTTTTCTCAACAGAAATATTGCATATAATAAAAAATTAGTAACAAACGTGCAGTAAGTAGTGAGATTTTTTATCTACATTATCTAGTGTACATTAATTTAAGATTTTATATTTGTTTTCAATACCTTGTCAATTGTGAATTAATTGTTTTTCAAAGGTTCCGTAAACACAGGAATTATATAAACGCAAAAACAAACACATGACAACAGTACATAACATAGGACAACAGTACCTAAAAATAACAGGACTGACATACAATTTGGATGCAGCTACTACAACACAAAGGTTGATACGACACAATGCAATAATAAAAGCAAGATGAAACACTATGATACTGCATAGGTTAACATATTTATCATAGAAAAAATAAACATAAAGACATGAAGATATTAAGACATTATTACATATCAATCATTACATATCAATCAAATCACATAAAACAATTATACATAAAACTAAAAGGACAAGAACTAAAACACGATACACCATATCACAGGACATTGCATTAAAACTCATTTTCTTAGAAATAGTGACTTTCCTACATACACCCCTCTGGGGCCCTGAGTGGCTGAGTGGTCTAAAGCACTCTCCATTACGGATCACTGCCATTTCACCTCTGTCTGCGTGGGTTCGAGTCTCGGATTCGGCTAATGTGGGTAAGTGAGAAAACTTGCCAGTGGCTTCTTGTGGGTCAGTGGTTCTTTCCAGGTTTTCCCAGGTTCATCCTCCACCATTAATTCTGGCTGCCATGTATAGCCTATCATGTGCTGAAAAATGGTGTTAAAGCCTACAACAACAACAACATACACCCCTCCCTATTTAAAACATGAATCACATATAAGAATACTTCATCAACATTATTTAATGGGGGGGCTGGCAGTTCCCTTGGAATTTTCATCTCAAAATATTCAGGGTATATCAATCAGTGATGAAATGCAAGCAATTTGTTTATTATACTTTTCTAGAAAGATTCATCAAATTTGATATGTTTTATACAGTCTGCAGGCTTAAGCACCACTGTAACTAAAATGCACATCCATATTCAGATTAACAAATTTAATGCCTGGTACATGGTTTTCAGCAAGAACAATAATAAGAACAATAACATGGATAAGAACACTGAACGCCATTACACTAGTTCGCCTTGTCCGAATGGCTATTTTTAGAAAATTATATCACTGCGTGTGACATTTCACAGAGGTAAAAAGTACAAGCGCAATTGGAATTAAGTTTTGGAACAAAAATTCTCAAACCATTTCTTTTCTATTTGTGTATATATCCACAAGTGTTTTTTTAAAATTTGGTGTTACTCTAGAGGATTCACAAGGGTCTGACCATTAATTCTTGGGGATTGGAATTCTTGGAGAAAAGAAAATTCCAAAAGGTTCCACAAAATCCAAGCAGTGTTTCTTTATTTGTTGATTTATAAGGTGTCCTTATTTATGTCCACTAATATGTAAAATTCTTTCCTATTCATTTATAACTTTCTCCAATTCAAAAAGTTCATTTCAATCAAAATTAAACCACTTTTCCTGAAATTACTGTAACATTAACAGGATTGCATTCACCATTTTGGGCACTCAAGGACACATAACTGTTACAACATACATTTACATTGTCCACATAGCCATCTCTGGTAATGAAACCCTGGTAGTTGTAGACCATTTTGCAGTTCCAATGTGGTGCCAGTCTTTTGATGGATTTGTTCATAACTCATACACTACAATTTTTATATGGTGCTAGTTCACTCACTCAGTACTATTTCACATCTAGGATTTTGAGCATGGATTTATCTCTGAATTCTATCATATACTTCTTCTGTAATTTCCAAATCATCACCTCTTTGTGCTTCATTATTTGCTCCAAAATAAATGACACAACTGGAAATATAACAGTAGTAAAATTCCTAGGAATGTTCTTTGACAAGCACCTCACATGGAAACAGCACATTGAACACTTACCAATAATTGTAACAAAGATCTCAATTTACTCTTGTACATCACAGGGACTGACTGGGGATCCAACCAGGAAAACCTCCTTACGATATATAAAACCCTAATTAAATCAAAACTGGATTACGGTTGCCAAGCATGTAACTCAGCTAAGCAACCTGTACTACAAACACTTGACACTATCCAGAGAAAAGCCTTACTATTATGCACAGGAACACTCCCCTCAACATCATTAGAAGAACTACAAACACTAACAGGAGAACTAGCCTTAAAATTACGTAGGCAAGAACCGCTCCTCCGATACTCCATTCGATTAGATACCCACCCAGACAACCATCCAGGGATCGTCCTGGGCTTCGCCAATGTCGCAAATTGCGATTTTTTTCCTTATTGGCGACAAAAATATCCCATCTGGCGATTTTTTTGGCGACATACTTTTTGGTTATTTAATTTGTACATACAATCATGGATTTGGACTGAATAAATTTAAAGCCAGAACGAAAGGAAGCCATAAACTTGACTAAGCAATGCATTGGAATCAATCTGTTACACAAACGATCCTTTGTTCTTATTGACAACCCTATCTTTACAGTGCATTGTTACATCATAATCTGCTTATGCTGACATCTGGGCTGAGTACTGTATGCTGCGATACAGTCAATCATGCTACCGCACTATACCTACAACTGACCGACTTCTGAAGACGCGAATAGAACAGATACAATTAATTGTATGGCTAATTCTTCTGTGTTTTTTTTTATACATATACCAATACAATAATTTTGCTGAACCTTCATAGAAAACTGATAACCTTTGAAGTACCGACTACTGTGTATAAATACAAAGCAAATGGAAAAAAATCTCAATCACAATTACATCTGTCGCCAGTGCAGCATTTTACTCATTGATCTTTTCCTTTTGCCATCAGTCCCGTGTTACGGCTGCAGAGACTTAAACTCCGCAACAAGAAATAGCAAAAAAAAAAAACAAAAAAAAAAAACAGTTTTGCATAATTAATAATAATTATTTATTTCTCAAAATACAGGAGTGAAAGAATCCCTAAATTGGGTGTGAATTTACGCTTATATATACGGTCCAATATTGCCAGGTGTTGACTCGTGTAAGTTTCATTCGTGGGAATGGAGATCCTATTTTTCTTGTCGAGAAAATTTATACAGCATTCAGTGATCATTCTTGGGATTTTGGAAGCAATTCGCTATAAGCTTTGTGAAGCTAGCCATAAAGGGGGGGGGGGGGGCTGCTGAGAGACTACTGGTGTCACCTGTCAGCACTGAGGACTGTGAACGTGGATTCAGTAAGATGAACCTCATAAAACCTGACATCAGAAATAAGCTCTGCATCTCATCTCTCGAGAATTTAATGAGAATCAGCATGTACAGATGTGAAAAATTAGACTTTGAAACTGCATTCAACAAGTGGGCAGCCCTAAAATCGCGACGGATCTTCATGTAACACTTTGTAACATTTTGTTAATGCTTGTTGTAATTAAAGTATTAACTAATCCATCTTTTGTAATTTTCATTGCCTGTTACATTAATAGACTAAATTAACACTTGGAAAAATGTACACTACGTTTTTGGCGACACTTTTTGAAAACTGGCGACAAAATATTGAGGTTGGCGATTATTTTGGCGACAGCTTTTTAAAAGCCAGGACCATCCCTGACCATCCCACCAAAATAGATATAAACAAGTGTAAAGTTGTCTTCAAACCCAAAATCGTACCCACCACACCAAGTAGCAAAGTAATCCTTGAACTAAGAGAAAAGATACCTCTACTAAAAAAACAGGTAACAAACAATACAGACCAGAACAAATCACCATGGTTAAAAAAACCTCCAAGGATTAACATTGAAGCTACCAAATTAGGCAACAAAGGACAAGAAAACTTACTAAAACCTGTGCTGGTAAACGAAATCAACCAAAAATACCCGGACTATGTTAAAATATATACCGATGGATCAAAAACAAACAACCCACCAAGAACAGCAGCAGCAATAGTCATCCCTGAATTCAATATAAAAACGGGATCCAGATTATGACTATTGCTCCATTTACACCACTGAATTCTGGGCTATACTTGAATCACTACAATGAATCAAAGACAACCAAATACCTAAAGCAGTCATTATAAGCGATTCCCTAAGTGTTATCAAATCAATCCAAAATCACAATACACACTCTAGGGAACAATTCCTCGACAGAGCATGCCAATTAATCGATGATATCACCACAGCACATCAATTAGTCGAGCTCATGTGGATACCGTTACACATTGGAATCTCTGGCAACGAAACAGCAGACAAAGTTGCACAAACCAAACTAGGAGATCAAAACTCTATCAAGCTTAACTATAGCTCTACAGAAGCACTAAGCTTCGCACAAACATACATAGACCAAAAATGGCAAGATTTTTGGAACTCCTCCACAAATGGTAAAAAGCACCATGAAACCCCAAAAACCGTAGATAGGGACATACAGCTACCCAAGGGTACATATTTAGAACAGAAAACCATAAACAGGATAATAACTGGAAAAACTAAACCAGCAAGCAGTTTTGGAAAGTTTATAGGACCCAAACCAGCAACCATTAACTGCTTTAACTGCCACACCACCGAAGATCTACACCACATATTCAATATATGCCCAAAATATCAACCCGCTAGGAAAATATTTACCAAAAACCAAAAAGAGACTGGATCACCACACACATACCCAGACTTACTTATGGACTCTAATAAAAATAAACAATCATCATATAAAAATATAAATAAATTCATAGACTCAGCTGGACTTAGGAACAAAATATAATTACTATCCCCAAAAAACCAAAAGACCCAGTAACTAGCTAAATAAATTTAGAAGCCCCCACATAAAACCCATAACATATCATTTAATTTTATAAAAATATTAATAAATAATTCACTTACGAAGCACCTATCAAAAACTAAGGAAACCACAAAATCGGATGTTCTAGATGTCCTTAAAGAACCATGTAATCGGCTAACATTCAATCTCTAAAAACATTAATAAATAAATAACTTAAAGAGGCAATATCTAAAAACTTATAAATAACATAATGTAGGAAGCACACCCTGAACTAGTAATACCATAATAACCTTGAAAATCTCTCTTCATACATGCTTTCTACTAACAACCTTAATAAAAAGCATAGACCCCCCCCCGCTTTAAAACAATTTGAAGAAAATAAACCCCAAAAAACCAACAAGAAACACCAGGTAAATGCAACAAGAAACCAGCGATATGAAGCAACCAGGACCATTCCCAGGCTCTCCTTCCCACTAATGACAGCCAACCATTCAACTGTAAGGGACCTTTATGGACCCACAGATGGAGGCCAAGCTATCAGGGTTCCTTGAACCCATAAAAGCCTGGGGGAGGTGGCACCATTCCCTTCCCCATGAACAACTAGCAGGCTGCGGTGCAGTCAGAAAAAGTGGCACATGCACAATGGTGCGCAGGCCACTATAACTGAACTCAACAACAACAACAACAACAACTGGAAATGTTTTCAAGATTGTACATGTTAATCTCATCATTTATTGTTTGTACAGTGGCACATGATAGTGCTCATAATTTGACATTCTTTTTCAACTATGACATTTTCTGCATGAAGAATGGAGCAACCTACTACCTAGCTATCTATTATAACAACACTGTCCTTTGGTTCTTGAGGTTCTACTTTGTAATGAGACTGATAGTGGCAGATGTTTGGGCACACTAGTTGTGTTGCTTCCATTGGCATGGGCCATATTTCCTTGTGCACTGGCTACATTGTGGAGTTGTATATTTGACTGGGTAACTGGTATAATCTGTATTGCCTACAAACTTCTTCCACAGCAGCAACAATATGAATATCTTAGTGTTTTCTTTTTAAGTCTGGACTTAATTTTCTCCCCAAAGAATTTCTCAGTTTGTTTTTGAAGTCTGTCTACTTGTCAAGTACTCATTAAGAGATCGGTGTCTCAGGTGACTAATACTGTTTGCCCTGAACAGGATTTATGGGGTTCTACAGTTTGGCACTAGTTCCAGTGTAGATAATTTGCAACAGCTGCTTGTTCTGGTCATTGTCAGATCAGTATAGCTAACTGATTCCAGCTGGTTTTCATGTTATCAGAGAGTATGTGCATCTCTAACATTATAAACCATATGCAGAATAATGATTAAATAAAATTAGACTGGATAACATCCTAATGAAGATTTTGCTTTTCAAAACGTTAACAGAAATCCCTTTAACTCCTAAATACTTTTTATTTTCATTAATAATAATAATAATAATGAGGACTTTGTATAGCGTCTAATCTTTAGAAGCTCTAAGCACTTTACATTAGACAACACCTATAAGATAAGAAACATAATAATATTATTACAAAAACAAACAACATGAAAATTAGAAAAACATTAAAAAAATAAAAAACATGCTGAGAATATTTCAGGTAGCAAACATTATTAGTTCTTTAAATTTGTTCTTGCAGTCGAAATAAGTGAGTTTTGAGAACCCTCTTGAATGTGATCACTGTGTCTTTGTGTCTAAGTTCAGTGGGCAATTCATTCCACGTTGCTGGCCCTGGTATGCAAAAGAACACTGTCCATATGACTTTGTTTTCATAGTGGGAATAATGGGTATACGATTGTCAGAAGAGGAGCGTAAGTATCTTGCTGGTGTGTACACATGGGTGAGGTCAGATAGGTATGTTGGACTAGAATCCGACAGTGAAATGTAGCACAGAGAACAAATTTTGTGTTTGATTCTAGATCGAATGGATAGCCAGTGTAGGGTACAGAGCAGCGGGGAGGTGTGCTCTGATCGTGGTACTCTAAGTATGATCTGAGCAGCTGTGTTTTGAACTTTTTGAAGTTTCTGGAGTAGGTATTGAGATGAACCAGACAGAATTGAGTTACAATAGTCCAGTCTTGAAAGTACTAATGAACACACAAGTGTTTTAGTGGCATCAACTGAATGATATTTGCAAATTGAGCTGATGTGTCTCAGCTCAAGATATGCAGCCTTGCATATGTTCATGACATGTTGGTGCAATGTGAGAGTACTGTTTGTGTGAATTTAATGTTGGCGTTGCTGATATTTATTGTTTGAGGTAAAGGATGTGAATGAGAAAGTCTTTGTGTTGTGATCAGAATGGCCTCAGTTTTATCATCATTCATCTGCAGCTTGTTACAAGTCATCCATGATTTCACATCAGAAATGCACCTCTCTACACCTTGGAAGGTAGCATCAACTTCAGTTGGGTGGCTAGATTTGCATATTTGGGTGTCATCAGCGTACAATTGGTGAGACACTGGATGATGATTTATGACACTTGAGAGCGACTGAGTGTACAGAATGAAGAGAACAGGTCCAAGAACAGACCCCTATGGAACACCACAACATAGATCAACTGGGCTGGAGTGTATTCCATTTGCAGATACAATTGTGTCCTGTTGACCAAGTAGGACTTGAACCACAGTAAGGCTGTATCATGAATGCCAAATACATGCTGGAGACGATGAAGTAATATATCATGGTCTATTATGTCAAATGCTGCAGACAAATCAAGGAGGGTGAGGACTGTAATCTTTCCGCTATCCATAGCAGAGAGAATGTCATTAACTACTTTTAGAAGAGTAGTGTCAGTACTGTGGCAAGGGCGATATGCAGATTGTACATTGCTAAAAAGACTATTTGAATTTAGATAAGATACAAGCTGGGATAGAACAACCTTTTCTAAGATTTTTGAAATGAATGGGAGATTAGAAACTGGTCGGTAGTTCTTTGAATCGTTATGGTCTAGTGTTGGTTTCTTCAGCAGAGGCTTTATAATGGCAGTTTTGAAAAATTATGGGAATTCCCCAGATGAGAGAGATGTATTAATAACATCAGTTAGTGAAGGCAATACTGGATCTAAGCACTCAAGCAGCAGTGATGTTGGAATTGGATCAAGTTCACATGACTTTGGTGTACTCTTCATCACGACTGTATGTACAAAATCCATAGAGACCAGTTCAAATGCTGCTAATGGTTGCCACTCAAATTCTGTATCCTAACTGTATGGTGACGATGAGTCAATTGAAATTGTGGTGTCAAGTTTATCTCTAATGGTTTGTACTTTGGAACGGAAGAAATCTGCAAACATGTCCGGAAGGTCAACTGGAGAGAAGGTAGTTGGAAGTGGTGTTGATTTATTCCTTGACATTAGTTTGTTAGTAATCTCGAAGAGCTCTTTGCAGCTGGAACTTTCCATGATCTTAGTAGTGTAGTGGGCTGATTTCGCTGCATGGACTATATTTGTGACATTCTTCTTAGCAACTTCATAGATTTGCTTATGAATAGTGAGTCTGGTGGAAAGCCAGAGCCTCCCAGCTTTACAGCGGTCTCTTTTAGCAGTGCAAAGCTGGTCCCTAACATTGCTATACCATGGAGAACACTTATGAATTAATACTCTGCACTTGGTAGCTGGGGCATGTTTGTCAAGTAATGAACGCAGACAGTTATCAAGTTGTCCTGCGGTAGGAGGTAAGCAAGTTGTTAGGTTAGGTTTCTGACAATCAAAATGTGTTGCATAATAAATCTGCCTTATCATTTTCCTTTGTTTTGGACTATTACTTCCAGAAGTTATTAGAAACATAAATATGTAAATGTTATCAAGATCCATGAGGAATATTTCTCTTTCACTGTGTAGATTAATCCTGTAGATGCATCATTTAAACTCCCTGAAAGCAAATTCCTCAAATGATGAGCTAGTACTAAATTCACTTTTATCCAGGCTAATTTAGATGCTGATATGGTTGAGATGCTTCATCATCAATGTTTAGAATCGAAGTCCAACCTAAAAACTGACTACGATTTTCTTAGGAAAATGATATGTCTTGATCAACACATAATAACTATATCACAACACAATGCTAGATAAAAAGAAATTTTGATTTACTAAGAATACCGTCACATTTTATTTTTCTGGGCAAGATCAAGTTGCCAATGGCCAGCCATTTTGGTCCCCCGTGTAGTATTTCCAACAAATAATTCCATTATAAATATAAAAATTCCACATCCATTTAGGGAGAAATTTTTCCACACATTGTTTGGATGAAAAACTCATCATTTTTGCATAGGCAAGATGTGCAATACTTTGCAAATAAGCAGAACCACACTGACTCATATACAGTCCAGTCAGTTTGCCAAAAAATATCTTATAAACAACGATAATTCATATTATCTTATAAATTTTATAAGATATCTCATAAAATTATATACTGCATAGTATACGTAGTTTTTGGAATTGATAATAGTTTTGCATGTATGTGATTTAGATTTTTAACACAGCTTTAACAATTTCAGTCATATCGCTACAATGTCTGAAGTGTGGCAGTTTATAACACTGGGGTATCATGCCACAGACATGTAGCATGATGTCTCATACAGTTACATTATCTTGATACCAGGCCAACCAGTCCTAACACTAACCTCTTTATGCTGAGCGCCAAATGACGCCACAGCTAGTACCATATCTATAAATCTTTGGTATGACTCAGCCGGGGTTAAAATCTACCACCTCCTGCATCCAAGATGGATCCTCTAACCACTTAGGCCACCATTCCAGTCGATAGTCGTTTTGCACAGATGCTCTTTCATAATGAACCACATCTGTTTGCTATGATTTTTAAAATCACTAATTAGCAAGTTGTTGGTTTTGTTTTTTTCCATGATGCATAGCAAGTCTGAATATCCTCTTTGAATGAATCCTATGGAGCATTTCTATGGTCATAGAAAAGTCTGGGTTTTTTTTCAAACAAATTAAGGTTTATAGTAGTTATATTGGCAAATGCTGGAATAATAACATCTAACAATTTAAAAAAAAAACATGTAACAGAAACATGCGTTACACATGATTTCGTTTCACAAGAGCCAACTTTAAAAAAAGTGAAAAAAGCAGGCAGGTGTTTTTGTTTTGTTTTACTGAATTTAAATGACTTGATTAAAACCATTATCTTGCATGAGATCTGACAGGTTTTCTTGTTCTGAGTGGTGGTGAAGGGTAGTTTTACGTGCAAGACCTCGACGCTGATATTTATGTTGTTGGCGTCAAGCACTAAAACATAAACAACATGTGCTATGTCTTACATTGTAGGGCTATGGTATAGCCATCACAATCAGTATACTTTACAATATCTTTACTCAACGATAGAAAGTGATTAAAAACTGAACATTGGATAACTTCTTATTAATTAGTGGTCACCTATAAATATTCACTTAAGTCGGGAGCGTCAATTTGTATCAGTTCAATTTGCAAATATGGAACGTGGAAGAAATCACAACCAGAAATAAAAAGAACTGGGCGCGGCACTGAAGTGCAATAGAGAAATTACAAGATTTCGTTCTTTAATAATCCTAGTTTCGAGAGTTGAACAAACTTTACCTACTTCTTACCTTTGCACCTAAAATTAACCAAAATGAACTCTCTTAATTGGTGAACCAAACAATAAAGACTATTCCAAATAGAACGTCATCATAAAATGGGGCTCATGAATTCATAGCGGAAGCTCTAAGCGTCTTGCTGATCTGTCGAAGTCTGGGCTGGTGTCTTGATAAAGTCCAACATCTACGATTGCTTATAAGAGTAGTTCATTCCAGATGACCAGGTGCAAGGATAAATAATTTAATGCATATGTTTTCAATATAGGGTATATACTAAGATTCATAATGTAATGGTAATGTATGATAATAAGATCGTCAGGTCTGATAACAAACACCGAGAGAAACAGTACCAGTCGATACTTTATCAATTTACTGCAGCGGTGTTCTGTATTTTCGAGGCTGTTTAGAGCTTTGTGTTGATGCCAATAATAAAGTTCGATATATATTTCTTAAAGGTTTAAAGTTCAACAGAATGCTATAAAGTTGAAGCTCAGTAAAATGATGTCACTAGCAGTAAAAGTTAATTTGAAGCTATTGCAAATTATTCTTACAAACTTCATCAATACTGTCATATTGATACTCATAGTAGACCGACAAGTAGGTCTTCTTTTTTAATTTTTTATATTTTTTGATCACTGTCAGAAAAATAAAACAGAGACCTACTTGTTGGTCTAATACTCGTATGTACCAGACGTGGTGTTTTTCGAAAGCTGAAATACGCTCTAAAACCAAGATACAATGAAATACGCATATTTTGTCTACCATGATATTTAAGAAGACAAATTTATTATAATTTTAGTTTGTTAAATAATGATAAGAAGCAAAATTAAAGTTGATTTAATTGATTTTTGTACGAATTATTTATATTTTTAGCCATTTATAGCACAATTTATTTATAGTAAAAGTCCTGCAGGTCATGCATGAGCATTTAGTTATCCTAATATAAATTGTTGTTTTAAAATTTAATACTAATTTTAATTAACTGAAGTCTAGTTAATCCAGCACCTTAACTGTCATCAAGAAGTGTCCAGACAAAACTTATTGATCGCTATGTACTTTAACAGTGGTGGCCTGGTACTAAATTGGATAAATAAAAGAGGACATCAGATCTAATTGTTACAGTACAGGGTAGTGAGACTTTGTTTATCAACATGCATAGCTTTCATTGTGACATCACAGCATGTGACATTCAGTATGTATTTGTACTGGAAAAATGTCCATTTACTTTGATGCTGATTTTTCTAAATGTACTTTTGGGGGCATGTAAATAAATGATGTTTCAAAGGAATATGGATGTATGAGGATAAAGTGAATATAATTGCCATTCAAAGGTTCGTGTAATTAACTTCTAAAAATTGACACCCATTACTGAAATAATTGGTATTGAATGCCTAGATGACCTGTAAGACCTAATAAAACAAAGTCACTCCATCATATTAATGATTGGACAATTAGGAAATAAGGTGAATTGTAATATATACATGTACTGTGTGACCCTGCTATAACATGGTAGTTTGGGTCCATAGAACCCGACCGTGTTATAGAACTGTGTTATAACCATCCAAGTCAGTTAACTGATGAAACTGATGCATTTTCCTAAATTATGGCAGGCGGGTGTGTGTGTGTGTGCTAAAAACGGGAGCACAAATCATGATTTTGATTAAATGAAGGCAAGCTAGTCTAAAAAAAACATTTGTATATAGACAAGTTACATTTGTGTAGTACAATCTATAATCCATAATAAATTCATGAATTCAAGTATAGATCATATGTTATAAACTTCATCTATGTCTCACATCCTGTTAGAAAACACAGCATGTATATATTACAACAAATGATAGTTCTCGTTTTGATCTATATCCAATTGTCACTTAACAATTCACAGCACTTGTCGCAAGTAGCACATGGCTGTAGCTGTTTACATGCTACATGTACATGTACTTTAACTGGCCTAGATGTTGGTCAGCTGGAGACAGAAGCCTCTTGCTGAGGCTACTCGGGGTATGAGGCTATTGATAGGGAATTGAAAACTTGAACAAAATTAATAAGTTAAACAAAATCTTTGCAAGATACCACGGTACCACCCCATCGTCAATTAATTTGACTGCATTTTATGCCACCGTTGGTAGCTACCATAAACGTACTTTTTTCTCCTGCTGAAATGAACCATTCATGGTCAATAATCATGTTCCAGACACTTTGGTAAATGCAACAGTCTATCAGATTCCATTGCTTTTATTTCAATTCAGTGCTAACTTACTTTGATGAAAGGTTATTTATTTTTATTGAAGATTGTAGTAGGCTTTCTTTGATGACTTGTGTTTGTGTTATTGAAGTTACTGGTAAAGGACAGTTTTGGAGGACCAAACAGATGTATGTTTCTCATTACGGCGGCATCATCAAATAACTTTAGAACATCGATTGAGAGTTGAGACCAATTTTTTTCCTCATTTGCTTAGTATTTATTGAAGATCAGTGCTTCAAAACTGATCAGTTTTCTTTGAAGTTTCAGCAAAATCATTTTTTTTCTGGGTACATTTTAAAAACAAAAAGAATTAGCTGTCATTGGGTTGATTGTAGCAGTTACTTTTCCTGCTTTCAAAAGTTGGACAATTGTACCTAGTCCCACTACCATAGATAGACCAACAAGTAGATCTCTGTTTTTGTTTGGGTATTTTGTTTATTTTTCTGGTGACATTTCTGGTGGTGGAACAATACTACCTTTTGCACATGCATCAGAATTAAAAAAAAAAATAGGCCAACAGACGATGAATACATAGGTGTTTTCTTCTGAGATGCAGGGATTGCTACAGAAAATATTAGTGTTCTGAGGGCTTTAATGCAGTGAGCAAAAAGAAGAGGAATTTTACTTACCATCCACACACCAAGGTCATTGAAAACAAATATATTAATTACTAGCATGCAGCTGATAATCTGACACTGTTTCATCTGAAAGATCCATTACAAGATAGTACCTCATTCGGTTGATCTCTGCTACCAGAAATATTTAAGAAACAAAATGCTGAGATCTTACAGCATACAGTACTCAGGCCAAATGTCAGAATAAGTGGATTATGATATAACTATGCACTATTGAGGTGGTTAGTCAGTATGAACAATGAATTTGTTTATCTAACAATATATAAATTCTAGTGCATTTATATCAAGTTTGCGGCTTCCTTTCATAGTGCCTCTGAATTTCTTCACTCCAAACCCAAGTTATATATACAAGTTTAAATAGCCAACAATGTCCGGTGGGGGGGGGAGGAGAATTGCCAGATGGTATATTTTGTCGCCAGTAAGGAAAGTAAATCACAATTTTCAACATTGGCGAAGCCCAGTGTTATCCCCGAATAAACTTTTTACTCATTATTTTTGGTATTTTTAAGAAGAAAAAAATGTTTTTATGTATGAGATAAATACACGTATATGATTTTACAGGAGCCACGGAAGAATCTTATATTAGAATTCTCTTCCCCAAAAATGATAACAAACATGTTACTTTTTGTACTTTTAGGAAAAAAGAAAAAAAAATCCTTTTTGAGAAAAGTACATGTATATGAAATTTCAGGAGCCACGCCACAACTGTATTATATCCAAATTCATGTTATAACGGAGCGTGTTATAGCAGAGTCACACTGTATATATAGAATGAAAGTGTAAAGTTTGAAAGTACCAAAGTATTCACTGACAATTTAATAAATATTTACTTTAACTTTTAATAATTAAGATTTTGTAAAATTACAGACACTCTTCCTTAGCCATGTGACTCTTCTTGTACATATGGTCCTTTTTCAGCTGAGTATAGTACATATGGATCAGGGCAACTTCCTCTTTTTTTAAATACATTGTGCTCAGATTTCCAATGTCCAACAGAAAATAGCATAGTTTTGAGGATGCACTGGTAAATGTATCCAATACACCACATACATCTGAAACAGAAGTTTCACATTATTTGACCTCTTTTCAAGTTTTTTCTCGTTATTCAGAATGAAGAAGACATTTTATAAGTCACATGGATGGAATGCGTTTAATGCCCAACTCTGATTTTAACAACAATTATTCAACTTTTCATGTGTCCAAAAAATTACCCTGCTCAAAATTGTCCTTTTCTGTATGTGACATTTCCATCATTTACCTCATTTTTTGTCAGTTACTTTATTTACTTTCAGACACATTGGTTTCTAATATTTACACAGAAATAATATAAATACACATTCTGGCATCTCACAATCATAATTTCACACTTATATTTTAAGTTCTGACTGATTCGCTTTTTATCATGCCTGTCCTATCAAGTAAAATCAAGTACGACTATGTGACGTCCTTACTTGAATTGTGTTTGAAATTAGTAAAATATAAATAATTCATATCACTGGTCAGCCTTGTGTCAGGATAATGTGACTGGGTGGGACATCATGCTACATGTCAGCGACATGATGCCTCAGTGCTAAACATCACTATAAACTGCCACACTGCAGACATCATAGCGATATGACTGAAAATTTTTTAAAGCTACATTAAAAATCATAATCACACACACACCAATCTGTCTATTGTGATGCTTATTAAATGCACTTTATTATCTCCAATATAGTGTTCGAGTGAAATCATAGCTGTGCAATTTTTATGTGTAGATAATCACAGAATGTGTACATTTTAGCTGCAGATACCCTTAAAAAAATTAATAGAGAGACCTTTGGTGAAATTAAAAATATCCATTGAAATATTATATCAAGATTTAATACTGGATTTTAATAAATCTAGATGAATGTTCATTTATCCAGTTGTTTTTTTTATTCAGCCCTTACCGAAAAGAACTCCATGATTCACAGCAATAACATAAAAAATAAGCCATTATTCTCATAGATGAGTTGGGCTGATGGTTGTTGCTGTTATAGGGTTTAATGCCATGTTTCAGCACAAGATAGGCTATACATGGCGGCCAGTATAAATGGTGGAGGAAGAACCAGGGAAAACCCTGGAAAGAACCACTGACCCAAGAGCAGCTACTGGAAAGCGTTCTCTTATACCCACATTGGATGAACCTGAGACTCAAACCCACACAAACAGAGGTGAGATGGCAGTGATCCATTATGGTGAGCACTTTAGACCACTTGGCCATGTGGGATTTCTTGGGCTGATGGTTAAAAAAAAAACAACCAAAAGCATGTTTAAGTTTTTAATTTTTAGAATTATCAAGGGTTTTGTTACTTTTCTTACTTTTCCTGTATACTTATATTTCCAGGCATGTTATGCATAAGGTGGACATAAACACAGATAAAAAAAAATCTCACTTTTGTGAAACAAAATGCCAGGAAGGCTGAAGGTACGTGTGGTGGCTGGGAGGGAACTACCCGTTATGGACAGGGCCACAGACCTAACAGATGCATTTGTTGAGGTAGGAAAAAATAACTTTTGGCTGTAGATGTTCAAAATGTTGCTTAAATTTGCTTTGAAGATTCATTAATTTAAATAGTTTTTGTGATCATAAAATTGTTGTAATGTTAGCATTATAAATTCACAAACATTCTATGTTGTGGATATTCCAGATTTGCTAATTTCACCAGAAAAATCTTTGATGCTGAAATATTATGCTGTATAGTACAGTGTGTTAAGCAGCTGCACATGGGAAGCCTGGCTTAAGCAGTTATACATGGGGAAGAGCCATACTGACCTTTGTAACATAGGTGACCTCTTTAAGCTTTCCTGCATTATTATCAATGAGAACACTGTTATATATATATATATATATATATATATATATATATATATATATATATATATATATATATATATATATACTGTAGTATCATCAGTTTTCATTAAGGATCAATTTTTGTGGTTTTCTTTGTTGCCCTGGACCACAAATTTAAATCCCCAACAAAAAATGAGCCCCCCATATTGTTATACTCTTTCATTCTTACACATTAGCACAGCTACTAGTATTTGATAAATCAAGGTCAATACTGTAATCTGGTAATTAAATGTTAGCTTTTACATGTATTTGTTTAATTTTTTATTTTAACCTTCTTAAACAAGAATTATAAATCATTATATATTGTTTCAATGCACACGTTCGATAAGGTATCCAGTAACTGTAATTTTACACTCACTGCCTTAAATCGATATGTGAGGTAAGTAAGGATAGAGAGAAAATAGAGAAAAAGCATAAGGTATTCAAACAATAGTAATACTGAAAATGAAAGAAAAAAAAATACAAATAACAGTATATGAAAATTAAATTTAATACTTATTCAAATTGATCCTTCATTTGAGTACAACTGCTGTTGAAACATTTAAATCTTCTAAAAGCACATATCATTTTATCCATGCATTTTTAACCCAAAAGAACAACAATCCTGTTAAAATACTATAACTATTTCTTGAAACGCTATTATTAATGAAACACTATGTATATATACTAATTACAGTAGAGTATTAAAGCTCACACTTCACAGATTTTTGGACAAAGCCACTGTATCAACATCGTGTCAATCAAGTCTCATGTTACTCACAAATGCTTCTCAGGTAAATAATCCCCAGATTGCTGAATTAAACAACTCCAGCTTTCTCAAAACCACTGATAATAAGATCTGATCTTTCACTCATTGTCGCCTCAGCTGTAATTATCCATTCAGCATGAATTGGCTTGATTAATGAAGTTGCAAAGTTTACTAATACTGTGCACTGATGGTCACCAGTAACATCTTTTATCTGTAATGGCATCCATGACCTGTTTATCATACCACCCGTGGAAATGTATCTTTAATTCTTCTTTAATAACTGATTGGCATAGTGCTGTTGGCTGTGTTGACTTCCTTTAATGTTGAGTACTCAAACGAAAACATGACGAAAGTGATTAATCTTGACAGGTGTTTTATTTGTGCTCATAGAGATGGAAGTATTATTTTAGTGTTGTTGGATGAGTCTGCTTCGACTGATGTTATTTACTTGGTCGTAAACACGGTGTAAGTATTGAACTTGCCAGCTGTTTGATTTGTGCTCATACAGGCAGTAGTATTGCTTTAAACATTAAAGTGACCGCCATTTGCGTTGGCATAGTTTTATTATTTTGTATTCTTTATTTTGGGTATTTGTAGAAGTTAAACCATGAAATTAAATACCTACCAATATGCAAACTTTGACAGGCAAGACCACAAATTTAAGTACCCATGATTTTTTTTTTTTTTACAAAACCACGAAAATTGAGCCCCAAAAATAAATGACACTACAGTATATATATATATGTATGTATGTATGTATATGAATTATATGAATAGGAGGTGGCTAACTCAGCTGCTTGCATATTGCAGCTGGAGTCAGCTGTCTCAGAAGTAACAGATCTAGAGAAAAAATAGAAAGTATCAACCCAGTTAATGCTGCTATGCAAAGCAGAAAACATTATATGTGTTGGCCTTTTTCGAACATGAACAATTATTAGAAGCACATAACACTGACCACAGCTGATTTAGAGGTATGTTCAGATAAATGTTAATCAGAGTAAAATCCACACTGTGCACTCTTTGGAATTTGATACCATATTCAGTGTTATACACATATGGTGCACCTAATTCGTTTTATTTTAATCCATATTGTGGGTTTAAAGCTCATCATCCAAAGTGTGCACCAGTGAATTATAAACAATGCCCCAGCATCTGTATGCAATTGCAGGGGCCCCGAGTGGCCGAGTGGTCTAAAGCTCTCTCCGTTACGGATCACTGCCATCTCACCTCTGTCTGCATGGGTTCAAGTCACGGATTCAGCCAATGTGGGTATGTGAGAAAGCTTGCCAGTAGCTTCTCGTGGGTCAGGGGTTTTCCCAGGTTCTTCCTCCACCATTAATACTGGCCGCCATGTATAACCTATCGTGTGCTGCAAAAAGGCATTAAAACCTATAACAACAACAAATATGCAATTGCCAGATGTTAGCTTTACATATTTTTGGGAATTCTCCATTGTGGAGGTACATTCTGTCAATAAGGTTGCACTAAATAAAGAACATGTGAAATGTGTTTTTGAGACACTTTTAAACAACAGAAGTTAGTGGTAACAAGACACTTGGTATGCATGATGGTAGGTTCTACTAAAATCGTGATGTTCTAGGCAGGTTTCAGCTGCCGCTTCCTAGCTACAAGGCATGTTGCAGTGTTTTCAGCTAGGATGTACCATTGCAGGATTTGCATGAAATAGACAGCAAGTACAACATGCAATAGTGGTTACTAATATTACATATACATAGCTGCCAACCCTCACAAATTTGGTGTGAATTTCACGACTTTTTCAGCGATTCACGGATTCACGCCGTAAGACAAAAATTCACGAATTTTCCGATCCTCAATTATTTTAAATCTTTAATAATAAAAAAAACGATTTCCTGTTAAGCACTAGTCGTGATATTCGCAGTTGCCGAAACGGTCCGGTACTGCTGGTCACGATATTAGTTGATCTACAGCCGATTAGTACAGTTGGCCCGGTCGCAAGCATTTTAGCCTATTTTAATCTATATGTATAAGAGTAGTTTTACAAGTGCTTTTGAGAGAAACTGGGGCCTAACCAGAAATTTGCTCCGTGCATGCGTCAAAACACTGATTCGAGTTACCGTTCAGCATCGCATGTAAGATTTTGAAAATGTCTTCACCACCAAGGAAAAAGAAATGTATTACTCAAAAAGTGAAGTTTAATTTGGAATATATAAAAAAATTGGCCGTGCATTCTGCCATTAAACATTGATATTCATTCATGCTTTTTGCACTCAGTGTGCCATCGCAGAGACGATGTGAGGAAGAATGTCGGTTGCAAAAAGCATGTAGAAGTTGGGAAAATTAAGAATTCGCAGATTTCAGCTCTGGAATATTTTAAACCATTGGCAGAAGACCCGCAGGCTACCAACGCTTAGCATTATTTGTGAATTTTCTTGTGTCGAACACAATCTACCTTTATCAGCTGGAGACCATGCTAAACATTTGTTCTGACATATGTTCCCGGACTCGAAAATCGCTTCCAAATTTTCCTGTGGAAGAACCAAAAATGCTGCAGCTCCTGTGCATTCCTCACAGCAACAGTGACAGCAAAAGAGTATTTTCTTTAGTGAGGAAAAAAAAGACAGACTTTAAGGCCTCCTTAACTGCAGAAAATTTGTCAGCAATTTTAGTCCCCAAGATCAACCAGCCGGCAAGAAGTCAGAACTGTTTAGAAAACAAATTTACGATCAAGCAGTTGAGGAAGTTCAGGTCTGCCACAATATCATGTCTTGATAAATAAATACTTCTGCATATATGTAGTGTTTTATTTTTATTTTGCAAACTTGATATAGTGTAGTATTGACGGTCGGAGTAGTCAGAGTAGATGGAGTTATTGTCATGGTATTTTTCACGAATTCGTGTCCAAATTCACGACTATTTTCACAAAGGAAGGTTGGCAGCTATGCATATGGTATATCTTTGAATGTGGTATATCCATAGTATCACATGCAACATAGACTCATATACATTGAATGTGGTATATTCATAGTATAATATGCAGCATAGATTCATGTACATTGAATGTTGTATATCCTTAGTATAACATGCAAGATAGGCTTGTATACATTGTATATATATATATGTATGGTATATCCTTAATACAACATGCAAGAGTGGCTGCTAATATTGCATTGAATATTTTATATCCATAGAATAACATTATAACATGCAACACTGGCTACTAATATTACATTGAATGTAGTATACCCGTTACTAATAGATTATATCATTTAGTATCTATAGTGCTAAAAGACATGTTAAAACAAATAGTAATTACATGTACTCTTATCTTATACTGCTGTTGCTGTACATTTCGTAAGATGCCTTAAGAAAGAATTGTCTTCGAATAAATGAGTCACTCTCTATAAATAAATAAATAGTAGTAGTAGTAGTAGTTTAACATGCAGCACTGGCTAATAATATTACATTAAACATAGTATATTCTTAGTATAACATACAACAGTGGCTACTAATATGTTGGAATCATGCATTATTTCACCACAGAAGTTTTGCAATTATATCAGACAATTGAAAATTTTATTACACTGAGAAGCAGGAAAAAGAATAAATGTTATGGTCACACAAATTTTGTGATTGACCTTAACTGAGTATGACATTAATATACCTTCACAATGGGGCAGTCTGTTGATAATTTTCGAATATAAAACATTGATATTGGATTGTTAGTTTGTTCATACGTTTCAAATGGTAATGGATTGCTTTGAAAAACGATTAGATTTAAAGTACATATTGTATGATGTGAACATCATTATAAATTAAAATATGTATTTTCGTGCCTTTTTAGAAGAAAGCCTTGAGGATATTCTAACAAACTCTGTCTGTCCTTTTGTCTGTCTTTCTCCACATTTGCATGGAATGTAATGAGCTTTGCAGTTATGTTTCCCCTATAGTAACCATTTGCAAGAAGGTTGACAATCTTGGCTTGTGCTCCATAGGACTCTGGAAGGGGGCAAAAGAGTCAGATGTAAAATTTTGGCTCTTGCCTCGTGGGACCTTGGGAGGGGGTAAAAGGTCAGGTGTAAACAAATTGCAATTACAATGACATTTTCAAATATTTTCTGATCAAACTTCTTACAGCCATAGCAGGGAGATGCATCATAACAGTGACATATTCTGCATTATGATTCCGAGGTCAGTATTGGGGCTTGGGGTGAGTAGATGAGGGGGAGTGGACTATTCAGTATGCTATTAAACACAGGAAGATTTATGATGGTTAGCCATTGCAATGGTTTTTTTTATAAATCTGGTTTATCTTCCAGGTTAAGTTTGGAAATGAAGTTCAAAAGACTGATGTTTGCAAGAAGTCACTGAATCCTCAGTGGAACTCTGATTGGTTTGTATTTGAGGTGAGAATCAATCTGTGTTTCATGAATATAGTTTAGTGTCAAGGTTTTGGTCATTGTTATAATTTTTAACATTGATTTCATCAAAGATGTTTTTTCAATTACTGTAATTATTAATAAATTGTATAAATCATCGTAATTAAGTACTTAAGATATTTTCAGCCTGGATAAAAAAAATATAAGTGCAGAGAAGACTGAAGGATTATATATTTGACATTGATTGTAATGTGCAGAAGTTAACGTAAATTGTAAATTGTCACATTTAAGTGTACAGTGAACATTCATGCTAAGATCTGGTTGTTTTAAAGACAGTTATGACAAAATAATGAATTTATTGCTATAATTGCCAGATTACTAGAAAACCTCCCACCATTAAATGCATGTTTATAAGAAGAAAAAGTTTACTTAAATTTCACAAGTGTTGAATTAACCACTCAAATGACACTAAAAGATTCTTTGCCCATCCTCCCATTTTCTTACTGATATTTCCACTTCATCACCGTACGACAATAATATCTTACACATGCTTATATTATTATAATTCATTTACAAAAAAAGAATTAGGAAGCAGTTTATATTGTTTCAACACACATGAATGCATGCATTATCTGTTAACTCTCATTTCAGTTCACAGCCCTAAGTCACTATATGCTGTGAGATAAATAAGGAGAGAGAAAACAAAACAGTGCACAGTATTTAATTACTAGCATTATAGAAAGAATAATAAAATGATGTATTTAGATTATATTTACTACTTATATACAGCTGTTCTTCACTGAAGTGAAACTGCTTTTAGAACTACTTATATGACAAAATTGTACTTTATTCATTGCAGTTCTCTATGATTTAAGATTTTCCCATAGTCATGATCCATCTGAATGAATAATTTACATAAAGCATAGATAACTGCAAACATGTTTGCTTCTAATTGCATGCGGCAGACTTCCTGTTCAAATTTAAATCCTCCTGAAAGCACATCTCATTTGATCTTTTTATCAGTGCATTTTTAATCCAAAGGAGCAGCAACACTGTAAGATACTAACTTTATTCCATGAAACACATGTACTTATTAAATATAATGTATATATACTGATTACAGCACAAGTCCTAATTAAACACTATGTAATTACAGAATTAATGCGAATTAAACACTATGTATATACACTAATTACAGCACAAGTTCTAATTAAACACTGTATATACACTAATTACAGAATTAGCGCCAATTGAACACTACATATATACACTAATTACAGAATTAGTGCTAATTAAACACTACATATATACACTAATTACAGCACAAGTGATAATTAAACACTATGTATTGATACTAATTACAGCATAAGTGATAATTAAATTCTTTGCATATATGCTAACTACAGCACAGATCACATTTCACTGATTTCTGGACAGTGCTAATTAAACACTATGTATTGACACAAAATACACCTCTCTCTCGATAACTTGCACATATCCAGGTCCCAAAACACAGAATGCACGATAAGTGAGGGTGTGAGTTACCAAGGGACCTCCAAAAATCCACTAGATTGCCAGAGAATCGTGTGGTTGGGGGGAGACTGGGGTGTTTATTGACTAAATCCTCATTTTATAATTGCGTTGAGAATAATTGTCAATAAAGCACTTTTTCTGATGAAGTTGTTCGTTATTCTGTATAAATTACATTTATTTTCAAAATGTTCAACATCTGAAAGATCAATAACATGATCCCAACATGTTTCAACAGCCAACACGGTACGCCAAAAATATATTTTGTTTTGTTGATTAGTCTGGTTCCCAGAGTGGTGTAGAATAGTATTTTGCTAAACAAGGAGTCTAAAATGCAGGGAACCAGACAAACTGTAGATACACTACCAAACAAGATTCCTTTTTATAAAAAAATTCACAACATTTAAAGAGACAATCGACTACGTCAAAACTAAATTTTTTAATTGTTCAATTTGTAAAATATTGATGCAGTGATTTCATTGCAAGTAACAGTGAAACTTCTTATCATACTTGAGGATATCTCATGTGTGAATTCAGGAATTCTCTGTAACTCCTTTTCCCCCAAATGGTCCATATCAGTGAAACAAAGCTTTATATTTCACGAAGTATACATTTCACTTGGTTGCCTTGTTATCTTTAATCACAGTTATGACTGATTAGATTACATACACAGTAACCTTTATAACTGTTCGATTGATTAACTGAAATGAGTTACCCAGCATACGACCGGGGCTGCTGGTTCTTAAGCATGTATGATTTGTATGCCTTTTAACTTTTTAATTCCACCTCCTTTATTTGATTCAAAAGACGTAATTAATGTGATAATATTGGTGGGCACCTAACTAGGTTCATAGAGAAACACTTGCAGACATAGCTGTTATGGTAGATTGACACATTTTACATTTAAGTACAAGAGGACCCATTACATTTATGATGATTACACTTTAAAGGAACTAAAAGATAGAATTAGAACACAAATTTCAGTCGATAAAAAAAATATTTAATTGGTATTTATTTATTCAAGTACTGCCTCCACTAGGCCTAAGTGACATTTTCATTGATCAAAAATTTCCTTGAATATCGTTAATTACAGTGTACTAAGGATGTCTTTTGGAAAGAAAATGTAACAGATTTTATGACTTATTTTTAAATTTGATATTTCATAATGTTGATTAAAAATTTGAGGTCCTATCTTCCGTTTTCGACAATAAAACGAGCGATATATCATAGTTTCTGTTACCAATTTTGATCATGATTTTCTTCAAGTTCAACAAAGAAGAATCAGTTTTTTTGTATTATCTGGTTTAAAAAATGGGATCCATGCCTGACCCCGCATTATAAGTGGGTTCGCGAGTTATCAGGGTGTGAGTTATTGAGGGAATGGTGTATTTTGTCAGTAAAGTCTCCTGGTACAAACTGATGTTGGTCATGTAAATAATTATGAAACTGAAAAATTTACACAAGTTCACCTTCCTCAAAGTCACCTATAAATTTTAACAAATCTCTTGGACATGCAATTGTCAGTTGCTTTCCTTCACTTCACATCAAAAGCTGCCACAGCCAGCTGATTGCACTGAGCAAGGCACAGTCAGTCATGTGTTTGGTTCTCATATCGAATGATGACATTTTCCACATAACATGAATTTCTAAATATATTGATGGTGCAACTTTTGTGGACTGTGTTTTAAGTAAAGATCATATAGATATATTTCAGTGACCACTCGACTTGGTGTTGGGGGCTGCATTGGCTGTGATGCTGAGCACTCAGATGAAAACATGGTGAAAGAGATTGATCATGACAGGTGTCAGAGTTGTACTTATACTGGTGGTAGCATTGTTGTAACTATTTTGGCAACCATCATTTTTGTTGTTGGCTTATTTTTTTAAAACTATATTTTTATTTTGGCTGCTTGTAGAGGTTATCCCATAAAATAAAATAGTTATATATATTCAAACTTTGATGGGTAAATCCATAAATTTAAGTGCTCATGCAGTTGTTCTTTATTTTTTATATACAAAACAATGAAAATTGATACCCATGAAAATAAATGCTGTGAATGAATATCAGAGTGCTCCTAAATCTGTAGGAAGTCTAAAACTTGTTTGCGGTTTGCTATACTATAGGCAAGTACAAAGGTCTTCTTCTTGTATGCCTCTCTCAGTGTAAGAGGTCACTGTATCTGGCACCCAAAGTACTGCAGTTTTACTGTTTTCTCTCTCACCATCTTTTCATCACGAAGAGGAGACAACTGTATGCTCAGAAGTTTTAAATGTTTTTCAGGTTGAAGATGAAGCCCTTAAGGTCTCACTGGACAGTTTATCTGGTGAATTTTCATCTGACAATGACCTATCGCAGAAAAATGAGAATAATTTTTCACTGAAGATACAAATAAAAACAAACTAATGATTTTTGTAGAAAACATACATGTGAGATTTTGACTGCGGCAGTCAGGTCAATTCCTTATACAACTGGTGGCTTTTATACTGAACCAACACTTCCACCATCCCCTCTTTTTTACATTAATTTTTGACAGCAAAGAGCTATTTTCAGTATTTTCCTGTGACAAGGCAGCTGAAAGAATCAGTATGTGCCTTATGCATGAATAAAGTTCACTAGTACTATAACAGATCAGCATACTTTTCATCACCCCTCAACTATCTTGATTTTTAGATACTTACCTCTGTTGCAGACATATGTAAATACATAAGCCAAGTCGGCTGTTTATTTGCAGCCAAAGTTATACATTTGATCTCCAATGTTTGTCTAACTGTGACAGGCACTCACCAAACAAGCCAACCCATTTTCAAGCCTGACTCAAAGTAAATGTAAACCATATCATAGATTTAGCTTCTGTGTGAATTTATAAATGCTAGGCTTATCATAATTAGGTTCATGCCTTCTACCTTAAAAATTAGGCAGGTGTCATAATATGAAACTATCCAGTGAGACCTTTCTTTGTTTTCTCTCTCACCATCTTTTCATCACAAAGAGGAGACAACTGTATGCTCAGAAGTTTTAAATGTTTTTCAGGTTGAAGATGAAGCCCTTCAGGATGAGCCACTGGAACTCAGGTAACAGCATTCTTCACACACAACATCCCTGTTTCCCAACATCCACTAATGCCTCCATCATCATCTTCATTATTCCATCATTTTGATGATGACGACCATACCATTATAATAATGAAGATGATGACCATACCATTATAATGATGATGATGATGATCATACCATTATAATGATGATGATGATGACCATACCATTATAATAATGATGATGTTGACCATACCATTATAATGATGATGATGATGACCATACCATTATAATGATGATGATATTATAATGATGATGATGATGACCATACCATTATAATGATGATGATGATGACCATACCATTATAATGATGATGATGATGACCATACCATTATAATAATGAAGATGATGACCATACCATTATAATAATGATGATGATGACCATACCATTATAATAATGATGATGATGACCATACCATTATAATAATGAAGATGATGACCATACCATTATAATGATGATGATGTTATAATGATGATGATGATGACCACATGATGATCATAATGATAATCACCATCATCATACCCCCACCATGATGATAATGATAATCACACCATTAAAATGATGATCATGACAATCATCATCATCATCATTATTGCCATCATCATCATTATTACCACTGCAACTACAGCCACCACCTTGGCTACTGCCATTACCATCATCATTTTGGG
The DNA here is from genome assembly GCA_028554795.2 of Sinohyriopsis cumingii. Classification (NCBI taxonomy): domain Eukaryota; kingdom Metazoa; phylum Mollusca; class Bivalvia; order Unionida; family Unionidae; genus Sinohyriopsis; species Sinohyriopsis cumingii. Next base: position 462,240 of record JAPYKE020000441.1, read on the forward strand.
AAAACAAATGATCTGAAACAAAGGTCAGAAAAATATCTGAATTTAAACTTTGGTGAGAAATAATATTTGCCTTATTTAGCTTCACTGTTAAGTTAAATGTACACATTGAAAGAAAACATTTTGCTGTATAAAAAAAAAGGGTGGGGGGGTAAAATCTCGAACCTAATAGGTGGCACCTACCATTTATTTCTCCTTCAAATACACTCCCCATATTACTTTAATGTTAGGGATATAAGCCAGCTTCTACCCAAATCCAGCCCTACTAAAAGTAAAAAATTTGTCATGTTGTCAATATCATACAGGTGAAGGGCAATAACTCTTGCTCATTATCTCCCCTAGCTGCCAAAAGGTGTTGCTAGTTTTTTAAGCTTCACTGTCTTACAGACAATTTGTACAAGAGAACTCCCATAAGTTTAGCCATCCGTTCAAAAAATTATTTATATTGTGTAATAATCATACCTCTAAAGGTGGTATACGTTAGTTTTTATTTTTTTGAATATTTTCTCGAATTTGTCCTTTCTTGGACCTTGTCTGTTTATACCACATGGTTCAACAAACTATCAATGATACATGTTATGATTCACATTTTCACACACAGTGCCTATTGTCCACTGTCTCAGTAATGTGTGTTGCTTTAGCAACTTATTGACATGCTCCATTGTCAGTTCATGTCTTGTTATGCAACAAGTTGAGTTCCAGAGAAGACATGCCAGAGTCATGCCTGTGTGTACAAAAAGATCGTTAGTAACATGCTGTGTTTCAACTATATGGTCGGAGGGTGTATTTGGGATATGGTTTTGCAGAAATTGACTAAAGGCAAAGAAAAGCAAGTGAAGATGGTGCAATTTTTAAATTAGGGGCAAATTTTGCCCCTGTACCCCTCTTGTATTCCTACAGGTAATTATGATGAATTGGTGAAGTGTAGCCCCATTTTTTGGCAGCCCAGGTTGTGCATGCCCCCCACCACCACCACCTTCACTTATCTGAGTATGGCCTTTGGACCTGTTAGTCAGGGTGCATGGGGTTTTTAATGGATCCAACTGATCCATCCTATACTCTGTATTCCTGTCCTGAGCTGTCCATCTAGCTGAGCATCCGGTCTTAGTCTGGGGATTGTACTAAAAAATCCATTGCCATGACTGGTTTCATCTCTCTACAGAGATCCTAATGATAGATCTGTATGTCCTACCTTGAATACAGTTACATTACAGGGATCTTGATGATAGATCTGTATGTCCTACCTTGAATACAGTTACATTACAGGGATCTTGATGATAGATCTGTATGTCCTACCTTGAATACAGTTACAATTACAGGGATCTTGATGATAGATCTGTATGTCCTACCTTGAATACAGTTACATTACAGGGATCTTGATGATAGATCTGTCCATCTTGCCAGGCTTCATTGTCTACAATTATGGGGGAGCTTAAGGAAGGATGTGTCCATCCTACTATGCCTATGGCTACATACAATTACAGTTACAGGGATCCTTGTGAGAGATCCACACATCTCATCAGGTATATGGCTAATTGTACCAAGTGAGAGATCTTTTTATGCCACCATAACCATAGCATGCCCAGTACTGGAGCTGGCTGGACCACCTTCCACATGACCGGCAGCTATATAGCTACTTTTACCTAGTGAGAGATCCACCCATCTCATCAGGTATATGGCAACTTGTACCTAGTGAGTGATCCACCCATCTCATCAGGTATATGGCTACTTGTACCTAGTGAGAGATCCGCCCATCTCATCAGGTATATGGCTACTTGTACCTAGTGAGAGATCCACCCATCTCATCAGGTATATGGCTACTTATACCTAGTGAGAGATCCACCCATCTCATCAGGTGTATGGCTATTTGTACCTAGTGAGAGATCTTTTTATGCCACCATAACCATAGCATGCCCAGTACTGGAGCTGGCTGGACCACCTTCCACACTACCAGCAGCTATGTCAACCATTATCTAGGCAAATCAGTGGTACAAACCAGTCTGACAAATTTTGCTTGCTTTATGTACATGGCTTATCTGCTAGGTATTTACCATGGTATACAGATGATGGCATTTCATCATCTGTGCCACTGAGGATGGTCTCTCTATCCATGGAGGCCAACCTTGGGTAGGACTCTACACACAGTGAGTGTGAAGACAGTTTTGCATAACAATCTTACTCAGATCCATCTATGGAGTGGACTGAGTTCAGCATTAAGGCTGCCAGGAGAGAGATATGGTGGTTGTTGCAGCTTTTGATTGCCCTCCACCACCTACCACCACACATAACTATAAAGTCCATGCATTGGTAGATACCAACAGTGAGGAAGAAACCACAGCCTACTGTCTGCTGCCTAGATCAGGGAAGATCAGAGTGAATAATGATTGCTTAGTCTGGTTGAATTTTTGACCAAGGGAATGCTAAATCCTTCTTTTATGAAAGCCAAATACCAGGATTATTTTCCTCTTGCAGGTATAAGGCACTTTGACATAATTCATACAGACCTTCCAGCATTGGATAACAATTTAGCATTGGTTAATCTGTTGGCCCTGTACTTCTACAAAGTAGACAAGAATGTGTTCCATTGAGGCTGTTTAGAGGCATATAGCTCAGGAATTACCCCTCCAGCTTACCACTGACCTGGCAGAGCTTTTGGAATTCAATATATCACTGCCACAATGGAGGGAATATGGGTGAGAAAAGGAAGAAGTTTATTTTTTTGTCAAAAGCGCAGTTTCATTTCCAGCCTAATTCCAGGAGGCAACGACACCACAAGCTTAGGAGACAGTATTACAAAGGGGGTAAGAAACAACATTTCTGATCCTCCAAGCCTCACAACTCTTGACAATCACATGCCACCCCCACTGCCCCACTGCAGTATTCTCTAATAGGAAAAAAATATGCTTATTGACCTATGGATGGTTGGAGATTGTGTAAAAACACCATCTCTGGGATTTTATTCAAGGCTTCTCCCATTTCAAAAGGCCAAATGCAAGTCGGGGCCGATCATCAACCTGAGTTGCCTCAACTGCTACACTCTTCCACTGAAGTTCAGATGGAGATCGTGAGATCAGTATGGCTCTGCATCAGACATCTGTCTGGCCAATGCATAATTTCATGTCCTACAACATGAAAATTTCTTAGGTTTTTTCACCAGATTGAGGTTTACTAATTTGAAGTTCTTCCATTTGATCTAAATATCAGCCCCTGGGTTGTTACCAAAATCATGTATTGCATTAGCACCCTGTTTCTGGTTGACTTAATTTACAATGATAGCAGCATTTTTGGATAACATCCTCTAGAAACATATAGTAAGTTATATTCTTGTATCTCATTTGAGTCATCTGGGTTTTCTAATGAACTAGGAAAAGTTGGATCTTCACCCATCACTGAGTTTTGTCCACATGGGTATATGATTTCATACCCATAGCATTCTTGTCCACCTCCCTCATGTTTTAGTCATTATGGATCATTGAACTAGTCAAGTCTCTTTCAAACAGGATCTGGATTTCAGTGAGAGAGTTCTTGCACTCCTCAGATTACTCACTGCAGATTTTTCCCACTCTTTATGTTTCCCTTTACAAATGAGCCTTTTGGCTCAGTGGCACCCTATTCGCAAATTCACTCACTCAAAAGGTCAGGTTTGATCTTTCTTGTGTCAATGCCACAACCTAGGTTGGCAACAACAGGAATTCCTCTGAAGAAACCCTAACCAGAAGTGATGATCTAGATGGATGCCAGTACATATGGTTGGAGTACCCACCATTTGCCAAGTGTTGACAAGGGCAGTGGCACATGGGGTAAAGGGGAGATGCCATTTCACTTTGACCATCTCAATTTGAAGGTGATTATCTATGCCTTTCAATTCTAGAAGGACCAACTTGACAGGAAAACAGTCTTGATTATGTCCTGCAACTCTGTAGAGGCTATAGCTCTAGCTCAAACATGATGTTACTAAATCACCTGACCTGTGCATTCTGGTTTGGTAGTTTCTACCTTGATGAAAAAATCAGACACATTGGGAATGTATGCTGGGAGCATACTCAATGCCCTGGCTGACTCTTTGTCCAGGGATTGTCAAATGATTTATACAGAATGGTCCCCCCATCAATGTTTATTAACCACTCCGGTGGCCTAGTGGTTAGAGCGTTTGCCTTGGATGCGGGAGGAGGTCTTGGGTTTGATCCCCGGTTGAGTCATACCAAAGACTTACAGAAATGATACTAACAGCTGCCTTGCTTGGCGCTTATCATTAAAAGGTTAGTGTTAGGACTGGTTGGCCTGGTGTCATGATAATTTGACTGGGTGGGACATCATGCGGCATGTCTGCAGCATGATGCCCAGTGCTAGACATCACTATAAACTGCCACACTGCAGACGTCATAGTGATATGACTGAAAAATTGTTAAAAGCTGCATTTAAAAATCCATTGTCATACACACACTCAGTCTGTTATTCATCAGATTTGGGTGGTGTCTGTTGATTGACCTTTCTACAACAAGGTGGAATCACAAATTCCTGATTGTTGTCTCTCCAAGTTTGGACCCAGATGGCTGGGCTATGGATCCAATTTCAGTCATCTGGGATGGGTGATGGGTCATGTTCCTACCCTTCCATGCTCTTGGTACTGAAAATCATTCAGCAGCTGATGGATGAGAGATGCAAGCTGATTTATGGGAAAATTCCTGGGTCAGTTATCTACTTGAACTAGGGATAGATCTGCCCAGGAAGATTCCAGCTTAGCTGAATCTTTTGAAAAAACTTAATTTGCAGTTGTTCCACCCCAGCCTGGGCTGTCATTTTCTTCATACCTAGCTCTTGTCATGACAGCCTTGTGAGAGAAAGAATATAGACATTTAATTGTGGAGAAAATCTCTTGAGCAAGAAACCCCCTCCCCCACTTTGAAGGCTTAGGAGAGAAAGTGGCATGTTTTCAGGGACTGGTTCCAAGCAAATAACATCGTCCCTCTGAGTGCCTCAAAATTGCTTACTTTTTCTTTGTCTCTACAGGGAGAAACAGTTGACCCCATTTAGCATCAAAGGCTATCACTCAATGATATTTGATGTATTCAGACATCATGTCAGAAGTAATATCTGTCATGATAAAGATCTATCTGACCTGCTTGTGATTTTGATGGACCCCTCATTCTTTTTCCAAATGGATTCTGTCCTGGGTTTTAACATGGCTCAATTTAGAGAAATTTGAAACATAACCCAGACCCCACTGAAGCTACTATCATACAAAACATGTTTCCTGATAGCTTAGCTTCATCATGCAGGGTGAGTGAGTTACATGTCCTTTTAGTTGACTAACTTCAGTTCAGATTGGATGGTTTGGTGGTCCTTATGACACAACCAGTCTTTGTGGCCCAAAGTTCATTGCTATCAGAGAGTTTTCATACACTCCCACACTTCCATAATCATGTAGAGAGCAGTGGCCATGCAAGATCCTGTATATGTTGTCAAGCATTACCTGAAGGATACAGAGTCTAGTTGTAGCACACCTGGTGAAGGCCAGTAAGCAGTATATAACCCATCAACCCCTGTCTTTGTGGCTGAATTGGGTTATACACTTGGTGTGCTCTGAAGTTTCAAAACATCAGTGTTGCTGTATGATTAATATATAAAATTTATGTACAAATATGAACAATGTATGATTCTTTCACCAAGGGTGATCATAGTATAGGATTTACACATGAATATAAATAATGTATGTTTCATTCACAAGTAAGATGTATGTATTATTGACTCTCACTCATACATTGATATTGAATAATATTAGTTTAACAATGGACATATGTATCTCATATTATCTAGTTGACGATCATGATGTTTTTTCAGTTCCACAGCTCTTGTTGAATGGTCAGGGAGCCACCACCCATTTCCCACCCCTCCCAGTCTGCCAAAGATCCCTTGAGAGCCTCCTTATTTCCTGCAAACCCGTAGGTCCCTAAAGCTTTGGTCCTTAACTGAGAGTGAACCAATACTTTCTCTGAGCTAACATCACCATTGATATGAGTTGCATGAAACCCCAAAGAGTTCTATGACTCCCCATCACAAAATAGCTCTACAGCTCCTGTAAAATGGACAAAACTCATTGTATTGTGATAATACAGCCAGACTTTACTTTCTAAGTACCCTGGTTATGGTGAAATCCACAGCCAGAGAACTTGAGGTAATCAAGTTTCTCACTGCAAGCACTTTGCTTGTGCAGCTTTGGGTGAAAAAAACTCAGTATTTTGAACTAGTTAAAGTCAAAACTAAACCTCTCTTGGGTAATGTAAGTGGTTATGAAACCCAGGTACAATTTTATTCATGTATAATGCACAGACACGAAGTACACACAATTCCAAGACAATGATACAGACAGAATAGATGAATTTCCATCTTTTAGTAGGGCTGGATTTGGGAGGTAGAAGGCTTATATCCCTAATGCTAATGTGATAAGGTAAGTAATCTTGGAGAAACATAATTTACGGAAAAAAATCTGCTTTCTTACTATAATTCTGTGAATATTAATTATTTGTTTCTTTTTCTTCTCATTTTTAGGGCATTTGACCATGACACATACAGCTCACATGATGTGATAGGAAAAGTATACATTGACCTAAATCCATTGCTGATGAAAGATGGACCGTCAGTCATTAGTGGCTGGTTCCCTATCTATGACACAATGCATGGTAACTGATTTAAACTTAGTGATCATTTATCTATGCTAGTAATGTAATCTTAACAGTATGTTTTGAAATGATGTGTTGAAATGTCATTCAGAAAGAAAGGTCTTTTTCTTTACCTCCTGTGTCACAATTGTTTCTAACATCATGATCATCTGTATCCATCATTGATCATTTTTATCCATCACTGATATCAGTATCCATCATTGACCTTATTTATCCATCATTGATAATCCATATCCATCATTGATCATTTTTATCCATTACAGATCATTAGTATCCATCATTGATCATCGTTATCCATCATTGATAATCCACATCCATCAGTGATCACCTTTATCCATTATTGATCATCTTTAGCCATCAGTGATCATCTTTATCCATTATTGATCATCATTATCCATCATTGATCATCATTATCCATCATTGGTCATAGGGCCCCCTAGTGGCCGAGAGGTCTAAAGCGCTCTCCATTACAGATCACTGCCATCTCACCTCTGTCTGCGCCGGTTCAAGTCTCGGATTCAGCCAATGTGGGTATGTGAGAAAGCTTGTCAGTAGCTTCTCTTGGGTCGGTGGTTATTTCCGGGGTTTTCCTGGGTTCTTCTCCACCATTAATACTGGCCGCCATGTATTGCCTATCGTGTGCTGAAAAATGGCATTAAACCCCATAACAACATAACAACATTGGTCATCTTTAGCCATCAATGATTATCTTTAGCCATCAATGATCATCTTTAGCCATCAGTGATCATCTTTAGCCATCAATGATCATTATCCATCATTGGACATCTTTAGCCATCAGTGATCATCTTTATCAATCATTGATCATCTTTATCTATCACTGATCTTCTTTTTCTCCTTCAAATACATTCCCCGATCACATTAACGTTAGGGATATAAGCCTGCTACCTCTCGAATCCAGCCCTACTAAAAGACGAAAATTCGTCTTTTCTGTCTATCTCATATAGACCAAAGGGCAATAACTCTTGCCCCTTACCTCCCCTTGCCACCGCCAGGTGTCACTAGTTTTTAAGCTTCGCTTGTACTGATAACACGTACATTATACCTCCAAACAATCCAAGCCATCTTAGCGTTAAATTGGACCATCTGAAGTTAAATTTGGATTTACTGTGTTGGACAATCATTCTTCTACAGGTTGTATACATTATTTTAAGAATTTTTTCAAAACTGAGTGACTTTGTCACCCTTACGGATTTCGTCTACTGAAGACCATCTTACACACGCTATTGCTGAACTCGTGTTGTCAATTAAGAGTTAACGCGACACTGACTAATTTCGCTTACTCTGTTAGCAACGGTTGTGGTATTAGCGAATTAATAACATGCTGAATTGCTAATTTGTGCTTTGTTTTCTTTTCTTGTGTTGTTTCAGTAGAAATGTCAACCAAATGCATGAAATGCAAAAAAGTTCAAAGCAAAAGAAGACAACCATGACTCTTGTATTGTATGTACCAAGTGTACATCATCTATACCATGCAGCGTGTGTAATACTTGGACAGAGCAAATGTGGGCTGATGTAGTCCAGAAGGCAGCAAAAGGGAGGGATAGACAGAATAAGTCGAAGAAAGACAGCAATGGAGGAAAATAATGTTGACAGGGTACAACAGTCCACCTTTGAACAGATGCATCGTTTGGTCCAGGAAACGACGATGCAGCTGTTGACATCAGGCCAGATATTACCCTTATTTCCCTCGCTCGCTTCCACAGCTTTTTCTGACTCTTTGGGGGAATGTTCCCCCAATTTTAGGCTGCCCAGTGGGTGTAAGTACCCCCGCATGTCTGAGCATGGCCTTCAGGCCTGTAAGTCAGGATGCATGGGGTTTTTACCAGATCCATCGGATCCATTTCATTATACAACCTCTACGTCACCGGCCGTCCAGCTGTCCCAGCATGGGGACCCTCTTGCTAAAACGGTTCGACCAAATATGATTTACGGGGATCTTAGTGATAAATCTGTCCATCAAGCTGTGCCGCCAGCAACATACCAATACTGTGGCGGAGATTTTAGTGAGAAATCTGTCCATCCAGCCAGGCCATTGGAGCAGCCAGTATTGGTGATAGCAGGACCGTTGCCAACATTCAGGCCGACCACAAGCCAGACAAACCAGCTGGCAGGGCCAGCCGTCCATATGTTCACGGCTTATCCACAAGGGAGAGTTAGTGACAGTGTCAAGGATGATGGAATTGCATCATCTATGCCACCTGGTATGCTCTATCCAGAAATGCAAGCTATTCCAGAACACGACTCGGCACACAGTGAGGGTGACGAAACTCCTGCAAATCAGCCGTACACAGATCCAACCATGGAATGGACTGAGTTTGGCTTCAAGGTGGCAGTGGAAGAAATTTATAGGGTGTTGGCAACTTCAGAATGCCCTCCACCTCCTACCGCCACTCAAGACTACAAAGTTAAGGCGTCTGTAGATCTTGACGGGGAGGAAGAGACGCCGTCCTTCTGGCTCCTTCCCCAGTTGGCAAAAATTAAGGAGATCAATGATCGTCTATCAGGACGAATAGGTGATCCGGGGAATGCTAAGGCGTTCTTTTCAGAAAGCCAAGTACCAGCGACGTTCTCGTGTCGCTGGTACAAAACTCATTCAGACGCCTTCAGTACGGATCTTCCGGCCCTGGACAAAAATATGGCAGCAGTTCACATGTCCACTCCACTGTTTTACAAAGTGGACAAAAATGTGTTCCATGCCACGTCAAAGCTAGTCTGGAACGTAGTCACTACGTCTTCAATGTTAGACTTGGCTTCATTAGCCATTTTCCGACTCACAGAAAAATCCGACAATGACCATGCTTGGGAAGCGACAGCCCGGATTGCTAGAGTTATTAACAGGGCAGCTCACCATTCCATGGCTAATGTGTTGACTGCTTCTGCCAACTTAAACCTGATACGACATGACGCATGTCTGCGCTCCACGTCGCTCAAGCCCCATCATACTCTGGCTTTACGGATGACTTTGTTTGAGTCGCCTTTACTCTTTGGAGGAAAAAAAAAATTGAAGAATTTCGGAAGCAGGCAGCTCAGGAACTGCCCCTGCCACAGTGGAGGGATGATTGGCGGACCAGGGACAAGGGATCCTTACAATCAAATGTGCAGTATAGATCCCAACCCAATGCCAGGAGACAACAGTCTAATCAGGCTAGGAGGCAACCATACAGAGGCGGTAAGAAACAAAGTTTCTCCGTCTTCAAGCCTCCTAACTCTAAAAGTTGACATACCCTCCCCACCACCCGTGGACAGCCTACCTGTGGGCGGCCACCTCCTGCTATTTCAGGACCACTGGACCACCTTTTTTCCTCAGAACGATTGGGTGATCCAGGTCATTTCGGAGGGGCTTCGGATTTCATTTATCCAACCCCTTCCCCTGTCCTCCTCTCCCCTCTTCACGGATGTACCATCCGATCGGGAGAAGGATACCTTTCTACAACAGGAGATACGGTCGCTCATAGAAAAACGGGTGGTGGAGATTGTGAAGAAAAAAAAACTGCAATAGCCGGGGTTTTATTCCAGGCTGTTTCTCATCCAGAATGGCAAGTTGAGGCCGATCATTGACCTGAGTCGCCTCAACCAATACATTTTACCACTGAAATTCAAGATGGAAACCGCGAGATCAATCCGTCTTTCCATCCGGCGGGACGAGTATGCCATCAGTCTAGATATGACCGACGCATATTTTCACGTCCCTATCCACCCCGCATCACGGAAATTTCTCCGATTCGCTTACCGCGATGCGGTTTATCAGTTCCAGGTCCTACCCTTTGGCCTTAACATCAGCCCTTGGGCTTTTACCAAGGTTATGGATTGCGTCGTCACCCTGTTCCGCTCGACTTCATCTACAGGGACGGCAGTGTACTTGGACGACATCCTCCAGAAACATATGGTAAGTTCTATTCTGCTCAAAGGCAGAAACGATCTTTTAGCACTTTTAGATCATCTAGGCTTTCTCGTGAACTGGAAAAAGTCCGATCTCTGTCCATCCCAGCATTTTGTCCATCTGGGTATGGAGTTTCTCACCGATCTGAATCTGGTACGGCTTCCTCGCCCTCGCGTAATCCGGATCGTCGAACTCATCGAGTCCGTTTCCAACAGGACGTGGATTTCAGCGAGAGAATTCTTGCAACTCCTCGGATTATTCAATGCGGCAGCGGATTTGATCCCGCTTGGCCATCTTTTTATGTGTCCCTTACAAATGACGTTACTGGCACAATGGTGCCCCTTTTCAAGTCCCCTCAATCAAAGAATAATGATCATGCCTGAGATACGATCATTCCTGCGTCAGTGGCACAACCCCGGTTGGCTGTCCACGGGGATTCCTCTGGAGATTCCCCAAGTGGAGATAATGGTATGTACCAACGGCAGTACCTACAATTGGGGTGCCCACCTGTTGCTGGACTTCGCTACAGTCAGCGGCATGCAGGAGCCAGGAGAGAGGCCTCTCCACATCAACCTTTTAGAAATGAGGGCTGTCATCAATGCCTTTCATTTCTGGAAGGATCAACTCTCAGGAAAAACTGTCCTCATTATATCAGACAACTCTGTGGTGGTGACTTACCTCCTCAAACAAGGGGGCACCAAATCACCAGACCTGTGCTTTCTGATCTGGCAGTTTCTATGTTGGTGCGACAACCTTCACATCAACTTACAAATCAGACACATTCCCGGCAGACTCAATGTTTTGGCTGACACTCTATCCAGGAAAGGTCAAGTCATTCACACAGAATGGTCACTCCATCAATCAGTCTTTCTTCGGATTTGCACACTTTGGGGGCATCCGATGATCGATCTTTTTGCGACAAGGTGGAATCGCAAGTTGCCCACCTTCGTCTCTCCGGTTCCAGACCCAGAGGCTTGGGCCGTGGATGCTCTGTCAATCAGCTGGGAGGGGTTGTGGGCATTCGCCTACCCTCCCACGGTTTTGGTACTGAAAATAATCCAGAGGTTAAGGGGTCAGAACTGTCGGATGATTCTGATTGCCCCTCTCAGATGGAACAATCCTGGGTCACCGATCTACTCGATCTAGCGATAGATCTACCCAGGAAGATTCCAACCAGCCCAAATCTTCTCAAACAACCGCGGTCACGGGTGTTCCACCCCTGCCCGGACTGTCTTCTTCTTCACGCTTGGCTCTTGTCTGGACAGCCTTGCGAGACAAACAATTTAAACCTTCGATTGTGGAGAGAATCTCAAGAGCAAGAAGGCCCTCCACTTTGAAGGCTTACGAGGGAAAGTGGCATGTTTTCAGGGACTGGTGCCATATCAATAACATCGTCCCTTTGAGTGTTTCAATCCCTGAACTGGCCAACTTTTTTCTTTGGCTTTTTGAGGAGAAACAGTTGGCCCCAATTACTATCAAAGGCTACCGCTCCATGATATCAGACACATTCCGCCATCATGGTAGATGTGATATTGGGCATAACAAAGATCTATCAGATCTTTTAGCCAATTTTGATTTCAATCGACCAAAATCCCTCACCCTGTTTCCAAAATGGAATCTGTAACCTGGGTTTTAACATGGCTCAATTCAGACAAATTTGAACCTTTAGCCCACACTTCGTTAAAGCTACTATCATACAAAACATGTTTCTTGATAGCCTTAGCTTCAGCATGCAGGGTGAGCGAGTTAAATGCCCTTTCCAGTGACCCGAACTTTCTTCAGTTCAGATCAGATGGTTTGGTGGTCCTCCTGACACAACCAGGCTTTGCAGCCAAAAATAGGTTACCATCCATTGGCAATCAAAGAATCATCATTCGCTCGCTCTGTCCATAGAAAAGTCAAGAGCAACAGCCATGCAAGATCCTGTTCGTGCACCCAAGCACTATTTAAAACGCACAGAGACGTGTCGGGACACATGTAAGCGCCTCTTTCTTCTGGTCAAAGTTGGTAAACGGGATATCACCCCTCAAGCCCTTGCTTCATGGCTGAAGTGGGTTATATGCTCAGCGTACTCTGAAGTCTCACAAGATCAGAGTCGCCTCATGAAGATTACAGCTCATGAGATTAGAGAAATCTCAGCGAGCCTTGCATTCGAACGCAATGTTTCGATCCGAGATATAATAGAAGCTGTTGGCTGGCATGCAGAGTCAACCTTCTCCAGTTTTTATCTCAGAGATTTGGCTTCGCAGAGGCAAACCTTGAATCTAGTAGGTCCGGTGTCGGCAGCCCAGATGACCACCAGACCCATTTAAAACAATCAGCACAGCCTATCAGCTTTGCTGGATTTGCCAGTGAAATTTCGTAGGTAAGAAGATTTCAATAACTATCTTAACTGTATATAGGGGTCACATATCACGGGACCCTAGGTTGTGTTGCTGATGAAATTAGGAGAACGGGTTATCGTTCAAATGGGGAATCCAGCCATCATTCCTTAGAAGGTACCCGGGGTGGAGGTAGGATGCTCAGCATTCCCTCCTCCTATTACCTATTCTCCTAACGTTAATGTGATCGGGGAATGTATTTGAAGGAGAACGCAAATTTTTTAGTAAATTGTGTTTCTCCGAGAATACTTACCCGATCACATTACTTAAAAACCCTCCCAACCACCCTGCTATGCGAGCATCCTCGTATAATATATATCGCTCAGCTTAAAAAACTAATGACACCTGGTGGTGGCAAGGGGAGGTAAGGGGCAAGAGTTATTGCCCTTTGGTCTATATGAGATAGACAGAAAAAACTAATTTTCGTCTTTTAGTTGGGCTGGATTCGAGAGGTAGCAGGCTTATATCCCTAATGTTAATGTGATCGGGTAAGTATTCTCGGAGAAACATAATTTACTAAAAATTTGCTTTCCATCATTAATCATCTTTATCCATTATTGATTGCTGGCATAATTTTTTAAGATCATTGTGAGTCATTATTCTTGCTATGAGCTTTGATTTTAGTACATGGTAAATGAAAATATATGACAGTTGATTTTCCAGCTTTTTGACCAATCTTGTTAGTGACAATTTTGGGCTGACTAATCATACATAAACCTTATTCTTATTGTTTAATATTGATGAGTTTTAATTACAATTACAAACTTAGGAACAATGTTTCATGTTTTTTCAGCACATAGATCACTGATAAGAACATAAATATTCAGGTTTCTTAACTAAGTGCAGTTTTGTAATAATACATAATAGTGAAGAATTTCAAAAATGTTTACAAAAGAAAAAAAAATGATTGGTGTACATAGAGACACACAACATTTGTTTATTTGGTTGACTTTAAGTTGTTGTGCTTAGAGGTTTTTGTAAGTTGCAGATGAGACTAAAGTATCTTGCCTAAGGACACAACAAATCAGCCATCCTTGCCTGGCCTGGGAATTGAACTTTGTACTCCTTTGTTGGAGTCCAGCATACTAACAATTGAGCTATCACACCATATATCAATTAACAGGATTATTGTAATAGCACAGCAATAATCACTAAACTCTTTAACAGTTGATTTGTAAAAAAGAAACTCATTCAGGTATTAGCTTTTATAAATATTATAATACAATGGTCCTGCTCTTATACCCCCACCCCTTCTACACCGTGAAAGTGGCCATATAAGATGGGTAGCCTTCCAGAGGAGTACTGTATTTGTGACAAGTATGTGTATGTAGTAAGAAAGCTACAAATAACTTCAAAGCATTTAATATCTTCATTTAAAAGTAGTACTAATTATTAATAGTTCTTCTTATCTTAATAACTGACTTATTTCAAGTTAACAATAATAGCTCTTATTCTTAAGCATGAAATGGGAGTAGGGTATTGTTGACATGTTCATGGCAATGCCATTCAACTATGTCATTTAAATCTTGATACATACATTGCTTGGCACTTAAAATAATTCTCTTTCCATTTACTCCATTTTCCCACTGCCGCAGAATATTCTCATATCAGCTATGATGTTGTATATTTGAGTCTTCCCAACATAAAATTGTTCAGCAAGAACTCTTGAACTCTTGAACTCTTCTCATTGTCTGATTTTTTGTTTATATGTTGACATGTTAAATTTTTTTTACAATTTATTCCTATGTTACTAATTGTTCAGTTCTGCAACATAATTATGCAGACAAAAATTTTATAGAGTCAACAAAATGCATTGTTTGTAAAGGAATTAATACATGTACAATCATGTGAGTTTTTGGTCTTTGTCTAGTACCATGTTTTGTTCAAGGTTAATTCTTTCTGTGTTAATCCACAAAATCTATTTTTAGCCTATGCTAACCATGTTATGAACTTGAAAATTATGTCCAGTCATAATCATCAAAGAAAACAACTAAACCACTGTGCAAAACCCCAAACTCTATCACAACATTGTTGACCACACTTCCTGTAAACATCGGTGTTAATGATGTACTGTTAACCTTAGTGGTACATGTACTTAGCCAACACTTCTTTCAACAGTGAAAACCTGACATTGGAAAACACACATTGGTAAAGATAACTGGATTGCTGACCATACTGAATGAATTAAATATTGGTTCTGGACACATATTAAAATAAAATGTGGCTGCTTGTGAGGGGTAAATTTGACATTTTTGTGCTAATATGCTGGCAACTGGTCATGTTTGAGGGGTGGCCTTGTACTTTTGAATACAAACACGTTCATGAGGGGGACCACTGCATTGTCATAAAAATATATTTATGTGATAAATGCAACAAAGTTATTTTTGTTATTATATTTTGGTTGTTTATCTTCATTTGTTTAAAATAATGTTTATTCATCTGCACTACCTTTTCTTTAACTGGTTGAATAGTGTACATGTATTCAGAAAGATTTGCCTGCTATCTCTCTTTATAGATCTACCATATAAGTGACTTTTATTTATAAATACTTGTATATCCGTCAAATCCAGATTGTATGCATGTTTAATTTTACAAAAATTCTAGACAAACACTCATTTAAGAAATCAAATTCTGAAAAGGACAATAAATCATCTTTTCTCAATATGTACAGTAAGTAAAGGAATAGCATTTT
The DNA here is from genome assembly GCA_028554795.2 of Sinohyriopsis cumingii. Classification (NCBI taxonomy): domain Eukaryota; kingdom Metazoa; phylum Mollusca; class Bivalvia; order Unionida; family Unionidae; genus Sinohyriopsis; species Sinohyriopsis cumingii. The sequence goes on from JAPYKE020000441.1 coordinate 477,891, forward strand.
TCATGTTCTTTTTGAGATTTCTGACAAATTTATCTCTCAGGTATGACAGGACGAACTGCAGGTTCTGGATCTCGGACCATTGCTATTTTTAGACCCTGTGGGTATAGCATTAGTTTTTTCAGTTTCTTGAATTTCCACAGGAACACTTTAAATTTATTGACCTATTGCAAATTCTCATTTTTATATTATGCAATAGAAATGTATAATAACAACAAAATTTGGGTTTCCAGTGTGGAATATTCAAAAATAAATTTGAACAGAAGTATCCATATTTGACAGTTGGAATTGTCATGAAACACTGATGATAGTTTGGTTTTATTTTTTCGCAGGGATCAGAGGAGAACTGAATGTGATAGTAAAGGTTCAGCTTTTCAGTGACTTTAACCGGTTTCGTCAGTCTTCTTGTGGAGTGCAGTTCTTCTGTAGTAAGTGTTGAACGTTTTGCTCAAATTCTAAATGTGTTGTTTTATCTTTGTCTATATCAGCTGTTGGTGGCAGAAATATTATTTTGCTTGAATTGGATGTTTTTTGGGTTACAAAGTTTGTCCAGCCTAATGTAAAAATTAAGATTTTTTTTGTTGTGAAACTACAAATATCTTTGATATTTGACACAGTTTTATCAATTTAAGCTATGCACAGAATCACTATTGACTCAAATCTTTTTCTTTTTTTAGGTTATAAATGAGACAAACAAGATTTTAAAAAATGTCCAGATCTGCATGTCTTCTTTGGGGACATTCTCTGACCTAAAGTCCTTTAGATATGGATAACTGACTACATAATGTACCAAACTCTGGCCTACAATACCTTAGATATGCATAATTGACTGCTTGTTCTACAACACTCTGGCCAACAATACCTTAGATATGCATAATTGACTGCTTGTTGTACCAAACTCTGGCCTACAATACCTTAGATATGCATAATTGACTGCTTGTTCTACCACACTCTGGCCAACAATACCTTAGATATGCATAATTGACTGCTTGTTGTACCAAACTCTGGCCTACAATACCTTAGATTTGCATAATTGACTGCTTGTTGTACCAAACTCTGGCCTACAATACCTTAGATATGCATAATTGACTGCTTGTTGTACCGAACTCTGGCCTACAATACCTTAGATATGCATAATTGACTGCTTGTTGTACCAAACTCTGACCTACAATACCTTAGATTTGCATAATTGACTGCTTGTTGTACCAAACTCTGGCCTACAATACCTTAGATATGCATAATTGACTGCTTGTTGTACCAAACTCTGGCCTACAATACCTTAGATATGCATAATTGACTGCTTGTTGTACCAAACTCTGGCCTACAATACCTTAGATATGCATAATTGACTGCTTGTTGTACCAAACTCTGGCCTACAATACCTTAGATTTGCATACTTGACTGCTTGTTGTACCAAACTCTGGCCTACAATACCTGAGATATGCATAATTGACTGCTTGTTGTACCAAACTCTGGCCTACAATACCTTAGATATGCATAATTGACTGCTTGTTGTACCAAACTCTGGCCTACAATACCTTAGATATGCATAATTGACTGCTTGTTGTACCAAACTCTGGCCTATAATACCTTAGATATGCATAATTGACTGCTTGTTGTACCGAACTCTGGCCTTCAGTCTCTTAAATATGGATAACTGACTGCTTATTGTACCAAACTCGGGCCAGTGGTCCCTTAGATTGCATAATTGACTGCTTACTGTACCAAACTTTGGCCTACAGTACCTTAGATATGCATAACTGACTGCTTGTTGTACCAAACTCTGGCCTACAATACCTTAGATATGCATAATTGACTGCTTGTTGTACCAAACTCTGGCCTACAATACCTGAGATATGCATAATTGACTGCTTGTTGTACCAAACTCTGGCCTACAATACCTGAGATATGCATAATTGACTGTTTGTTGTACCAAACTCTGGCCTACAATACCTTAGATATGCATAATTGACTGCTTGTTCTACCACACTCTGGCCTACAATACCTTAGATATGCATAATTGACTGCTTGTTGTACCAAACTCTGGCCTACAATACCTGAGATATGCATAATTGACTGCTTGTTGTACCAAACTCTGGCCTACAATACCTTAGATATGCATAATGGACTGCTTGTTGTACCAAACTCTGGCCTACAATACCTGAGATATGCATAATTGACTGCTTGTTGTACCAAACTCTGGCCTACAATACCTTAGATATGCATAATTGACTGCTTGTTGTACCAAACTCTGGCCTACAATACCTTAGATATGCATAATTGACTGCTTGTTGTACCAAACTCTGGCCTACAATACCTGAGATATGCACAGTAAACTGCATAATATACCAAACTCTGGCCTACAATGCCTTAGATATGCATAACTGACTGCATAATGTACCAAACTCTGTCCTACAATACCTGAGATATGCATAACTGACTGCATAATGTACCAAACTCTGGCCTACAATACCTTAGATATGCATAATTGACTGCTTGTTGTACCAAACTCTGGCCTACAATACCTTAGATATGCATAATTGACTGCTTGTTGTACCGAACTCTGGCCTTCAGTCTCTTAAATATGGATAACTGACTGCTTATTGTACCAAACTCTGGCCAGTGGTCCCTTAGATTGCATAATTGACTGCTTACTGTACCAAACTTTGTCCTTCAGTCCTTAGATATGCACAGTTGACTGCATAATATACCGAACTCTGGCCTACAATGCCTTAGATATGCATAACTGACTGCATAATGTACCAAACTCTGGCCTACAATACCTGAGATATGCACAGTAAACTGCATAATATACCAAACTCTGGCCTACAATGCCTTAGATATGCATAACTGACTGCATAATGTACCAAACTCTGGCCTACAATACGTGAGATATGCATAACTGACTGCATAATGTACCCAACTCTGGCCTACAATACCTGAGATATGCATAACTGACTGCATAATGTACCAAACTCTGGCCTACAATGCCTTAGATATGCATAACTGACTGCATAATGTACCCAACTCTGGCCTACAATACCTGAGATATGCATAACTGACTGCATAATGTACCAAACTCTGGCCTACAATACCTGAGATATGCATAACTGACTGCATAATGTACCAAACTCTGGCCTACAATGCCTTAGATATGCATAACTGACTGCATAATGTACCCAACTCTGGCCTACAATACCTGAGATATGCATAACTGACTGCATAATGTACCCAACTCTGGCCTACAATACCTGAGATATGCATAACTGACTACATAATGTACCAAACTCTGGCCTACAATGCCTTAGATATGCATAACTGACTGCATAATATACCAAACTCTGGCCTACAATGCCTTAGATATGCATAACTGACTGCATAATGTACCAAACTCTGGCCTACAATGCCTTAGGTATACATAATTTACTGCTTATTGTAGCAAACTCTGGCCTACAATACCTGAGATATGCATAACTGACTGCATAATGTACCAAACTCTGGCCTACAATACGTGAGATATGCATAACTGACTGCATAATGTACCCAACTCTGGCCTACAATACCTGAGATATGCATAACTGACTGCATAATGTACCCAACTCTGGCCTACAATACCTGAGATATGCATAACTGACTACATAATGTACCAAACTCTGGCCTACAATGCCTTAGATATGCATAACCGACTGCATAATGTACCAAACTCTGGCCTACAATGCCTTAGATATGCATAACTGACTGCATAATGTACCAAACTCTGGCCTACAATGCCTTAGATACGCATAACTGACTGCATAATGTACCAAACTCTGGCCTACAATACCTGAGAGATGCATAACTGACTGCATAATGTACCAAACTCTGGCCTACAATACCTGAGATATGCACAGTAAACTGCATAATGTACCAAACTCTGGCCTACAATACCTTAGATATGCATAACTGACTGCATAATGTACCAAACTCTGGCCTACAATGCCTTAGATATGCATAACTGACTGCATAATGTACCAAACTCTGGCCTACAATACCTGAGAAATGCATAACTGACTGCATAATGTACCAAACTCTGGCCTACAATGCCTTAGATACGCATAACTGACTGCATAATGTACCAAACTCTGGCCTACAATACCTGAGATATGCACAGTTGACTGCATAATGTACCAAACTCTGGCCTACAATACCTGAGATATGCATAACTGACTGCATAATGTACCAAACTCTGGCCTATGGTCCCTTAGATTTATATAATTGAATGCTTATTGTACGAAACTTTGGCCCACAGTCTCTTAGATATGCATAACTGACTGCATAATGTACCAAACTTTGCCTACAATCCCTTAGATATATGTAACTGACTGCTTAGAAAATGGAGAATGCTCAGCATTTTGTAAACATTGTGCAATTGTATATATTATTTTATGGATAATGCTGTTAGTCTACAACTTCATTAAGGAGGATCTTGAGCAGATATCTGATAATGCAGTGATTCAACAGTGATTGCATTTTTAATATCTGTAATTGGAATTGCTTGTTATGTGAAGGTTGATTTACAGAGGTAATCAATGGTCAAGGGGTCAATTCAGTGTTCCCTGACTATATTGCTGTTTGGGTAGCCATAAAAGTGTATAATGTTACAGGTAAGTTGCCTTTAAGCAGGGTTCATCATAAGCCAATCTTTGTAGCATATAATAGAATTCTTAACAACCATTATGATTTTGGCATAATCATTACAATATTATGCATTGAATTACATCTTCTGATCACTTGTAAAAATGGAACAAAGTAATATAAAACTGTGTTTGTCTTTGTTAAAACATATAATTCCCAAATATTATCTGTATTTGAGAAAACTAGAAAAAAAGCATCTGCATAGCACATGCATATTTGTGTAAAGAGTACAAATTATCATGCTCATACTTTGCCAAGATAGGGGCCCCATGTGGCCAAGTGGTCTAAAGCACTCTCCATTACAGATCACTGCCATCTCACCTCTGTCTGCATGGGTTGGAGTCTAGGATTTGGCCAGTGTGGGTATGTTAGCTTGCCAGTAGCTTCTCATGGGTCGGTGGTTCTTTCCAGGGTTTTCCCCGGTTCTTCCTCCACCATTAATACTGGCCACCATGTATATCCTATCATGTGCTGAAAAATGGCATTAAACCCTACAACAACAACAACATCTTTGCCAAGATAGTGTTCTGTTTATAGCATCAATTATAATATAACAGATGGGTTCTTCAGTATGAAAACTTGTATCAACTTCATCAGTGTCAAGCCAGTGTTAGTGGCAAGACAGTCCATCACCTTTCCACTGCCAATATCATCATTGTCTTCAACAGTTGTTAAGGTTTTGGATAAAGTTTTCATTTGCATGTGTTTTCCTAACTCTTGATAGATTCTGATCATACCTGGCATGAATGAGTATGATACTAAGACACCTAATTCTATGACACACCTCTTTGACCTTAAAAATGAAAATAATAGGTCATCAGAAGGGAAGAAATTCAAATTGATGGGAATCATTTTTGTGAAGCCATTATCCATCCAGCATAAAAGCACTCAGGGTCAGTCAGAGAGTGTAAAACATACATTTAGTGACAAGTCAAAGCAATATATTCCATCCATTCCCAGTCCATTGTTAGTGAACCAAAGGAGTAGGTTGGTTCTGTTATTTCTTTGGAGAATAAACATAATGCAAAGGGTCTTGATAAAAAGCACACTAGAACTGCCCATTCTACTCATTCTTTTTAGGGAAACAAACTCAGGTAATACAGCTGATACTAAGAAAGGCACAGCAATAAAACTGGATCTATTCATTGGTCAGAAAAATCAAAATATGTGATGGTTTTCAGTAAATTGAATAACCCAGTTTGAAAAGCTAGTGTTTGAATCAGCATTTGAACCATGAATTCATGTGATGCAAAACATCTTTAGATTTGTCAGGGTTAAATTTTTTTAGTGAAAATGATTTGTGCATCTAATTGAGCCAGTTTTTCCCAGTATTTGAGGCACTTAATATGTTATTTATACTAATCATTAATACACCACTCCCTCGATAACTCGCGCCCTGATAACTCGCAGACCCGCTTAAAACACGGTATCAGGCGTGGATCCCATTTTTTTAACCCGAAAATACCCCAAATATTTATCCCTATTTGTTGAACTTGAGGAAAATTGCGATCAAAATTGGTAACAGAAACTTTGATGTATCGCTCATTTTATCATTGAAAATGGTAGATAGGACCTGGAAATTTTAATTAACACTATGAAATATCAAATTTAAAAATAGCTCATACAGTTTTTTACATTTTCTTTCCAAACAACATTCCTAGTACCCGCAATTAATGATATGTAAGGAAATTTCGATCAATGAAAATGTCACTTACGCCGAGTGGAGGCAGTACTTTAATAAATAAATACAAATTAAATAATTTTTTATCAATTGAAATTTGTGTTCTAATTCCATCTTTTAGTTCCTTTTAAGTGTAATTGTCATAAATGCAATGTGTCCTCTTGTAATTAAACGTAAAATGTGTCAATCTACCATAACAGCCATGTCCGTGAGCATTCTCTGAGAACCTAATTAAGTGCTGACCGTGTTTTGATAACTGAATTGCGGAAGTATTTGTTGTATTGTTGCACTGAATTAAAAGCTGGCCTCCTTTGTATTTTCACGTTAATTATGTCTTTTGAATTAAAAAAAGAAGGTGGAATAAAAGAAAAGTTAAAACGCACAAAAATCGGACTAACTTAAAATCAAGCGGTCTCGGTCGTATGTCGGGTGAACTCACTTCATTTGATCAATCGAACTCTGTAATAAACGTTATTGTGTATGTAACAGAAACTACCATAAATTAACCAACTCTTTCGTAACTGTGATCAAAGATAACAAGGCGGCCAAGCGAAATGAATACTTCGTAAAATATCGAGCTTGATTTCACCGATACAAACCATTATGGGCAAGCGAGGTTCAGAGAATTCTTGAACTGGCATTTAGAGACATCCTCAGGGTTGGTAAGAAATTTCATTATTACTTCCACTGAAATCACGACATTAACATTGTACTAACTGAATAATAAAAAATTGAGTTTCGACGCAGACATGTCACAAACAAATGTCGCGTGTTTTTGAAAAAAAAGGAATCTTGTTTGGTGGTGTACCAACAGTTAGTCTAGTTCCCAAATTATGGACTACTGATTTGGCAAGATACTATTAAACACCACTACAGGAACCAGACTCATCAAGAAAAACAAAAAGCAGTGACGTAATACACAGATTTTTTGCGTACACGTGATGGTTGTTCAAACCAGTTGGAATGATCTTTCATATGTTGGATATTTTGAAGAAATAAAATGTTATTTTAACAGACTAACAAACAACTTCATTAGAAAAATCGCATTATTAAAAATTATTATTGACGTGATTGTAAAATGAGGATTCAGTCATTCAGTCAATTAACAGTCCAGTTCCCTAACGCCGCCCCCCCCCTTACAGTTTTCATGATGTCAAAGCAATTTTTTCCCAATTTTTGGAGGTCCCTCGGTAACTCGCGCCTCGTTTATAGTGTGGTCTGTGTTTGTTGACCCCATTGTGCACGAGTTATCGAGGGAGAGGTGTATATATAATGCTTAAAAATATACTTAGTCCTATCTTAATTTTAAAACCGGTGCATCAGGAAGCACATATATATATTTTTTGCCTAATGATCTGCTGTTAATGATAAAGCAAATGCTTTTCAGTACATGGTACATGCATTTGTCATGAACCAAGTTTGAGAGCTGAACCTGCCTTTAGAGGGTCACCTGTCTACAAAAACCAATTGGGCCTTTTCCCATGGATGGCCATTTTAAACAGGTTTGATTGTATACCTAAATATATACTTCATGCAGAGAGAATTTATGTACAGTGGCACATTCCTTCACAGCTAAAACACTCAGCAACTGAAGACGCAAGTATTGTTAAGAGATTTTATCCACCACACTAATGTAACATTTTATGCATTGTAGATCAGAGTCTCCGTGACTCATAACTAGGATTATGGCTTTCTACTCAAAGGAAAGATGAGGAAGATGTTATTCAGCTTAACTGTTTATTGTAGTAATACAAACGTTGTCAGAAGACCAGTCGTACACATTCATGTAAAATATTATACGAGAATTAGCTTTAATTATAGGACTGTGGCTCTCTGTAGACCTTATTCAGAACTTTTTCCTTTTTCAAGTCTAATGGTTCTTTTTAGAAACCCTGGTTAGTTAAATTCATAATTGAAGGAAATTCAGCTTAAAACATTAAAAACATTAATATTAATCAGTCCATAACAGTATGCTCTTCACAGATGGGTTCTGAAAGATATTGACTGGTTCTTTAACATTCAAATGCTGTTTTTCAATTTGGCATTGTCAAGGAGAATAAAACTTAGTTTAGATCAAGTCTTATATTACTTAATATTTTCATGGTGTTTAATGCACAAATTTTTTTTAAAATGCAGCATGACAAGAAGTCATTGTTAAATCAGTGAAAAACGTGTGTGGTGTAAAGCTGTACTGATTAATCGACCATAATCATAATCGGGCTGATTATTCGAACAATTGGTATAATTGGTATCGGCAGAAATAATCGGTACCGATGTAAACAAATTTCCAAAATATAAATTCAGTCATAACATTCATCTTGACATGGCTTGAATTTTAAATCAGAATTAAATAGTGGAAATTGGGGCCAATAACTGACTGCATAATGTACCAAACTCTGGCCAACAATACCTTAGGTATACATAATTTACTGCTTATTGTACCAAACTTTGGCCTACAGTACCTTAGGTATGCATAATTTTAGTTAAGCGATACAAAGCAAGGTGCATGATTTAGTTTCTGCTCAACCTAACCTAGTATGACCTCTGATGTGTGGTCAATCAGACCCGTCCATCGGCGTAGCCTTGTTGAGTCTTATGGCACACTGGCTGACAGAAGACTTTCAGCGGAAACAGGTGATTTTAGCAGCAATGCCTTTCGATGAATCACACACAGGAGAATATTTGGCAAGCAAACTGGACAAATTATGCAAGGAATACAACATTCCCAAAACTCATATCTATGTTCTTCTACATGACAGAGGTGCAAACATGGTTAAAGTAATGCATCTTGCTGAACTCGACAGGATCAGCTGTTTTTTGCACATATGCTGCAGCTTGTTGTCAGTGACAGCATTCTGTTGCAGTGAGCTGTCAAAGATGTTTTGGCGATCTCCCGATCCATAGTCAGCAAGTTCTGGCACTACATCCTGGCACAACAGCAGCTTGAAGAGCAGCAGGAAAAATTTGGCATTGCTGATAAGAAACTCATCCAGAATGTCCAGACACGCTGAAATTCTGCATACAATATGTTGGCTTCATTATATGAACAAAAACAAGTCTTGGGGGTTTACGCTACCTTCTATGACCTGCCTAATCTAACAGCCCAACAATGGATCTTGATTAATAATATTGTGGACACATTAGGCCCATTTGCAGACATTACCAAGGAAGTTAGCGATAGCCAAACATCAGTAACTGTCATTCTTTCCATGCTGAAAATGCTCTGAATGTTCCTGGCTCAACGGCATGAAGCAAGTCAAGGTATTCAGACAATTGCTCTGTGATATGTTGACGTCACTGAACACATGCTTTGCTGAAGTTGCCAGCAACAAGAGGCTTGTCTTGGCCACTGTCTTGGATCCACGATTCAAATATCGCCTATTCGGCAAAGAATTACTTGTGACCAGATCCAAAGAATGGCTTAGAGCAGAATGCATCATAGTTGCATGAGCTGACAAGCATGAGGAACCCCTGTCAAAAAAAAGAAAAACAGAAACTGAAACAAATGCCACTGGACCATCAACGTCGCATCTCTGGGATTTGTTTTATGTGGCTGTGATGAACCTGTCCATACCGACAACAAAACAACCCATGTGGATGACGACTTGATGCGATGCTTGAATTGTATCTGGCCAACCCTCTGTTACCATGAGAATAAGACTGATATGACTGGTATAATGCTCACAGGTTTCATTTCCTCAGCTTGGCCAAATTAGCTAGACGCTGTTTGTCTGCAGCAGCTTCAAGTGTTCTGAGCAAGCAGCTGTTTAGTGGCACAGGCCAGAGTTTTTTTGATCGTCATGGATCATTACTTGGTGAGAAGGGAGAAATGTTACTGTTGCTTAAATACAACCTACTTCAAGTAGGCTTTCAGTATTAGATGTCTAAATTTTAGTCTTAAAACATGCATATTATTAATTTTAATTATTATTGGGCTATTCTTATTAACATTTTTAGTCATTTATTGAAATCTAGTAATGGCGACCTGCATCACTGAACGTAAGTTAAAAGACTAGCTTAATATATTTTCATTCATTTATATCTTGAATTGGCAAACCATAAGTTTTATCAGTGTCAGTTTTAATGTTTTTCAAGTTTTATGTTTGTGTGATTGTTGTTTTCTATAAATAGCAATATACTTCTTATCGGTTTCTGTTTGTTTCTGTACAGAAGTTGTAATTCACTTGCTGCATAAACAACCTTGTTATAACTCACACGGCAAAATACCTGCTTGCATTACACTAACAGGTTTATGTTTCTGAACCAGTCATTGTTATAAAACAAATAATAATGAAATAATCGGTCTATACAATTGGTATCGACAATTTCAATAATCAGCTATACACTGTATCAGCATAATCGGCAAAAAGTGACATCAGTACAGCTTTAGTGTGGTGTGTATATAGTAAATTAGCACCTTCCTTTCTTGTTCATGAAGGTATCCCCAAAAATGGTATATAAAACAAAGTCAGAAAAAGGAATAATCTTTAAAATATTATATAAACTGGTTTTTTAAAAGCACCAAGATCTTTTCAGTTGGAAAATGATGATAGGGTGCATTCCAGGGCAAAAAGGTTGGCTCCATTAGACTCCTTATTACATGCAGGAGAGTGTATCAGGCCTATTTTATATTCCAGGCCCTCAGGTGGGAGTGTATGTGGGTGGTAGAGGGGTGAAAACATGAAGCTGTAACTGTGGAGAATTTTTGTAAAGAATTAGACATGTAGACCAGATAAAGTGTGTTGTTATAAATACAATCAGATGTGCCTTTAAGGTTACTATTAACATGCAACCATCTGATTAGAACAGCTGCAGTTTAAATCCCTACAAGATTTTAGTAGAAATGAACTTATATTGAGTAGACATATATCCTAAGAGGATGATTTTTCGCACTTCCTGATGTGTTGGCTTTATACAGGTTTGACTGTTTTGTTTTTTAATTCTTGTATATTAGTATATAACCACATTTTGTTGACTTTATAATTTTCTTTCAGTTTATTAAATTGTAGAAGTTTTCTTGCCAAACTCAACTGGTTATACACCAGAAAGCCTGCAATGGCCTGTTGTCCATCATCTGACTTCCGCTATTTGTTTTACGATGTCTGTTGGTATAACAATTTTATAGTTACTCCACCAAGACAAGTTGGAGGAATGCCATGAAACTTTACACACACACACATTCATCCAAAGTTCTAGTTGGCCCTAAATAAAAATGGTCCTGCTTAAACATCCAGTATGGTCAACATAGCAGCCATCTTATAAATCTTGTTATCACTACTCTTGCTGAAAGGATCATATCAGCATGGGGTTTTCACAAAAATACATGACAGCTAGTAAATCCTAAATGACAGTGGTGCTGATTGACACCATGGCAGCCATTTTGAAATGTTTTATTTCTACCCCTTTAAAATGGAAAATCATATCTACATGGCTTTTTCGCCAGAAGAATTTTTGTTATGTTTTGTTTGTCCTAAATGAAAACTTGTTCCACTCAGACATCCAATATGGCCACCAAAGCAGTCATGTTAAAACATTATAGCTGCCTCTCCTGAATTCACGGTAATATCAACATGGTATGTTCAGTAAAATAACTTTTGTGATATCTGCTTGCTCCTAAATGGAAATGGTGCTGATCTGACATCCTTTATGGCCACCACATCAGCCATCTTGAAAATCATATTGTTACATATAATTATCAGAATTATACCATAATAATAATGTTATAGTGTTTTAGTTGGCACTGAAATGAAAATGTTACTAATCTGACATCCAATATGGCTGCCATATCAGTCACCGTAAAACTCACATGATTGCTTCTTCAAAATGGAAAGTCATATTGATCAGGGATTCTCATCAGAAGACTAATTATCATATAAAGTTAGTCCTGGATAAAAACGTTGCTGTTCTTACCTCAAATATAAATACAGTAATGAACATAATGAAAACATTGTCACTAATTCTTCTGAATGGATAGTCAGATTGAAATGGTGTTTTGCCAAATGTTTTCTAATGTATCTAGTTTGTTCTAAATGAAATGAACATATTGAAATCATGTCACTAATTCTCCTGATATCAACATGAGGTTTTCACCATAAATCTTCTAAAGATATCTAGTTTGTCTTTAACAAAAAATATTGCTGATCACAGTGGCTTATTTGAAAATTTTATCGATCAAAATATAAGAGATGGTTTTAACACTCCACAGCTAAAGTGAAGGAAAAAATGGTCATATCATTAATTCTGTCCCATGGAGGGACTCATTCTATTTATCAAAAGACAGAAGTTGCAACAGTATCATTTTCTTCCAGAGACCATAATACTCTGATTATTTCGAAAGAAATGACATATCAATGCTGCTTCACTAGGCTCTCAGCATTAAGAGGTTAGTGTTAGGACTGATCAGCCTGTTGTCAGGATAATGTGACTGGGTGGGATATCATGCTAGATGTCTGTGGCATCATGTCCTGGTGGTAGGCATCAATATAAACTGACACACTGCAGCCATTGTAATGATATGACTGAAAACTTTTGAAAGCTATGTTAAAAATCCAGATCACTCACACACACGCACGCACGCATGCACACACACACACACACACACACACACACAAACACACACACACACACACACACACTGTAATAATCACATATTGAGCTGTGCAGTGAGAGTTGATTTTATAAAAGTAGACTACCCTAATGGCAGTTTATTATGTAGCAATTACAGAAATAAAACATACCCATAATAATTGGACATACTACCATACCTATATTGTATCAGGGAATGAGTTATACTAAGGCATTTGGTACTGGGGGTCCATGTATAATCCAAATGCCAAATTAATGTACCATCGAAATGTAGCATGTGGTCTTTCTGTTGCACAGCTGCTGAGGTGCCATGTGGCTTCAAGCTGCAGTTCATCCATGGGTTTGTAGAGGAATTAGTTGTTAATGATGACCCAGAATACAAGTGGATTGACAAGATCAGGACTCCTCGGTCTTCCAATGAAGCCAGGCAGAGACTATTCTCAAAGCTGTCAGGTAAATGTACATAATATAATTTTGATGGTTCAGATGTTGCCATATGTTGGAAAAAATCCTGGCATGCTGCAAATTCACAAAGTTTCATTGGGTATTAATGATTGGGTAGTTGTTTTTAATGACACTTTCAACACATTATTGATTTCATCATGTTGAGGAAATGGGAGCTAAATGCCTTTCCCAAGGGCACACCAGGGCAGTTGAGCCAGGTTTGTCTGGGTGGGTGTTGAATCCAAGACCCTTGTATCATGAATCTAATGCTCAACCAAGTGAGTGGTCATGGCTCTGAAAGATAATGAACAGTCATCCCTCTGTGGGAACAATAGAACCTACTTTCTCAATCCACAGATTTAAGTGTCGTTGAAAGTATCTTCTTTTTTGGTGGTAGCAAAACTATAAAAATTGATACCCATGAAAATAAATGAACTGACAAAAATTGTTATTGGTTGTGAATAAATAAGCAGTTACATTCTAGACAAGAGTATAATAAACAGAAAAGTATATAAAATATTCAGGAATTATCAGCTTTATGACCTGTTTTAATTTGTTTTCATAATTCATTATAGCAGACTAGTAATCTAGATGTGCCATATGCTATTGAAAATATATCAGCTTCAATATCTTTATGATTTTTTCCATCTGTCTGTCCTTTCATCGAAGATAAACACTTTATCTGGAGTCAAATATAAAGCTGTTCAGTATATTCCTATGAACTGTTATATACGTATCTGAATTTTGGTCAAGATGAGCCTTTTGTTTTTTGTATATCCTCCATAATGGGAATCATAACGTTATAGTGTCTGTCCATCCTCTATTTTGTTTCTGCACAATAAATTTAGTTCTTTGCTGTTAACATTACCCAAACTGTGTGGATTGTTTGCAGCTAGGTGAGAGAAAAGAACTTTGATTTTGGGGTTACAATTTAAAAGTCAGGGTCACTGTGAATGAAAAGAGAACTTGGTTTCCTTACAATAACATTGGTTTGACATGACAGTCCTGGACTAAATTTGGGGTAAGAAGTCTACAAATTTGGGGTTAAAAGGTAAAAGGTCAGGGTCACTGTAACTGATAGAAGAAATGGGGTTTCCACATAATAACATTAGTTCTACATGACGGATCTTGTGGAACCACAGTAGCTCAGTTGGTAAAGTATCTGACTTGTAATTCAAGGGTTGCTAGTTCATTACCCACCTGGGCCAAGCCTGGTTGGCTGCCACCATGTATCTTTGTGAAAGGCACCTAGCTTCCATTTCCTTGGGATGATATGGACAATGATGTGTTTAAAAATGTAGTTTAAACCAACAAAATCAGGACATACCTGGACACAAACTTTATTGATGGCTTGTACTGGTAAGAAAGAAGCCAAATTACTTGTCTATCAAAATGTCAGTGGCAAAAGTCATTGTGACTGAAAAAAGCTTCCATATAATAACATTATTTGAGCATTATAGACCTGGATCAAAAGATCAAAGGTAAAGATCACTATAATTTTAAAACAAAAAATGGTTTTGGCACAAAACTTTGTTATTGAACATGTACCTTTACCAAAATTTGTAGATGATCTGAGTGTTGGGTAAGAAAGAAGCCTATTGATTTTGGAGTCAAATTCATTGTCACTTTGACAACAAGAAAAAAAGATCACTTTTGTTTAGGGTTTGCACTGAAGGTTTGGAAGAGGTCTATTAATTTTGGAGTCAAAAGGTTACAAATCTGCGTGAATATAGATCAAAGAAATATGCAGTTTGTTTTAGACTATGTTTCTAGACCAAACTTGGAAGATGGCTTGGAGTTAGGTAATAAAGAATAACTGTCTTGACCAAACTTGGCATATGACTTGGACTTCAGTAATAAGAAACCTGTATAAAGTTCATGTTCATCATAAATTTAATTAGAAAATAATGGTTTTCTGCCATGTACACTTAGTTCAAGGTCAAGGTCATTGAGACCTTTTGGTCAATAATCTCCACAGTCAGCCATGCCCTACTAGTGCCTACACAGAGGACTTATAAACACTAGATGGGTGGGTGTTTAATGTTCCTTTCATGGTACACTTGTTCAGTGTTCTGCAGGTAAAATGATACACCAATAAAGACATGGTGATTTGTACATTTGTGATTATCTATCCACATATCTCCTTAAGCTAAATTACCAATAATGAATCCAACCCAGATCATACAGATTGCCAATAATGAATCAGATCCAGATCATATAAATTACCAATAATGAATTAGACCCAGGTCATACAAATCACCATTAATGAATCCGACCCAGATCATACAAATCACCAATAATGAATCAGACCAAGATCATGCAGATTGCCAGTAATGAATCAAATCCAGATCATATAAATTACCAATAATGAATCCGACCCAGGTCATACAAATCACCATTAATGAATCCGACCTAGATCATACTAATTGCCAATAATGAATCAGACCCAGGTCATACAAATCACCATTAATTAATCAGACCCAGGTCATACAGATTGCCAGTAATGAATCAGATCCAGATCGTATAAATTACCAATAATGAATCCGACCCAGGTCATACAAATCACCATTAATGAATCCGACCCAGATCATACAAATTGCCAGTAATGAATCAAATCCAGATCATATAAATTACCAATAATGAATCCGACCCAGGTCATACAAATCACCATTATCGAATCCGACCCAGATCATACAAATTGCCAATAATGAATCAGACCCAGGTCATACAAATCACCATTAATGAATCTGACCCAGATCATACAGTTTGCCAATAATGAATTAGATCCAGATCATACAAATCACCATTAATGAATCAAACCCAGGTCATACAAATTGCCAATAATGAATCGGACCCAGGTCATATAAGCTAAATCATTAATAATGAATCAGACCCAGGTTATACAAAATTACCAATAATGAATTAGACCCAGATGATATAAATTACTAATAACGAATCAGACACTGATCATATAATTTACTAATGAATCAGACCCAGCTCCTTCAAATTACCAGACTGCCCCGGTGGCATAGTGGTTAGAGCATCTGCCTCGGTTGTGTGAGGTTGTGGGTTAGATCCCTGGCTGAGTCATACTAAAGATTTACAAAAATGGTACTAACAGCTGCCTTGCTTGGCGCTCAGCATTAAGAGGTTAGTGTTGGGACTGGTCAGCCTGGTGTCAGGATAATGTGACTGTGTGGGACATCATGCTACATGTCTGTGACATGATGCCCCAGTGCTAGGCATCACTATAAACTGCCACACTCCAGACATCATAGCAGTATGACTGAAAAATTGTTGAAGCTACATTAAAAATCCAAATCACACACACAAACACACACACAGAGACTCTACCTTGTAGCATGAACGTCAGTATTATTACATACAAATTACCTAGAATGAATCATATCCAGATCCTACAGATTACAAATAATGAATCAGACCCAGATCATACAAGCTAAATTATCAATAATGAATCAGATCCAGATCAAGCTAAATTACCAATAATGAATCAAATCCAGATCATACAAGCTAAATTACCAATAATAAATCAGATCCAGATCAGGCTAAATTACCAATAATGCATCAGACCCAGATCATACAAGCTAAACTACCAATAATGAATCAGATCCAGATCATACAAGCTAAATTACCAATAATAAATGAGATCCAGATCCAACAGATTGCAAATAATGAATCAAACCCAGATCAAACTAAATTACCAATAATGAGTCAGACCCAGATCAGGCTAAATTACCAATAATGAATCCGATCCAGATCAAGCTAAATTACCAATAATGGATCAGATCCAGATCATACAAGCTAAATTACCAATAATGAATCCGACCTAGATCCTACAGATTACAATAAGGAATCAGACCCAGATCAAGCTAAATTACTAATAATGAGTCAGACCCAGATCATACAAGCTAAATTATCCAATAATGAATCAGATCCAGATCCTACAGATTACAAATAATGAATCAGACCCAGATCAAGCTGAATTACCAATAATGAATCAGACCCAGATCATACAAAATTACCAATAATAAATTAGACCCAGATGATATAAATTACTAATGAAGACCCAGATCATAAAAATTGCCATTAATAAATCAGACCCAGATCATGCAAGTTCAGATACATGATTCTTTCCTATTATACATTATTCTGTTAATGTAAACTTCCTGTGTATGAAATCATTGATGATTGTTTATATCTCCTAACCAGTAGTTTTATTATGAGATATAATATAGGTCACACTGTCATCTTCTTTAAGTCATATTTTACTAGGAGGGATGATAGAGATCACACTGTCTTCTTGTTAAAATCATTTTACTAGAAGGGATGACATAGGTCACACTGTCTTCTTGTTTAAATAATATTTTACTAGAAAGGATAAATTATAGGTCATACTGTCTTGCTATTTAAAGCATATTTTACTAGAAGGGATGTTATAGATCAAACTGTCTCCTTGTTTAAATCGTATATTTACTCAGGGGATGATATAGGTTACATTGCTTTGTTTAAATCATATTTTTTTCTAGGATCGATGATATAGTTAACACCGTCAACTTGTTTAAATTGTATATTTTGTGTTCATTCAGCCATATTTCAAATTTCTTTTCAAATTAGTTTCCCTCTGATTCTTCCATTCACTTGTTTCATGTTTTTCCTTCATTTGCTTGTTATCATATTATGATTGATGCTATTCATTTATATAAATGATCTGTAGATTTTATTTTTCCTTCAAATTGAATACCCAGGAATGCAGTCTCATTTTGATGCTCTGCTGATGGTGACTGTCAAAGCAGTATTCTAAAATTCATATTCACTAAATTGATTTCCAAACAGAAATAATATGACATACATGTCTTTAAATAGCCATGCCTGTTATTTGTCTTCACCGGCATGTCAAGATGCCAGAACAACTAGCTAAGCATTGTAGGATTGAACTCTCCTTTAAGGATAAAATTAGTTGAATCAAAGAGTATGAATCAGTGCCAGAACTTTAGTTGAAGAAACTGGGGGAAGATTTGGAGTAGGAACGTTATGAATTATGTTGAGTATTTAAGCATTATGGATTATCATTGACAATTCTGATGGACTTAAAGTAAAGTTATAAATGTATCTTGTTCCGTAAACTTTTCTTCAAATGAGGATTGTATTTCTTTGTAGAACAACTGTATTAATTCATGTGACCTGATGTGATTTTTCAGAAGGAACATATGTTAAGCTACTTTTCATTAATTGTTAAGAAACAAACAGCTTTCTTTTTTGTGCACCTTGATACACATACATATACACAGATGTTACACATATACACAGATGTTACACATATACACAGATGTTACAAGTACATTCTCTTGCTCTCTTCTGGTAACATAAACACTTATAAAAAAAGACATACTTTTTCACATCTGCGAAACCTTCAGTAAATTGAAAACCTAAAAGTTGCATATTAAATTTGGTTCCAGTGGATTTTCTCTGTATGTCAGCAAAATAGAGGACAAGAACAACTAGTACAAAAAGAACAATTAGTGTATCAAGTAAAGAATGGGTTGATTTGCTCTTTGTACAAGACTATTGGTAAAATCAATTATCTGTATCTTTTTTTAATCATATACTGATGATCTATATTTTGTACAGGTGAACTTCAGAGAAAAATAGGATTGAAAGTTCTGGAGATGGGTGGCAACTCTGTCATAGGGTAATTAGAAAAAAAAATATTTTTATTTTCATTTGCTTAGTATCGTCTCTTGTTAAAAATAAATTCCTGTAAAACTGTAAATTATTGAGATTTATTTATAGTTTTGTTGGTATCGTGTATACATGTACTTGCTTATAAGATGAGTCCAGCTGCAAACACAGACCTGATGTGCTGTGAGATCAGGGTCTATGTTGCTTGTTCTACTAATAACAGATTACTGATTACAAACTGCATAGGGGACCCTGAGTGGCCGAGTGGTCTAAAGCGCTCTTCATTACGGATCACTGCCATCTCACCTCTGTCTGCGGCGGTTCGAGTCTAAGATTCAGCCAATGTGGGCATGTGAGAAAGCTTGCCAGTAGCTTCTCGTGGGTCGGTGGTTCTTTCCGGGGTTTTCCGGGTTCTTCCTCCACCATTACTACTGGCCGCGATGTATAGCCTATCGTGTGCTGAAAAATGGCGTTAAACCCCACAACAACAACGACAACAACAAACTGCATAGACCCACATCTGTCTGTACACTACGCAACAGCAAATCTGGGTCTGTGTAGTTTGCATTTGGACTCTACTTATAAGCAAGTATATACAGTATTTGAATATTTACAGTCAAAGATAATTTCACATTTGTCATGGTTTGTAGTCTTTGGAGTGTATTACTGCTGTTTCACTGTTTTGACCCATAGGTGATCAGAAACATTCTCTACCTTCTTGCTAGATTTATTTTAGATAGTATAGACTGAATTTCACTTTCTTTCTCTTGGCACTCAAAGAGAACCATTTGAAAAAGGTACAAGTAATAACTTTAAGGATGGTGCTGTCATAAAAGACGAAGCTGGCTGACTCTCTCTTTTTGGAGCAGTTTCAGAATCTCCTGGACTATGGAAATTCGATAGGTGGCAACCTGATTATTCTTGGAGATTTCAACTTTCACTTTGACTGTCCCGGAAACTCAAATACATCAAAACTCATAGATTCCATTAATGTTTTCAACCTCAAACAGTCAGTTCACCAACCCACCCATAAACATGGTCACATTTTAGACTGGATTCTTCATAGACCTGATGATAACATTCTACGGTCCTCCCTGGTATCCCATGACCTTGCATCAGATCACCTCTGCATCATGTGCCATCTTGACATATCAGTCCCTAACCCTCCACCTTTATCTGCTACTAAGAGAAACCTCCGTATGATAAATAAAACCAAACTAATGCACAACATCCAAGCTAACCTAGCAACATGCTTACCTCCTACCGCAGAACAATTCGATAACTGTCTGCATTCATTACTTGACAAACATGCCCCAGCTACCAAGTGCAGAGTATCAATTCAAAAGTGTTCTCCATGGTATAGCAGTGTTAGGGACCAGCTTCGCACTGCTAAAAGAGACCACTGTAAAGCTGAGAGGCTCTGGCTTTCCACCAGACCCACTACTCATAAGCAAATCTATGAAGTGCTAAGAAGAATGTCACAAATATAGTCCATGCAGCGAAATCAGCCCACTACACTACTAAGATCATGGAAAGTTCCAGCTGCAAAGAGCTCTTAGAGATTACTAACTAGCTAATGTCAAGGAACAAATCAACACCACTTCCAACTACCTTTTCTCTAGTTGACCTTCCAGACATGTTTGCAAATTTCTTCCGTGACAAAGTACAAACCATTAGAGATAAGCTTGACACCACAATTTCAACTGACTCGTTGTCACGATACAATTGGGATACAGAATTTGAGCAGCAACCATTAGCAGCATTTGAACCTGTCTCTATGGATTTCGTACGTACAATCATGATGAAGAGTGCACCAAAGTCATGTGAACTTGATCCAATTCCAACATCACTGCTGCTTGAGTGCTTAGATCCAGTATTGCCTTCACTAACTGATGTTATTAATACCTCTCTCTCATCTGGGGAATTCCCATCATTTTTCAAAACTGCCATTGTAAAACCTCTGCTGAAGAAACCAACACTAGACCATAATGATTTAAAGAACTACCACCCAGTTTCTAATCTCCCATTCATATAAAAAATCTTAGAAAAGGTTGCTCTATCCCAGCTTGTATCTCATTTAAATTCAAACAGTCTTTTTAGCAATGTACAATCTGCATATTGCCCTTGTCACAGTACTGAAACTACTCTTTTTAAAGTAGTTAATGACATTCTCTCTGCGTTCGATAGTGGAAGGATAACAGTTTTCACCCTCCTTGATTTGTCTGCAGCATTTGACACAATAGACTATGATATATTACTTCACCGTCTCCAGCATGTATTTGGCATTCATGATACAGCCTTACTGTGGTTCAAGTCCTACTTGGTCAACAGGACACAAATTGTATCTGCAAATGGAATACACTCCAACCCAGTTGATCTATGTTGTGGTGTTCCACAGGGGTCTGTTCTTGGACCTGTTCTCTTCATTCTGTACACTCAGTTGCTCTCAAGTGTCATATATCATCATCCAGTGTCTCACCAGTTGTACGCTGATGACACCCAAATATACAAATCTAGCCACCCAACTGAAGTTGATGCTACCATCCAAGGTGTAGAGAGATGCATTTCTGATGTGAAATCATGGATGACATGTAACAAGCTGCAGATGAATGATGATAAAACTGAGGCCATTCTGATCACATCAAAAAGACTTTCTCATTCACATCCTTTACCTCAAACAATAAATATCAGCAACACCAACATTAAATTCACAAAATCAGTACAAAACCTAGGTGTTACTCTGGACAGTGCTCTCACATTGCACCAACATGTCATGAACATATGCAAGGCTGCATATCTTGAGCTGAGACACATCAGCTCAATTCGCAAATATCTTTCAGTTGATGCCACTAAAACACTTGTGTGTTCATTAGTACTTTCAAGACTGGACTATTGTAACTCAATTCTGTCTGGTTCATCTCAATATCTACTCCAGAAACTTCAAAAAGTTCAAAACACAGCTGCTCGGATCATACTTAGAGTATCACGATCAGAGCACACCTCCCGCTGCTCTGTACCCTACACTGGCTATCCATTTGATCCAGAATCAAACACAAAATTTGTTCTCTGTGCTACTTTTCACTGTCGGACTCTAGTCCAACATACTTATCCGACCTCACCCATGTGTACACACCAGCAAGATACTTACGCTCCTCTTCTGACAATCATATACTCATTATTCCCACTATGAAAACAAAGTCATATGGACAGTGTTCTTTTGCATACCAGGGCCCAGCAACGTGGAATGAATTGCCCACTGAACTTAGACACAAAGACACAGTGATCACATTCAAGAGGGCTCTCAAAACTCACTTATTTCGACTGCAAGAACAAACTTAAAGACCTAATAATGTTTCCTACCTGAAATATTCTCAGCATTTTTAAAAAATTTATTGTTTAATGTTTTTTTAATTTCATCGTGTTTGTTTTTGTAATAATATTATTATATGTTTTTTGTCTTATAGGTGTTGTCTAATGTTGTAAAGCGCGTAGAGCTAAAGATTAGGCGCTATGCAAAGTCATTATTATTATTATTATTATGGTATGTACACGTCTCCCTTGATAATTTGCACTGTCTCTCTCGATAACCTGCTCCCAGATAACACAAGAACCTGCCTATAAGGCATTCAGTGATGGAACTAACTTTTTGTGTTTAGAAATACCCACAGAATAGACACCTTTTTATTAAACTTTAAGAAAATTGCGATCATAACATGTAAATGAAACTTTTGTATTTTGATTGTTTTATCATTGAAAATGGTGGTTAGTGCCTGGAAATTTTAATCAGGATCATGAAATCTGCAACTGTTAATAAAATGTCTATGTTTTGTAAAATTTTCTTTGCAAAATAAATCTCACTACATTGCATATAACAATATTTGATGAAATTTCAATTGATGAAAATGTCAGTAATGCCTACTGGTGGCAGCACCTTGAGAAATAAATACCAAATAAATGATAAAAATGACAGAAAAGCAAGCAGCTTCAGTAGAAAGACTTTTTATTATTAATAATTATTCCCAATATGATTATAAAATGAATATTACCAACCCACATTATCCCTGCCTTAATTTTTCAGAGGTAGGTTCCTTGATGACTGGCAATTTTGCTTCTATTGCAGTCTGTGTTTTTGGATCCCTGTGTGTGTGTGTGTGTGTGTGTGTCTCTCTCTCTCTCTTTGTGCATGCACGCATATGCTTGCCTGTTTAGATATTAAAAAAGTAAAGGCTAAATTTGTTAAATCCTGAAAATACAAGGTCAGTTTTTTTTAACATGTATAAACCACACTTTTTAAAAAATGTCATAGACCTAGGTAGAACATGATCATAAGATGCATCACAGGGCAAAAAGGTAGACTCCATTAGTCACCTCTTACAAAATGCATGATTATTCTATGTCCCCAAGTGAAGTATGTGTATGTGTGATAAATAAAATGAATGTTGGTTTAAATTGTAGTTTCTTGTTATCCTATGTGACCAGTAGAATTATCATATGCCTTGTGTCCATTACACATCATCCTTTATGCATAATTTATTGTCCAGTTTTCACTATCCATTGTGCATCTGTCAGTTATTACTTTCCCCTGTTTACAAAACTGAAACTGCAAGTTTGTATAAAATTGATATGACTAATTATATGCTCGTCTGTAGTAACATAAGCCAGGTGAGCAATTGGAGCCAACTTTGCATCTTTTTTTATCATTTTTCCCTTGTTTATCTTTGTTCCTTTGTTTTCCAGGTACAGTCAAAATTTTGACTTGGAGGGTGAGTCAGGAATTGTAGTGCGTGGTATTGGAACATCAGTAACCCTTTGCAAGATTCTTCAAGCCCCGTCTTCTCCAGTAGGAGTATCACCATTGAAAGAGTAAGCTTCCATTTTTAATACACCTACCATAAGGCAGAACATGTTATGTTATGATATTGTCTGTCTGTCTGTCTGTCAATCTGCCTATCATTTTTTCCACAAATATTTTTTTGGCTGTCCATTATCTACAGTTACCAAATTCAGTGGATGGTTTGCACTTGGTATAAGAAATAACCCTTTTGACATTGGGGGTCAAATGAACTATGGTCAAGGAAACATTGTTTTTGCACAAAAGCTTGAGTTCCCACCATCTACAGTTACCAAACATTGCAGATGACTTGCACTGGTGGTAAGCAAGAACACTATTGATTTTTGGGTTCAAGGTCAAAGAACAAAGTCACTGTGAAAGAAAGAAGAAAAATGGTTTATGCACAGTAACTCAAGTTCACTGTCTATGGTTACCAAATGTTTATGAATGAGCTGTATTGCGAGTGAGGAAGAACCAGGTAAAATCTGGGTCAAAATTTCAAAGAAAATTGTTTCAGTAAGCGAAAGAAGAAAAATGTTATCACCTTGATAACCTGAATTTTTCATAATCTAGTGTTACCAAAATTTGTGGCCATTTCTACTGCTGGTAGGCAAGAAACATTTATTTCAGGGTCAAAAGGTTGGAACAAGGTATCTGATACAAAGAAGTAATTTCTGCATGATAACTTGATTTTTGCATCATATCAAGTGACCAAACTTTGTGGATGACTTGCACTTGGAGTACATAAGAAGTTTCTTGTGTTTTGTTATTTTTAGGGTAATAAATCAAAGGTCAAGGTCACTGTGGTTAAAAGAAGAAGAATGGTTTCTGACAATGACCTGAGCTGTCCATCATCTTCAGCTACCAAACTTTGTGCAGGGCTTGTACTTGTGGCAAGTGAGAACCCTGTCAGTGTTGTGGTCAAAAGGTCAAAGATCAAAGTCACTCTGACTGAAAGAGTAACACTGGTTTCTGCACAATAGCATCAGTACTATGTCACATATCTAGACCAAATTTTGAGGATGGCTTTTATTTGGGAAAGGAAGAAACCTATTTTGTGGTTATAAAAGGTCAAAGACCTCTCTGACTGATAGAAGAAAAACAGATTGCATACAGTAACATTAGTTCTGCATAAGAGATTTGGGCCAAACTTACTAAATATTGGATGAATCCATTTCATAAAGCAGAAAGGTTGGACCTCACACTGGTGTTTATACATAACGTTGTTTACTCTTCTGGGTCAGGAATTTGTCATACATTAAGGACAATCCAGTCTGTTTGAGAACTAGTCTTGCAGCACAGACAGTTTCTGGGTTGTGTCGAACGCAAAACAATTGGGCAAAAAGTTTTAATCTGCAAATTTACTGCATGAGATTATCATGTAAAGATTTTTTCATAGCAGTATGCTTTAATTATCCTATAATTATTTTCATAGCAGTATGCTTTAATCATCCTATAATTATTTTCATAGCAGTATGCTTTAATCATCCTATAATTATTTTCATAGCAGTATGCTTTAATCATCCTATAATTATTTTCACAGCAGTATGCTTTAATCATCCTATAATTATTTTCATAGCAGTATGCTTTAATCATCCTATAATTATTTTCATAGCAGTATGCTTTAATCATCCTATAATTATTTTCATAGCAGTATGCTTTAATCATCCTATAATTATTTTCATAGCAGTATGCTTTAATCATCCTATAATTATTTTCATAGCAGTATGCTTTAATCATCCTATAATTATTTTCATAGCAGTATGCTTTAATCATCCTATAATTATTTTCATAGCAGTATGCTTTAATCATCCTATAATTATTTTCATAGCAGTATGCTTTAATCATCCTATAATTATTTTCATAGCAGTATGCTTTAATCATCCTATAATTATTTTCATAGCAGTATGCTTTAATCATCCTATAATTATTTTCATAGCAGTATGCTTTAATTATCCTATAATTTTTTTCAAAATAGTATGCTTTAAGCATCCTATAATTAATTTCATAATAGTTTGCTTTAATCATCCTATAATTTTTTCAAAATAGTATGCTTTAATTATCCTATGATTATTTTCAAAATAGCATCATCTACTTATTCTATAATTAATTTCATAATAGTATCTTTTAATTATCCTATATACCATGTCACAAAGCAGTGTGACTGCTAGCATGAGGTCAGGATTGGTTGTTCAGACATGTAGATTTAGCTTATGTTAAATGAGAATACATTTTGATGATATAAAAATAGGTCACAAAGAAGAAAACTTTACAGAAAAAATATGAAAAATCCTAAATGTCATGGCTTTTGTTGGTTTGTCATGTGAGAAAGTCATATGGGATCTACTTATTCCACATGATTGCATTCACTGACAATGTAAATGATGTCATAATGTTTGTGATATAATGAATGTCTGCAATGTTTCTTGCAGTTTCAGTATTCAAAGGACACATTTTTTAAAACCTTGGGAACAGGAAAATAAATTTGTTTTAAACTAAACTTTTAATGTTATAACCAATTTCTAAAGCAGCATGGGATTATTATTATATATCACCTCCAGCATTAATTCTTTGTGAGAACAACAAAAAATTTGTCCATCATTTGCAATGATGTGGGGTAGAAAAATCCCACTTTTGGTATAAAAATTGCAGGGGGCGAGGGACTTGGTAAAGCCTTTTTTCTGCATGAATTTTTTTTACTCTTGTGTGTGATTTTTCCTATCCCACTGGTTGGTATGCAGCATCCTATCTAGGTATAATGTTTTAATCTCTTTTGTATATTATGCTATAACCATCCTGTTTCTATTATTAATATCTCTCTGTACAGAATACAGTGACAAATCTGATCTATTATTAATATTGCTATGTACAGAATACAATGACCAATCTGATCTATTATTAATATCGCTATGTACAGAATACAATGACCAATCTGATCTGTTATTAATATCTCTCTCTACAGAATACAATGACCAATCTGATCTGTTATCACTATCTCTCTGTACAGAATACAAGGACAAATCTGATCTATTATTATCTCTCTGTACAGAATACAATGACCAATCTGAACTGTTATTAATATCTCTCTGTACAGAATACAAGGACAAATCTGATCTATTATTATCTCTCTGTACAGAATACAATGACCAATCTGTACTGTTATTAATATCTCTCTGTACAGAATACAGTGACCAATCTGATCTATTATTAATATCGCTATGTACAGAATACAATGACCAATCTGATCTGTTATTAATATCTCTGTACAGAATACAATGACAAATCTGATCTATTATTAATATCGCTATGTACAGAATACAATGACCAATCTGATCTGTTATTAATATCTCTCTCTACAGAATACAACGACCAATCTGTTCTGTTATTAATATCTCTCTGTACAGTATGCTACAACAGATCTGGGTGTATTACTATTAATATGGGTACATATGCTTTGATAGATCTGATCTATTAATAGCTCCCATCACATATTTTGATGAATCTGATCTAATAATCTCTGTGCACACTATCCTTTGACATGTAAGGGTGTATTATTAATCTCTGTACAGTAAACTATGCTATGCTGGGTCCATGATTATCTCTTTATACAGTATACAGTGACAGATCTGGATCTATTATTAGTCACTCTCAATCTCTACAGTATGCAGTGACAGATCTGGATCTATTATTTGTCTCTCAATCTCTACAGTATGCAGTGACAGATCTGGGACTGTTATTAGTCTCTCACAATCTTTACGGTATGCAGTGACAGATCTGGATCTACTATTAGTCTCTCTCAATCTCTACAGTATGCAGTGACAGATCTGGGTCTATTTTTAGTCTCTCTCAGTCTCTACAGTATGCAGTGACAGGTCTGGATCAATTATTAGTCTCCTGCCTAATAAATTGGTGAAAAATGTGTGTGTGTGTTATCTCACGTGATTTTAGTACATGATCATTTGCTAAAACTTTTTAAAGTAGGTATGGTTTTATCATCAGATAAATGTGGTATTCTTATTTGCTGTGTGTGTGTATGTCCAAACTTAATATCTTGATTTGGGATATTTTGAATTCCGTATTTTTCATGGGGTACCCAGTGGATTTTATGGTTGTCACAAACCATAAATTTAAATACACAGGGAACAGATTTTAGGGTAACAAAAGTGCCTTTACTCCAATATACAGGATAAAGTAGTAAATGATCATTCAATTTAAAAAATAAACATTTGATACCCATGAAAAGAAATGAATTCACAATAGTTTGATTTTCAGCTTGCATCTTCAGTGGCTCCTATATCCTTTAACTTTTTCATTGTCATTTAATATTTATTTGCATAGTGTTAACCAGATTTCAAAATGATTCGAGTTTATGGAGTGACCATATCTATCCAGAAGTACTTATGTCCATCCATCCATCTGTCTGTCCATTGTCCATCCATATGTCCATCTGTCCATCCATCCATCTATCCATCAGTCATGTTAGGATTTATATTTAGGTTTTTTTCTTAGACACTTTTGGTTACAAAGTCACATCACATGGTATGTGATTGTTTCATGAAGGGTGGTTGATACAGCCATAGATGACTATATTTCATACTTCTCATCTGGCCTTGCCATCATTGGTGGTTTTCATCTGGCCATGCCATCATTGGTGGTTCTCATCTGGCCATTCTATCATTGGTGGTTCTCATCTGGCCATGCCATCATTGGTGGTTCTTATCTGGCCATGCCATTATTGGTGGTTCTCATCTGGCCCTGCCATCATTGGTGGTTCTCATCTAGCCATGCCATCATCAGTGGTTCTTTTGTATTTTTCTTTCTGTGTGGATGAGTTTCACAAGATTGTCATGCAGTTATATAAATTATCTTACTTTCTTTGGCCAGCATAAGGGGGAAATTTACTTTGTTATATGATAGGTAGTTACCATTATACTGTGTTGTCTTTAATTGAAGTACAGTGTTTTGGTACTTTTTCAGGTGTGAAAATGATTATAGGTACAGTATTAATAACATATTCCAGTTGATTTCTATTTAATTTTTAAAAATATAATCTGAGGCAAGACATTTTGTGGCAGAACAGAGAACAAATTCATGCCCCATTTTATGCTGTTAAACCCAGTAATCAGTTGTCACTTCAATTTCTCCATTTAGGTGATTAATTTATAAGTACATTTTGTTTCTTTGAGATTCGATTATTTGCCCATTCACTTGTATATAATAATCAAAGGTTATGACATTTTGTTATACTGAAACTTAAATCTATAAACAGTAAAATCTCTCCTGGGCAATCTCTGCTTTGAGCAACCACCAGTCATTTACAACCACAGTCGTATTACAGTTTTATTTTATAAATGCACTGACATGAGTGACCACCTGCAGAATACAACCAGTGACTAGTAACCATGATTTTTAGGCAAATGTTTTGCCCTCAGTATATTGCTGCTACATCATATGATGTGAATAGGGTCATTGTTTCCATTAAATTGTTAAAATTTTGTTTTAACATTTCTTCTTAATTTATTTTACATTTTTTTACTTTCGTGTTCACAACAACTAATTATAAAGTGAATTCTCATCGTTAAATACTCTATTTTATTTGTTTGAATGCACTATATGGACACCAATTTGTTGGAACATCCCTCACTTTTAATATGGGTAACTTTACCTTCAACAGCATTATAGAGAGAGAGAGAGAGAGAGAGCACTGTAGTTTTATCTCACTGATGTGACAGGAAAATCCTAATGAATTGTGACCTATACATTTCTTATCTCAAATTGTTTTTGTCCTCTCATTAGAAGCAAGTGCTATAGGGTATTAGTAATGCACTTTCCATTTCTTCTTTCATTATGTTACCCAATCATAATACCTTAGGAGAATTACAACTACCTTGCAAATGCAGCCCTTCCAAGTTAAAAACTTTTAGCTAAAAAGCTAAAAGTTATCTGCCCATCTAGATGGTAGTCAGGCAGAGTGATTTCCCTGTGGTACAGGGATTGGTGCCAAATCCCATGAATATCTCAATTATTACTTCTGCTCATGCCATGTAGCATGCTCTCGCCAAGAGGGACCTCTCAAAATCCTCTACCATGTTTCTGGAAGTTCTACACTAACAAGTTGGAGGATTCTTCACTTCAGCAAGCCTCGTGGGGAGACAAATAATGTAATCCCTTGACTGGGATTTCCTTGTCTTGGTCCAAACCCCAACATAGATTTTATATTAATCAGCACAGACCCTTTTGTAATGGGCTTAGTGGGTTATTCACTCTGCATATTGAGAAATAACCCCAGCACAATGAATTTGTTATGCATTCTGGCACACTAGGTTAGAGCAGTTGCCACAAACATGGCATTAGACCAGAACTGTTCTCTAACTGACGTTATCTATGGGATTGAGATTGGAGTTGACATTTTCCAGTTTTTATCTAAGAGATCTTTTGTCCCAAAGGACTCAGCTTGATCTGGTCGAGCCTATGTCAATCACGCAACAAGTCACCTTTTTGGGTCATTTGACACCTTCACAAGACGTGGATTCATGACTTCCACTGGATTTGTGGAAGGGAAAATTTACCCTTTTTGAAGATGCTCCTTGACAGATGTCTCACATACCTTAGGAGACCAGAGATAATAGCATCTCTGGGGCAAAGGGATGTATCTCCCTCCACTTGTTCCCTATACTCGTAAGGTATTATGATTGGGTAATGTATTAAAGAAGACACTCATTTTTTCTAGTAAAATATTTTTCTTTGTGAATACTTATCCAATGACTACCATCTAGTGGGCAGATATTTTATAGTATTTTAGTGCTGGCACTCACCAGTTATTATGTACTTTAGAGAGAGTGACGTATATAAGGTGAAGTTGTTTGCATTTAAAACATGCACAAGGGAGAGAAAGTTGGCATACAGCTATGTTACATTAGTGTAATGTGGATGATGTTTCTTTGGATATTGTACTTTTGGAAATTATACATGATCTAAGTACACTCCTAACTAAATAACTGCTCCCTCGTGCTAAAACATCAGCCTGAATTAGTCTAATATACACTATCCATAGCAGCTATTAAAATAGAGAAAATGAATTTTGTCAGATTAGACAATACTAACTTCTGAAAGTGCAATGAATGAATTACCAACTATATAAAATATAAACAAAGTTATTGGCTCTTTTTTATAAAATTTACCTCCGAAGTTCAGGAAGTGAAAATGACCAAGTGGAGCTAGCACTTTTTTGAAAGGTGCACATCTGGAGTAAGGCCAAGCTGTATACTCTTTAACCCATATTACACCCATCAATCATACCCCAAAATAAAGGGAATTAAAGGTTCTTTGAATTATACCTAAGATACACAAGGTCTTTTTTAAATAGCCAGTATAACCAGTGAAGAAAGCAGGGGAAATTCTTTTTCTTTTAAAATTCTAACCCTATGCAAAATGCAAAACTGTAGAGCACCACCTTAAAAGAAATATAAAAATGTGTGCAATTATTTTTTATTATTTTCATATCATTATGTATCATGTTACGAATAAAATGGTATATTAATATTGATGTTAGTCATGAAAATAAGCTAATTATGCTTATTTTGTTCATGGTTACATAATTTGCCATGAGGTATGTTTGTGTGAGTAGTGACCTTAATTATGGGGAAATTAGAAGTCTTAGAATATAGGAATAGAGTCATCTTAAATTTAAAACTGTTGCAATAAGGAAAAGAAATATATAGTGAAAATGTTTCTTTTCATTTATTTGCAATGAAATAAAAAAAAATTTATGAGAAAGCAAATTTGTTTCTTCAATATTAAACAATAGGCAACTATTTTACACTTTGACCTTTGTCCTTTATGAACATGATCTGTTCCATTCCTTTTCAAACTGTAAAATTTATTGTTGATCTCACAGATAATTCTGGCTAGTTTCATGTTCCTGTCATTCACCATAACATTGGTTGCTATGTGCATTTTTAAAATGGCACACTTCTTATCATGGGGGGGGGGGGCTGGACTTGTTAGAGACTCTGACACTCATAAATTCTGTTGTATGGGGGGAAATACAGGATAATTGTTGAAAATGACTGTCTTGATGCTTGTGACTTAAATGTTTCAGCCATACAATCAAAATTAAATCATACAATAATAATACCTACGTTCTCTTTAAGGGGGCCCT
The DNA here is from genome assembly GCA_028554795.2 of Sinohyriopsis cumingii. NCBI lineage: Eukaryota > Metazoa > Mollusca > Bivalvia > Unionida > Unionidae > Sinohyriopsis > Sinohyriopsis cumingii. The sequence continues at coordinate 509,964 of JAPYKE020000441.1, forward strand.
CACCAGTTAATTTGTACTTTTGAGAGAGTGATGTATGTAAGGTGAAGTTGTTTCCATTTAAAACATGCACAATGGAGAGAATGTTGGCATCCTCTATGCTATATTAATGTAATGTGGATGATATTTCTTTGGATATTGTACCTTTGGAAACTGTACATGATTTAAGCACACTGCTAACTAAAATGACTGCTCCCTTGTGCTAAAATATCAGCCTGAATTAGTCTAAAGGACACTATCCATAGCAGCTATTAAAATAGGGACAATGAATTTTGCCAGACTAGACAATACCAGCTTCGGAAAGTGCAATGAATGAATTACCAAATATATAAAATGTAAAAAAAGTTATCAGCTCTTTTTATACAATTTACCTCTGAAGTTCCGGAAGTGAAAATGACAAAGTAGAGCTAGCATTTGTTTTGAAAGGTGCACATCTGAAGTAAGGCTAAGCTGTATACTCTATAACCCATATTCCACCCATCAATCATTCACCAAAATAAAGGGAATTAAAGGTTCTTTGAATTATACCTAAGATATACAATGTCTTTTTTAAATAGCCAGTATAACTAGTGAGGAAAGCAAGGGAAATTCTTTTTCTTTAAAATTTTAATCCTATGCAAAATACAAAACTGTAGAGTGCCACCTTAAAGTTTTTAACCTGGAGGGCTGGATTGGTGAGGGTGTAGTAGTTCTCTTAAGGTATTATGATTGGGTATGCATTCATGAAGAAACATATTTAACTTTTAAAAAAATTAGTTCAATGAAAGTTGTTGTCAATTCACATTATGAAATTCACACCTTTTGAATTTCAAATAATTTATAGTTTATAGGTAATCACTAAAACAATAATATTAGGGTGGAGGAAAGTGTAGGGTTTGCAGATACAATGGAGTCCCAGTTTTGACTTATGTCAATGCCTACTCCAACATGAATTCTTTTAATCTTGCTCTTGACTTTTGCACTTTAAAGACTAAAGTACCCCTCATGGGTGGCCACTCCTCTGGTGGGCTACCATTTTAGTAAAAATATGTCATTTTACTCATTACAAGTAACCACATTTAATCTAATATGTCTTCAAAACCAATATTTAATTCATGTGGTAAGGTAAGTGATCCAAGTAATCTGATTATCTTTTCCAATATGTGTTTCCAGATGTCGGGCTTTTGTTACTTGGATAATTGATAATTGTATTAACTATGGTTAATATTATGTCATCTACAAATGCTGACATTGACAGGTGTCCCAAAACTTATGACTAAAAAAAATTACATGTCTCAGAATGTACAGTGCACACACAAATGTTTTAATTAAGTTATGGTGTCCCAACAAATATAGTGTCCCAAAATATACAGTAAATACAGTAATCACTAAAACAATAATAATAATGTCTGTTTCCAGATGTTGGGTTTTAGTTACTTGGATAATTGATAATTGCATTAACTATGGTTAATGTTATGTCATTATCTACAAATGCTGATGCTTACAAGAAATTGGCTCAACATCCTTGTGATAGGTTTTTGGCTTGACACAGCTTTTGAGTTCTTCTCTTTGATGATTAAAATATGGGTACATGAGATAGCTTGCGAGTAGTTTCCCGTGGGTCGATGGTTCTTAATGGGGTTTTCCCAGGCTTTTTACTCCACCAGTTGTACTGGCTGCCATGTATAGCCTATTATGCACCAAAAAATGGCATTGTCCCCAAAACAACAGCAACAGCTATTCTTTGATGATTGCAACAGGAAGTAATCATCAAGATCATAACTTGCCAATATAGGCTAAATATGGCTTTTGTGGATTCATTCACAAAGTGATATGATCCATGAACAAAACTTGGTACCAGGCAAAGTCTGAAATTCAACATGAGAATACAGGAATCATTCCCTTTATAAACATTTATTTTACTCTATAAAAGTTTAGTCTGTATGGTTTAATTGCAGCACAGTTATCAATATTGAAATATTACAAAGGTTAAACATGTCATCTTGTAAATGGAAAATTCTTACTTTAGAAGAAAAAGTAGACTCAACAACAGTGGGGAGAGTTTAAGAATTTTTGCTGAAAAATTTGATGATGGTAAGAATCAAATAACCAGCATCATGACAGATAAGGAGAATATTCCACAGCAGTGGGAAAATGAAGTAAATGGAAAGGAAATAATTCTGAAAGTCAATCAATCTTTGTACCAAGATTTAAATGATAAGGTTTTGAATAGTTTTGCACTGCACTTGCCTAGAACATCCTACTAGGTGATCAACTGATTCAAGAAAAGGCAACAATTCTGTCAGTTGAAATGGGCAATGATAACTTTACCACAAGTAATGGATAGTTATATAGATTTCAGGTCAGACACAATATCAGAGTTTCATCCTCAGCAGAGACTCTTCTGAAGTTAATAATTAAGGTTTACAGGACTGTAGCAAAAAGTTGAATGTAAGGAATATGCTAGATGTGGTATGTGTAATTGTGATGACACTGGTTTGTTTTTCAGGATGCTACCTTCCAGGTTGCTGTTGAAAAAAAGGGGACATTTGTAAATGTGGAAAAAAGCAAAAACTAGATTCATAGTTTTGCTCTGTGCAAGCTGTTCTGGTGAAAAAATGAGACATTGGTGATTGGCAAATCACAAAACCCCATTTTTTTTAAGGAGGTACAATAAATCAAATTTAAAAGTAACTAAGGCCCACAGAAAGCCATATATTTATACATACATATATTTAAGTCTTGGTTAAAGAAGTTGAATCATCAAATGAAAGTGCAAAACAGACAAATCTTGCTTTTCTAAATAACTGTTCTGCACACCTAAAAGTGGAATTATCTAATGTGAATCTAGCATATGTTCCACCCAGTACAACCTCAAAACTGAAGCCTTTGAATGCAGAGATCATCCAGAGAGTTAAAGTTTTAAAGAAAAATCTACCTAAACATGTACTATGGAAGATATATCAACAGCATCAGAGATAGCAAAACAGGAGACTCTGTTAAATGCAATTTGATGGATAATTTAAGTATAGGATGTGCTTAAATATAAGATGTCCAAAAATGCTGTAAAAATTCAGGATTTTTCCAGGAAAGCCGCAATGTAACACGACAAGAGGTAGAAAACTTGTTTGAAGTGGATCTTGTGTCTCTTGTACCACCCGGAATGATCATTCTAGATTATACAGAGTTTGACAGTGACTTAAGCACAGAAAATACAAATGATGGGAAATTGTCATTGTTGGATGATGTTAAGAATTCAGACCAAACTGATTTGGATGAGGAAAGTAACTTTGACAGTAATGGTACCTGCATTGACTAGAAATTAGTGTATCATTAAAAAAACAGCATAAAGAACTAAAGGAGTATGGTCTCAAGACAAATAGTGTTGAACTTGTTCATTTAATTCTGAAAATGCAGGACATTCTTAATAATGACAAAAGAAAAGGTGCAGAGAACATGACACAAACAAAATTGGATATATATTTCATGTTTACGAATTAAAAACTATTCATGTATGCATGTATTCATAAGAAATAAGTATTTGAGACAAGAAGAACCATTTGATTATTAATGTGGCTTTTAAATGAAGATATATATATATATATATATATATATATATATATATATATATATATATATATATATATATATATATATATATATATATATATATATATAGTTCTCACAAATATAATCCCCCTGAGGTAAGGCCACCCATCCTATAGGGTCACTTTGTACAGAATGAATGGCCTTATAACAGGGGGACTAGTTTATACCAAACATGATTGTGCAGCAACCCACAATTGCCATCCCCCACCCATCCCTTTTGTAAAGTAGACCTGACCTTGAAAGATGGCAAAGACAATTAAATTACTTTGCTAGATGTAGTTCAGTGGTTAACTTCAACATGGAATATGGTAACACTTATCTCTATCGAAAAATACTTTAAAACTGTGGATTTGTCCAGGAAGATGGCTGCTGCTTATAAGGGAAATAAAGTGGCAAAATGTGTATTACTTTATGTTGATAACCCCAGTTATCTAAGTCCAGTTGCTCCTCCAGAATTTTAACACAGAAGTCCAATTTCCCCTTTGGAATTTTTTAAATGGTGACAAGGTGTTCAAAAGTTTTTTTTGAAAAATAAGGCTTTTGTGTTCAACATATTGGTCTTTGGTAAAAATTGTATCACTTGGTATTTATGATAAATTGTTTAGGATTATGTGGCTATATTACACAAATATCAAGTCATATACAGAATTTGGATTTTATTTTAATAACCCACAGGAACACAAACAAGAAATTTTTACTGGTTCTGTCCAAAGTTCATTTATCCTTCTAAAATTCAAAGAAAATCCAGTTCAGTTTGTAATTTAACATTGTGTGATTCCAGGGATGATTTATTGTTGTTGTTGTTGTTATATGGGTTTAACGCCATTTTTCAGCACACGATAGGCTATACATGGTGGCCAGTATTAATGTTGGAGAAAGAACCCGGGAAAACCCCAGAAAGAACCAACAACCCATGAGAAGCTACTGGCAAGCTTTCTCACATACCCACATTGGCTGAATCCGAGACTCAGACGGGCACAGACAGAGGTGAGATGGCAGTGATCTGTAATGGAGAGTGCTTTAGACCACTCGGCCACTCAGTGCCGCCAGGGATGATTTAGAAATAGAGAAAAATTTACATAACTTTATTTTTAAAAATACTGCTGAACAGAATTTGAGCAAAAATACTGATAAACAGAATTTGACCAATGTTGACACAAAGTTCCCACTTTTTTTAGCCCTGAATGGTCATTCTTTGATCCTATCTGTCCAGACTTGTGTACGGATGAGTGGAGATTATGTGATCCTATATATCCAGACTTGTGTGCAGATGAGTGGTGATTGTTATCCTATCTGTCCTAACTTGTGTGGAGAAGAGATGTTATTATGTGATCCTATATGACCTGTCCTGTGTGCAGATGAGTGATGATTATGTTATCTTATCTCTCCACACTTGTGTGGAGATGAGTGGTCATTATGTGATCCTATCTGTCCAGGCTTGTGTGGAGAAAAGTGGTGATTATGTAATCCTATCTGTCCAGACTTGTGTGGAGAAGAGTGGTGATTATGTAATCCTATCAGTCCAGCCTTGTGTTTAGAATTAAAGTGGTGATTATGTTATCCTATCTGTCTAGACTTGTGTACAAATGAGTGGTGATTATGTGATCCTATCTGTTCAGACTTGTGTGCAGACGTGTGGTGATTATGAGATCCTATCTGTCCAGACTTGTGTGGAGAAGAGTGGTGATTATGAGATCCTATCTGTTTGGACTTGTGTACAAATGAGTGGTGATTATGTTATCCTATCTGTCCAGACTTGTGTGGATAAGAGGGGTTATTATGTTATCCTATCTGTCCAGACTTGTGTACAAATGAGTGATGATTATGTGATCCTATCTGTCCAGACTTGTGTGCAGATGAGTGGTGATTATGTTATCCTATCTGTCCAGATTGTGTGCAGATGAGTGGTGATTATGTTATCCTATCAGTCCAGACTTGTATGCAAATGAGTAATTTCAGGCAACTCCAGATTCACTGTTTGAGATAGACACTTAATTCTTAGGGATATGATTTGGGGGCAGTTGGTACATGTGCACAGTTGTTTTCACAATTTCAATGCATGCTTATAGACAGTTAGGGGTGGTTGTATTTGGTTTAGACACTTTTACATATATACTATTTAATGAGATGGGAGATGTGTGAGAAAAGCATGGGGATGCCTGTCTGCAGATTTCTAGTTGTCCAGAGATTTTTGTAATATTAATATAACTTTCTCATAATCATAGTCTGTTTGCTTTATAATCGTTTAGTGGCATTATAGCTGCTGAATGTTTTACCCCATTTTTTTTTGCAGCTTTAAACCTCACTTGATTTTGTCAGGAGTATCTTCCTTTATAAATGAATGTGAAATCTTTTGCTATATCGTAGTTGTGACCTTGCCCTTTCTCCTATAAAACTACACTTCGCTACACCCAAGGAAAGTGGGGGAAATCAGTTCCTGGATTGTGCTTATTCAGTTAAGAACGGTTTGTGAAAATAGTTTCAGTGTTGTGAGTGATCATAGTATTTAGTGACTGATTTGTGCATGGCATGTAAACATTAGTATAGATTGTGCTTGTTTTTAATTCTTTTATTTTATTATAACAAATTTACTAAATTACTAACAAATTTCTAGTTTGTGTTGTACTTTCTTTTCTTTTCACAGTACACGGCATGTACCAACATCTCTTCACACCATGTTCAACAGAATGAGTCTTTCCATGGCAATCAACACTCCTCCTCTCTCCCCACACAAAAGAGTATTCATTTCCAAATCTCTTCCCCCTTCTGCACCTCCATTTTTCCCCTTTGCCCATGGGCAATCTGCTTTTGATTTTCCTTGCAGCTCTCCACTCCCTGAAGATACAATTGCTCCCTCTTCTCCATCCGCTTCTCAAAATTTACGAAGTTCAACATCCCCGATGAAGGTTTCCATGCCAACCAGTTTAAATAGGAGATCATCAGATTCAGATATCAGCACACCACCAAAAGGTAAGTAGGTTATTTCAGATTTTTTCAACATTTTGGCTAGTCTGTATGAATTAGAGGGGAGCCATTGTAGTGCCATTAGCATCTGAATCCACATATGTAAAATCATATGTACATGTACAGCCTAAATTCATTTCAACCGCTCATTATTCCTGTGCCCTAGGCAATAGATTGGAGTGGGTTTCACAGTACCTACCTGCTTTGGAGGGGGTTAAGAGGACTAAGTTTGATTATATATGTTAATTAGTTATATATTCTTGGTTAAGATTTTGCTGTTAGCTCAGGTTAATTTGCACCCTATATGGCATACAGTTATACCTGGAGTCATGAAACTTGGTGAGGGGATGCATTGTGATGAGTGTTACAGTCTCATAACAGAAGTATGTCGTTTCAAGCCATATTTCACGATTTACTGACAGATTATTGTATGTATTTCTGATAGTCACTCATCCTTACAACAAAGGGTCATTTTGCCTGTATTGCATAATTTACAGACTTGAGTTTTTATGTTAAGCACATGACCATATAAGTTAGTTTAATAACCATTTAAATTTTTTCTTTTAAGTTTATTTATCAAGTATTCTTCATGCTAGGATCACCAAGTTAGATGAATGTATGAATCTTGGCTGGTGTCATGCCGTTACAACTAAAGAAGTCCTGTTACCTTCTTTACACATTTTGTAGGCTTTCTGTTGACCTCATCTCCAATTTGTTCTTTTGCATCATGTATACCAAGGGTCTCAAACATGTGGCCTGCCAAGCTGTTTCCTGTGGTCCACAAAATGATTGGCGTGACAAGTTGTCATGAGAGATAACAAAGGTGGTGTGGCCCTTGAGCCGTCAAAAATGCCCTCATGCGGCCCTCAGGGTGGTTTGAGTTTGAGACCTCTAATCTATATCCATCATTATATCTGGAAACATTCAGCTTGGTGAGGAGAAGCACCTCAATGACAATTACATCCTTTTCAAAAAAGTAGTTCACATTTCTTTATATTTCATGCTTCACTGACTTTCTTTAAATTTTGGTTAAATTTTGTTTTAACTGTTTATATTGAAAATATTAGACATCTGTGTTAGGGGCAATGAAAAAGGTCACTATGACTTACATTTCACATTTTACTGACTTATTTAATCTAAGTTAAATGTTTTCATTTAGCTCATGACCATGTAGGTTTTATGCATGCTGTGTACATACTATCCTATATAGAATTGTGAGGGGATCCATCTTGATGAGATTGTCTCATGTTGCAGGAAAAGGTCATTATGGCCAATTTTTTATGTTTCACTGACTTGGGTTGAATTGTGTTTAATTTCTCAAACACTTTTCATGCTAGAATTTGAATCTGATGATGGTACACCACTGTTAGTTCAACACCCTTCCAACAAAAGAAGCTATACATATTTTATCTTTTATGGTTTGGTTATGACCACATGAGTTTTTGGCATATTATATGCATATCATCCTACTCAGAATCATGAAACTTGATTACAGGGTGCTTCTTCATAAGTACTGTGCACATATTAAAGAAAGAGGTAGCTGTGATTACTTGTTTAAAAGCTGAATGTTTAAATATCATTTATTTGGGTGCTGTTTATGTTCTGGTCATGAAACTTAAAAATAAAATGGAAATCTGAGCCTGGTCCCACAACCTTTAGCAAATGATTTTATTTTTAACTAAGTGGGAAGCATGTGTTTTCTCAAACATATTTTTTGTCATGTGCATTTGTCACAGTGTCAACAAACTGGCATTGAGGTCACCATGACATGTGCAACTCTACACAGCCAATCCATAATAAAATGAAAGGGTTGAAAAGTATATAAAATATGTGTTCTCACTGTCCATGTATCTCTGTAAGTCAGTTTATGACTGACATAAACCCTGGTCTACCTGTAAAGCATAGTAAACCCAATCAAAAATATATTTAAAAACCCCAACATAATTGAATGTAATTAATACTATTTTAAAACCAGAAAACTAGATGATCTGGATAGATTATGATGGTAATGCCTTCAGTTTACATTGTTAGAAGCTGCAAAGAACACTCTTGGAATATTAGTTAAAAGAGGTCAGGGAAACATGAACGCACATTCCATGTTTTTAAGCAAGCTAGTCTTACAGATGCAGTAACAGCTCATTCATTGTAGTGATACATGTAATACACTATGATGTGCCCATTCTCATATGTTAGACCATCCCGATATTTAGACAGTTTTAGCAACTTCTGATTGCAGCTGGCTCCATCTGACAATAAAGATCCCCCCTTATGTTTTAAACATTTTATGATATAGGCTGTCAGGGAGTATGTTAGGAGAAATACTCAAAGTGCTTTGCTACTTAAGCTCATTGTAGTTGAATTTGCCCTGTATGTTGGCAATAGATGATGTTCATGAGGAGATGACCTGATTAGATTTTTGGGTCATTACAGCAATTTTCAAACATTTTACACATTTTTGTTCTTTGACTTCGTGACACAACCATTATTAGCAAAGTAGGTCAAAACCATGTGAGGTAGTCAAGGGAAATTTAGAACGCATGTTTATATTTGTAAATAATGACCTGATTAGAGTTGTATGACATTCCAGCATTTTCTTCCAATTCTTCAACAATTCATTGTTCCACTGGTTTGTAGTTTAAGCAAATGCTGTGAACATTCTAGATGTTGACCTGTTTTAACAAACTTCACTCTTGTTTCCCACTACTTTTTATTTACCTAAGGAGGGAAGTTACCTTGCTATAAAATTTGGGTCCAGCATGAATTCTGATGATGGTCATGGTGATCATGTTGAAAATCTTGTTGTCATTTTTCCTCGATAATCATACTGACATGTGGTTTTACTCTTTGCACTAAAAGGAATTGGTCCTAAATGAAAATGATGCCAAAATTTGTCAAATCTTTTAAAGGTGCTTCCCTACAACAAATGTTCTTATCAACATTTTGTTTTTAAAAAAGTTCTTTCTTGCAATTTACAGTTGTTCCTGTGTCCAGATTATGCTGATACAGCCTCTAAAATGTCTGTAAACGGTCTTCCTGAACATATCCTGTGGCAACTTTTCCTTTAATAGATAACTGTATCTATATGGAATTTTCTCTTAAGCACTATTGCAATATCCAGCTAGTCTGAATGAAAATGGTGTTCATTTGACCATCAACATGGCACCATTGCCACATCAAAAATCTTATCACCACTCTTCTTGCATGAATTGTGGCATTTAAATAATGCTTGAAATATTCATTTACATCTGAATGCAAATGATGCAGATTTTCACCTTATCTTTGCTTTTTTGAAAGAAACCAGACCTAACTAACCTTGGGGTCAATTCAAAAATCAATGCTTGCATTTTTGGACTTAACTGAGTTTATGAACACAGTTACTTGTACATAGTCAAGTGAATTTTTTTTATCTGACTTTGTATTTAGTTGTATTTTAACATTTTATTTGATAGTTAGCATACAAACATTGATTGAAGGTCAAAGGTCATTACTTGGGTGATTAGCTGTACAGGCATCTAAATATGATAACTTACAAATATGAATGGTTTTTGTCATTTTGACCTAGTTTCTGAATACCTTGATTGAAGATCTTTTCGTTCAAATGTTTTTACTAAATATGGCATATTCTTATATCTTTACATTGTATGAGACAAGTTCAGTGATCATCTATCCACAATATCAAGATTACAGTCAAAGGCCACAGCGAAGAATTTTATATGACATTTACAGATACCTTAGGACATATTATCAGTAACTCAAATAGAAGAAAATAGTTTTTATAAAAAAAAAATTTTAAATTGAGCTTCTCAAGAATATCAGAGATATTTTCATTACTCAACAGTTCATAACAAGAAACAGACTTCTGGGATTCCTGGAAATACTTTTCAGCCATTAGGGTATCAGTCCCTTGAAGGGACTCTTGTTACCAATTTTGAAGTTGGACATTGTGGGTCTGCAATGTCTGTGCTGTAGTAGGCATATGTATTTTGCAAATACATAGCTAGTTGATATTAGCATAACATTTTGTCCCTGTACAATTTCAGAAGAGGAATTGAGGATGAGAAGTAAGTTTACCTACTGGTAATGTGCTGTGGAAAGCTATTGTTTACCTTGTAACCTCTTTACTTATGCATCGTTTGGGCATAGTCTCTTGTCTTTATTCTCAGAGCATTGCATTATAATTAATTAACTGTAATATTGTCTCTGACAAAGTGTGTTTGCTACAGATATTGCCCCTCACCCACCCACCATGACTGGAGATCTTAGAAGAAGGTCACTGAAGGTAGTTGTCTTGAATCGGTTTATGTCAAAAAACAAAATGTTTTGTCTGAACTAATTTGCATATTCTGGCATTAGAAGTTATGCAAAGGTTTCTCTGCCAGAACTTGTCTTTATTTATTTTCTTTCTTCATTTAAAATTGCCAGCAAATTCCATAGTATTTAGTCACTTGTATTGTCATGCATGGTACCTCAGATTGAGTGCTAATCCTTTGTTGGAATTTCTTTCAAGACTTGACCAGTTAAAGACATGCATGCAGTAAGTCCCCATTTTGGAGAGTTATTGAGTGTGTTTTCCCTCTCTTTACTGTTTTGGAATTCATAGATGCATGTAAAACCACAAGATCTTTTTGTCCTTCAGATGTATGTCACCTTGATCCTATTTCCTTATAAAAAATTGATTTTGTTTTAGCAGCAAAACCAAACTTTCTTTATTTAAGAAAAATTGTTTGTCGTTGACATTTGTTATGAGATCTTAGATGACTCATTTTGATTTAAGGACATATTGAAAAAAATAAAATGCTTGACAATACTAGTTTATCTTAATTAGGGTGTCTCCAAGTGCTTGACAATACTAGTTTGTCTTAATTATGGTGTCTCCAAATGCATGACAATACGAGTTTGTCTTAATTAGGGTGTCTCCAAATACTTGACAATACGAGTTTGTCATAATTAGGGTGTCTCCAAATACTTGGCAATACTAGTTTGTCTTAATTAGGGTGTCTCCAAATGCTTGACAATACGAGTTTGTTTTAATTAGGGTGTCCCCAAATGCTTGACAATACTAGTTTGTCTTAATTACGGTGTCTTCAGAGAGAACTGTGGTGTTAATTACCAAAGAGGATCAGTTTTTCATGACAGACATAATACAAGTTTAATAAATTTCATTTCTTTAGGAGGTGATTTTGAAAGCAGATTGCATCATTATCTTTAGTGCAGCAACCTCCTTCATGAATAACCTGTATATTTTATTTTTCATCTTTACCTTTTATTGTTTATGTTGTGGTACTTCATGTGTTCATTTATTTGGAAGTTTTTTGTAATGCAATTCTTCTTTTTTACATTTTTAGAATTTCACCTTTAACTGGCAACATATAGCCTTGATTGTGCTGAGGTGCTGCTAAACGCTAAAACATGCCACTCTAGAGACTTAAAAGAGGTTGCTGAATTGCCTCAACTGATTACTGACATTTCACCTCTGCCCATTGTGGGTTCAAGTCTTAGGCTTAGTTAACATTGGTATGTGGCAGCAACTTCCCATGGGTCAGTGGTTTTTCACATGACTCTCCCATGTTCTTCCACCACCAAATATACTGGTTGCTATGCTGCTATGTATAGCCTATCATGTGCTGAAAAATGGTGTTTAATCCATATAAAAAACAACACATCATCATTAGAAATGCTCTTTTTGATGACCTTACTCTCTGTAGGTTGACAGTGACTTGTCTAGTTCTAATCCCCAGCCTATGGAAATTGAATCTTCGTAAGACCTTTTGTATGGGGAAATGAATTTCCTTATGAGTCCAGACAGGGTTTGGGTTCCCAAGGCAGAATCACTAATATTTTGTCACACATAATGGGTCATTTAATCAAAACTTCATTGTCTGCTTGTTTTTACTACTTCTTCCTGTCAGATCTTAACACAGCTGCAGAATCAGTTTTCCTAGAGAAACTTAATTTGTGTTCTATCGAGTTTCTGCTTCTAGCAAACTGGAGACCACACAAAGACCCACTGTTTGCACTGATTTCTATGAGTCCCATGTTTCATCACCACCATAGTTGGTTGCTAGACCAAGACTGAATTGTGACTAAGTTCAGAGTCACACTCTTGAACCCCATTCCTTTGTGTACACAGACATATCAGATTTGGGATGGGTGTGCTCACCTGGAGCCAGAGGGGATTGTTCTTAAAGGATTTGTGATCTAAGGAATAATTGACCCTACATATAAAAAGTCAAGAAAAGTAGGCAGTGATTCTAGCTCTAAAGGGTGTGTCAGTCCCTTATTATATCCAGTTGTGATGGTACATGCAGTCAAGCCATCAACAGTTTATAACAGTAAATATAAATGCAGTTCTTCAGCCAGTTTGTTTTGAGTTTATCAGTCTCCCTCCTAAACGGTAAATTCATGCAGAAGTAGCCAAGGGTTCGGGTGGGTTCGTAAACTAATTTTAATTATCCATTACTTACCTGCTACTACATGTGTATTGCAAAGATTGCCCTACTTTAATGTCCTGTGGCCTTGTTCAAGTTGATTGAGGAAGATATTCCATAAGTCAGATATGAGACTGGGTTCATGTTACTTTGGTTTGGGTATCCAATTACTAATCAGGGGAGGAGTATTTAGCTTATATTGGAGACATAGCATTCTGGAAATGGTAAGCATTGCAAAAGTAGCAGGTAAGTATTACATAATTAAAATTCGTTTTATCCCTTTCCCCCATTTCTAAAAACATTTTTTAACGATATCCTTTTGATTGTGCAATTTTGTCTTTCAGAACTAATATGGTACGGTTGATACAAAATTATTGACAATGCAAACAGCATCTATAGTGTTTTATATTATATTTCAGTTACAAAATGAGTCATTGCAATTCACATCTCTACTTTGGTTGATATAGGATTATGTGCAGTATTTACCATTCGCTGAATGCTCATAGACAGCAGAAACACATACAGAATGCCATATTTATTTTATATTTATTGTATGTGTGTGTATAACTTGGATTCAACTGAAAATAACATGATTCAGATCTTATATCACATGGTAATGTGCTGGCAGATCAAGATATGTTCCATTTGCTTGAAAGCACATGTAGGGCTGAGAGTTTAGACTCTGGCCTGAATATCATAAACCTCTGAGTTTGCATCTGAAAGTCAATTTCCACTATCAGCCAGTCCGAAATGATCCATAAAATGGAACCTCATTTGTGATTGGTTGGAACAATATCTCAAGTTCATCTTCTAGCTCAGTTGGTTTTATGATTTTCACGGCCTAATGTGGTAACACATTATTTCTGTTCCTGGCTTATTGGGTACCACTGAAAGTGGAGAATGTCTTGGATAATGTTGTTTGTTTTTCAGCTCACATGTAGTAGAGAAAGTTAGCATACACCTATATGATTTTCACCTACTTGAGGTGACAGTTGTTTGTTATTATGAGTTTTTGTCTGATGCTCTGGCAACTTATGAAAATGACTGCTTCTGTGTACCCAGGAAGTAAACTGGAAATACACAGACTGCACTGATTGTGCCTGTTCTTGAAATAAAGAAATGAAATTCCATAGTGTAGGCATTACTCTTTTCTCAAAGTAGACTTACAAAATCTTAAAATATATAAAGGAAATGAAAAGTTATCTTCTCATTTTTTAAAATAATTTACCTCTGAAGTACAAGTAAACATTGCCAGAGCTTGCAACTCTCAGAGAGATGCAAATTATAAGCTGTGTGCTCGCAAATACAAACCAACCCCCATCATTCTGATATTTCTAAAACAATTGTAGGATCTTTACATGTTCCTTTTGATATACACATTCATTTTAGTATAAAAGGGATTAGCATTGGGGATTACTCATGGTATACCTTTTCTTAAAATTTTTAGCCCTGTGCAAAAGTGTAAAGTTTCTGAGCAGAACCTTAAGCCAGATTTAGACATTTATCATTGTATCTTTTTTGTATGATTATGCATCTTTTTCTGAATAAAAGTATATTTATATTGATATTTATATTGATTCTATGGACAAGGCTTCTTTTGCTTTTCTACTTGTAACGTACCATGTGGCAGTATTGTGTATCAAATACACCTACTCATGGGGAAGGTAAAGGTCTTAAAATATGGAAGTAATATTATACAGAGCTAGCAATCTTCAGAAATAAGAAGTGAGACCCAGCTGTCAAATCCAAACCAAGTCCTATCATTCAGATATCCAGATACAGAGAGTTCTTTACACTCCCTAAGATAAATACATTCATTTTTTTAAATAAAAGGGATTATCAAGGGAGACAATCCCAGGAACACCTTTTCTTTAAAATTTTAACATGTGCAAAAGTGCCTAACTCATGAGCAGAACCACTTTATGCTGTGGCAGAATTTTAAAATTTGTGAATTTTCCAAAAAACAAAATTTAGCTAGTTATGTACAGTACTTTCATGAATGATTGTTTACATTGGTTTGAAAGCAGTGTTGCAGTCATTATGTTTCAACAATGTTTACCATGACAACATTGTCACTTCATTAATACTTAAAACAAAAGTACTCATAAACTATTGTTTTCACTTACAGGTGTTAGTATTGTTGAAGTCTTATGTTTGGCAATCATTGTCATGTGACTATACTAGCTTGTTTTGTGTTGCTAGGGAGCAGCCTGACTGAAAGTAGTGGCAGTGGAGGTGCTGTACCTACGGGGCAAGGAAGTGGAACCAAGTCCATCTATCCTAAGTCTTGTTCACAGCAGCTTAATATTGATTTGATGGTATGTATCTTGACTTCATAAAACATTTGATTAACAGACTTATGTACAAAATTTATGTTAATAATAATGATTTTGAACCAAACAGACAATGTGGTCTTTTATTCATTTATTATTGCTGGTAAGCTGTTTTATGAGTAATTGATGACTGTTAAGAGTGAGAAGTGAAATTATTTCATTTGTTTGTAATTTTAATATATTTTGCCCATTCAGGGACACTACATTTTGCCCATGAGCATCCAGGAACATTGCATATTGCCTATTAGCACTCAGAATCACTACATTTTGCCCTTGAGCTTTCAGTAACACTGCATTTTGTCATTGAACACTCAGGAACACTACATTGTACACAAGAGCATTCAGAAACATTACACTTTGCCCTTGAGCACTTAGGAACACTGAATTTTGCCCTTGAGCATTCAGAAACACTACATTTTACCCTTGAGCATTCAGAAACATTATATTTTGCCCTTGAGCATTCAGAAACACTACATTTTGCCCATAAGCATTCAGAAACACTACATTTTGCACTTGAAGGCACAACGGAACATAATTATGCCAGTGATGTCATTATAATCTGCAATGCTTCTGTGGTTATAATATGAAGAAAAAAAACATTTATTTGTCATGTAAACCAAAATAATTCAGGTTTGTAATGACATATATTGCTTGAATGTTATTTCTAATGACATGTAGACTTTCTACTTGCACTCATTTGTTGTAAGGTTTCATCTGTACTGATACACTGCAGTTTCATTCTTGGAACAAGCAGATATTTCCTACTTACATGAAACAAAAAATGTTTGTAAGACTTGCTTGAAAGACATTAACCCCGGGGTTTGAATTAATTAGCATTAACTCTGAAAAGCTTCTCACATGTTTCTGAATGCTAGGCTAAATTTTTCACCCACTTTTATACAAGAAAAAAAAGAAAAGTTGATTTTGGCAGAAAATTGAGGTTGGTAGTAAGTGATGCTGCCAAAAGATCAAAGGAGTTCTTATGTACTTTTATTATTCTGCCTTCAGAATTCTCAGAATTATTTTACCCACAGAATTTAGACTAAGAATTATTGTAACAAGGCTGTGGTAATTTAAATCTAAATCAAGAAGTCATGTGCACTTCCAGCTGTATTCTTATTGTGTGTTACAGGAGTTTCCATTCTTCACTATGATATCATTCCCTCCTGGTTTCCTGGTGCACATTGGTGGTGTAGTGTCAGCACGATCTGTCAAGCTGCTTGATAAGATACACAATCCAGG
Organism: Sinohyriopsis cumingii; assembly: GCA_028554795.2. Taxonomy (NCBI): domain Eukaryota; kingdom Metazoa; phylum Mollusca; class Bivalvia; order Unionida; family Unionidae; genus Sinohyriopsis; species Sinohyriopsis cumingii. The sequence goes on from JAPYKE020000441.1 coordinate 526,516, forward strand.
TTAGCTTAGGCTTATTTAACCAATTATCTTTAAGGTACACAATCCAGGTTAGTTTTGGCTTATTTGACCAAGTGTCAATAAGGTACACAATCCAGGTTAGTTTTGGCTTATTTAACCAATTATCTTTAAGGTACACAATCCAGGTTAGTTTTGGCTTATTTGACCAAGTGTCAATAAGGTACACAATCCAGGTTAATTTTGGCATATTTAACCAATTATCTTTAAGGTACACAATCCAGGTTAGTTTTGGCTTATTTAACCAATTATCTTTAAGGTACACAATCCAGGTTAGTTTTGGCTTATTTAACCAATTATCTTTAAGGTACACAATCCAGGTTAGTTTTGGCTTATTTAACCAATTATCTTTAAGGTACACAATCCAGGTTAGTTTTGGCTTATTTGACCAAGTGTCAATAAGGTACACAATCCAGGTTAATTTAGGCATATTTAACCAATTATCTTTAAGGTACACAATCCAGGTTAGTTTTGGCTTATTTGACCAAGTGTCAATAAGGTACACAATCCAGGTTAGTTTTGGCTTATTTAACCAATTATCTTTAAGGTACACAATCCAGGTTAGTTTTGGCTTATTTGACCAAGTGTCAATAAGGTACACAATCCAGGTTAGTTAAGGCTTATTGGATCAGTTACTGATAAGGTACACAATCCAGATTAGTTTTTGCTTATTTGACCAAGTATCAATAAGGTACACAATTCATGTTAGTTTTTGCTTATTTGACCAAGTATCAATAAGGTACACAATCCATGTTAGTTTTTGCTTATTTGACCAAGTATCAATAAGGTACACAATCCATGTTAGTTTTTGCTTATTTGACCAAGTATCAATAAGGTACACAATTCATGTTAGTTTTTGCTTATTTGACCAAGTATCAATAAGGTACACAATCCATGTTAGTTTTGGCTTATTTGACCAAGTGTCAATAAGGTACACAATCCAGACTAGTTTTGGCTTATTTAACCAATTATCTTTAAGGTACACAATCCAGGTTAGTTTTGGCTTATTTGACCAAGTGTCAATAAGGTACACAATCCAGGTTAGTTAAGGCTTATTGGATCAGTTATTGATAAGGTACACAATCCAGATTAGTTTTTGCTTATTTGACCAAGTATCAATAAGGTACACAATTCATGTTAGTTTTTGCTTATTTGACCAAGTATCAATAAGGTACACAATCCATGTTAGTTTTTGCTTATTTGACCAAGTATCAATAAGGTACACAATCCATGTTAGTTTTTGCTTATTTGACCAAGTATCAATAAGGTACACAATTCATGTTAGTTTTTGCTTATTTGACCAAGTATCAATAAGGTACACAATTCATGTTAGTTTTTGCTTATTTAACCAATTATCTTTAAGGTACACAATCCAGGTTAATGTAAGCTTTTTTGACCAAGTATCAATAAAATACACAATCCAGGTTAGTTTCAGCTTATTTGACCAAGTATCAGTAAGGTACACAATCCAGGTTAGTTTTTGCTTATTTGACCAAGTATCAATAAAGTACAAAATCCAGGTTAATTTAGGCTTATTTGACAAAGTATCAATAAAATACACAATCCAGGTTAATTTAGGCGTATTTAACCAAGTATCAGTAAGGTAGACAATCCAGGTTAGTTTTGGCTTATTTGATCAAGTGTCAATAAGGTACACAATCTAGGTTAATTTAGGCTTATTTAACCAAGTATCAGTAAGGTGCACAATCCAGGTTAGTTTAGGGTTATTTGACCAAGTATCAATCGGGTACACAATCCAGGTTTAGTTTTTGCTTATTTGACCAAGTATCAATAAAGTACACAATCCAGGTTAGCTTAGGCCTATTTGACCAAGTATCGATAAGGTACACAATCCAGGTTAGTTTCAGCTTATTTGACCAAGTATTCATCAGGTTTGCAATATGCAAATATGTATAGACCTAGCACATCCTTCTACTATAACAGATGCTTAGTTTCACAGTGCCATATTTCATGTATATAATCATATGTATTAGAGTACTTGGATTTTCCATTGTTGTCCATTGGGTTTTACTCTTTGGGTTTGAATTTATAATGCTTTTCATGACAGGAATTTTGCAAAAGGAATTCTAACTTTGTCATTACTGAGTCCATTTTTGTCATTCAATTTATTGAAAACAATGGGAACCATAGATCCTATTGCATAGTACGTGGATTCACAAGTTATCCAAGTGCAAGTTGATGAGAGAGTTGTGTAAACTGCAACCAAATTGGATCATCAGCGTAACAGTATGAAGTCCTAGGTCATATATCATTTTCATCTTTTTCATTCAAAATTTGACTTAATTATGGCTCCTGTTTGACTTAGAAGTGATGAAGATAATAATTGAAAAACCCATTCAGCAACTTCTTCTCAAAAGTGTTTAATAGAATTTGACCATTTTTGATGGAAAGCATCCTGATTTCAAGGCTTTTAAATTTTATACAAACTATGCTGATCTGTTTTTAACCTTGACTACTGCTTGATATAGTTAATATTTTATAATTTATGTTTATATTTCCTTTAAGCCCCTAAAAGGTTAAAGATAATTTCACAGTAAACTGGCACAACTGACTGTTTTAAGGCTTGACTAAGTTGGACTTCAGTCAGGATTATTGACAGATTTTGCTGGTCATCTGCATATAATAATATCATTAGACTAATGTTTTGATACATAATTGCATAATTACTAAAGAGTTATACAGATTACCTAAAGCGATACATCTTTGTGGAAAAAGCATCGATTCTTATTATGGGCTACAAATTCACAGGTGTATTTCCATCTGTATGATGATATTTTAACTTGTTTCATCTCAACATATACTATAAAATATAAAAAAAGTACAAAAACAGACTTCAGGTATTTTCACTCACTTAGGTTCATGAATACTTGCCATTAAGTCCCATACTACATACAATGCTAATTTAATATTTGTTTGCATGTGTGACATCATAGGGGCATATACGTCTATTTTTTATATATTTTTTTAAAGTTCTGTAAATGCCAGAATTTTGGTTGATATTAATTTGATTTGTGTTCTCCTTATGTTACACCTCTAATTTTATTTGTAGTTTGTCATTGTTTAATAGCAGACTGTAGTATTAAGTACATGATACTGTTTTAAACTTTCCCGAAGTTTACCATGTTATGCTACTAAGTCTTTTAATGAATTGGGTCATAATACTGTGGTAATATTGTAATAATTGGGGCCCCAAGTGGCCGAGTGGTCTAAAGCGCTCACCGTTATAGATCACTGCCATCTCACCTCTGTCTGCGTGAGTTCGAGTCTCAGGCTCGGCAAACATTGGTATGTGAGAAAGCCTGCCAGTAGCTTCTCGTGGGTCGGTGGTTCTTCCCAGGGTTTTCCAGGGTTCTTCCTCCACCAATTATACTGGCCGCCATGTATAGCCTATCTTGTGCTGAAAAATGGCATTAAACCCAACAACAACAACAACATATTGTAATAATTACTTCACACTGAAGTGTGAAAACTGAATTTGATATTATAATATTGTAATAACTAGCTCACAGTGAAGTGTGAAAACTGAATTTGATACTGTGGTAATATTGCAATAACTACATCATAGTGAAGTATGAAAACTGAATTTGATAATATTGTAGTAACTGCTTCACACTGAAGTGTGAAAACTGAATTTGATACTATAATATTGTAATAACTAGCTCACAGTGAAGTGTGAAAACTGAATTTGATACTGTGGTAATATTCCAATAACTACATCATAGTGAAGTATGAAAACTGAATTTGATAATATTGTAGTAACTGCTTCACACTGAAGTGTGAAAACTGAATTTGATATTATAATATTGTAATAACTAGCTCACAGTGAAGTGTGAAAACTGAATTTGATACTGTGGTAATATTGCAACAACTACATCATAGTGAAGTATGAAAACTGAATTTGATAATATTGTAGTAACTGCTTCACACTGAAGTGTGAAAACTGAATTTGATACTATAATATTGTAATAACTAGCTCACAGTGAAGTGTGAAAACTGAATTTGATACTGTGGTAATATTCCAATAACTACATCATAGTGAAGTATGAAAACTGAATTTGATAATATTGTAGTAACTGCATCACACTGAAGTGTGAAAACTGAATTTGATACTATAATATTGTAATAACTAGCTCACAGTGAAGTGTGAAAACTGAATTTGATACTGTGGTAATATTGCAATAACTACATCATAGTGAAGTATGAAAACTGAATTTGATAATATTGTAGTAACTGCTTCACGGTGAAGTTTGAAAACTGAATTTGATACTATAATATTACAATAACTAGTTCTCAGTGAAGTGTGAAGACTTAATTTGTTACTGTAATATTGCAATAACTAGTTGACAGTGAAGTATTTAAAATGAAATTTGATACTGTGGTAATATTGCATTTTTGTTATTATTCTGCATGTGCATATTTTACTTTTGGAAGATTTATATTTTTGTAATATTTATACCATCATATATGATACAAGACATGTATTTATTTGTTTTTGTCAGAGGAGCCTGAGACAAGAGATGCCTGGTGGACAGAAATAAGAACTGAGGTCAGGTCTCATGCTAGAGCAATGGGCTGCCATGCTGTCATAGGCTACACAGAGAGAACATCCATTTGGTAAGAGGTGCCATTAAGGTTTTAGTTTAAAGTATTTCCACATCTTCTTTATTGCTGCTTAGGCCTGCACATATCCTGGTTTCCAATTAACAAATAAAGACTGCTTTTGTGCCAGTCCATCAACAGTAGAATTCCTAGAAGATACCAATATACAGTTGTTTTAAATTGGAAAGAGTTGCCTTGAAGAGTAAGATGAAAATTGAAATCAGGGCTTTGATGTTACATAGGCTAAGAGGAGAAAACATTTGTTTGGTTAAGAGAGGCCATGTTACATTATCACTGCATGCACTATTGCTTTAATGTAACATTTTCAAGACACCATTTTTATCTCTTCAAGTCATAAACTAGAAAAGCTAATGGGATGGACTTTTGTCTATTGTCCAACTTTCATATGTCGTGTTTTGTCTGGTTTTATAGTAGAGAGTTGTTTTCTCTGGTTTGTAATAAAGTGTCTTGCCTTGTCTGGTTTGTAGTATAGAGCATTGTCATGTCTGTTTTATCATACAGATTGGTTTTTTTTGTCGTTTAGAATGTTGTTGTGTCTGGTTTTATCATAAAGAATGTTGTCTTGTCTGGTTTATAGTTTAGTATGCTGTTATGTCAGGTTTTGTCATACAGAGTGTTGTCTTGTTTTGCCTTATATTTTTGGTTTTGTAATATAGAGCATTGTGTTGTCTGGTTTTGTAGTAGTGTTGTCTTGTCTAGTTTTGGAAAATAACAAATAGTAACATCATATATATCAACTCAACTTAGCACCTCCTCATGTCATCAGGTTTGACAGTTACTTGGGTTACTTGAAATTACTGGTCATTGGGCATTGTTACTTAAAATAGGTCATCTCAAGGACCATGAAAAATTGATGTTGCAGTAGTACATGAAATGAGTCAGATTGAGAAAAAAAATGAATTGACATTGCACAGTGTTATATAAAATGAGTCAGCTTGATGGACCATGAATTAACAGTGCCCCACAAAAAAATGACTATATCTTGAGACATGCAAAAAAAAATTTTTTTCATGTCCCAGGACTTTTTTGCATGTAAAAACTAAAGCATATTTTGTGTCTCAACACTTATAGACACAAAAAATGTCAAGATAAATTGGCAAGACATACATTAGTGACCATCTCAACACTTATAAACACAAAAAATGTCAAGATAAAATTGGCAAGACATACATTAGTGACCATCTCTTTCAATAACTGCATTAATAACTGTTAAACTACTACGATTATTTTTGTTATTATTTTGCATGTGCATATTTTCCAATTTCTCCAGTATGAAATAAAATAAGGGTAATTAAAGACTTAATGATTCATGGGCTAGTTAGAGTTTACCCAGAAAACAAGTGACTTATACAGTGCAAATGGTGGTTATCATCACTTATTTCCTTGTTTATTCCCGAAACTATTGGATGCAGATTTTGCTTCATTGATTGTTTTGGCTAAATCGCATTCTTCTGGATTTCATTTTCTTTGAACCACATGCTCATGAATTGCTGTTGTTACCAGTGATATATGCTATCTTACAAAGTGATGCAATCTATATCAAAAAATACACATGTTATATTACATAAGGCACATAACCAGCATATATTCAACATAATCAGCATATATTCAACATAACCAGCATATATTCAACATAACCAGCATATATTCAACATAACCAGCATATATTCACATCACTGTCCTGTTCATGAAAGAATGATTATTATATAGGTTGAAATTCTGAATATAGATTTACTAAGATCATCTTTATTCTGTTTTAGTTTTGTTTTGACATAACAAAATCATAATTTTCCACACATTGGCAAACCATATGTTTTGGCATCTCCTTCATTTATAATTGGTGGATTTGTCTTTGGTTTTTCGACAGCAATTAAGGCCAGTTAAATGTTTAAACCCTGAAGCTGGCTTGGGTAATGAGGGAAGTTTATTTGGATGCTATACCGGTATTTTGATTTGTAATTGCCTTTTACTCTGTGATATTAGCATGGCTACTGTAACCTTGTAAATAGTACTTATTTATGGTTGCTTACATCAAAAAAACAAACTACAACTGAGTTTTGATGGTATTGCAATAATTTTTTAATCATTTTTTTTTCTGCAACTTCTTTATTTGTAGCTGAAGTTTAATGCAGTCAAGGGTGCCTATAGTTAAAATCTGAGGGTTTGTAACTTAGCACAAGTTAAAATCTTCAATGTTCATGCAGAGACACCCTGAAGTAAATATGCTCACTAAATGCAAGCATTGAACCAAACTATTGTTCATTGCCATCATACTGGGATCACATTTTAATAGAGTTAGATATGTACACTTTTAAGGCAAAATAAAAATGTAATTACTGGTGCATTGATACAAAATTCTAATACAGTAATGCATCAACAAACAATAATAAATCAGAGAGAAATGGGAGAGGTTACTGTTATAAATGTATACTGCGACCCACTGATGCTCAGTTATTGTCATTGATCAGATTATAAATATTTGATACACATAGAAATAATCAGAAATAAACACAAAATTCATGACTATAGTCCCTTAGCAACAAAGGAGTCATTTTGTATTTTTTTAAAATGTTATTACAGTTGATAAAATAAATCGATTGATTAGTAGAAAATAATGTCAGCGGTGTCCCTTGATTCATAGTACATGAAAAAATTGCTATAATTTCATATCTCAACATTTATAGATTTAAAAAACAATTACTTTTGAAAATAATTAAGGTTGTCCTAAGACTGATAGTGTCCCAAAACTTTAAATATAATGACCTTGAGTTAGCTTAAATTTTGAAGTTAAGTTCATGTAAGTTAATATGAACAATTTATATTTCTGTTTTATCAGAATGGATTTTACTTTGGAACTACCAGTGAGATCAGAAATGAGAAACTTTGTACGCTTCTTTCTTGCAGTGAAGAGGTCATCATTTTGTCAGGCATGGGCACTGCTGCAAAGGTGAACCTTAATCTGGATCAGTCCCAGACAGCATCTGTCTATCGCCCCAGCCCACAGCTTCTGAATGCCTCCATTGAGCATCAGCTTCCTAGTAAAGATGTTGGAGACAAGGACAGGAAGCTTTTTGTTGATGTAAATCTGGCCAACCAGCTGTCAGTTCAGAGAATGACTAACATGGACATGTAAGCTGAGCTTTGATTATACCCCTGAATCTGTAGGGCTAGGGCTGTACTGGTGTCCTTGAATCCATCCATCTTGTCAGTCCATCACAGTCTTGTAGAGCTGGGGCTTTGTAGGAATGCTTGTGTCCATCCATTTGCTATTCTTTCAGGCCATCACACAGTCTTGTGAATGCAACAAGTCCTGCAGTTTTTTATAGATTCCAATGAAACTTGATTAATATTTATGATAATCACCTGAAGATTTGGAAATTAACGAGTCTTTTTTCTCCTACAAACATCAGTAAAAGTTATTGTCCTTGTCTTATAGCTGAATGGAGTGTACAACAAAATTTTGTGAATGCAACTTGTGTTGAAGTTTGTTATGGATTGCTTTTAAACTTAGTAAATTTCATGGTCATCATTTAAAATGCGTATATCAACAAATTACTTTCTGCAGTTGTTTTGTTAGAGTTATTACTCTTTTTTGATTTGCAGTTGGATTCAGTGCATGATAGAATTTTAAAAATGGAGACACTCTTGCATTCTTTTTGTTGATTGCTGTGAAACTTAGTAAATAATATATTCATTATCATAAGATTAACATGTTGTACTGACATTATTTTTGGAAGACTGCATGTTTTTTTTAAACTTCAGAATCATCTGCATCATGGGTGTAGGCATGGGATGTGGGACAGTTGATGTATTTATGTGAGCAAATATCTAATCAGTCCTCTAGTAGCTATTAAATTGTGGTTAACTGTGATACTTGCTAGCATTTTTTGGATTACAAAATGGAAGGGTTGAAGTGCATTGTATTGGGTAGACAGCCAAATCTGAAGATATTTGGGGAAAATGCAAACGAGAAGCTTAATTTTAGATACTACTTATAATTTTTCACACTTCTGTATTACTGTAACTGAAATGTTGACATGATGTGATAGAAACTAAAAAATCTTGAGGAAACTGCTGATCTTTGGACATTGCAGGGCCCCTTCTCATGCAGTTGCTGGAACTAGGGATTGAACCTGGACTGCAGGTGTACAAAATGATTACATGACTGCAGGGTTCCCCTTAACTGACATCAGTTTAGATCATTTAAACATGCACATTAATGCTTTTTATTATTATTAATATAGTCATTATAAAAAACTTTTATTGACACACTTTATTTGTGCATATGCAGTATTTTCTAAACTAGTTTTTGTGCTTTATTTCTATCCAGATGTGATGATGGGGACAGGCATTACAACTGCAGCATATGTCACATTCCATACAAGGCAGCTAGTGCACCATTCCCTGTTAATCTAAGCCAATGTGCCATCTGCAAGTAAGTGCTCATTCAGTTATTATGACTCTAATGTCTTAAATTAAGTAACAGAAAACAGCAAACACCAATAAATTTTGTAATATTCAACAAATATTTTATTTCCATAGAACACAAAGTGAAAATTGAAAAAGAACTTACAGTCTTGCGAAATAAATCAGACATAGTCCAGAAAGTCCTATCACCAGTCCTGATGAATAAAGTTGATTAAATTCCAGCAATGTTTCAAAAAAGCTTAAACTCTGATTGTCTTGATGTAACTGTAGTGGCCTGTGATGTGGAGATGTGCCAACAGTATTTTGATGAATGATGATACTATAATCCAAGATGTCCTTGTTACAATTAATGTTTCTGTCTAAGACTATTATTGAAGAGCACTTTGTATAAAGTATAAATAATTCCACCCAAGTCAAATACTGAATAGAATGATTTGGCTAAATATGTTAAAGGAACAATTAGTAATTTCTCAAGTAAACAAGATTATAAACCCCTGTACATGACCTAGGTTGGAATTACCATTTTCTGAAAATATTCTGTCACTTAATGGAATTTTCCATTCTAGAACATTCTGAGTTGTCAACAAGACAAAATCTGTTACTAAAATTACAATAAAGAATGTGGCAAACATCAGGTACAACAGGTTTTTCCATGGGGAATACCAATAATCTAGGATATTGGTATTCCCCATGGAAAAACCTGGTGTACATGATGTTCACCACATCAGTGGTCCCCAAACTTTTTCGGGCCACCGCCTACTTGTTTATCCTCAGTGCTTACTACTTACCCCGTAAAAAGCATTATACAGCATTAGTGCCCCCCTCAGTAATCTCACTGGACCCCCCCCCAGGGGGTGGTACCGCCAACTTTGGGAACCACTGTCCTAGACCCAGACCCAAACAATCACCATGCCTTGCCAATGGTAGCGTAACCTCCTAATTGGGTATGAACAATAAACTTTCACTAGATTCACCTGAAAAAAAATTCTAAGCAGTTGATGCCTGTGAAAACCCAAGTGGTTCTCCTTCATACAAATGATCTCAGTCACATGGTTGTTCTAACTAATGTTCTGAGAATTTCATCCTTTTAGGATGATAAAGGTAGAGGAGGGATGCACAACATTTCATCCTCTTACCTATGCTTCTGCTGTTAATGTTTTTGGGTAATGTATTTGATGGTGAAAGTAAATTTTGTCATTGTACCTGCATTGTTTCTGACTACTAGTATACATGCTTGTAGGAAGATGTACTATGGTTGTGGGGCTTGTTACTTTTAACAACTTTGTGATCATTTCATGATGGGGTAACTTGATTTAGCAAAGTTGAAACAAGGGTTCATGAGAAGCAATCACACCTCTATATAATTTTTTCTTTCTTTTGAAAGTTCTAATGTGAGATACTCTCTGTTAAACAGTACATGGGATATTGCATTACTTAGGATTTAAACAATTGTGGGAATTGGGCATTAGGTACTAATAAGTAAATTTACATTTAGAAGAAAATCAAGATGTTTGATTGAAAGCTGTAACCAATTTGTTTCCAGATTATAGACTAGTAAAACATTTAGACAGGGTCTCCACATGTTCAAGTCCATGCATATAAAAATGAAATTTGTCTCAAGTTAATAACTACATTGATATCACATGGTGGTTGGTAAAGATGAAATCTTTATTAAAAAAAATTGTTTCAGTGTTATGTAACATACATCATAAATATCATGAACCTGTTCATAGGCTGCAAATAGTGTTTATTCGAACCTTAGTACTCAGTACATTCATACCAATATGTTGAATACTTAACCCTGTTCACAGGCTGAGCATAGTGTTCATTGGAACCTTTGTAATTAGTATATTCATACCAATATGTTGAATACTTAACCCTGTTCACAGGCTGAGCATAGTGTTCATTGGAACCTTAGTACTCAGTACATTCATACCAATATGTTGAATACTTAACCCTGTTCACAGGCTGAGCATAGCGTTCATTGGAACCTTTGTAATTAGTACATTCATACCAATATGTTGAATACTTAACCCTGTTCACAGGCTGAGCATAGTGTTCATTGGAACCTTTGTAATTAGTACATTTGTCTTTATATAAATCATTTCAGGAGGAAAAGTCTTCCTGATGTTTTGTTCACAACCATTGACCCTCCATCTGAGATTCAAACATATGGTAGAGGTGCATTCATACAAGCGAGGTAATCATTTTAACTCACTTGGCTGTAAGGTCAAGGAACTTACGGGGTATGGCCCTGTCTTTGCCATCCATTGTGTGTTGTGTTGTGTGTCTGTCCATCAATAATTGCAAGTTACCACACCATATTTTCTTATGCAGTTCCACTCAAATTTGGAATAGGGGTTTGTATTTACATATCGCCGGAGAGTTTGATAATGAGTAAGATTCATGCACTTTAATGAGGTGATCTTGAACGTGTTTGGCTGACCTTGTTACGATTCTGGAGACCATATTTCTCATCAGATTTTGCTCAAACTTGAAATATTATTAATTTATTAAGATCTTGGATGATTGAAGAATGAGGGAGATCCATGCATACTAATGATCTGATCTTGTATCTGATTGGCAGAGCTTCTTATGCAGCTGGAAGCCATATTTTTGTTCCACTTTTGAGAAAACTTGCATGGATGGATTCGATAATGTATGAGATGATCTTGCATCTGTTTAATTGAGCTTGTTACCATTCTCGAGGCCAAATTTCTGGTATGACTTTTATAAAACTTGAAAATTATGCTGCGTGTTCTTCCTTAAGACCTTAAAGGAGTTCAATAATAAGTAAATTCCACACATATTAATTTGTTTTTGCATCTGTTTGGCTGAGCTAGTTACCCTTCAGGGGCCATATTTCTGACCTCATTTTGATGAAAATTGGAATATATACTTATATCATCAAGATCATTTGCATATTAAATGATGAGTGCGATGCACACATATTAATGAGTTGATCTTGCATCTGATTGCCTGAGCTTGTTACCGCCCTGGAAGCCATATTTCTGATCTGATTCTGATAAAACTTCAAATATTGGCTTATTTTGTCAAGATCTTTCATAATGAGCTAGATCTTCGCATAATAATGAGTTGATCTTGCATCTGATTGGCTGATCTTGTTACCACCCTAGGAGTCATATTTGTAAAGAGATTTTGATCAGATTTGAAATAAGTGCTTCTTTCATCAGGATCTTGGGCTGTTTTAAATAATGAGCAATATAGATGTATGGTAATGAGGTGATCTTGCATCAGATTGACTGGTCTTTTTACCACTCATTAAGTCATATGTTTTAATAATGAGCAAGATAGATGTATGGTAATGAGGTGATCTGGCATCAGATTGACTGGTCTTCTTACCACTCATTAAGTCATATACTTTATCTGTTGGGCTTTTTATCCTCAAGATCTTGGATTACTTTTATTATAAACAAAAGACTCTGCATATTACCGGTAATTATGTCCTCATCTAATTTTCGTCAGGATGTATTAAAATAGGCCAAGACAACATAATATATAGTTTGAGAGATCGTTGACATGGGGTGTATTCTAACACTACTAAATAAGCCTGCTGAGTGAAATGGTCAGCTGTTAAATTATGTTAACCATGTGAGCGATGTCAGGCTTACTTGGGCCTCTTTTTTTAATTTTGACCACATAATGCATCACTTACCTTAATTTTGTCAGTATATAGTTGTCAGTTATAGTTGTCTTTATTGTAGAGGTGGGAATTACTATCGAAGATTTATATTTAGATGTGAATAGAAATTTTGCATAATCACTTTGGACACTTATCTTACTGCAAGCAAAAGTAGATAACAAGGATGAGTTTTTCACTCCATTGATTACATAATCTGTTTGCACATACATGTAGCTTTGCATCATGTACATTTTTCCCCGCACAGTTATGAAGGTTAGTAATTTGTGCATCCATTTTCAAATGCTAACAGTTATGCATGAAAAATAGGCTGTCAGTAGTTTAACTGTATTGTACATATGAATGAGTATAGGAATTAGATGAGTGAACTGCATGCTTTACATGTGAGGCTTCCTCTGTAGTGGCTAATCAAAGTGATTATTAATGCATAAACTGTGATTGTCATACTGGCTGTCACCCAAAGGTTACTTAAGCCTGTCAGTTCAGCCATTAAAATCTGACTTCTGGGGATGGATAATGACAATAGCTTCCGAAGCAGATTTTAAGAACAATGGAAAAAAATACAAAAGAAACTTTACTTTCTGTATTTTATCAATTCAGGATAGTATCTTTTATATTACTGAAAAGATGGTTCTTTTTAATTTATATCTTGTATGTTATGTCACAGTAGGTAGGTAGATGTGTAGGTTGGTAGGTAATTTAATGGTATGGCAGTTTGGTAAGTAATTTAATGGTATGGCAGTTTGGTAGGTAATTTAATGGTATGGCAGGTTGGTAGGTAATTTAATGGTATGGCAGGTTGGTAGGTAATTTAATGGTATCACAGGTTGGTAGGTAATTTAATGGTATGGCAGTTTGGTAGGTAATTTAATGGTATCACAGGTTGGTAGATAATTTAATGGTATCACTGGTTGGTAGGTAATTTAATGGTATGGCAGGTTGGTAGGTAATTTAATGGTATCACAGGTTGGTAGATAATTTAATGGTATCACAGGTTGGTAGGTAATTTAATGGTATGGCAGTTTGGTAGGTAATTTAATGGTATGGCAGGTTGGTAGGTAATTTAATGGCATCACAGGTTGGTAGATAATTTAATGGTATTGCAGGTTAATACTGCCCATTTAGTGCTCATTAAAAGATATCATTGTTTAACTCACTTTTTTACCACTTGAGAGACAGTGTTGAGTTTTGATCAAGCTTGGTTAATGAAGGTACTCTCCTTAGGATATTTGATGAGTTTATTATGAGCAAAGGCCTATGCATATTCATCTGATGATTTTGAATCTGGTTGTCTTTGCTTGTTACTGATCCAGAGACTGTTTTAAATAGAATTTTGAGCAAACTTAGTTGATGGGCTTACATTATGATGATCTCAAGTAAAAATCGTCCATGTGGTGAGTATATATTTTCCTTGCCCTTTCTAATTGAACTGCTTTATTTTAGCTTTTCATTGAACACAGCTGTCTTTACTGTAACCCAGTTCCTGTGTTCTTAACTGTAAGGAATAGTGAATATTCAGTTTGGAATAGTGAACATTCAGTTTGGAATAGTGAACATTCAGTTTGGCCCCGCATCTGTCATGCATCATCCATCCATCAAAATTTGCTATTTTAACTTTTTCTCCCAAACAACTTAACAGATTTTGACCAGATTGCATAGGAAATAAACTAGCATCAAGGTCTTTAAAGCTTGTATGAATGATGCTAATCTGTCATCAAATATTGGTGTTATTCCTTTAAACAAGTTGTAAAAAAATTGGCTGAACAGAATTTAACCAGATTTGACAAAAGCAGCTGGGTATGACTTTTCTATAAACCACTCAATAAAATGTCACTAAATCTGTCTTTTTGCCATGAAATATGATTGCTGTTGCTAAAACAAAAACAACAAAAAATGTTTTAAAAAGTTATCATTAACCAGATGATGGAAGAATATCACCAAATTTGACATCGCTCTGGTTTCAGTGCCATTCAGAAATTTTATACAAATACTACAAATTTATCCTCAAATATGACCACTGTTACTAAAAATTATAAGAAACTTTTTAATGACTTCTCCAAAACCACTCATTAGAATTTAACTAAATTTAAGAGAAAGTCTTCTATTATGAAGATTTTTCATTTTTTACAAAGGATGCCAATATGCCTTCAAATATGGCCACCCTTTCTAAAAATAGAAATATGTTTATATGACATCAGCTCTCTAGGCAGTCTGATTGCAGAATTTACAAATTTAAAAATAATATAAATAATTCTGATCTGCCATCAAATATGGATAAAGGTACAAAAATTGAGAAATAAATGTAATCAAGAGAATTGTAAGTGATTTCTACAAAATCGAGCTTACAGACCAATATTTCTATTAAAAGTCAACTGCTCTTGCATTTGGATATTAGGCACATGTTAGACAGGTGTGTGATCTCGTTAGCGATCAAACTTCATCATAACACTTTTGATTTAAAACCAGAAAAAAATGTAACCAGTGACCTAATGCCTTGTATATGTTCAGACAAAAGTGAGGATTGTTACTTAGCTTGATGTAGGTCATTTCTTGAAATGTGACAAAGCTTTAAATGTATTCTACCTTTCTTCATGTCCTCTCCACTCTTTACTGTTCAAACCACTTTGGTATCATTAATACTACCAAGGATTAAAAACTAATTAAGAGTTTTCCGTGCTAATTATTTTTATGGTTTCTTTTATTTACAATGTGCTCAATTGCACAATGAGTTAAATTAACATGTGACCTCTTCCATCTAAAAAAAAAATTTCCGTTTTTTTTAGGGAAGGTCATTTTACACATGCTAACAGAAACATACACATTAAATTTAGAGAGTTATATCTATCACGTTTCTCTCTCAAGTCCATTTAGATAATTATTACAGAAAGTTGTTTTATATTACACCAGATCATTTTTTTAACAGAATTTGCCGAAGTAAAGATGATAATAAAGGAGAAGCAAATGCCAAAGAGATTAGTGATGTAAGTTGAAATACTTGGACATGCACTTTCCAACAGCGCTTTTTTGTTTCCTACATTTTTTCTACCAAAATTCTAGATATACGATTTTTGTTTAAAGATTCATGATTCATCTTGATCATTACAAATTTGATTTTGAAACCATGGGTTTTTTTTGGTGGGTGGGTGGGGATCTGTTGAATGAAAAAGAGTGGGATCTATTTAGGAGTAATAGATTATTTGAAATTTTAAATTTACTCTCTCCACTTTATTCCACTGTTATTATGTTTGTTTTCCACCAATGCCCAGGACTGAATCTTAGAACTTTCCTTGGTAGTTAAAAAAGAAAAAGAAAAACTTCATTCAGTGTATAACATCAGCTTTGTAAAAAATCTTAGATTTTTTTCTTCTTTGTGTAACTTTTTTCCTTAGTGTTTTCATTTTTTTCTCCCCAGAACTTGCCATTTATGGAATATGAACTCCACAACCAGCTGATGAACAAATTAAAGGTATCTTTTTTATTTATACACTGTTGACCATATGGAAAGCACAGGCAAGATACAAGTATCACTTGAATCACATCAAAGTTATTGTTTGCTGTTAGTTTTGGCATCAACATTAAGGTGTTGCTGTTAGTTTCATTTCTTCTTCAGATAAATCAGCTGATCATAACACATCTACTACCTTGCAGATCCAGTCCTCTCAAACTAAAAAGGTTGTTCACCATGGTTTTTGTCTTGTTTTTTTTAACCTGTACACAAGATTGTTTAGTTCAATTTTGTTTTATAGCACTGCAGCACAAGTGTGATTTTACTGGCAGAAGGACTAAAAATACGATTTTAAAGGATGTCTACTGCACATACCATTTATAGCAGAAATGCGGTACTTTTGAAAATTAATAGATTTTTTAAAATTATTTGGTGAAAAAATCGGTATTTTTACATGTTCTATCCACACATGACAGAAACTAGTCAGAATCCATTTGCTTGGGGACTGGAGCTGTTCCACCAGTCCAGTAATGCATACTGATTTATATGATTAAAATTTTTAAACCAACAGTTGACATGTAAACGACAGGCTCCAAATTGATGAACTTTTTGTCAAAATCTGGAGAGTTTATAGCCGAAGGTGGGATATTGCAGCAGAGGTGATATTGATAGGACTGATCAACCCAAAAAATTATTTTATCAGAAACACTTGCATAAATATTTTGAATTTTGGGGGAGCTTGTTTAATTGATATTTTGTTTTGAAGATATTTTAAGATGAATATTTAAGGGGGAAACTCTTGTCTTTTTTGGTCAGTTCATGTCAAAAAAGCCAAAATGTGCATTTTCTCTGAAGCTGAAAGACCATAGGCTAAGAAATATTACAGCAATTTCAACAATGGTTCGAAATCAGAGTTTAAGTGGGTGCAAGTGAGTAGAAAAGGTCTTAAGTTTGCATTTTGTGTTTCTTGCAGTCAATTTTATGATAGTATATGGGGTAAAAATGATATCAGTAGGCATATGTAGACACCATCTCATAACAGAACCTGTTAAGTGTGAATTTTGAGAATCACAATGAATATCTTCAGTGGTCACCAGGCAGTGAACTTGTAAAGAAAAGTAAAAGTACTTGTGGATTTTGTTGTACCTTAAATGGATTGAGTCTGTCAGAAGGGTGCTTGTTTCATAACACTCAGACAAATAACAGATATTTCTCTTCATGCACTATTGTTCTGGATCTGTTGGGATGTTTTCTCAACTTACAAGGAAATCACCAAAAACCAGATGAAATTTCTTATGCATATTGGCTCACAAGATAAGAGCAGTCACCACCAGTGTAGCATTCAGGTGGTGTGGCTAGTCTCTAACTGGCATCATTAAAACTGGAATGGAGGTCAGAGACAACTTTCTCCAGGTTTTTCCTCAAAGACCTTATACAGACCTCTTGCTTATTAATCTTGGATTTTTATGTTTACTAACAAAATTACCTTTAAGGTCACCTTGATTAAGCAGTTACCAGTCTTAAACTGACCTTATTCAAGGTCCTTTATACCAAATCATTATAGAAACAATCATCTGTTTGGCATCAACCTGGCTACTGAGGGTTTATTTTCTTATAGTGAAACCTGGTTCATAACAACTATGGATATAGCCAAGTTTTGGACTTAGAATACTAATAATTAAGTCCAAAACATTGTCCTTTTATTTCCATCTCATCTGTGAATATCAAGACATAGGTACCATGTTTATAGCGGGGAGGGGGTATGGTGGTCCATGGCTGTACCATCACCATATACACAATAAAAGTCTGTGTCTAGGTGTTTAAAAGTCTTTTTTAATTTACATTTACATCAGAAACTTTGGTATAGTATTAGTATATACTAGATTGTATACTTTGATAAGCTAAGATTTCCTTTCTTACCTGCATAAAGTAGAAAGTTTGAGTGTTTCTGCCATAAACAGTCCACAACTATTTGTTTACAAATTTGGCAAGTATTTACTTGGGGAATCTTTGATGATATGTCCCCTCCCCACCACCACATTTTTGCAAATTTTGCAGGCAGGTCCCCATGTCTTATAATGAGATAAATATTGTATGTTATCCTTATGTCATTTAATTTCCTATCTGGTTGCCTTGCTTGAGTTGTATGCAGTCTCTGCTCATGCTATTCCATGATCTTTTATTGTAAACCTTGCATTAATTATTTTAGAGTTATTATATATCAGCTTGATTGTTAACAATAATAAGATAACAAAATCTCAACAGGCTTTGCTTGAGGTGACAAAAACATACAGTATTCCCTCATTATAATGCTGTCTATCGGAGACATAATGTGTATCACCTTATAGGGAAATATATGATGCATATACTTTTTACTACCTGTTAATGAAATGAGGTCCACCTTATAGGATGATCCACACTATAATGAGGGACCTTATAGTCAGGGAGTATTTATATCAAAGTTTGTTCTCAGATTTCATGGAAATTAAGATGTACATTTAAGATTGTAATATACATGGATTTATTCTGAGTTGTATTTTTTGGCAGATTAAAGGAATGAATGGACTATTTGGACTGAATATCCAGATATCTGTTGGTGAAACAAAGCTTGTTGGAGTAGCTGTAAGTATTTGATTTGTGTGTGGAGGTTCTGACACAAGTGTCCGTCAGATACAAAATTTATGAAAAGAGTTAAAAAGTATTTTATGCCATAACAGCTAGCATTATGAAGGGGTAGTTCAATTGGTGGAGCATCAGACTGATCATCAAAGGATCTTGGGTTCAGTACCAGCTCAGACCAGCCTGTGTCAGCTGTGTTGGTGTGTCTTTGGGAAAGGCACTTAGCTTCAATGTTAAAAGTGCCATTATCAACCCCCCCCCCATTAAATTCCTCATTATAATGGTGTCAGTGAGATCCACTGAGTATACCACCTTATAGTAAGACTGACTTGTAATGAGATGCATGATACATATAATTAATGAAATGGGATCCATGACCATGCTTGCCTTATAATGAAGGGCCTTATACTGAGGGAGTTCTGTGTATTGAATTATTCAATGTGTTTCATAAATTTTATTTTTGACACAACTCTGAGATTTTATATCTTCCATAGCTACCAAGACTTCATATCAAGCAGTCACTTTGCTATGTAACATTTGTTATGTGTTACATATTTTATAATGTCATGTCTTAATATTAATAAATGGTATGTAGGCATATGTACGTATCAGGTTTAATGGCACATCAGTACAGACCTGGCTATATAGTGGGCAAAAATAGCAGTATTAGACGAATTGCCAAAATACCATAAAACAAACTGTTCCAACCAAAGTAAATACAGCTTTCCCTTCTGATAACTTGGTAGTTGAGGTCTTTAATTCCTGACCATGTTAAATGCAGACCTCATGTATAATGAGAACAATCGAAAATGTCATGTGAGTTGAAGGGAATAAACCAAATGCTAGTTAGACATGTAGTAATAATTGTAGTTTTGTCTAAAATGAATTTTTTCACACTATGGTAACTGTGCATTTAATTTTGTCAAGTAATAATGTTTTAAAAAGAAATACAAATATAACATTATCTTCATGTTGTTTTCATTCAACAAGTATTGTCATTCATTTGATAGACCAGTTCAAGTTTAATTTGGTCACAGGATGATAGTGGTGCCATATTATATGTAGAATTGTGTTATAATGAAGGAAAATAAAGGCAAACAAAGGTACAATCCTTAAAATGCAAGATACAGAATAACATTCTATATAAACTTGAATTTAAAAAATTTAAAGAAAAGACTTATCAGTTGGAGCACAATCACAAGGTGCATCCTACAATCAGTTGCCTCAAAAGTAATATGATATAACATGCAGGAAGGGTGTATTTGGCCTATTCTACACCCCCTGAATGAAAAGGGAAACTAATCAATGGGAAAAAATATAAGATGCAATTTTCTTATGGTATATTTCATATAACTCTTAAAATGACTTAAAATTTAATTCTTATATGTAGTGAGCAGTGTTTTCCATCTCTGTACCTTGTTGAATGCATGATACTGGTTGTTTGCATTCAGCAGTAGCATTACATAGACTTTATCCATGTTCCTTAGGCTGGTCTTCTTTTGCATTTTATCCATGTTCTGTAGACTGGTCCTCTTTTGCATTTTATACATGTTCCTTAGGATGGTCTTCTTTTGCATTTTATCCATGCTCTGTAGACTGGTCCTCTTTTGCATTTTATACATGTTCCTTAGGATGGTCTTCTTTTACATTTATTCTATTAAGGCAGAAGTTTGTGTTTTCTAGCATAATTGCATACTATGGTTTGAAAAGCTTGCTGCCATTTGTAGCTCTTAACTGGTGACTTGTAACAAAGTTTGTTTTAATAAATTTGCAATAATACTACTCATTTGAAGATTGTCATTTAATGTTAGTCATTTTATGTACTTTCAGACTGCCACAGCAGCATTGCTTGCACCATTACCGATACCTAGCTTACCTCGAGTGTTGGGACAGGTAGGAAAATCTTCAGATGTAATGAAAGTATCAGGCTATCTATTATTGGATTATAATTGTACCCCACTTGTGCCAACCCTCCACTTTTGTAGGTTTTATATTATTGTGCTGTGCATCATTATTGATAGCATGATATGGTGTGTTTAACAAGATTGGGGTTATCATACAATACTTGTCAACTTGCAGTAGTTTTTGTTAATGTGTACAGTTTATAATGGACTTTTATAATGGACTAGACTTAGTCATCATGGTTCTTACTGTCTTGGCCTTTGCTTTCCAACCATTTGAAGCATTGTACAGTAGTATTTCATTGTAAAAACTCTCAAGTATATGTTAAAATAGGGACAGAATATGATACAATAAGATGATGCAAGTCCATACTGCATATGCCAATAATTTTACAAAAGTTCGTAATAATAGAAATTGTATTTAGTTCCTATTTTGTATTGGAAATATAGTGTTTCAGTGGTAGAAGGTGGAATACGGTATGCTTTATTTCCATAAAAGTAGCAATGTTCCTAATACATATGCCCTTATTGTTATGCAACTGATTGACAGGTGGTTACAAAAAGGGTCAGTCTTACATGAGGGAGAAAATAAATTGCATCGGAAGTAATACTTTGGTTGAGGTATAGTTGGTCCTATAAGATGTGGTCTTTTTGGGGGGAGGGGCCTTCTAAGAGAGGACTATGTATTTAATAATTTACTTCCTTGAGGAAACATTCTGCTCAGCAAGTAGAAGAAACGTACACTGACACATGATGAAAAATTTATTAATCATTGAACAAGTTTGTAAATCATGACAGTGGATAAGAGCTTGTAGTATTACCCATGTCCATCCACATGTCTGTCCTTACATCTGTCCATTGATCACACTTTACCTAGGTTTTACATTTAGGTCAGTTTTCATGAATTGTGGTCGGAAATCCACATTTTGTTAACGCTTTTCTGGTTCAGTGTAAATACATTATTCCATCTTTCAAATGATCACTGCTGTTATAATAACTAGCTTTTATGCCATTCACCATTCCCACTCCCACCAGTACATAAATATTGTTAAACCTCATTAATGTGGACTTTATTTATTCAAATTTCTCTGTATATTTATTCAAATTTCTCTGTATTTGTATGACAACAGATTTCTACTATTATTCTATATGTCTTATTAGTAGTTGACCAATATTAGGTGCACTTGAGACTCTTATTTTTCTTCCACTACAGGTATCATCGAGTGAAGAGAGGACACGGCTTGTGGATCTACAGAAGAAGTTATCAGATAAAATGCTGCAGAACAAAGAAATATATGACCTTCATGTTACAGTAAGTACGGACAATCGTTCCAGATACCACATGACTGGAACATTCCTGATTAAAATGTGGTTCAGCACGGTCTAGTGGGTATATTCTTCCAATTTTGAAAATTAGAAACTTCATCAAATTAAATTATCTGCTTGTCTAACCCTGAACCCCATGAACAGTATTTCTGGAGCATAACTATCAAACCACTCAGTGTATCTCTATGAAATGGAGGTACATATATTAGACTGTTTTGCCTTTTGCAATTCAGATTTCTTCAGTTTCAATGTTTGTTTCATTTTTGGCAGCTTTCTGTCAATCCATCAATCCATATACCCATATCAACACT
This sequence comes from Sinohyriopsis cumingii, assembly GCA_028554795.2. Taxonomy (NCBI): domain Eukaryota; kingdom Metazoa; phylum Mollusca; class Bivalvia; order Unionida; family Unionidae; genus Sinohyriopsis; species Sinohyriopsis cumingii. The sequence continues at coordinate 548,863 of JAPYKE020000441.1, forward strand.
TTTATTTCAGGAGTTTAACTGATGAACCTTTCATGGTTTTATTATGTAACTTGGTACATATATTGAACTAATGGTGCATTTCTATTCACAATTCTTCATCTATATTTTGTTATGTTTTCTGCATTGTTCTGTTCATCTATCCATCAGTTATTTCAACTTCTGTTTCCAGAGATAAACTAAAACCGTTCAAGATTCTTTTAAAACATTTACTGGACTAGTGGTCCATATGTGCCATCTTCCATTTATAATTCTTTAATTTCAATATTTGTTGTGTTTTTGTCCATATATCTCTTCGTCGATTCATTCATTATCCACTGTTTGTTTTTGTATCTTTATTCTCAGATAATTTAAGGAGTCCATGTTAAACTTGGTTAACCCATTGGACTAGCAGTGATGTCAGCCAGTATGAATTTTATGAGATTTTTGTGGACTTTTTAAGGGAAAATGCCACAATCCAAAATTATATTGATAAAATTACAGCAATGAAACATTTTATGGGATACAAATTTAATGTGGCACCTCAATTTAAAAATAGTATTTCATAACACAAACCAGTCCAATACATGATTAGTTGAAAAATGACTGCAGTGAAATGAACCAAAAAGAAAATGCAATTTAATTTTGAGGCTTAATGTTCATGGTTATTACTTTGGCAAGATATATGTAAGGAATTCTTGGTTCTGGAAATGGAGTAATGCAATTCATCACTGATTCATTATCGTTTATGCTGTGTATTGGTATTTATAGGCTGATAGGAAGATGCAATATAACTGTTTAGGTTTATTACTTTTAATCTTTTTGCCATGGATAACACAAAATTGATACTAGCATTCCTGATATTCAAGGGTAGTAATACTGCATATAACTTGGACAACCTGACATTTAGGCCTAAGACTGTATATCTCATTGTGACAGATCTACTTTAGACAGATGAATTTGTGTTTGATGTGTCACTTAGAAAATCAGTGTATTTTTTATGGATGTTTTTGAAGTTCAGTAGTATTTGTATTTTGTTGTAACTTTAATAAGCAAATTTCACAAAGGGAGACAATTTGTGAGTGTACTTTTTCTAGAGTCTTGCACAATTTTTTATTTAAAAAATTGATTATTAAGCATTTGTAACACAACATTTCCAAGGACAGATGTGCACAATGTCACAGGTTTCTCTTGACCAATGCCACTATTTCAATCAAATGGCAGGGTTGAAAATATATTTGTATGCATCAAACAGTCATGAGTCCAGCACATTAATGACTGAGCCACTTCTGCTACTAAGATTAAGACAACTCCATAAGATAGCATTAATTTCACTGCCTATCACATGCAATAATTTGCACAAATTATAAAGCAAAAGCATCTGGTATTACTCCCACTTTCTTATTATATGGAACTTATGTGAAGAAGAAATATATTAAAAACTTTCCCCTAAAAGTATCTTTTTTTCTTTCTAGACCTTGGTGTACATTCATTTAAAAATGAGAAATTATATTTTTTTTAAAAAGCAAAGACTTCATCTTTGAAGTCACTTTACATATTCAGTGCTTTTGCAGTAGGATTATGCAGTAAATATGAATGATAGACATAATGATTTTCTAACTGTTGTCAGATACAGTGGCATATTTTCAATAGACTCTTTATTAGGTGGATGGAACATGTATAGTAGCTGGAATTGTTTGTACCCATTTCTTTCATATTGATTACCAGACAGGTTGGATTAATGAATTTCATGGAAGATTAAAAGCAGAAATCTCTTTTGTGGAACAGTTGTATGAATCCCATGAAATTCAGATAAATGAAGTCTGCATTAATGAGGCTTCACTGTAGATAAAACAATTTTTATGCTGGCAGTGCAAAACAAAGTAATTCATGGATATTTCCTAGGTGATTTGAAATGGGGTTGGCATACATGCCATCCATTACTCTTGTGGCATAATCATTAAGCTTTTTCTAACCTAATTATGTCCTATGATGCCCTGTATATGGAATATGCTTGTCTGGTACATTTAAAAATGAAATGAAAATAAAGCAATAAAACATTTTAACTGTCATTTTTATTATCATCTCTTTAATACCACTCATCATATAAATTTGAAAATATTCTAAAAAAACATAGACTGCTGCATATGAAAAGCATTAGAGTGCATTTGTCCATCCTAGATTTACACGTGCTTTCCTTATAGCAACTGTACATGCCATATTTCCAAGAAACTTTGAAACTTTGCCTGACAGATTCATTATATTAATAATATTGTACATTAGTGTGTGTGTGTGTCTGTGTGTGTCTGTGTGTGTGTGTGTGTGTGTGTGTGGATGTGATTAGGATTTTTAATGTAGCTTTAACAATTTTTCAGTCATATCGCTACGATTTCTGCAGTGTGGAAGCTTATAGTGATGCACAGCACTGAGGCATCATGCTGCAGACATGTAGCATGATGTCTCACCCAGTCACATTATCCTGACACCAGGCCGACCAGTCCTAACACTAACCTCTTAATGCTGAGTGCCAAGCAAGGCAGTTTTTAGTACGTTTTTATAAGTCTTTGGTATGACTTGGCTGAGGATAGAACCCATGACCTCCCGCTTCCGAGGCAGACGCTTTAACCACTAGGCCACCGAAGTGCTCCTTGTACATTAGTGGATCAGTCTGTACTTTTAAAGAAAATGGCAACAGATGTTAAATGAAACAGGCATTAACAATGTGACTGGTGGATGTTCTGTGACTGAAAAATATTAGAGCATATGGAATTTTTCAAACTTCAAAACATGTCATGTCAAAAAAAGGACAAATAAACACTTTATGAATTTGAAAAGATGAATATGAGTGATGCAATACAGCACCCAGATTGAGTACATCGTCGTGGTCATTGTACAGTTTCTACATTTGATGCTTATTCAGTGAAGTTAGACATGTAGACTAGTTAAAGTGAATGTTGAATGTAAATAATAAAAAATGTTTTGTGTTCATAATCTGGTTATAATCCACATGGTTTTTACCCATTTGTGACAAGAATTTTGACCAGCTGTAGAACCAAGTTAGTATAAAAAATGTACACTTTTTCATACAATGTACACTTTTACTACTCTCTGGGTTGGTATGTATGGTTCTGGGGCCATTGTGGGGAAAACATTTTCATCAGTTGGGATCATAACTTTTAGAACCAAAAATGGTACACACTGGGATTGGGGCCTAATTTCTTCTCCTGAGGACATACTGTCATCATACATGTGATTCTACTGGCAGTAGGACAAAAATAAAATTTTAAAAGCTGTCAGCTGACATGTTGAAATTTACCTCTTTGAAAAGGAAAAGCTTGATAAAAAATATATTTTTCAAAAACTGAATATTTAGTTGTTCTATTTACACATTACTACTGGAAGACAAGAAATATTATACAGTGCATTGATGTGTGGTTGAGTAATCAGCCTAAGAAGGCAAACAAGTGCACATACAAGCTGTTAATTCATTACCTTATCATTGAAACCTGGAGAGTTTAAGGCCAAATGCAGACTGTTTTATGAAGTGTGTTAAGTAAGAAAATGATTCAAGTTGGTCAATGATAACTTTTGAGTCTTGGAATAAAAATTGACAGAGATTATGTGAAGTGAAATAAAAAGGAGAGACCAACCAAAATATGAAAATGCTTGAGTTAATAGTTTTAGATTTTATATTGTTTAATTGTTGTTGCATTGTTGAAGATGTATTTATTTTATTTTAATGTTTTGTGTTAGTTCATGTCAAAATAAAGAAGCATGTGATTTTTCTGAATGCCGGGAAAACCACCCGCTAAGAAATATGAGACTCAGGAATACATCTGACATTCTACCCAGGAACTTTCTCTGCTGGGTGATCTTACCTTGGGGAGGTATTTGAGAGCAGTCAACAGTCTAAAGAACCCAGCAACAGGAAAACAAATGTCTTGGCAGGCTGGCATGCTGAGTGTGGTTGTTTTGTCATTGCCACTTATAAGGCTAATATATGGAATACAATCTCCATTCTTCGCAAAATACAAAGGGAATCAAGGGAAATCTATTGACAGCATGTTAAGTGTGAAAACTAATAATCATAGTGATTGTAATTAGTGGTCACCAATTAGTATCTTATGAAGGAAACTAAAAAAGTGGTTGAGGATTTTATACAAGAAGTCTTTGGAATGAACTATGAGATATGCAGCTCTTCCTTTTTCATTTAACTGACAATACACTAACTGGTATTCATCCATTATTGTAACATTTTCCATTAGATTCTCATTCATGTTCCAAACTTTATTATAGAATGAAGAGAAAAATTCACCTGTTTATCTTTCAGTGCCTTTAAACACATAAAAATGATGTCGATAAAAATTATACTGGTTTAGAAGCCAGTGTACTTATCAAAATTTGTAAATCTAATGGTTTGATGCCCTGGTTCTGTCACATTTGTGTGTCATGCATCAATAATGATGTTACTTCCTTTAGCTAATCTATCAATAGCATTCTTTTCATTTTCTTATTGTATTTGTTTGAATATTTTAGTGGATGATTAATCTTTCTTTCATGGTTTCTCATATTGGTTTCCATGGTTTTAATTTGGACACCTTTGTTTGCTTCTGCTCTAGAATCACGTTTCCAGTGTGAAGTTTGATCCTTTGCAGTCATATTTGTTTCTGTTGTTTCCACTTGGATTCCTTCAGTCCTATATGCTTTTGAAGTTCTGTAATGTGGGATTTTTCCTCTGTTGTGTGCTTTCAGGAGTGGTCGCTGAACTTTCCTTCTTTTCATATGCCGTTCTAAAAGTTCTTTGATTTTTATTGATGCAGCATAAACGGATGGTGTTTTGCCAATCTGGAGAAAGATTTGAGAACAGAAATAGTTGCATCCTTTGATTGTATTTTGGCAATTCCAACATAACATGGAAATACGGTCATGCTTTTACTGTGTGATTTTAGATTATTGACCTTCTGTTGTTACATCACAAATGGAAATGGTTTATTGAAAAGTTATTAATAGTTAAACTCAATTACCTGACAGCTGTGCTTGTCCAGCACTTTGTACACTAAACTCTTTCCAAATACCTTTTCCCATGTGTTTTTGGTGATAACTTTTTGTATTGTTAGAAAAGTACCAATGACAAAGCTTGTTCAGGGTGACTGTCACCAGTTTTTTAAGAAGTATTTACAGAATTTAGTATTCCTTTATAATAATGGTTTTGAACATTTTGGCATTTTTGCAGAATAACAAATTTGGTAACCATACCCAATACCTGTGTAACTTTTTTTTATAAATTAATACAAATTACCACTAATCCTTCTTGACACTAATCCAACAGCTTTATTATTTCATCTACTGGGCTACCTTGCAGTACTCCCAAGGAATTTTATCATGTCAAGGAAGTATATTCCATAAATTTTCTTACTTAATTTTGTAGATGTATATTTTGCACTGTAATTGTCACTTTCATCCTATGATAAAAAAATCAGTGCCATCTTATTTATCTGCATTAATGGTGAATACTACTTAACAATTCAACTTAGTACTTGACCTATTTGGAAGTTATATCCAGTAAAGTATTATTTATTTTTGTGATGATTGACAGACTTCATCTTGTGTATGCCACTATTAAGCTCTTTGTAGTAACTGGTAACAATGAGTAGGATTAATGTTGGGCCTAAAAGAAGTTCAGGCTGGCTGAAGATAATCATGCAGCCTGTATTAAATGGGGCATTGACTGGATCATACTTGACAACACACTGATCAGTTGGGCTAAACAGCTGATCCAGCTAGTGAGAAAATCAAGAAATGCTTCTGTAAGATTGCAGATGCCAACAATATTGCCACCAAATTTGCCTCATTTGGAAGCTTTTTCAAGTCTCTGTGACTTGAAGCATAAAAGAGGATGTAGCAGTATTAGAGTCTCAGACATGCCATTGTGCCTTGTCAACACCTGCAGTATCCTAGCCAGACCATGTCATCACTAAAAGGACCACCTGCCTAGTACTGACACAGTATGGTGGTCCACATGAGCATCCAATTCATCACTGTATATGGACTCTGGTACTGACTGTGATTGTCTATTCCTTGATAACCAGAACTTTACCACAGAACTAGAAGTCAGCTGGCCTCAGACTTCTTCCACTCCAGCTCCAGCAGTCTTGATCTCTGCCTTCTGACAAAAGACCTTGGTATGGTGATCTGTCTTTTTGACATACCCAGTCCTGGACTTGAGATGCAAATGTCTAGTGTAACCAACACCAGAGCTGGTGAACAAATCAACCATTATAACCAGTACTTGACCTATGAAGGTATCATAAGCCAGCAGTGGACAGTTCACCAGTTCTAGCTCCATAATGACCCAGTATTGGCTATGGTGATTTGCTGTTATCCCTCAGACTTTTGATGACTTTCATAGTGAAAGTTTGGAGATCACCATGTCTAAACACAGATGGACTCCCAGCTTTGTTCATTGTTCATGACTACCATTTTCACCAGCTCATTCACTACCATCTCAAGAAGACTTGGTCTTCCAAACTTCTACTGAAGATATCTGCCTTTTACTTTCAAGTTTTGTCTGCTTGCTCCATTAGTGGCCTTGAACAGTTTTCCTGCATCCATCGACCCAAAAGACCAGGCTTCTTTCAAATAGATTCCTTAATCTGTTCAAGACACTAATATGCTTTGAAAGGCAACTTTAAGCCCCAATTTCCAGCAGGCCATTCTTTCCAAATGACAACCCCTATCTAACTTCATGCTGATTTTCCACAATGAAGTCCCAGCATCAATGGAAATATTACATGCATGTTCCCCAGTATGCCATTGTGTAACTGATTCAGAACATTGTAGCCATTGTCTCCATGTTTGGTCTGGTCTTGATGACTCTATTTCACCTTAGCATAGCCTAAATCCCTCCATTAAGACCCCCACCAATAGACACACCTGGCTGTCAGTCTTGCACATGCCTCATTTACATAACAGGTGGTTTGGTACTCACTTTGTAGTTCAGTAGCTGCTTTTATTACCTTCACCTCTCAGAATGAGGTGCGTTCCTGTCCAAATGTATGCTACTAAAAAAATCAGAAGGTCATCTTCAGATCTAAACCATTTCAAGCAGACTTTTAGTGAAGTATGCTTTGTGTGCTCATCAACCCATAGCTAACCCTTCATTTCCCAAGAGGAACCATAAAGTAGGAAGGATCCCTTTAAGGCATGCCAGATTTTGGTACTGTTTTCCAGAGTAAGTGATAACATGACATGGGGAGAAAGGACCAGTTTTAGATTAGTTTCTTTCACCAACAGCTTCCTTCCCACAGAAATTGACACTATGCTATTGCAACCCTTTTCCAAAATCCCACAGAAGGGATGACTTAAGCACTTTACCACAGCCCCAGTGACCTGTGGGTCTTGCTAATCATCTTGGAGGGTCCCCAGATTATGTTACTTGACCCTTCCCCATTATCAAGAATTCCATTCACAACAGACATCCCCAGAAACCCATGAAAGGCAGACTTTCAGACAGCAGTAGAGATAGTTCGTAACACAGCCTATCTGGGATTATACTCCAGACTTTTCCTGGTCTCTTGGTTCAGTGGATTGCTCTGATGGTTCATACATCAATGCTTCTAAAACCAGTATGTTAAGGCACCAGAGTTCAGAATGAAGACTCCAACATTGGTCCTCAAAGCTGTTCAGCCAGAACTTCCAAGATGTATACCTTCATAATCCCATTTCAGGCTGATTCACAATCCCTGGTTCTTGACAACTCGTATAGTTTTGTCACACTTTAGAACCATCTCCATGTATATGACACTGAACTACCTGCATGCAAGGTAAGCATATTTTTGTACCAAGATATGAGATCCCTCATTTTACTAATGCTTTGCTGCTTAATTCTTGTCAACAAGGATAAATCTGATCTCATTCAATCCCCACACTTTATTTATCCAGGTATAGGGCTGAAAACCTAAATGAATAATGTTTGTCTCCATCAAGCACATGCCTTGAAGATATCTTATTATTATCTTCCATATGCTTGGAGAATCAAATTTCATCCCAGGAATTTCTTGCCTATTGGGACTTTTCTGCCCAGTCATGGATCTTCTCTGTTTGGACCACTTGTTCATGCGACCCTGCAGATGATACTTCTATCCTAGTTGTGGCTGAAACTTTGCTCGACAGACCAAAATGATGAATGTTTTGAACTACACAAGGTCCTTTCTCAGCAATTAGATCACCTGTCTTGGCTTATGACAAGAATCCCTCTGTAGGATCAATCACAATATGCGCAGATACTAGCATAACTGGCTTGGGTACTCGTCTCCTGCCCACCTTTCCAAAAGCAAGTGAGGTTTGGGCCCTAAAGAGTGCACCATACACATCAACGTCCAAGAGATGAAAAGCATAGAAAATGAATTTTGATGATGCAAGAGACATTATTAGAAATAGTGTCTAAAACACATGATTTTTAAGACCAAATGAACAATGTTCTTCTGGGGAAGACATAGGACCCCTTTCTAAATCCACATTTGAAGAACTTACAAAAATGTCATTTTTTATGTAAAATTCATACCAACAGAAATTAATGAATTCACAGTATCTTAGAAGGCAAGGGGGAACCAGGTCCCCAGATATTTGTTTCTTGTTTGAGATTTTCTCCAGTGGTGTCATCATTGACAAATCCACATTCAAGTCACACAGGAAGGTTCAGTCCACATTCAAGTCACACAGGAAGGTTCAATGTCCTGATGGACTGGCTGTTCAATCAGGATGAACTGATTCATGCAGAATGATCCATTCATCTTTTGGTATTCGATCAGATCTGCACCTGTGGGACCTCTCTCTGGCATTGTGTACCCTAAATCATAGTGTTGTTTTGAACCCTTTTTCCCCATAGCATCATCAGGACCCTGTTGGGGTATTAAAGTGATACCTGAAGCATGCTGGGTAAATTAGAATATAGAGAACTTGAGGATGTTTTCTAATGTATATCATTGGGTAAATATTAATAAAGAAACATATTTTAATCCAAATATTGTTTTTGATCAGATTATAAATAAAATGTTATCACCTAAAAACATAAGTAAAACTGTATTTGGGCCGAGTTTAACAGTTTGTGTCATATTATTGAGATATACAACTAGATCTGTTCAGCTGTCTACTTCTGTGTGGACTACATGTTCCCAGACTTTAGCAATATCTTGAAAAGCAGATGAATAAAGATTACCTTGATGATGTATTATTGTTTGACCAATGCTAATGAACTTACTTGCATAATGTAAACTTTCACTTTCATAAATTTCAATCATAAGTTAAATAGTATATTGTTATTTGGTGTGTGTGTGTGTTTGTGTGAGAGAGAGAGAGCGAGGAAGAGGGAGAGACTCACCTTGTCTTGACTATTTGCATCAGCACCATGTTCCAGAAGCAGTTTCACTGTATCATAATGACCCTTATGTGCTGCCATGTGTAGGGGTGTCATCTCACTATACTGAAAATTTAAAGTTTTATATTTATTAGAAGTTTCTTTTGACTTGTATATAAAACATATTTTCTACAAGTCACAATGCTATCATCATTTTGTCTAAAAGCTTTGAGTTATGTGATTGCAAGGTTTGTCTAGGACTAAGACCCTAGTTTATAAAGTATTCATTTATTTGTGTTTTCCGTTCACAGAATGAGTTATTTATGTAAATATTTGTATTTCTGTATGAAAATGTCTGTTTAATGATCATATTTGAATAATAAAAAATTGAAAGGTTCCATCATTCAAAATTTATAGATGTAGGTTTCCCCAGTTAAAGTAAAATCTGTACGTTTATGCATGCATTGCCTATCCCTCCATAAAAATATTTCTTATTTTATTGTTCGAATTTATTATTATAGTCTTTATTCTAAATATTTATCTTATAGAGGCTTTTGAATAACTGGAAATAACTGAGATTGCCAAATTTTTAGAAAATCCAAGCATAGTACTAAAATACTAAAACAATCAAAGCATAGTAAAAAGGAAGATCCTTGATTTTATCTTGCCCTTGTAATTATCCCGAAATACATACATGCATGCATGCATGCACGCACACACCCACACACAACTCCTTTTAGCATGCCCAAATAAGTAATGAACCCACTTATAACACAGGGGCAGGTGTGTGGATCCCTTATTTTCTTCTTGAAATTACCCCCAAAATAGCCCCCTTTTTTGCTGAACAGAATTAAAATCACAGCAGTATTAAAACCTTGATATATTGTTTGTTTCATCATCAAAAGCAACAGTTAGTACAGCTTTTAAAAAGAAATCGTATAGTCTAACCTGTCTTAATGGTCACCTTTACTCAGTGATCCCTGTTGACAATGTCCATTCTGATCCTTCCCAAGCAAATTTCCAGTATAAATATCCTGTATGTAACAGTTACCTGCCTTCAGCAGACAGTGGCCCAGTGTTTCCTGACCAAACAATGGTTACTCCCTGCCTTAAGCGGTCACTGCAGCATACAAGTATATACAGTGCAAACATTTCTTATCTTGCTTGTGTTTATAACTCCAGTCACATTGATGGAGTAATTTGAAGGTGTCAATATGTCAGATTTAAAAGTAAGGCAGTTTTTATCATTATTGTTGAATGTTGTAGCAATTTGTTTGCTGGATAGTGGGAAAAGTAGTTGTGCTATTACAGTAGAAATTTGCCAGTGTGACAGGCATAGTTCAGTATTGTCATCTATTTGCTTGTAATTAAATGCTCTCTGTGACACAAAAAATTTGTCTTTGAGAAGAGATACGAGTTAATCCCTTTTCGTTAGTGTCAGGGATCATTCATTCCAACTGTCTTTTGAGCAACTGGCTTATCCAGATATTGTTTTTAAAGAGTGATCAGCTGTTTTCAAGTGAAACTTATACAAGTTGGGCGATGAAAGAGCCAGTCCTCTGTTTTACAGTCCTATGTAAGCTGTAAGTCAGTAGTGTAATTATTATTTTTTCATGGTTTTTCATGCAGCACAAAAATAGATATCATTGGTGATTATTTTAAGTCAGTGATGATTTAAACAGTATTATGGAATAAATTGAGCAGAATACAGTAATCTTGTGTTGAATATAAATTTGGGAGAGAATGACATACATGTATATTTTATAATTTTGTTGAATAGTGCATACAAAACATTGATGATAATAGTAATAATAATAATAATAATAATAATAATAACAATATTTGCTGCATGTATTTGTTAAAAAACAAATTGTAAAAGGTGAACCTGTTTAAAGAGATGTCCTGTGTTTAATGGTCACTTGTAATCAGACATTTAAATTTTGAATCAACTGTCACAGTGATGCCAGCGGGCATTTTCATCAGAACCTAATGATTTGCCAGCTGTGTTTTAAACCCCAACTTGGGGAAGTGTTTGATTCACTGTTACAATAAACTAAAAATAGACCTGCTTTGCAGTATCATGTTCTTACATCTTTTGTGTCAAATCAAGTAAAGTGGGTAGAATTAAACAAAAGTTCAAACAGGGAGAACCCTACCCACATAAGAGCTAGCAGTCTCAGTTGTGTGTCAGTCATTTTCATTGACCAATGAAACACAGTTTTAAATATTACTATGTAAATAACATAATTAAAGCATCTAACATGAATCATGTTTTTTATGCTCATTTACAAACGTGATTAAAGCTTGTATCCAGATATTCATCAAACTTGCCTGACTCATAATGCTGTTCACCGGAATGCTTATGTTGATCAATATGAGACTTGAGGGTCAGTTGACTCAAAGAAAGCTTAAATGGACAACTTACCTGTGAGACTTAAAAGAACAACTTACCAGGGGCCCCAAGTGGCTGAGTGGTCAAAGGTGCTCACCATTATGGATCACTGCCATCTCACCTCTGTCTGTGTGTGTTTGAGTCTTGAGCTTGGCCATTTTGGGTACGTGAGAAAGCTTGCCAGTAGCTTCTCATGGGTCAGTGGTTCTTTCCGGGGATTTCCCAGGTCCTTCCTCCACCATTTATACTGGCCGCCATGTATAGCCTATCTTGTGCTAAAAAATTATATTAAACCCTACAACAAAAACAACAACTTACCCATGAGGCTTAAAAGAACAACTTACCCATGAGGCTTAAAAGAACAACTTACTCATGAAGCTTAACAGAACAACTTACTCATGAAGCTTAACAGAACAACTTACTCATGAAGCTTAACAGAACAACTTACTCATGAAGTTTAACAGAACAACTTACTTGTGAGGCTTAAAAGACAACTTACCCATGAGGCTTAAAAGACAACTTACCCATGTTTTCAAATTGACATCAGAGTTTGCCTGAATTAGCATGTACACAAGGTCCAGATATCCATGACTGGCAGCCAAGTGCAGAGGCATCTGACCATTCTAGAATGTAAACAATAAAGTTAGGTGACCGTTCTATAGTTATATGAAATTTGGAAAATGTATCTGAAATTTTTTCTGATTTTATCATGGCAACATCAAAGCCAGAAGACCATTCTATATTGATATAAAATTTGGAAAACATATTGCAGTAGATTTGTTTTTGAGTTTGTAAAAGGTGGTGGGAAAAGTTCCATGTTAAATTGATGTTGCGGATTTGAGGAGAATCTTCTAGGCACTAATTAGCATGCATATTTTGTTTTAAATTGGCATTGTATTCTTGAAAACTTTATTACAGTTGAATGAGAATTTTTTAATTTCAATTTATAATGATTTAGATTTATATATATTGTGCTGCTGAGACCATATAGATAACCCACCAGGCTACTGAAAGACTGCTTCACAAATACCATGTTTGGAGAAAGAAAAAAACATCACATTAGATGAACATGCATTCATGATACATTACAACTGCCAATAATAAGTGGTTGTCATGAGATATGATATCAATTTTTTTCTTATGTTTCTTAGGAACAAAAGTTAGATGGCATCAGTGCAACTTGTATTTTACATTTTTTTCATCTTTTTTTTCTTGGTTCAGCTGAAAGAGGTCTTTATTTTCCTTGAGATAGTATTTCGAAAGTAAGATCAATTTTATTAGTAGAGGATTTTTGTAGAGCCAGCCTCGATGGAAGCTCAACATTGAATCAGTTTGTATGCTTGTCTGTTTGTATGACTGTCCTTGCCCTAGATTAGTCTTCATGTTGAAACCTTTTGCTTTCCTTTTATTTCAATACCAAAAGATTGCACCTCCTAACTTTGGTTGCTGCTGCATGCCTTTACTTTATATTGTTGGTCAATAACTGTATTTGACATGTACGTTTTTATTGACCAGATTTTGAATGATTTTGAATTCCAGTATTCTACATTGTCATTTAGAGAAGTTATGGGCTTTGATTGCTTGCTCTTTTAGCCGTAGTTTCCCAACATAACTTTACAAAGGATTGCTGATTTCAGTTAAATTGAAAGTACAGCTCTACACTGATGAGACCTGAATGAATGTAACTTCCAGTGTTCCATGGCATCTCTACATGAATTGTAGCCCCTGATTGTCCAGCCTACTACACATTGGTTTCAACAGCATAACAAGCATTCAGCTCTATATTGATGATTCCATGCATGACTTGTTTTCAGTGCTCTGTAACATCTTTTTATTGGCGTTGTGGTCCCTTGTTATCCATCCTCATAAACTTTAATTTTGCCAACATAACTTTTATAAAGATCTGTCTTTAATATATTTGATCATCTAGGTTTCATACTGATGGTGTGAATTTAATGCTGGTATTGCTGATACTTATTGTCTGAGGTAAAGGATGTGAATGTGAAAGTCTTTGCATGATGATGATGATGGCTTCAGTTTTATCATCATTCATCTTCAGCATGTTACATGTCATCCATGACTTCATATAAGAAATTCACCTCAGTACACCTTGGATGGTAGCCTCATCTTCCATTGAGTAGCTAGATTTTTATATTTGAGTGTCATCAGCTTACAATTGGTGAGACACTGGATGTCGAAACATGACCTCTTGAGAGTAGCTGAGTGTATAGAATGAAGAGAATGGGGTTGAAACTAGAGGAACACCAAAACATAGCTCAACTGAGGAAGAATGTTTTCCATTTGCAGAGATGATTTGTGTCCCGTTAACTAAGTAGGACTTGAGCCATAGTGAGGCTGTATCGGTGAAGAGAGACGGTGAAGTAGTACATCATGGTGTATTTTGTCAAATGCCGCAGACAAGTCAATAAAGGTCTAAAATTTCCATTATCCAAAGCCAAATTGTCATTAGGACAGTTTCATCCGAGGTGAACGCTGTAACCACTAGGCCACCAATTATAAGCTGATGACACTCAAATATAAAATCTAGCTACTGAATGGAAGATGAGGCTACCATCCAAGGCATACTGAGGTGAATTTCTGATATGAAGTCATGGATGATATGTAACATGCTGAAGATGAATGATGATAAAACTGAAGCCACTCTGGTCTTTTGGGTGTGTTGGCTAACTGACTGTTTGAAGTTGAAAATGTTAATAAAATCTAGGAGTTTTTATGTGTATGGGTTTCTAGGATGGTCAGAGAGAAAGTTGAAATCTCCATGACTAGTCATGTTGCCACCTATTGAATCTCCATACACGAGGAGGTTAGGAAATTGTCCAAAGAGAGTGATTCAGTCAGTTTGTTTTTTCGACTAGAAGGAGGATAGTAGAGGCAGAAAAAAAATGGACTGACCTCAGTACCATTGTGAGTGTGGTTTGGACAAGTTCTTATGATTTGTGTTTGAAAGTGAAAGTTTTATTGTCATAAGGATAGTAAAGACAAAATACCCTTTGAAAACTTTTGGAAGCCTGTGAAAATTCTTTGAAAAAAACTCACCAGGGAGTGTACAACCATGTATTAGCTTTGAAAATGGAAACATTTAGTCTTGGAAGCTGCTTTTTTCACAAACATTACTTGTACTGAACATGTACAATATCAGTTGTGATTTTGAAATTGTCGTAAGTCGCATTATGTCTCACAACTTCAAATATGACATGAGAACATTTTTGTATAGGTTCACTGGTTTGCACCTGTCCAGTCAAATACTTTATAATTGTTCCCCATTGCTACAGTGAGCAGAAATAAAATGTCCAAGTCATTGTGAGTGTTTTCATCACTGACTTGACATTTTAAATTCATTTCAACAATACTTGATTATTCCAGCAATCTATAAAACATAAGTTAAGTTTCTATTTTATAATTTATTAGTTGTCTAAGTCATTGTGAGTGTTTTCCTCACTGACATGACAGCCAATTTACTTAAGTCTATATCAATTCACGTGAATTAAATATTATGCTATAGTTGAAGTGTAAAGTTAAGCAGGTATTTTCCATGCAGATTTTTACATTTCACAATTAGAATCAAGTCATATTTTCTCTTCTGTAGTAAGCTTTATTGCAACTAAATCCAAATATGGCAGATTTATTAATTTTCAATCATCAAAAGAAGTAATAATATAATGAACTAATAGTATAGTGCTAATGTGTACCCTAACCTTGTGTGAAATTATCATATACCATACTGTACCTCAAGACAATGATAGTATTTTAGCTTAGTACAAAAACAACAAGACTGTCATGGTTGTGAATTGACTATATTCTATGTTTCATAATAAATGAATCATCTTGTGTTATCGTTGAAAGGAAATCAGGAGTTCAAGTTTACTCCATTCTCTCCCTCCTAAGTCAGCTGATAAGAAGCATACTCAACCCTGGTGCCGTACTCCAATGTAGTATTATTAGGACCTAGCTCAGCCATTACATTACTCTAGACTAATTCAGGCTATTTATGCACATGGGAGCAGCCATTTTATTTAGCTGTGTGCTTAGATCATGTAAAGTTTCCATAAGTACAACATCCAGTGAAATTTTAGCCACTTTACATGAAAGTAACATAGAGTTATGCCAAAATTCTCTTCATTGTGCTTGTTGGAAATGCAAACAACTAAAGCTTACACCTGTCACCCATAGGGAAGCTCATAATATCTGTAGAATGCCCACTGAACTCAGCATGATCTTTGACGAGTTTGAAAACAACCAACTTGAAACATTAATTTACAGAGTTATGTCCCTTGAAAGACCTGGACTAGGAACACTTTCTTATTCACATTTTTAGTTTGATTTGCTCTGAATCTTAATCTTATGAAACTTCTATGATGTTCACTTTTTGGTGATATTTGACATAGTTATAGCCCATCTCACAGGCATCTGAACACGGCAGCATTTGTATTTGTTTGATATCAAACATATTTGCTGTGAAAATTCTCATCAGCAGAGTCTAAGGTTAAGTTTAATGATGACCATATTTTGACTATATTTTACAAAGTAATGGTCACACTGGTCAACAGTGAAATCATTACTGACTTGAAAAGGCCCTAATCTGTAGTATTTTGGTGTGCCGAACATGAATATAACCGTGAAAAATTTGTATTGGCTCTCGTTTTGAAGATATTCATATACCTCATTTTCTATGTTTCACTGTGTAAATTTCTCCAGTAGGACTGCAGCAACATCCGGAATAATGATGTAACATTGCATAATACCATCATGCTCACATCATCCACAGTTGATTGCATCATTTTCTGATGCAATGCAATACTAATGCCATGCGGCTGCTGAAGTAAGTTGACGTCAGCAGTGTACTATACATGTGTAGGCCTATTATACTAATGCCAGGCGGCTGCTGAAGCTGACGTAAGCAGTGTACTATATAAAGCCCAATCAGATAGGTTCAGCATTTAAAATATTTTAGACGTTGTGCGAGACAGTTCAAGCTACTGTTACATAAAACTTATTATTTTATCCATTTACGTACAATAAAGAACAGTAATGCCTCGAAAGTGTGTTAATACCGCGGACAATTTTTGCTATATTTGTGGGGAAGTGACATTTGCCAACCAGAAGAAAAGTATCAATTCTCAAGTGAAGAAGGCATATCATCTTTACTTCGGATGCAAGGTTGGTGACCAAGACAAGCCTTGGGCTCCGCATATATGCTGTGCTACATGTACAACACAGCTTTCACAGTGGTTGAATTGCAAAAGGTCATCAATACCGTTTGCAGTCCCAATGGTGTGGAGAGAGCCAAGCAACCACCTAAATGACTGTTACTTCTGCTTGGTTCCTCCTCTTTCCGGCGGAATAACGAAGCGAAAGAAGTCGAGAATAGTCTACCCAAACATTCCGTCTGCATTGAGACCAGTTCCACATGGTGAGGGACTTCCTATTCCAGAACCTCCAGCAGAATATTCTCTTGATTCATCTGACGAAGACAAAGGTGAGTCGACCTGTTCTTCTCCTGGTCCATCAGCATGCAGTGATCCAGATTTTCACTGTGGTGCATCATCAACCCCACACAGAATAACACAGGAAGAACTAAATGACCTGATTCGTGATTTGGACTTATCAAAGAACAAGGCAGAATTGCTAGGATCAAGACTCCAACAATGGAATCTTCTAGAAGAAGATGTCACAATTACTGCATATCGAAAGCGCCACCAGCAATTGGAGCCTTTCTTCAGAAAGGAAAGTAATCTGATATTCTGTTCCGATATTGAGGGCCTCATGAATGCTTTAAAAATCACTCATGACCCACAAGAATGGAGACTATTTGTGGACTCTTCGAAACTGAGTCTCAAGGCTGTGCTTTTGCACAATGGAAACATTCTTTCATCTATTCCAGTAGCGTATGCTGTCCACATGAAAGAGACATACGATAACTTAAGGCAGCTACTGAATTCCATTGAGTATAACAAGTACAGCTGGCACCTCTGTGGTGATTTGAAGGTAGTTGCCCTTTTAATGGGACTGCAGCAAGGATATACAAAATACATGTGTTTCTTATGCGAGTGGGATAGCCGAGCAAGGGAAATGCACTACATGAGGAAGGAATGGACTCACAGGCAGAATGTAGCCATTGGAGAGAAGAATATCCAACACCCAGCTCTGGTTGAGGCTCAGAAAATCTTGCTACCACCCCTTCACATCAAACTAGGTTTGATGAAGAACTTCATGAAAGCCATTGACCGGACTTTGCCAGCATTCCGATACCTGCATGAAAAATTCCCTCGACTCAGCGAAGCAAAGATTAAAGAGGGAGTTTTTGTGGGTCCTCAGATTCGAGAGCTTTTCAAAGATGACCGGTTCAACAACTTGCTGGAAGGTGACGCGAAACAAGCATGGAATGCTTTTCGCCTAGTTTCTACAAACTTCCTCGGAAATGTTAGGGCAGAAAACTATAAGGAACTAGTAGAAGACATGTTGATGAAGTATAAGAAACTTGGCTGCAATATGTCTCTAAAGATTCACTTCCTTCATTCCCATTTGGATTTCTTTCCTAGCAACTGTGGTATTGTTAGTGATGAACACGGCGAACGTTTTCATCAAGATATCGCAACAATGGAACAAAGATACCAGGGAAAATGGTCCACTACAATGCTGGCTGACTACTGCTGGACACTCCTCAGAGATGCTGCCGAACAGCTGTACAAGAGACAGGCGAAGAAATCTAAGATGTAGTCAATGACTTGATTTTTTATAGGTAGGCTATTACAGTTGACCTTTTACTATTGGAATGCATTTCGTTATGTAAACATTAATTTCTTGCAGATTACAAAAAAACTAGAGCCAATTTTGCAATTTGACTGTCATATTCGTGTTCAGCACATAAAAATTGATAAGAATTGACTAATTTTATTTCAGTAACATGACTTTTGTAAAAATTTGTTGTCCAGTGTCATTGACCGACTTCAAATAGCCATGCAACTAACAATATTTTATACACTTTAATGTCCACATTGTTTGCTGGATATCAACCATATTTATTGAAAAGCTTTATCTCAGCATGCTCCAGGTTGAGTTTGATGATGAGCTGATAGGGCCCTGTTTCACAGAGTTCTGGCCCTTGATTGACTGAAAACATTTTAATGTTTTGTGAAAACTAGCATTCATATTTTTCTGTCATATTAGCTATGATTCCTCATATTTATCCAGATCTTAGATTAAATAAATGTTTTCAAGATTTGAAGCATATTTTACTGAGTTGTTGAAATTGGTTGACTCAGAACTAAACCCAGTTTCCAGTCCTCCGGCCTCTTAGTGGAAGGTGGCAGGGGGCAATGGCCATGTTATTGGCAACTTCATGTTAAAATAGGAGTTATAATACACTTCCTGTAATGCATTCACACTTTGATATTTAGGGGGCGCTCACCAGATAATATGTACTTTTGAGAGAGTGACGTATGTAAGGTGAAGTAGTTCGCATTTAAAACATGCACAGTGGAGAGAATGTTGGCATACCTCTATGCTACATTAATGTAATGTGGATGATATTTCTTTTGGATATTGTACTTTTGGAAATTTTACATGATTTAAGCACACTGCTAACTAAAACGACTGCTCCCTTGTGTTAAAAAATCAGTCTGAATTAGTCTAAAGTACACTATACATAGCAGCTATTAAAACAGGGAAAATGAATTTTGCCAGACTAGACAATACCAGCCTCTGAAAGTGCAATGAATGAATTACCAAATATATAAAATGTAAATAAAGTTATCGGCTCTTTTTTATACAATTTACCTCTGAAGTTCAGGAAGTGAAAATGACCAAGTAGAGCTAGCACTTTTTTGAAAGGTGCACATTTGAAGTAAGGCCAAGTTGTATACTCTATAACCCATAGTACACTTATCAATCATACACCAAAATAAAGGGAATTAAAGGTTCTTTGCATTATACCTAAGATATACAAGGTCTTTTTTAAATAGCCAGTATAACCAGTGAGGAAAGCCGGGGAACGCCACCTTAGGTGTTGGATTTTTTGTAATAAAGATTAGATTGTAGTTGCATTGTTCCATGTAGTTCAACGGATCATCTCATCCATGGATAATCAGCACTGATGAACTCCACTATCCTACATTGTACCTGTCCCTGTAGTTCAGCATGAAAAACTTTTGATATCTAAGGCTGATCTTGGGGACTGGTAACTTGATTTTCCCATTTGTCTGATGTGAAAATAACTTGCCTTGGATATACAGGTTCACAGTAAATATGTACTCTGTCAGATGGTGCATCTGTGTTATTAAAGTCTGTTTTTGGTTGGGTGATAGGACTTACCAGGTTTCTTGCATTAACATCTGCTCCACTTTCTATCAGTTCATTAGTTATGGTTAAAGACTGCAGCCCAACTGAAATATGTAAACCTGATTCTCCGTTCTGTATAAAAGTAAGAGAGTTTTATTAGAAAAGTTTCTTTTTTGAAAAAAGACACAGCTAATTGTAAACTAATATCTTGTTAAAGTTGCAGCAGATTTAAGGTTACTGTAAGCTTGTAATCTTTAAAGATTTACAGATCCAGTATATATGAAGTTGAATTCATTTTATAAATAATCACTGGAGTTTGATGAAATATGTTTTTTCTTTATGAACAGAATTCACTATAAACAGGAAAAATCATAAAACTTTATTATTTGAAGATCAAGTTTGTCATAAATTAATTTCATTGGCACTTTATGGAATCTGTGTTACAAGTAGATTTATCAATATTTGCTGTGATACAAGTACATGTATCAATATTTGCTGAGTTACAAGTACATATATCAATACTTGCTATGTAACAAGTACATTATCAATATTTGCCTTGTTAAATGTACATCATTATGATGGAACCAGCTATATTTCTATACTAGCCTGTTGGGAAATTAGTTGTATTTACAGATATGGCCTGACTGGTGACTTCTATATTTACAGAAATGAGGCAGTCTGGAAACTTATTATGTTTCCAGAAATGGTCTGACAGGGAACTCCTATTTTGAAGAAAATGGCCTGTTTGGGACCTAGTTTTAATTACAGAAATAGCCTGAATGGGAATTTGCATATGTGTGTGTGTGATTTAGATTTTTAATGTAGCTTTAACAATTTTTCAGCCATATTGCTATGATGTCTGCAGTGTGACAGTTTATAGTGATGTCTAACACTGGGGCATCATGCTACAGACATGTAGCATGATGTCTCACCCAGGCAGACCTGTCCAGACACTAACCTCTTAATGCTAAGCGCCAAGCAAGGCAGCTGTTAGTACCGATTTTATAAATCTTTGGTATGACTTGGCCAGGGTTCAAACCTGCAGCCTTCCATATCTGAGGCAAACGCTCTACCACTAGGCCACGAGAGTGATCCTGGGAATTCGCTATATTTATAGAAACTAGCCTGTCTGGCAACTAGTAATGTTTACAGATATGGCCTGACTGGAAACTAGCAGTGTTTACAGAAATGGTCTGACTGGAAACTAACTTATTTACAGAAACTAGCATGTCTTGGAAACATTATTGTTTACCAAAATGGCCTGTTTGGGAACTAGTCATATTGACAGAAACACCTAATTGTCAGCTGGCTATATTTACAGAAAATGACGTGAGTGCCATTATCATTATTTAGTAATATTGTTTTATTTTCTTTCATCCCAATATTTACTGTTTGAAATATGATCTGAATTTACAGATTTAACTAAAAGTAAAACAAAGTCTCCCTAGCATAGGGCTGCATTAGAAAAAACTGTCATGTAGCTGCAACACAAATCATAATATGGGTTTAATGCCTCTACTATCAAACTGCTTGCTTTAGCATGTGAGACAAAAAGCCTGCAATATTATAAATCCATGGTATTGTTATAAAAACCACTTTGTGTAATGATGAAACAGTATTAAACATCATGTTCATTATACCTGATGAACACTTGCAGTTTTTTGTTTGTAAAATAAGTATACAGAAGCAGATATATGACTTCTGAACATAATGAGGAGCAGATATTTTTAACCTACGTCATCAGCAGCAGTAACATCCACACCACCTTTGTGAAGGATGTTGACATCACTTATCTCCCCTTGTTGAATCAATGTGCATAACAAATTTGCATCTCTTGATTGCTTCAGCATCTGGAAAAGTAGTGATTTATTTAGAATGTGCATTAAAGCAGCTACAGTAACTCTTTTTTATCCATATAAATTCTTTACAAATACAGTATTCTAACATATTTTAAATGAAACAGTGTTTCTCATAAAGTATACATTAAAAAAATCCTATTTTGTTATGATAAAGATAATTATTATCTTGACTTTGTAAAGTAGTTGAAAAAATTGTGTATTTTATCTTTAGGAAGTGGGGTATATTTTGTCTTTGAGAAGTTGGTGGTAGATTGGATTAATTTTGTCCATCCATTTTGTCTGTGTATTCACCCTTCTGTCCTCTTTGTCTGTGCTACAGCTCCTTTACTGCTTTACCTGTTGACAGTTAAAATTGAACTGTGGCTGCATCTTGGGTGAACATGTGCAGTATGCCATAACTGGGTAACTGTGACCTGCTTTTTAGGATTTAATAATAATTGGCAAAAAATCAAGTTTAGGCTTAAATGTCAAAACCTCTTCACCAACTGCAACCACACTTAAACTGAGAATGTATAATAAGATTGACATTTGTTGTGTATTCAAATTCTGTGGCTGTACTTGCCAGGATTTAGTCAAAATTTCTAAAACGAATGGTGCCTTTCATTCCTATCAAGGCTTTAACTCCAATACCGTAACACCTATTGACATCAAACGTACACTGTGTATCCTTCAAGGAATGAACACAATTCATGCACCAAAATTAGGTGATCTTTTTTCCAAGATTTACTACAAATTGGTAAAATAATCATTTTCATGTTAAAATGTCAATTATTTCTTTACCTATTACTACTAAACTTATACTGAGGATGTATCATGGGGTGGATATGTGTCTGACTCTAAATCATGGTCACAGTGACCTACATTCAAGTATTTACTTAAAATTCTTTGTTAAACAAATTTTTCCTTCCCTTGTGGCTAAGCTGTAACTCCATTGCTCTTGTATTAATCAACCTCTTCATTGGGCATCACATGTAAATTAGCTATTGTGTAAGAAATATTTCAGAGAACTTCTGACTAAATTGATTGCCCATGTTGGTGTAGATGTCTACCTTGTTTTATCTTTACATGATTGGTGATCACACAAAATGTTTATGCATCCAATTAAATCACTTTCACAATTCTAGCCATATTACATCTTTCCAACTCTTATACTTTTTCATCTAGTTTTTTTAAAGTTTCACAGCTTCTTAAAGGTCACTGGCCACATATATTGTACAAACGTGTGATATTATTATAGTAATTTAAAAAAATGCATTTGTTATTTATGCACACCATACAAATGTTTAATTTGACTTAAAAATCCGCATTTTTAAATGAAAAAATTATTTGGCAATCTTTGTAAATAATTGGTTGTTTTCGCATGCCAAAAATGGATATAACATACATTTATCCCTTCTATTCAACCTAGCCATTCAGGTGTTTAATTTTCCCACGTAAATGTGTGTGTGTGTGTGTGTGTGTATATATATATATATATATATATATATATATATATATGACTTATTCTACAGATTTTAAGCATTTGATATGAGAAGTGGGATAGAAAGAGCATAAGTAAAATATGTCAAATAAAGATTACAGTAACATTACTATAGATGTAAAATATTAATGTTTAAAATAATCATGATACTTTATGAATGTGCAGAATGTAGACTGATCAAACTCTTTATTTAGCATTATTATAACCAATATGAAGTCAAAAGGATTTACAAAAAGAAATATGAGGTATTACTCTAGGACATCTATCATTTATAGGTGTACAAGGCTGTAGAATTAGTCATTTATATATATATATATATATATATATATATATATATATATATATATATATATATATATATATATATATATATATATACACACACACACACACCCCTTATTTACTGTATATATCAGGAAATGATAAAATAATTATTTGTTTTCCTGTCCAAGAACTTATGGTGAATCTTTTTTTCATCAAGGTATATGTCCCAAGACTTAAGAAACAAAATATTTTTGTGTTGAATTTGTGCCCCCTCCCACTGCACAGTACAATAAAATAGACAAACAAAACACTTATTTGAAAATAAAATGAAAGAAACTGACCTTGCATTGTTATTATTTATTTTGTATATGTAGCAGATGCCAGCTGGCATATGCATCCTTACTGTAGTGTGTATCACTTATGTCAGATAACAAAATTGCAAAAGAGATGGGAATATCACCCGATTGCTTGAAGGACCTGCCATTCACGCATGATATGTTATGAGGTGCATAATGACCAAGATAGTATTGGATCCAGGTTAAATATGTGACGGTTTCTCGCAAAAAAAAATTTATTTGAAAATACATTCACTGTGAGTGCAAATGATAATCTTTTTGCTAGCAAGGGTTACAAAAGTATTATTAAAGCAAGTTATTGCTGTGTATACTATTTACCCTGTAAACATCAATGCCCGTTTGTATCAGTTACGAATACATATGGCAAACAAATAGAAGCCTGGGTGATGAAGAAACACAACTGGCAGTGAGCAAGAAACTCATTGCTTAAACTTTCCGACAGGATATCAGATACAAAGGTTATTTTATTACAAAGCAAGCCAACCCTGGAAACTGACTTTATTTTCTTTTAAGTGTGCTGATTTTTTTATATAACGAAATCAGCTGAATAAGGAAGCCAACATTGGTTCCTTTGGATTCTTTAAAGTGTGCTGATTTCTATTTTTGTTTTTTTACAAAGTCAGCTGACATAGGGAAGCCAGCATTGATTCCTTTGAAATTGAAACAATGGAACAGTTTCGAAAGCGACACAATCTTGTGTTGTGCATGCACATCAATATAAGGCTGAACAGTGAATTAGTTTTCAAACATTTCATCTAAATTTTCCCTGTGTATAGTTTATAGTGTTTTATTTTCTGACAAGAAGAAGCATGTGCTTCATCTTGTGGGATAAATGTACATCATTTCTAGTTGGCATCCTCTATAGGTGGAAAATTGTAGCTAAGGGGAAGTAACAGCTTTGTATACTTCTGTTTTGAGTAATTAAATTATTATTTCTTCTTTACACTTGATAATATTTTTATTGTTTTTGTGCGAGTATACTACTTTTAATCATGTAATGCAAATCTGATGTAAAAAGAAAACTGTTAGAGTATGGCTGGTGACCTTTAAACACATTCTTTCAATCACCATGATCTCTCTTTTAATGCAGAAAGTTGCAGATTAAAAAAAATAGCTATAATTATTAATGGCTTTAGCAGTCACCTTAAATACATAAAGTCATTTGACTTACCTAATCTGTGTATCTTGAAACTGATATGTGTCATGCACCTAAAATGGGTTAATGTGACCCACTTTCTAGAATTTATTACAAAAATTATTAAAAGTCATGATTTTGATATAAGTTTAGTAGCTTTTCAAATTTTGCTAGCAAATTTGCACTGTTGATGTATCTTAGAGTGAAATTATTTGAAACATCAAAACTGGGTCTTTGGCCTCTTTTTCAGATTTTTAATATCACTTAAACTTGTTGCCTGTACTCAGATTTTAACATCATTTAAACTTATAAATTATCCCATAAATTAGAACATATTCTACACCAAGATATGCCACTTGTCTTGAATCCATTACTGTGAAGAAACAATAATCTGAGTTTAGCTCTTTTGGCCAGTGGTCAAGTGTGCTTATGGTTTGGCCTTGTATCTCCTGGCTGTTGGCCATCTGTCTTTCAGAACTTGTTCTTGAGGTTTCATTTTTGATCAGATTCTTTTTCAGACTTGGTATTTCAGTTTTTTGGTTGAGATTTGATTATGAGTGACACCAGTGCATATTAATATAGTGATCTAGCATCTGATTGGTTAAGCTTTTGGATATTCTGGATGCCTTATTTCTGATCAGATTTTGATCAGATTTGGTGTGTAAGCTTGTGAACTCTCTAGAGACATATTTTTGAACAGATTCTGATAAGATTTGCTTGTAACTATGGATCATAGAGATCTCAGCAGAATTCAACTATGAGCAAGAACCACACAATTTTGAGGATCCAAGCTGATCAGATGGTGGAAATCAAACTTGCAGCATTCTTGTCATGAATCCAATGCCTTAACACCTGAGTTCTGCAATCCACTTAGATGGGGCTATAACTGGTTTCCAGGTTATGACTTAGAGGTGTGGCTGCAGGAGGGTAAGGACAAACTAAGGAGACCATGCTGAATCAGGAGAGCTTGGGTAGGGAGAGATAAAGATGACAATGCTGGTTGTGTAAATGACTTGTTCTTTATATGATGAGAAAGTGATCAAAGAAAGAAGATTAATAATACCAACAATAATAGACAATGTAGCAATTATGTTCACAAAGTTTTTCTTTCTCTTCTGCAGTTTCATTACATTGCATGAATTTGCATTCACATGCTGACAAGTTTCAGTTACAGAGATGAACAAGATCAGACCCACTAGTTCCTCTTGTTTAATAAAGCACTGATGTAACTTATCATTCACCATTTTCAATTTCTTTTTATATTCTTTTCAATTTTCAATTCTGAAGCAAAGTAAGGCCTTGAGCCAAAATCATCATGTAGAATTAAATGGAATCTTTTATTTATTTTGTTTGAGGGGAAGCAGGAATGTCCTTTCAGTTTTTACAATGCATATCTAGTCCATCAGTTTGTGTCTGTCTGCAACAGAAAAGATTTGTATGCCCCTGCCATATTCTTTGGATTGTGACATATGGACTGTGTTACCCATGTATGGCCATGCTATCATGTTATTTTATTGATTAATTTGTAGCTTTTGCTCAATAGCTTTTGCTGTACATCATAGAGTAAAACCAAAGGTTTGTTAGTATAATCCCCCAACCCCCCGCTTAGGTCAAGTTTGATTTCAGCATTGACAAAATTTGACAAAGTAATGGCCACTCTGTGACTTAGAAGTTTGTCTTTCCATATTTTAAACCCATTTTCTTCACTTGAGACCATATTGATAGGAACATTTATATCATATGGACACATTTATTATTTTAGAAAATGCATCATATCTAGGTGAAAGATTATAAGCTTTAAATGATGAGAGTCTGTATAAACATAATTTATGGAGAGTCAGAAAAAATATTAAGACAAAGTTGAATCCAATTAAGAGAAATTTTTTAAAGATCTTCTATAGATACATGGAGAGAGAGAGAGAGAGACAGAGAGACAGAGACAGATACATACTCTGTGTATTTATCAGATCCTGGTAGGTATTATTTAATTGCTCTGTTGTCTTTGATAGGCCTAATAAATCACAATGAGCTCAGTTATCTTATTAAACATAACTGTGCATTTTTGCAGTTTGGACTGATGATTTTATTTCCCATGTATTTGTAATGATTCCATAAACAGATTGGGAATGTTAATCTTAGACTGGATACCTGTTGCTGAAATGATTCTGAACATTTTTCCTTATGCTCATTCCTTTATTTGGTGACAGTAGTAAATTGGATGGACTGGAGTCATACCTATCTCTTGTCACTGGTTCTGGCTAGAGATATCAGGTGAAATGGCTCAGGAGTTTGAGACCTTCTCACACATCTGTGTTAGAAAATGGTGGTAGATTGCCCAGGTAGAGTTAGGTAAGTCCTAGGTTCAAGTCCCTGTCTGACATTTGATGATCAATAACAGTAGTGGGATCACACATGCAGTCAGCTCTAAACTTGACAATTTTGGGGGAAAATTCAAATTTCTGCATACAGGGAAGATTTTACAAAGTCAGCATGGTAAGGCTTGCAAAAATAATATGCATTTTTATGTATTGTGTTTATTTTTTGGGGCATGCTGTTTTTTAAATTAGTGTGAATCTTACAATTACATGTCCTATAGATTCTGCACACATGATGCCATAAGTGAAAGTTAAAATTTTTGATTGTGAAATCACAACATCCTTTCAGCATAGAAATACCCTAGTATGAGGAAAGACAGTTAATAATTGTGGCTTTAAATTACAGTCTTTACAGTAATAATATTTGGCAAAGAAATATTGAGCATCGTCATGAATATTCATGATTTGTTTGGTCCATCAATACCTTTTATTAGCTTCATTTTAATCCTACCATACTTATTCACCTGTGGGAGATACAGGCTGACTGAAATGCAAATGCTTTTCATGAAGGACCCTTCAAAAAAATGTTTGTAATTTGCACCTGCATTTTTATAGTAATTTCATACTTTGTTTATTTTGTCTTTTGGCATTTTAATCAACTGACATGTAGCAGGTTTCTTTAGTGGAATGTACTAGAAAATCGTGGCCTATGCTTTAGTTGGAAATGTTTTCATATTTTGTGAATCTGTTACAGTTTTTATTAGGACCATCAACATGTCATGATAAGTCTTTTAGTGAAACCCCGTGTGTCTGTGCTTACCTATTCAAAAGCAGTAGCCATAGCAAACTTTTCAAACATGCCAACAAACTGTATGGCACTCATTCAAACCTATTTTCCTTGCCAAATATAAACCTGTTGACTCCCTGTTGGTTGATGTATTCTACAAATTTATTTTACATCAGATAAATAAGTAGGAAAGTAAGGAGGGGATACAGATTAAACCTTTTCAAATGCTTTTAAATGAAAGAACTTTTTGTTAAACTTGAAAGTGCTGTGTGTGTATGCATCATTAAGCTAGCCACATTTTATTTTGAATAGAATTTTGATTACCATTCTGTTGGACCATCTTGTGATGCTTTTTTCAAATGGCTCCTTATTCCATGACTCCTTATTCCATGGGTCCTTATTCCATGACTCCTTTTTCCATGACTCCTTATTCTGTGGCTTGTTATGCCATGTCTCCTTATTCCATGACTCCTTTTTCTATGACTCCTTATTCTGTGGCTCCTTATTCCATGGCTCCTTATTCTGTGGCTTGTTATGCCATGTCTCCTTATTCCATGACTCCTTTTTCCATGACTCCTTATTCCATGACACCTTATTCCATGACACCTTATTCCATGACTCCTTTTTCCATGACTCCTTATTCCATGGCCCCTTATTCCATGGCTCCTTATTCTGTGGCTTGTATGCCATGTGTCCTTATTCTATGACTCCTTTTTCTATGACTCCTTATTCTGTGACACCTTATTCCATGGCCCCTCATTCCATGGGTCATTATTCTGTGTTTCCTTATTCCATGATTTCCTTATTCCATGATTTAATTGCATTACTGTATAACTGGCTATTATTTTTGGTGCATCGCTTTAATGAAAAATTAGCAAAATTGGTTGACTAAACTTTTAACTTTTTGATATTTGTGTCAAGTTTACACTTCCTCACAAGTTTGTTCATTGCTTTGGGTTCAGTCTTTGCAATAAAACCTACCAACTATTGGGACATTCTTCATCTCTTGCAATCAAAAATTTAACTCTCTATCAGTTTGGCTGATGGTTTTGTCACGTTAAAAAGTCAATAATTTCCATTTCAGTCCAGTTTGTGAACTTTCAAAATTGCTTCAGAAATAGCTGAAATTCAGTGTTTTGCCATGTGCTGGTTTTAACAAAGGAATCTTCCTATGCAAGCAATGATTATATTGAGATTTAAGTTTCCAGTTGGAAATGTTGGTAAACATACAGAACTTGATACATACTGAATGCTTAAATAAAATTTATTCATGCCAGCATATGCATTCCTGGATTCTAATTTAAATAACATATGACCTCATGGGTCAACTGTAGGATTGGTTATAGATCACAACCGTTCACTATTATCAGCCTTCGTGCACGTTTATTATTGCGGCTGCACCTAAACTTTGTTTAGAAATGCCATGAAACTTTATACACACATTCATCTCAAGGTTCATTTGGTTCTAAATGACAACAGTTCCCTTCAGAAATACAAATGGTTATCAAGGCAGATGTTATAGCTATTTCTCTAGACTGGATGGTTGGAAATACCAACATGAGGTTTTCGCTAAAAAGCTTGTTATAGTTAGTTTTAAATGAAAATAGTATTGATCTGACCTCTGACATGACATCTTTGTGTTGAAAATCTTATCACTTCTTCTACTAAGTAGGTGGCCATAATGACATGGTGTTTTCCTAAAAGACTGATGATGTTCAATTGGTCATACCAGCCATTTTGAAAAGTTTTGTTATAGCTAATTCTCTAGACTGGATGGTTGTATTGACATAGGGTTTTCACTAAAAGACTTCTTAAGATACAAGTGATGCTTGATTTATGCCATAATTGCATAATTGAGGATATGGCATTAATCAAAATTGGTGTAAATCAGAAGTAATTTTCCCATAATTGGCAATAAATTGAAAGTGTGTAAATGGAATTGGCATATAGTGGGCATCACCTATGTGTACTGCTAAGACAATCTTTTTGTTGCCACTCCACCTGAATGGATGCCGATATCAAAATGGGGTTTTGACTTAAAGATTCTTATAACATCTAGTTGATCCTAAATGACAACGCTGCATATCTGACATTTATTATGTCTGCCATGGCATCCTTCTTGAAATCCTGTTATTGCTACTCTTTCTGAATGGAAAGTATTATCTACATGGGTTTTTCACCAGAAGACTTCTTTTGATGTCTAGTTGGTACTAAAAAAAATGGTTCTGCTCTTACATCTTATATGGCTGCTTCAGCTGTCTTGAAAAATCTTGTTGTCTCCACTCAGCCTGAAGAGATGTTCATATTAACATAGGCTTTTCAGTTTGGCCACTATGGCAGCCATCTTGAAAATCATGTTACTGCTTCTCCTTCTGAATGGAATGTCATATTGGCATGGGGTTTTCACCAGAAGACTTCATATGGTGTCAGATTGATCCCAAATGAAAATTGTAGACATCCAACATGGACACTACAGTGGTCATATTGAAAATCTGATTGCTATTCCATCTCAATGGAAAGTCATATCAGAAAGAAGTTTTTACAGGACTACTTATTATATATAGTTGGTCTTAAATAAAGATGTGTGCCAATCAGATATCAAATTTGGTTGCCATAGCAACCATTTTGAAAATCTTTTTGTTCTCTGCCAAGAAGAAAGTTATATCAGCATTGGGTTTTCACCAGAAGTCTTGTGATGTCTTGTTCTGGTCTAGTTATTACTAAATTAAAACACTGCCAATCTGACATCCAGCATGGCCATCATGCAGCAATCTTTAAAAAAAATCTTGTTATTGCAGCTTTTCATAAATTGCAGTCATATCAACATTGGGTTTTCACCAGAAGACATATAATGATATCTATTTGATCCTGAATAATAATGGTACTGATGTGACCTGAAATGTGGCTGCCACAATGAACATTTTGAAAATCTTGTCACTAATTCTCCATCATATCAGCATGGAGTTTTTGCCAAAAGCCTTCTGCTGGTGTCTGTTTTGTCCTATGAAAATGGTTCTGTTCTGACATCCAATATTGCTGCGACAGAAAATCTTACTGCTCAGGAATATCAGAGATGGTTTGAACACTGCAGTTGAAAAGAAGAAACGGTTTTATTTTTTATTCCAGGAAATTATTTTCAGACAGTTGAACATCAGTCCCATTTTCTCTAGCTGATTTCAGTACATAAAAAATTGCTGACATAACAATAACATGCAGATGCAGATCAGTATAATTTGTTGTAAATTCATACACCATAGACAAGTCCTAAGTTTTTGCCTTTGGATGACCGGAGGAATGATTTTCAAACTTTGCAATGATACATTCAAAAATCTTTTGCAATTGCTAATAAACCATGCATATTTTAGTCTTTTCTCTTTCTTTCAAGTCAGTTTGTTTTTGGTAATCTAGATGTAGTGTTGTGTCCAACTCCTGTGTGCTGATTGTTATTTGTTAACATAAAACAAAATACTCAGTTTATTTTCATGATTTATCAGGGGGAAAAAAGAGTATGATGGCATTTAAAAGAGTATGATGGCATTTAAAAGAGTATGATGACATTTAAAAGAGTGTGATGGCATCTAAAAGAGTGTGATGACATTTAAAAGAGTATGATGACATTTAAAAGAGTGTGATAGCATTTAAAAGAGTGTGATGACATTTAAAAGAGTATGATGACATTTAAAAGAGTATGATGGCATTTAAAAGAGTGTGTTGGCATCTAAAAGAGCATGATGACATTTAATAGAGTATGATGACATTTAAAAGAGTATGATGACATTTAAAAGAGTGTGATGGCATTTAAAAGAGTGTGATGGCATTTAAATGAGTATGATGACATTTAAGAGTGTGGTGGCATTTAAAAGAGTATGATGACATTTAAAAGAGTGTGATGGCATTTAAAAGAGTGTGATGGCATTTAAAAGAGTATGATGACATTTAAAAGAGTATGATGGCATTTAAAAGAGTATGATGGCATCTAAAAGAGTGTGATGACATTTAAAAGAGTGTGATGGCATTTAAAAGAGTATGATGGCATCTAAAAGAGTATGATGGCATTTAAAAGAGTATGATGACATTTAAAAGAGTATGATGACATTTAAAATAGTATGACATTTAAAAGAGTATGATGACATTTAAAAGAGTGTGATGCCATTTAAAAGAGTATGATGACATTTAAAGAGTATGATGACATTTAAAAGAGTGTGATGGCATTTAAAAGAGTATGATGACATTTAAAAGAGTGTGATGGCATTTAAAAGAGTATGATGACATTTAAAAGAGTATGATGACATTTAAAAGAGTGTGATGGCATTTAAAAGAGTATGATGGCATCTAAAAGAGTATGATGGCATTTAAAAGAGTATGATGACATTTAAAAGAGCATGATGACATTTTAAAGAGTCATGGCATTTAAAAGAGTATGATGGCATCTAAAAGAGTATGATGGCATTTAAAAGAGTATGATGACATTTAAAAGAGTGTGATGGCATCTAAAAGAGTGTGATGACATTTAAAAGAGTATGATGACATTTAAAAGAGTGTGATGGCATTTAAAAGAGTGTGAGGACATTTAAAAGAGTATGATGACATTTAAAAGAGAATGATGACATTTAAAAGAGTGTGATGGCATTTAAAAGAGTGTGATGGCACTTAAAAGAGTGTGATGGCATTTAAAAGAGCATGATGACATTTAAAAGAGTGTGATGGCATTTAAAAGAGTATGATACATTTAAAAGAGTGTGATGGCATTTAAAAGAGTATGATGACATTTAAGAGTGTGGTGGCATTTAAAAGAGTATGATGACATTTAAAAGAGCATGATGACATTTAAAAGAGTGTGATGGCATCTAAAAGAGTATGATGGCATCTAAAAGAGTATGATGACATTTATATTAAAAGTCAATCATTAGTTTATTAGCTTTAATTGACTTTTCAGGATCTAATATCCGGTAATATTAAAATCATTATACAAAAGATTATAATTCTTCTTAATCAGCAACTATTGATTCCCGAACCCATCCCCTTCCTCGAACTGTTAGTGTTATGTAAAAAATATAAATCTATTTAATTATCTTGCATACTTTCTTATGCTGCAATGCCAGTGTTTATTTACCATGTTACTCAAAAGTTTACAGGGTATAGTTTTGCAGCATGATTGACGATATTATAAGCATTTCAGTCATTACTGTGTGCATACAACATGCAGTCTGTAATGTATTCAACCCCAAAATCTCTTTGTACTTTGGATCCATTTACCTGAAAGAACTCAAAAACAATCATTCAAGATAATCATATTATAAAATAATTTTGCCAGATTTCAGTCTAGTGTCTGGAAATTACACTTATGATGTGTTCATAATTCAAGGTTTTCATTGCAGGACCCCTCCAACCAGCCAAGTCCCAGGAGTCTGACAACAGATGAAAGTGAGGATGAATCAGACCTTGACCTTTCTACAGGAAATAAAGAAGCTTTTGTGCTTGAGGTATGTTATATACAGAAGATCATTCATAAGGCTTTATTATAGATGTAAGTTATACGACTTGAAATGACATCTACAACTTGATTGACTGTTATGATAAATTTCATTTTCCAGTGAATTGGAATTTAAGTTATCACTACACTAATTGTTCCAGTCAGCTGTTATTACATCTTATTGCAGCTCCTAGGAAGATCATTAATATGTTTTTCTCTGATTTTTCCTGTGGATTTGCTTACCAGTGGAGAATGTTGCTTACATGCAATAGAAGACAGTATTAGAGTCTAAACAGAAAGTAACACATTGATTCATGTGCACCTTATGACTTTTGTGTAGGATGACGAGGCAAACTAGCATGATTCTGGAAAGCTTCAGTGCACTAAACATTCCAGTCATTTCATTCTGTTTCCACAAAATGTAACATAATCTTTGCTGATTTTGTTATATGTTGTGTCCAAGTCAGGGCCTCATATAAGTAATATTGTCTGGGTGCTGATTTTGTTACATGTTGTGTCCAAGTTAGGGCCTCACACAAGTAATATTGTCTGGGTGCTGATTTTGTTACATGTTGTGACCAAGCCAGGGCCTCATATAAGTAATATTGTCTGGGTGCTGATTTTGTTATGTCCAAGTTAGGGCCTCACATAAGTAAAATTGTCTGGGTGCTGATTTTGTTATGTCCAAGTTAGGGCCTCACATAAGTAAGATTGTCTGGGTGCTGATTTTGTTATGTTGTGTCCAAGTTAGGGCCTCACATAAGTAAGACTGTCAGGGTACATCTTACCGTATAACTTATTCACTGGATGTCATAAAAAATATTAGCAAATGAATGAAATTATAAGGAACTTAATTAGTTTATTGATTACTTAATGACATTTCTGTGTGGCATTACTAGATGTTATATTTGCCATGTGATATTTCTCATAAGACATTAAGACAATAATGTAAAATTATATACAAATGTTATAAATCCTTGTATAAGACAATAATGTACAGTTATAGAAAGTGTTATAAGTCCTTTTAAAGGCCAGAAATTAAATGTTTTAAAATATTTGTTAGGTTGATGACACCAAAGATGAAAGCATCAAATCCATGCTGTTGGACAGCCACCCACCTCCAGGGATTCAGGTGTGCAACACAAGGACCATGCCAGGAACACCTGCTTCTAATTTCTCCTTCAATATACAGGTATCTGTCTCATTTGTTTGTATCTGTCTGCCTACTTGTCTATCAACCTTCATGCTTTTTACTGTCTTTCTGTCTCTTTTCTCTTCCTCACCATTTCTTTCTTGGTGAGTTTACTTGTGTCTGTCCACTGCGCTGTCTGACTGTCTATCTTCATGGCTTGTCTTTACAATTCATTGATATCTCACCCACATCTGCATGGGTTCAAGTCTCAGGCTTGGCCAATGTGGGTATGTGAGAGAGCAGTGGTTCTTCTTGGTGTTTCCCCAAGTTCTTCCTCCACTAGATATATTGGGTGCCATGTATAACCTATCAAGTCCTGAACAGTTCCATTAAACCCACAACAACTGTCTGTCTCTCCATTGCTAAAAATTTAATACGTAAATTTGGATCTTTATGCAAAGATTCAAGGGCCTAAATATTAATTTTACTAGCAGTAATATATTATGTGTCAGTAATGACTTGCTTATCTCTTCTGGGAGACAAGCCCCCTTTTCCAAGCTCATAATTCCAACTTCCAATTTGATGAAAAGTTCCAGAACAGGTAGAACAGAAAGAACACAGACCCAGTCTGACTCCCATGTCATAGGCCCACGTGGATTACTTGTCACCTTTTCCTTGGATTTTATTTGCATTAGATCTATGCTGTTTGCTAATGGAAAATTGCCTTTGTTTTCATGTTAAAAGATGATTTTTGCCAATTATTTTCAATTTCCATATTGACCAAGTGATCAACTCTGTCCTCTCAATGATTTATTTATTATCTCCTCAGTCCACTCATTCCCTACATGTTGTCTCAAGATTGGAGGGACCAGTAACATCAGTCTCTTGCAGCAGTTCCTGTTCCCTCAGATGTCTCAGTCATCACAAAAAATACATACCATTAAGGAAGGCTACCAGTTTTATATCCAGGAACATCCTATTTTTTGATGGATTCCCATCGTCTTTCATCACTCAAAGCTGGCTCAATTAGGATATGAGTTGGACGCCCTTCTAAAGAAGGATGCAGTATAGAGGGTGTAAAAAGACCAGTCTCTGACTTTCTACTCTTGGATTTTCCTGGTTTCCAAGAAAGGCAGAAAGTTTCAGCTTATCATCAGTCTTTCCACCTTAAGCACATTCCTGTGGTAGAAGCAATTCAAGATGGACTCAGGAATGCCATATGGCCCTGCACCTTTGCAGTTTCGACCTTTGACCTTCTGGATGCTTAATTCACGTCCCCATTTTCATTCTCCACATGAAGTACCTTCAGTTTTGCAGAAGGCTCTTAATTCAGCACTGTGGTCCTTCAGCCTAGCCTCAACCCCCAATCTTTTACCAGGTTAATGATTGTAGTTGCAGACAACCTGAGATCTCAAAGGATCACCATCCTCCAATACATAAATGACTGTTTGATACACAATATCCTCAGAGTCCTTCTTGCAAGATCTGACCCTTTCTTGCTCAACATTGACTCAGCTAGTGCTCATCTGGAGCTAGAAGAGATAATTCTTAAGGGCTTATGGTCCAAAGAAGAAGCTACCCTTCTCATACACAATTTGGAAATGTTGTTGTTGTTGTTGTTGTAGGGTTTAATGCCATTTTTCAGCACACGATAGGCTATACATGGCGGCCAGTATTAACGGTGGAGGAAGAACCCGGGAAAACCCCGGAAAGAACCACCGACCCACGAGAAGCTGCTGGCAAGCTTTCTCACATACCCACATTAGCCGAATCTGAGACTCGAACCCATGCAGACAGAGGTGAGATGGCAGTAATCTGTAACGGAGAGCGCTTTAGACCACTCGGCCACTCGGGGCCCCCATTTGGAAATGTGGCCAGTAGTTTTATCCCTACAGGGGTTATGTCAACCAATAATGTCATGGTAGTTGTTTTGATGCTCTCCTCCAATAACATGTCAGTAGCAGCATACCTTAGGCAACAAGGAGGAATGTTCCCTCTCTTTACATGTATAATTGTGACCTCCTTCACTGGGCAGCCACATAGATCACCCTCTGTGTCTGCCACATTCTGGGCAAAAGATATATTCTGGAGGATAGGGTGGTAGTCACAGCATAGTCTCAGCACCAATCCATTGCTGGGTCTTCTTTGTTTAGGCTGTGTGGAAAGATATCAGTGGACAGTATTTACAACAAGGTTGAACAACAAGTTCCCCTTTTATGTCTCTCCAGTCCAGTCCCAGATCAGATGGCTTGAGCAGTTTGACTATGCCTTCCCACCAATTAGAATGATTTTGCAAGTGTTCCACAAAGTCAGGACCTCCACTGCTTGGCTTATTCTGGTAGCCCTTTTCTGGCCCCTACAATTGTGATTCATCCAGTCACTGATCCTGTTGGTAGACAGATCCAGATGATTACCTGAAAGGAAGGACCTGCTGTCCCAGAACAGAGGATCTCTTTTCCACAGCAACCTTCAAATTCTCCACCTTCACAGTTTACTCATCTCAAGCGATCAGGACCAGTTTTTCAACATCCATGCTAAAAGATGGTCCACTTCTAAGGCAAACAATACAAAGTGGAGAATCTTATGCAGTTGATGCCATAGGAAATGTATTCATCTTCATTGTCCCCCACTGAATGTAGTAGCAGACTTTCTCCTCTTCCTTTTCAAGGAGAGAGAATGTAGGGTTTCCACCATTAATGACAAAAGGGTGGCCCTGTCAGACATTCTTAAGTTCTTAAAGGGTCCATCTTTTGTCTCAGACCCTCAATTTATAAATTATTTTGAGCTTCAGAGATCAGTATCTCACTCGCTGATGCCAAGACCCCTTATGAACCATTGAGTGAAGCCTCCTTTGAGAACCTTACACTTAAAACTGTCTTTTTACTCTCCCTAGCATCTCTGGGAGAATGAGTGAACTTAATGCATTGTATGTAGAAAAGGATCATTTATGATTCAGTGGTGTATAATTATGAGTCAGTTTTTCTCCTTTGCAACTGGGTTTCTGGCAGAGGGCCAGCTGTTTCTGGTAGCTCCACTTTCTGTTGAGATCCTCAGTCTCAGTGCCAGGGATATTCAGGATTGGTTTCTCTGCTGAATTAGAGCTTTGTGGTTTTAGTTGTCTGCTTCAGAAGAGAGTAGAAAGGATTGGAAGCATCTCTTCCTGCCTTTTAAGGGCTATGCTGATATTTCAGCATCTACTATCTGCAGGTGGGCTGTACTCATTATCATGAAAGCATATTAGTCCCTCACATAGATGGGCCATCCTGTCATGAAAATTAAGGCCAATAAAATCAGGGCTGTTGCCACTTCCTGTGTTGATTTTAATCATTCTTTATTGGAGGATGTTATGAGAGCTGAGCTTTGGTAGTCTACTTTCTCCTCCTTTTACCTTTTGTCTTTGGAACGAAGGCATTTTTTCATTTTCTGCCAGATGACAGTAGTGAACACTCCTACCATAGTAGTATGTCAGTTTATACCAGTTCCTTGAGGCCATCAGCCTCCCTCTGAACTGGCAAATTCAGCACGGCAGTAGTGACAGGTAATGTATTATTACTATTAAAATGATTATCTGGGGTGTGTAAAATTAATTTGAATTATGCAATACTTTCCTATCACTATTGCAAGATTGCCTCCAAAGCTTATCCTAGGTTCATCAGAGAGTAGTAATCCACTTGGATCTGTGAGCTTTCCTTCTTAAGAGAGATTGGAATGATGAACATTGATGAGTGGACT
Source organism: Sinohyriopsis cumingii (assembly GCA_028554795.2). Classification (NCBI taxonomy): domain Eukaryota; kingdom Metazoa; phylum Mollusca; class Bivalvia; order Unionida; family Unionidae; genus Sinohyriopsis; species Sinohyriopsis cumingii. The sequence goes on from JAPYKE020000441.1 coordinate 587,417, forward strand.
TGCATCCAGAAGAGTTTAGCAAGGTAGTAGTGACAGGTAAGTATTACATATTTAAAATTAATTTACCACACACACTCCCAAAAGCTCCAACAAAACAACATACTTTGTCTGCAGAAGTCAAGTTTATCATAAAAATTGTGTGGGTTTTGAACCACCCTTCTCTCTCCACCCTCCATGGTATCTTAATCTTTACAAGATTCTTTCCATCACTAGGATACCAGTTTCCATTTACAGGCATTGGTATTGGTACATTATGTGATGGTAGATCAGGGTCAATGTTATTTGCAGTTGAATCTGACTTGTAAAAGTGAGTATATAAGGTAGTTCATCACTACTATTTTGGATATATACTGTACTTGTACAGCAGTGCATACTGTTTCCATAATTTGCCATCCCCACCAATGTTCAAAGATATATTTTCTGAACCTATTTGACTTGGGCCTCATAACTATTTAAACACATGGCAAAATTCCATACAGTCTTTTAGGTCCTTGGGCCTTATAACTATTTAAACACATGGCAAATTTCCATACAGTCTTATAGGGCCTTGGGCCTTATAACTATTTAAACACATGGCAAAATTCCATACAGTCTTCTAGGTCCTTGGGCCTTATAACTATTTAAACACATGGCAAAATTCCATACAGTCTTCTAGGTCCTTGGGCCTTATAACTATTTAAACACATGGCAAAATTCCATACAGTCTTTTAGGTCCTTGGGCCTTATAACTATTTAAACACATGGCAAAATTCCATACAGTCTTTTAGGTCCTTGGGCCTGATAACTATTTAAACACATGGCAAAATTCCATAGTCTTATAGGTCCTTGGGCCTTATAACTATTTAAACACATGGCAAAATTCCATACAGTCTTATAGGTCCTTGGGCCTTATAACTATTTAAACACATGGTAAATTTCCATACAGTCTTATAGGTCCTTGGGCCTTGTAACTATTTAAACACATGGCAAAATTCATTACAATTTTATTGGTCCTTGGGCCCTGTAACTATTTAAACACATGGCAAAATTCCATACAATTTTATTGGTCCTTGGGCCCTCTAACTATTTAAAAACATGGCAAAATTCCATACAGTGTTATAGGTCCTTGGGCCCTGTAATTATTTAAGCAAATGAGAAAATTCCATACAGTGTTATAGATCCACCTGGCATGTTTCAGTTTCAAAGGCTGATCCCTCTGCAGTCCATTCTGTTAGGTTTTAACATTATCAAACATTCTCATACATTAGTAGTTCAGAAAATCATTATGGCTCCCTTTTGCAAATTGAGTTTTACGAATGATTTAATTTTTTTATGACTTTTATTGTTTGGCTGTTGAACAGATTGTAAAAAAAATTGAGCCAAATTTGTGGAAATAAATATTAAAGTAAAATAATTTGTAGCAAAGAAAATATTTTGTATAGCTAGCTCTACATTATTAGGAACAGCTTGGCATTAAACAGCTTCAGTTATTTTTATATGTGACTTCTTTATTTGACCGATCATATAGCACTGTACATTTGCCATTTTTTGTCACTCATGGAAATCCACTGAGGTGAGCTTTTTCTTTCATATCAATGATTTTGTTTAAGATGTTCACACAAGTATGGAGGAGAGAGGTCCTGTTTGATCAGCAGATGAAACAAGATTTTACAGAGATATTTGAATGTTTGTTGAGGGTCAGTATGAGTTCTATTTATTCTGTCTTATTTGGTGATACCATCTTTTGTTATGTTTGGATGACCTAATGTGCTAATTAGTGATATTGTTTTTTTGGAAAAAGTTACCCTTCATCTTTGGATGCCAACAAGTAATTATCTTTCTTGTTGTACATAGGCTTAGGAGAAAAATTATTCATCAAAACTCTCAGAAAATACTTGTTAGGGGTGAGGAACAGTTTCATTTCAAAGCCTATTTCCATATGTAGGCTCAATACATGTACAGTATCATAGTTTCTTTCAATATGGATATAATGTACAGCAACCTCAGTGTAAGTCAATCCAGAGACAGTTATGTTATTGAGACCTAATATCCAGATATGATTGACATTATACCAACAAATAGTAATATGTATAGTGTGACCCCACTATAGCATGCTCCATTATAACACAAATTCGGATATAACATGGTCATGACCTGGTTCCCAAAATTCATATACATGTATTTTCTCATACAAGAAAAAAAAAATCATTCTCAAAAGTATGAATATACCATAAAAAGTTTATTAAAATTTTTTGGAAGAGATTGCATATGAATAATACAAGATGATTGTGGCATGGCTCCTAAAAATTTTTATGTATTTTTCTTGTACACGAAAAAATAGTTTCTTTAATTACAAATAAATAACGTGTAAAAAATGTATTCAGGGATCATACAGGTCTTCACCAATGTCACAAATTATGATTTTTTTGGTCCTTATTGGCAGCAAAATATACCATCTGGCAACATTGTTGGCTGGTCAAACTTGTATATACAACCATTGCTTTGGAGTGGAGAAATTCAGAGGCACCCTGAAAGGAATCCACAACCTTGATATGAAATGCACTGAAAATTTATCTATTGTTACATGAACAAATTCTTTGTTCATATTGACAATCCATCTTAACAGTGCATTGTTATCTCATAATCCACTTATGTTGACATCTAACATGAGTTCTGTATGCTGTCAGATATCCGCTTTTTATTGTTGACATTTCTGGTAGCTTAAAATGCATACTAACTTTTACCGACTTGGGATGTACTGAAAAGTAGATGTGCTTCATCATTCGTTACATGACTGCTATTTTTTTTCACTGAATTCAGACCTATATGACCTCTGACAACATTATTGAATATTTTAAATTTGTGTGTGTGCATATTTTTGATGGAATTACTTGTATTGTGGATTCATTGTATATGATGAGATTTGCGGGTGAGTACACAGTGTTGATACTCTATTCATACAATACATTAGACATGTATCTATAAACAGTATACATGTATATGTACCAATGCATGGTTCTCTGAATAAAGTAAAATATTATCTATGCATTCTCTGTTTTCACTATAGGTGAATTTCTCATTTAACTGTGCAAATGAAGTATGTATATTTGTGCCCGCATTTATTACCTACCCCACCTCAATTTTTTTTTGGTACATGCATCATTTTCTTCAGCTAAATGATCTGGTTGCTTATAACACGGTTCTAATGGCTCCCAGGTACCATGTTATAGCAGGGTCACACTGTATTTGTCAACACCTTTGAAAAGAAGCTTTTGTTGTTTTTTTCACAACATTTATATTGTGTACTTTGTTTGTGTTGTATTGGAGTAAGCTTAAATAAGAATTAAAAACTTTTTTAATCATACCATTATTCTTAATGTAAATTTTGAAATAAAGGCAAATGATTATGGAGGTGTTGTCAAGAATTTTATAGAACGCTTTGTTTTCTTGCCATAAATTTATACCACAAAAGACATGGCATAGCAGTCACACTATCACATGTTCAACCACTTGTATGTCTTTAGTCTATCAACCACTTGTATGTCTTTAGTCTTTGTTCTAAATTGTCACATGTCTCAAGTTGATAATCATTATACACAGAACGTGTTACAGTAGAAATTGAGTATCCCAAATGATGTATATTAAAATGTCAAAGGTGAAGGTCAAATAGATGGCAGCCTTTATTGCAGATACAATTAAGAATTTTTAATTTTCTCTTAAACCTTATCTCCTGTGCCTTGTTTTGAGTTTCTACAGACTGTTTTAATATATAGAGAATTTGTTATATTGTTCTATAATTTCATTTGTTAAGGATGTTGATAAGTGAATAGTACAGTCAACTTTTCTGACAAAAATCTGTTATGATTAAACTTGAAGTTCTTCTGCATTTATCTTACTTGAACATGCATTATTTTATATAATGATATTACAGAAGCTGTATTTCAAATTGAGGAAGATGACTCCATGCTGTTTATGTGGTCTGACCTTCAATGTGGAAGTGCCAGATGAAGATGAAATACAGATCACAGTCAGTGGGGTTTGTGTGGGGTTACAAGACAGAATAAATACATCCTCTGTGGACATAGCAGCAGCCAGCAAATCCCTACTCAAGCCTAGTAATGTCTCAGTTATCTTCTCACTTGCAGTATCTTTTAAAAAATCCAAGACATAGAAGTCATAATGTTCAGATCATAATGTAAATTTACAGTCTACAATGATTGTACGTACTGATTGAAACTGTTTTAAAAAATCCATCATTAACCTGTCATATATAATGACTGTATATGTCTATATCTATCTATGTATATATCTATGCATGTGTGTATGTGTGTCTGTGTGTGTGTGTGTGTGTGTGTATATATATATATATATATATACCACATACATGCATACATTAAAAATAACATGGCTTTTAAAGTGTTGGTATAAATCAATTTGATATACCAATACTATTGGTATATCCAATTGTGATCCACCCATTGTGCAATAATCATATATAAACATCATATATAAACATTTTTGGAACTGTGTGCTGTTGATTCTAGGCATAGAGATCAATGATGAATTTCCACTCATTAACCATTAGTTGCATGAAAATAATGACAAAAATTATTAATAATCCCCATTTTCTAAATGAGTTTATTATGGTACACAATTTCATCACCATTTTGGAGAGTGGAGATTATGACCCATTTACTTTCTGCTTTCCATTTCCCCTCCCCTCTAATGCATAAGGGAAAAAAATGCACAGAAATCTGGAGTGATATATATATATATATATATATATATATATATATATATATATATATATATATATATATATATATATATACACACACACCTCTCCCTCGATAACTGGCACACAATAAGGTCCACAAACATAGACTGACCTATAAGCGAGGTGTGAGTTACCGAGGGACTTACAAAAATTGAAGAAAAAAATCGCTTTGACATTGAGAAAAACGTTGAGAGGGGTGGTGTTAGGGAACTGGGCTGTTTATTGACTGAATCCTCATTTTACAATCACATCGATAATAATATTTAATAACGCGCTTTTTCTAATGAAGTTGTTAATTAATCTGTTTAAATAACATCTATTTTCAAAATGTCCAACAGATGAAAGATAGTTCCAACTGGTTTCAACAACCATCACATGCACGCGAAAACAGTCTGTGTATTATGTCACTGCTTTTTGTTTTCTTGATGAGTCTGGTTCCCATAGTGGTGTTATTATTATTCTGCCATTTCGGGAGTCCAGAGGGCAGGGAACTAGACTTACTTTTGATACACCACCAAAACAAAATTCCTTTTTTTAAAAAACACGCGACATTTATTTCGTGAGACAATCGTCTATGTTGAAACTCAATTTTTGTATTGCTGAATTAGTACAAAATTGATGTCGTGAATTAATTAATTGGAATTAATAATGAAACTTCTTATCATCCTTGTGGATATCCCTAATTGCCAGTTCAAGAATTCTCTGAAACTCACTTGCCCACAATGGTTCGTATCTGTAAAATCAAGCTCTTTATTTTACAAATTATTCATTTTGCTTGGCTGCCTTGTTATCTTTGATCACAGTTATGAAAGAGACAGTTAATTTAACCCTTTACCTCATAGAGCATAGTTACAAAGTGCAGCACACTATAAATAGAACACCTGTTACTTATTCGACCCCATATGCGTAGGCCTGCCTGTGAAATGTTAAGCAGTGTAGAGCATGTTAGGTTTAACAGCAATTTTAACCATTTTACATTTTTGGTACACATCTATTATATGTGGAAAAATTTAAGAGTAAAGTCCAATTGTTATAACTGTGTTTTTTTACGGAAGAATTTTTTATGTGCTTTAAAATCTTGAGAGATCTCATTCACCACCATGTCAGTGAGGCATTTCTCATACTTGAAATTTACAAGTTTTTCATCTGCGTCTACATCACTAAGTCATCTGAATTTGATAATTTATAAAAACTAATTGCTGCCTACATCAGTATCAGAGCCTTTACCTAAGTTATTGAATCTTTCATAGTTCTAATTATGAAAACTTCGTAAGTACTGAATGAAATCCACGACCGCCATTTTGGAGAGTGGAGATTATGACCCAGTTACTTTAAATAGCAGATATCGACCAGCGCATAAACAGTGACCATGTGATCTGACGTAATTGTCATTCGCAGAAATGAATGTAGTATCTAATAGAGGGTTTTCCCCCGAAGGTGGCACTTCAAAAACTGCTTAAAATGGCTGATGTTTACAGCCGACATCAAAAGGCGCTTCCATGTGACTGGAGTAGAGGTGTCAAAAGGCGCTTCCATGCGAATGGTGTAGAGGCGTCCAAAGACGCTTGCATGAGGTAAAGGGTTAAGGTAGTTTATGTTACATACACAATAATATTTATAAGTGTTCAATTGATCAAATGAAGTGAGTTAACTTGACATACAACCGGGGCCGCTAGATTTTAAGTTTGTAGGATTTTCACGCCTTTTAACTTTTCATTTATTCCCCCACCTTTTATTTGATTAAAAAGGCATAATTAATACAGTGTTGCAAAGGAGGCCAGCTTTTAATTCAGTGCAAAAATACAACAAATACTTCTGGAAGTCAGTTATCAAACACAGACAGCACTTAATTAGGTTCTCAGAGAAATGCTCGCAGACATAGCTGTTACGGTAGATTGACACATTTTACGTTTAATTACAAGAGGACACATTGTATTAATGAAGATTACACTTAAAATGAACTAAAAGATAGTATGTACTAGAACACAAATTTCAATTGATAAAAAATGATTTAATTTGTATTTATTTATTAAAGTACTGCCTCCACTTGGAGTGAGTGATATTTTCATTGATCGAAATTTCCTTACATATCGTTAATTGTGGTGTACTAGGAATGTCGTTTGGAAAGAAAATGTAAAACATTGTATGACCTATTTTTAAATTTATATTTCATAGTGATGATTAAATTTTCCAGGTCTTCTCTACCGTTTTTGATGATAAAACGAGCGATGCATCAAAGTTTCTGTTACCAATTTTGATTGCGATTTTCTTCAAGTTCAACAAATAAGGATCAATTTTTGGGGTATTTTCTGGTCTAAAAAAGGGATCCACGCTGGACCTTGCATTATAAGTGGGTTTGCGAGTTATCAGGGTGCAAGTTATCGAGGGAGTGGTGTATATATATTTATATTATATATATAGAGAGAGAGAGAGATTTGCCACATGGAATGCCCTTATGGCAAATCCTTATCAAAGCTCAGGTAACTGTTATCCTGTGAAGTTTTGATTGGTGTCACATTACTCTGTTTTTATGAGATCAACATGTTCATGACATTATGGTGCCTGCTATTTTTCTATTGGTTTAATTTAATCTGTTTTTTATCCATATTTCACCATTTTCTTCAATGTAAACAAAATTGCAAGTGCTCTCTCTAAAAGTCAAAACAAATTTAAAGTATATGTTTGGTCCTTTTAATCTTATAAATATACTGTTGTATTTAAATCAATCAATACATGACCAGGAATGTGAGAAAAGTAATTAGCTATGTATATTGATGAGAGATAGGAATATCCAGACCATAGGTTCATAATACCTGGGCAGGAACACAACAAAGTCTCATTCCAGCTTATCAGTTATGATCCCTTGAATGGAATTTTCTTATCTCACATCAACATACATTACAGAGTCTATTCATCCTATGGAATTGTTCTGTCTCACATCAACTCAGAGTTTATTCATCCTGTGGGATTTAACTATCATCAACACAGTCTATTCACCCTATGGGATTTTTCTATCTTACATCAACACAAAGTCTGTTAATGCTATGGGATTTTCCTGTCTCAAAACAACATATATGACACAGTCCATTTAACATATGAACCAGCTGTTCTTTTTCTGGAGTGATCATCTGAAAGTTATATATCATTGAGATATGCTGAACGTGCAAATTATTTAAAACCAAATAATACATTTTTAGACATTAAAATCAAAATCATAAAATATGGACTATATTTCACAGATTCACTTCTCCCTAAATGAAAATTGATATTGAGTTTATAAATGGTGGTTGCAAATCTTCTGTGGTAAATTTCACTGTTATAATTTGTGAAAACATTTTAGTGCTAGAGCATACGTTAGGAACCAAAATAAATGTCTTCTGTCCACATTTATAGACAGGAAGATATGGATATTTTTGTGAAATAGTATTTTTTTCATACAGTATCCAATACGGCTGTTAGCAGTGAGGGAGATGATATGATGTTTCAGATGGAGGAAGTGTCCGAGCAAACAGCAGGGACAGCTGTAACCAAAGGTAAATTGGTACCTAATGTTTACTGCATAAAAGAAGGCATGCAATCACTCACTGCAAGGTCAGAGCAATCAAAACACATATTTACCAATCATAGTTTTAGTCATTTTCATGGCTTTAATTTGACACAGTTATTGGGATATTTCATTTTAAATTAAAGCCCATAATTTTGACTGCTAAACAAAATTCCTCTTTAAATACCCAATAACATGAACAATGGCAGTGGTTATTTGTAGTTGATTTTTAGCTTACTGGTAATAGACCAGAAGGGTTTATGAGATGTCCTGTTGTCATCCGTCATCTGATATCTGTCTGTTAGGACAAGTTAGTTATTGCTACTCCTAAACTACATAGAGGATTGCCATGAAACTTCACACACATTAATCCAAATGTTCACTTGGTCCTAAATGAAAATGGTGATGCTCATTATTATCTGTTAAAAACCGAGATAAAAGGGTCAAATCTAGCACTGTGTTTTGAGTATCCCTCAAAAACAGAATCAGTTGTGAGTTTAATGGAAGATGGCTGTTGGGCTTCTACCTCCCTCCCACTGAAAACAAGATGTATAGCACTATCTGCCATCATTGTATCAGTTAGCAGAATTGGAAAAACAAGGTGCTGCAGTTTTGTCATCCATGCAGTCTTCTCTGCCATTGTTGTTCAGATGTGTTGCCTGGTGCAGATGGTAGTGATGGAGTGGCTGCCCTTTCATCAAGTTGAGAGGGTTACGGGTCTTGGCCTACCTACCCAAAGTCTTAGTACCAAAAAAAAACACAAAAGTTGAGGCGGCAGAATTGGCAACTGATTCTGATAGCCCCTCTTAACTGGGACAAGTCCTGGGTCAATGTTTGCCTAAATTTGATGATAAATCTGCCCAGGAAGATTATTGATAACTCTAATCTTCTCAAACAGGTGTTTCATCCCTGTCTAGACTGATTTCTCCTTCACACTTGGCTCTTATCAGGGGAGGCTTGTGAAAGAAGAATTTAAACATTCAATTGTGGAGAGAATCTAGTGAGCAAGAAGGCCCTTCAATTTGAAGGCTTATGAAGGAAAGTGGTGTGTATTCAGGGATTTGTCCAAAATTCAACAATCACATCATCCCCTTGAGTGCCTTAGTTCCTCAACTGGCCAGCTTTTTTTTTCTATGAGCAGAAAAATTTGCACAAGGTAAAATCAAATCATACCATGATATCCAACAATTTAAAACATCATGATAGAGGGGATATGTGTCAGGATAGAGACCTATCAGACATGCTAACCAATTTTGATTTGAATATACAAAACTCCATCACCCTGTTTCTGAAATGGGTTCTTTCATATGTTTTGACTTGACTCAGTCAGGATAAATTTAGGCCTTTAACCAGAACCTCACTGAAGCTACTGTCATACAAGACTTGCTTTCTGATAGCTTTAGCTTTGGCATGTTGGACGAGTGAGTTACAATGGTCTTGAACTATCTCCATTTCATATTGGATGGTTCCATGATCATAATGTTGCAACCAGGCTTTGTATCCATCAGTGGGCAGTGAGAAAGTCATCATATGCTGCCTCTATGATAGATATGTTGAGAGAAACAACCATGAAAAATCCTGACAACCCCATGAAGTATTACTTAAAGCAAACAGAGAAAAGTCATGGAACAAGAAAATGACTCTCCCATTGAATGTCAAGAGAAAGAATATCACCCTTAAACCCTGTCATTGTGGATGAAGTTGGTTATATGCTCTTTGTACTCTGTAGTCTCAAAAGATCCGAGTTGTTTCATGAAGATTTCATCTCATGAAATTAGAATGAGATCTACAGCCCTTGCTTTTGAATGTAATGTTGCAATCCAAATCATAATAGAAGTTTTTGGCTGCTATGCACAGTCAACCATTTCAAGTTTGTATCCCAGGGATTTAGCTTTGCAGAGACGAGACTTGAATCTGGTAGGCCCAGTACTTGCAGCCTGGATGACCTCCCAGTCTACTTTATGTCAGCACATCCTCCCCACTGCATAGTTTCATGTTTTCACTGGATTTTCGTATAAAAAGTTTTTTCTTATAAAAACAGTTGAATAATATAATTCTTGGCCAGGTATAGTTGTTACAGATCATGTGCTCATCACCTGTGCTGCTTTCAGGTTGGGTGAGTGGGTTGTCTTTCATATAGGGAATCCAGTTTTTCTTAGCTCGAAAAGATGCAGGAGATATTGGTAAGATGGTCAGCATTCCCTTTTACCAATTCTCCTTATGTTAATGTGATCAAGGAGCCTGTTTGAAGGAGAAAGCAAATTTTTTCAGTAGATTCTGTTTCTCGGGGAATACATACCCAGTCACATTACTTTAAAACCATCCCAACTTTCTCACCATGCAAGCATCCTCTCTCACATATTGTTCAGCTTAAGAGTAGTGACACTTGGCAGTGGCAAGGCAGGGTAAGGGGCAAGAGTTACTGCCATTTGGCTATGTGATATAAATAGAGAATTTGATTTTTATCTTTTGGGGAGTGGTAGGTATGGGAGGTAGCAAGCTTATTTTCCTAATATTATGGTGGTTGGGTAATTATTCTTGTAGATAAAAAATTTCTTTCAATCCTTATTCTTTGATATCACCTTTCTATTACTGTCTTACAGTTGAGAATAAAGAATGAATTTTGCACTTGATTGTTTGTTGTCATAACTGCCTCTGTTTATATAAAGTTGGACAATGGCCGTTACAATTCCAGATTCCCCAACAATATTTTAAAGTCAGCCACTTGTAATAAACACTGCATGTAGTTTGCAAGATGTATCCTTGCTGGTGTCTAACCATTTTTGCATGAGGCAGTATTTGTGTGTGTATGTATTTGAAAAATTTGGATAAGCATTAGCTGTTAAATGCTTTTGCATTTGCCATTCATAGTTATTATAAATGGTGAAAAAGGTACTTTTAAATAATAACGTTTTTAATGTTATTTTTGTGTAGTTGATGGCCAGGGAAACAGAAGAGAGTATTCACTAATGGGTAACACACGTACTATATCGGGAGCAAAGATTCAGAAACTGGAATCACATAGGAGAAACATTAGTAATGCTGGTTCTGTAAGTATTTAATTGAATAAATATCATTAGTAGTTTGCTAGGTTGAAATATTGGGATCATACAGTTTGCTAAGTTAAAATATTGGGATCATACAGTTTGCTAAGTTGAAATATTGGGATCATACAGTTTGCTAAGTTGAAATATTGGGATCATACAGTTTGCTAAGTTTGAGTATTGGGATCATACAGTTTGCTAAGTTAAAATATTGAAATCATACAGTTTGTTAAATTGAAATATTGGGGTCATACAGTTTGCTAAGTTAAAATATTGAAATTATACAGTTTGCAAAGTTAAAATATTGGGATTATACAGTTTGCTAAGTTTGAATATTGGGATTATACAGTTTGAATATTGGGATTATACAGTTTGAATATTGGGATCATACAGTTTGAATATTGGGATCATACAGTTTGAATATTGGGATTATACAGTTTGAATATTGGGATCATACAGTTTGAATATTGGGATCATACAATTTGAATATTGGGATCATACAGTTTGCTGAGTTCAAATATTGGAATCATACAGTTTGCTAAGTTAAAATATTGAGATCATACAGTTTGCTAAGTTCAAATATTGGTGTCATACAGTTTGCTAAGTTAAAATATTGGGATCATACAGTTTGCTAAGTTCAAATACTGGGATTGTACAGTTTGCTCAGTTCAAACTTTGATATGACATGGTTTGCAGAGTTGAAAATTTAGGATGATAGAATTTTCTAATTTCAAACCATTGGATCATACAGTTTGCTCAGTGTTATCTATATTTAATTTGTTTTGTGTGCTTGAGCTTTGTCCATGATTGAGGATAGAATTTTGTGTGTACCTGATTTTTTCTTCATGTTTTTAAGTTATAAATAAGTTGTTTACTGATATTTTTATTCAAGCTTCTGCCTTATTTACAAACTTAAAATGTTCTGGAAGCAAACTTGTGTCCGACATCCTGGCCATTTTATTGTGTCTTAGGTTTTTATGTTAGGTTGTGATAAACAAAAGTATTAATTCTGTTTTAAGTTCAGTGTGTGGAATTGTTTTTACTGTTGTGTTCAGATATGATTTGAGATGAATCATTCATTAAATTATTCATTTGAATTACAATGTTCTGATTGACTTTTTGGTTTAAAACAATATTTTGAAATTATTGTGAATTCATTCAAAGACATTCTGGATTATATCAATGTGATATATCAAAACTGTTGGTACCTCAACCTATTCAAGACTGTTGGTACATCAGCACATTCAGCATAATTCATTTGGAACATTATAATTTTGGACTTGTGATAGAACTTTTAGGATTATTTGGGATTTAATTCACAATACTGTAAGTTCCTCATAAATTTTCACTTTGTAACTTAGAGAAATAAATTATTTGTTAATTTAACTAAAGATTTTGGGTTTGCTTGTTTTTGTTTACTTAGGTTAAGACCATAGATTTGTAACAAGTTCAGACCATCTAATCATGTAATTTGCCATGTTAAAACCAACTTATCATACAGTTTACTAAGTTCAAACCTTGAGATCATATACAGTTTGCTAAGTTCAAACCTTGAGATCATATACATTTTACTAAGTTCAAACCTTGAGATCATATACAGTTTACTGAGTTCAAACGTTGAGATCATATACAGTTTGCTAAGTTCAAAACATTGAGATCATATACAGTTTACTAAGCTCAAACTTTGAGATCATATACAGTTTACTAAGCTCAAACTTTGAGATCATATACAGTTTGCTCATTTCAAACATTGAGATCATATACAGTTTGCTAATTTCAAACCCTGGGTTAATAGAGTTTTCAAAATATAAACCTTGGGATAATGCAGTTTGTTAAGTTCAAACCTTGGGATCATACAGTTTGCTAAGTTCAGACCTTGGTATAATAGTTTTACTAGCTCAAACCTTGGGATAATGTCATTTGCTAATTTCCTATGTTGGAATTATACAGTTTGTTAAGTTCAAAACCTGTATTTATATAGTCTGATATGTTCAGATTTTTGCTAAATTGTCAGAAAAAGGACAAAATGTTCTTCCTCTGTACTTTTAATTCTAGTGTCAGTACAGCTGATGCACAAGTTGGGCATTTATTTGGGTACTTTTTAATTTTTTGGCCTATTTTAAAGATAGACAATCAGATTCTTGACTGATATAACAAAAATGCATAATACTAACAATTACAACAACAACACCAACAGCAACAGTAATACCGTATTTGCCAGCCTATCAGTCAATGTGTTGTGTAAGTTGAATGAGCAAATTTTGCAAATTTTCCAATGTTTATCCTTATGTAAGTCAGTGCTGATTATGAGATGAGACCAGGTGAATAACTTGTCTTAATATTTTTTGCATCATTCCACACAGCATCACAAAATTTATCCTCTCTGTTACTCGGGAACCTTTCAGGTCAGGATCATTAAATGTAACTAAGAGGACCTGATTTCACATGAAGTATTTTCAATGTATTATGAACTTTCAACTACAAATAATGACTCTGACCTGAAAATTTATTGAGTTTTTACAGATAGGATAAAATTTGTGATACTGTATGGAATTAAACTATTTAGTAACTTCCAATTTCATAAATATTAAAGGTATCACTGTTTGCTATTCAGATTACCAGCAATAGGGAAATTGCAACATTATTGCTAAAATGCTTTTTCCATAGTTCTTTTTTGAAGAGAGATGCAGAGAGAGAGGTATATTTATTCCATTACGTTTTTCTTCTTGCACCTCATGATCAAAATAAAATATTGTCACTCAGTATGAGAGAATGAGAGAGAGATTTCAGCTCTTTATGTTTTTTGTACCTTACTGCCCTTGTTTAGCTGAAGCTTTTGTCAAAGAGAGTTTAATAAATTAAATAGTAAATGTAAACTTTAAATATACATACGACAATCCTTCAGAGTTTAAATGTTGACAATATTTGCATCCATATAGAATCCATTTAGGTTAAATCCCAAGAATGCCCATTTCACATGCTAATTTTCTTTGCAAGTACAATGAGCTCTCCATTCCCAACAAATAAGATTATTTTTTTTAAAGTGCATGTACTCTTCCTTTACTTAGATGGCTATTATTTTTTATCTTTGCTCATACTTTAAATTGCTGACAGTTCTTTCAGCAAGTTCAAAAGATGTCTCTGGTTGAGAAATTTACATGAGTAGCCAGCATTTTCTTTCATTATACGGTATCATTTTCATAATACCCTATGGGTAGCCTTATTTTCCTATTGGTAGACAAATGTGATGGATTATATGTCTTTGTCATGGTTATTCATCTTTTAACTTGTCAATTCTAACACACATATATGTAATCAAATTTAAACAAAGTATATTACTAGTGCATGCTGCTTTAGCACAAATACATCTAATGTATGTTAATTTTTAATACTGACGAACATGTAATTGTTTAAAATCCTTCTTAATTTGGGGTTCTATATTTTTTCATACATGAACTCTAACCCAAAAGGAAATATTTGTTAAACATTATTTTTCATACTTATTGGAGAATTTTTTTTCATAAGAAATATTATGTGACATACGATAAAACAATTTGGATGACAGTTTTAGGTTAAATCCAAAGAATGACATTTTGCATGCTAATTTTCTCTGCAAGTACAATGACTTCTCCATTCTCAACAAATAAGATTATTCTTTTTAAGTGCATGTACTCTTCCTGTTATTAGGTGGCTGTTGTTTTTTTAATCTTTGCTCATACTTTAAATTGCTAACAGTTCTTTTGGCAAGTTCAAAAAATGTCACTGGTTGAGAAATTTATATATATAAGTCGATTCAGAATATTAGACGAAGCTATGATTTTCTGGTAAAGAAAGTATCGTCTTATAGTCTGGCAAATATGGTAATAATAATACTTTTGTTAATTAGGTAACTCAGCAAATACTATCCTCCCTTGAGGCACTCTACCACTCTTCTATATACTACAAGATTTTGAATTCTATGCTTTAACAAAAATGAAAATGAACACACACACCTGTCAACTCTCCCAGTAGGAGAAAAAAAACTCCTGTTTTGGGGGGTTGATCCACACCTACCTCCCAATTTCATATCTCCCGATTTTTGCAATGAACTCACAATTACATTTTTTTAGTAAATAGAATGTTAAGTTTAAACATTATTGATGTCAATTTATGAATGTTTCTAACCTTACAACAACACTAAAATCAGAAAATAAACCACAACAAACAATAAACCACAACAATAAAATTGTCAGCAGTTAGTTTCAATCCCAAGAATGATCATTCTGATGCTGTAGCATCCCCATTCCCACCAAAGAAACTTACATGAGTGAACACCTGGCATACATATGTTAATTACCGTCATTAAATTAAAAGAAGGAAAGGAGAAACATACCACGCAGCTTATGTACCTTCAAAAAATTATTCAGAATAAATGTTATTTAGTAAACAATGTTAAATGTTGTTCAAGTTGAGAATAAAAAAGGGATATAAAATGTGGGAAAATAAGTTGCCACATGTACAGTACATGTAGTTTGAGACTGCATATTTAGATACTGATAGTTAAACAATATAGGGCATTGTTTAATTGCCCATCAATTGCAGGTGCTTACATAATAAACACTGTAGAACATGGTTTCTTTGAATTATGTCACAGGGCCAGTCCTTTTTACATGATAATTGCAATGATTGTTAATTATTCATGCTGGCTTTCTTGCTTGTTTACTTAATACTAACCTTTAGCTATTGTGTAGTTTGGCTACAGCAGACCAGAATATGAAAAGATGGCATGTCTTGGGAGAAAATGAGGTGCGTCACAGGGAGAAATGGTGCGTCCTTTGAGAATTTCACGCATATTGGACCCAGAATATTAGTCAATATTTAGTGAAAACGAGGCATACAAAATATCATGAAAAAGCTCCTGATTTTAGGTCCTAATCTCTCTAACTTTTCATTAAATCTACCTACCTGGCTTTTGAAAAGTTGACAGGTATGCAACCCCCCCAAAAAAAACACACACACACACACACAGAGACACACAAGTAGCATCTGATACATCAATAGTATGATCATGTACATTGAACCATGCATGTGTCAAACCATACTTTTTCCAGTATGAATTGCTCTTACTTTATGATTATTTTACATGATCGTATACAGCGCCATGCCATGAGAGCAGATGATGGGTTTATTTATGGATCTAAAGTAATTATTTAACACTACAGAAACAGCCACTGGTAACTCAGATTATCCCATCAGGTTCCATATCACTTTGCATAATATTAGCAAGATTCAGTATTTTTTGTCAACAAAATTTGTTTACATGGTAGTCTCACCATGTCATGTTCACAACAGGGATGCTTATATTTTCCTGAGTGCAACCAGACATTTTGACGGACTTCACAGAGACATGTGAATCTGCTGTTTGTAATGCATGTTCATAAGAAAAATATTTAAACCCTTCCATATATAGATATATAGGTCTCCTCAGGTGGCAGACAATAACTACACCATCCTACCTTTGAATTATGTTTAGTTAGTGACACCCTTATTGATTGTCTGAAAACGAAACTGTGTAAACTAGACATTGTGACCTTTGAAATTCAATTCTGTAAGCACTTTATTTGACAGTTACATGGATCAGCATGTCAAAGACAATTTAATATAATGATATTTTGGAATAGCCAATAACAAGTGTCCAGTTACACATAGCATATGCATGATATTTCTTGCGACTATGTGGATTTAAATATGCCTGGAACATGACAATTTCTATGTTTATTTCCAGGGTGCTCTCAAACCTCAAGGTGGAGTAGAATTAACACCATTGTTCTATGTGCCAGGGAGAAAAATTGGGCGCCATCTTGGAAGTTACAACTTTTTCTTCATCAGAGAGTCAACTTCACTGAGAGAGGTAGATATATTTTAGTGCCAGACCATAGATGAGTGCCCACTTTTAAAAGACAATATTTGATATCATGGTCACAAATGATGTGAGGTCCCCATCACATGTATTTATATACTAAAAGAGTTAGCTCCGTTGTCAGTGTTGTGTGTTCAGACCTTTGGACATAACCTCATTGGTGCAGATAAACACTTTCATCTCAAGGTTTAGTTGGTCCTAATGAAAATGGTATGGTGTGGACTTCGAATATGGCCACCACAGTAGCCATTTTGAAAACTTTGTTGTTGCTACTTCTTCTAAATGGATAGTCATATCAACATGGGATTTTCACTAAAATGGGCTCAATCTGACAGCCAGTATGCCACAACAGCAGTCATTTTGAAAATCTTGTTATTGCTACTCTTCCTGAAATGTTGGTAATATCAGAATGGGTTTTCACTACAAGACTTCTTAACATATCTAGCTGGTCCTAATAAAAATGATTCCAATCTGACATCCAATATGGCTACCATGGCAGCCATCTTAAAAATCTTATGATAACTCTACTTCAACAGAAAGTCATACTGATGTGATGTTTTCACCAGAAGACTTATTATGATGTCCAGTTGGTCTTAAATGAAAATGGTGCCAATCTGTTGTCCAGTATGGCTACCAGTATGGCTACCACAGCAGCTTTCTTGAGACTTGTTATTGCTACTCCTGAATGGGAAGTCGTATCTCGAATATAGTATTACCTCTCCATCTCTTCAAATGGATGGCTATGTCAAGATGGGTTTTCAGCAGTAGACTTATGATACCTAGATAGACCTAAATGAAGTTGGTGCCAGTCATACATCCATTATGGCTGCCATTATGACTGTCTTAAAACTCTCGGTGTCAGTACTTGCCCCTCAAATCATGATTATTATAATGGGTTTTTTTTACCAAAGGACTTTAATGATGTCCACTTTTTCCTAAATAAAAATGGTTCTGATTTGACATCCAATATGTATACCACAGCAGCTAATTTGAAAATCTTGTTATTGCTGAAGAATATTACAAATAGTTTCAACACTGGACAGTTAAAATGAGCAAATGGTCTTTTCTTGAATTCCTGGAAATTATTTTGCCCAGTAGAGTGTCGGTCCCATTGAGAGACTTTTGTTTATAATTGTCGTGAAACCTGGTAACTATGATGGTCAACACCTGAAGATGCACATATTGTCAGATTACTGTGATGACACATTTTTTGTATGAGTTACTTCCCTTTTACACTTGCAGCTCAGTCCAGTGCAGTATTGAATATTGTGAATGCAACTAGTCTCACAGATTTCAATGGCTTGGCATGAAGCTTGGGATATAGTTATAAATCACTGCAGTCCTGCAATATGTCTTTTATTCCTTTTTGATGTGGGGCCAGATGTTGTGTTTTGATCAGAATCTTGCTAACACAAGTAGTTTTACACTTCTCATTGGACTGCCATAACCTTGGACATGTTATGATCATCATTTAAAGATGTGCATAGCAACAAATCACTTTGTTTTCATTCATTTTAGGTAGAGATATTGCCCTTGATGAACTGCAACTGAACGCAATCTTGTGAGCATGCTTTGTCTTGCATTTGTTTTGGATTGCTGTAAAACTTGACATATGGCATGGTCATCATCTACAGATTTAAACAAATGCTCCCATGATTTTTTTAATAGAAATTATTGCTTTTGTTGTACTTAAAACACCATTCAGTGTATAACGAAATTTGTAAATGCAGTTACTTTTGCAGTTTTTAGTGATTTTTGGGGGCAGTTTAGTATATATTACAGTGGTCAAATAATTTCTTTTCAGACACAGGCTCAGGGTAATTTGCTTTAAAAGAATCACTTCCCCCAACTTAAAATCCACTTGCCCAACAAGTCCATATTTTTTACTATTATTTTGATGCATCCCTGCCTATAGAAAAATTATATGGTTGGTCCCTTATACTTCATGAGTTTGAACCCTTCTTCACATTCTGTAGAAGAGGGGCCCACAGCTAACATGATTTTAAACAGTTTCTCAATTTTTGCATAATCAGGTGTGCAATTTGAATAATTGTAGCGTACACCTCTATAATTATAATCTTCATCAGTATGCATTCAGCTTTGCAGATGCAGGAGGTTGTGGGTTTGATTCCCAGCCGAGTCATACCAAAGACTTACAAAAATGGTACTAACAGCTGCCTCGCTTGGCACTCAGCATTAAGAGGTTAGTGTTAGGACTGGTCGGCCTGGTGTCAGGATAATGTGACTGGGTGGGACATCATGCTACATGTCTGCGGCATGATGCCCCAGTGCTAGACATCACTATAAACTGCCACACTGCAGACATCGTAGCAATATGACTGAATTTTTTTAAAGTTATGTTAAAAATCCATACACAACAACAACAACATTCAGCTTTGCCTTCAGGTTGGTGTAAAATCTGTGTATTTCATCATAATCTGTAGGGATGATTATTTGGAGGCCATGGAGTAGATTCATTTTCCGAATACTGTAAAAATCTCAATGTTTCTTGATCAGAGTTGAGAACAGAAGTTGGAAAGGCATTGGTCCTCTGTTATACCAATCAGTTAAAACAGTAGCTTCAAGTTTCATTATTACTTCATGTGACAGAACTGTGGATGTTTTACACTTCCAAATGTTACAACTCTGTGTCTTAAACTATGTACCAGAAAGAAGTGAAAACAACAAGTTTAATAAAATCAACAAACAATTTATTTAACTTACAATGGAAAATTTAAGACACAGTATTATGAATTAAATCCCAAATAATCCTGAATGTCCTATCACAAGTTCAAAAGTATAGAATGCTCCTAATTAACTTGAATAGTTTTGAATGTCCTGATGTACCAATAGTCTTGAATGTCTAGATGTACCACAATTATGTAATTGAGAATATTTTTGAATGGGTTCTAAATAATTTCAAAATAACGTGTGAATCCAAATGTCAATGAACATTTAGTTATTCCAGTGAATGATTTAAATAAATAATTCTCATAAATTATATCTGAACACAGCTGTTAGCTCTGATAACAAATGGATCCCAGAGACTGATCTATCATCAGAATGAATAATTTGCTTACCAAACCTTTATAATATTTCACTTGATCTAGATGTATTAGAATGTTATGGAAAATCAATCATACCCAATGGAAAATACCACTAACTCATAAACATGCTTAGGCCTTGAACTCAATTTCTAATGACTGTCTTGTTTAGCACTTTCAATCATTACAAAAGTCAGGTCTGCAAACACCAATCCACAACCCTTAATCATGGTCAAAAGTCAAGCACACACCATAAGTCAAAGATATATCACACAGAAAACACTCACCCCATATCAGTAAAATCAGCAGCTACCAAGTCTGTGAACTGAATGGGTAAAAAAGTTAAATTGTAATAATTTCAGTTCCTTTAGGGTGGAAAATATTGTACTGGAGGCTTTTTTAAGTCACTAATCGCCTACCTCATCCTAATTGTCAAACAACTGCATATTTATTGTGTACTATTCCTCTAGTATTTTTTTCATACCATACTCATAATCCTATCTTGTCAGCAATTTCTGGTTCACTTTACTGCTTGATTATACAGGTTGCCCTGCATATTATAGAAGTTAACTATGACTTGACATGAAGTTAGAGAAAAAAAAGTGTTCCAATAAAATGCATCCAAAAGAAACCAGAACCAATAAAGTTTCATATTTAATAAATTCAGTAAAATCTTGACACAAGTTTTGGAATATGCTTGTTGGCAATATTCAGTGTCCATAATGATGCAGTTATCTAGGACAAAGTTTTGGTGAGTCTAATTTTGTCATTAAATTCACAAAACATTTATGCATGTGAAAAGTTTGTTATTTACAGTCTGTCATAATTTTCATTTCAGGTGGGAGGGTTATGTGGTTTCATGCATAATTTCATCACAGAAGTGCTGGCAATAGTGAGAGCCCATGTTGCCTCCCTGGGTGGCAATGCTTTAGTTGCCTACAAGATGACAGAGTGTGTACTTCTATCAAATCCCAATAAAAACCAGGTAGTAAATTCAAATTCCATAACAAAAAGTATAGAGTTTGTTCAGTTACATTGATGGGGTATAATGTGGGAAATTGCTATATTATTCAGTCTGCTTCATTTAAATATAAACTAAAGAATTACGAGATTATAAGACCGAAATTATCCCCAAAACCTTTTTATTTTATTTTCAAAATTTTGGGGATTGAAGATTTAGTACCAGCAAAACTTCAGTCTTGAATTTTATTTTACCCTGAAAGTTCCGAATTTAAGCTGTCATCTTTCTCCATCAAATAAATTCCAGATTGTATAAATGTAAGTATCTGAACTCTGCCTTCTCTTGAACCTTGCCCTTTTAGACCCCCTGCATGTCTGGGCATGGTATTAGTGTGGTAAGTCTCGGTGCATTAATATAATACATGCCTGTTAGGTCAGTAACAATGTCTTCACATTTTTTATGACAATCAAAGCTGAATATCAGAAAAGTAGTACCATGGACTTGCTTACTTTGATCAGGTAAGTGTTATCAAAGAAATTTTTTTTACCTTCTCAAATTTGTTTTATTTCAAACAAGATACTTTTGTTTACCACAAGAATTTCTTTTTGGACTCTCTTTAATTTGAGAGAAATTACTGTTGATACAGTATCAATTATTTGTGTCATTTATTTTTCACATTATATTTATCTCTTCATTTAGGTTTTCCATTACCATAGATGTTGCTGCAGAGAGCTTATGCTCACATGTCTTAATGATTTTTAGCACATGCAGATTATGTCTATGATTTTTATGGTTTAAACAGTCAAATTTTCTTTTATTTTCAGAGTCAGTGTTTGATCAATGTTTGTGGAGATGCAGTATCACTGCAGAATGAGGGTGATATTACAACCACAATACCTGACCAGTTTCAACGTAAACACAGTGACTCCCCCCTTCTACTAATCCCAGCAACAAATGCTGCTCCTCCATGACACGAACAGAACATTGCAGTTATTTCTCTCAGTTTGTAATTTGCATCACCCACCATTGAACTCTTTTCAATGCAGACACACTGGACCGAAAAGTATGTTTGTAACAGCCCAATCTCAAGAGTAGAGAGAGTCATTTTAATAATGTGTTATACACAGAGACAAAATATTGGTCATGTTTTCACATGAATTTATAGTAGCCAATGTTGAGATTTGAACATTTTCGCACTTCTAGACTGCATGTACTAACAGCGCTGTATGTCCTGTTCCTCGAATAAATATTGTGTGTTCCTTGAACATTAGCTCTCATTTAAGCAATTATGTGCAATTTACTGAAGAAAATCCAATGTAATTTGACTGAATAAAATGTTCTAACAATTCTGTCATGTTTTATTTGCATTTTATCTTATTTTGCAACAGTTTCAGATGTTTAAAACAAGCATGCCTCTACACAAACTAGGGATTATAGATATTGCTGACAGTTAGCACAGCGACTTTTGGATGAATATAGATAAATCCAAAGAGAATAAAACTGTATAAAATTACTTAGTATTAAAGAGATTTAATACACAGGAAAATGTACTTTAATAAGATTATAACAAATTAGTAAAGAATTCACAAGAAATACATGTCTCGCTTGCTTCCCTGCCTGATGCAGGTAAGTTTCATACTCAAATGACCTGGCCCAATTTTGAGTTCAAGCGAGCAACTGATTCAGGAGTTTCATGAATACAGGACCTGCACTAAGTTTGGGGTTAGCAGGATGGTAGTTAGTTATGTATATGAAATGGCAAATGATACCATCCAAAATTTAGAATTTATGACTACACAAACTTTAAACTTGAGATTTTCAAATGACTTTGACCTTGTTTGAGGGTCAAAGAGAGAGGAATGGTGCTTGAATGGATATGAGGGGCAAACATTTCTGATTCAAAAGTCCAAGAATGAAATCATGTCCCACAGAAGGTTTGGGATCTATGACCACATAGAAAATCTTTAACTGAAAATTTGGCAACTTAATTTCACGATGTCTAAGGATTAGAGGGTATGAATATGAATGATTAGCGTTTACTGACTTGACAGTCCCACTGTGGTAGATATGCTTATTGAGGATGAGACTTTAACAATACAGAACTTTAACAAAATCCGAACTGTTGCTGAAGCAGGTAAAACTACAAGTATAATAACATAGCCACTAAAGAGACAGAGTTTAGTTAGAATTGTTTGCTTGTCAAGATGAGGAAATAAGCTGCTTTTATTCAGATTAAGTCAACATATGAAAAGAAAGATAAAACAAGGAATTTTACGCAATTTATGCCACAAAATCCATGACCTGAATGTACGTCAATTCAAATTATCCATGTAAGCTGTTTTCATGTTTTATAAAACCTGACTTTTGTTCTTGACAAAGTGAGAAAATGAACCAACAAATTTAATAATGACTTCCAAGTTTTTAAATTTTTGACCACATTTTTTGTCTCTGGAATTAAATTAAAATATCAGTGTTCCTGTATCTAAATTCAACCTCCAATGAAACTCTCTTAATGATGATTGCTTGCAAAGCGTTTGAGGATTTAACATTTTCATTAAAATGGATATTTAGGCTTAAGTATGGGTACAATCAGTCCAGTATTAAAATGGATATTTAGGATTAAATAATATTATGTTAAAATTCAGAACAGAGATGGACTACTTGTAGATCATTATAATGACCCATTTTTGGTCATGCATTTCAGCTTAACACAAACTGTATGTCAACACATTACCCATATTCATTGTGAAGGTGTTCTTTTGGCATTCCTCTCTGATTGTATCAGTAATTGATGAACTGGTCTTTGGTTTCCAACAATTAATGTAACTGTTTAAACATGTTTATTGTTTAAAACTGTTTATTGGCTTTGGGTACAGGTAATAGGCAATGCGGACATAACTTTGTTCTCCATCATTAATCCCATTCAATTATGGTATGGGCTTCATAATTTCAAGTGGATTGAGAACCATAAGAAATAATGCCCTCTCTTCTCTGGATGTGAATATTGAACACTTGCTAGGGGCACTGTTTTCACTGTTGTAATACTGGTACTTTTTGATGTGTTTTACTTATTTTTTTAATGTGACTTTTTTCTATTTTTCTGTCACTGTCATTAATATTCTTAAATTTTCTTTATTTCCCTATGGATAGTGTAATTTCACTATTGATATCCTCACTAATTTGATCCCATCTTCCAAATCTAGCCCTTAAAACATATGTTATGTGTGATAACCTAGCCAAAGCTCAAGGCATATTTAATTAGCATGTAAAGAACACTGCATAGTCTTATGATTCTTGATGGTTCATGTGACAATGGATATCTTAAATAAAACAAGGTTCAGAGGTGTTAATTGATGATGAAATTAGTAGTGCCTTTGTACAGGAGGAAGATCACAATCCTCATGAAACTGAACAATGCAGGTTAAAATCATCCTGAAACCTCCCTCCCTCTCTCAGTCTCTCCAAAACTAAAGGGGGAAAAGCATGGTAGCATCAGCGACTACAATATCCCATTTAATCATAAATAGTATTGTTATTAATATTCATGAAACCAGAAGTTACATGGGGAAAAAATGAAGCCAATGTTGATGTGGCTTTGTCTTGTTCTCCAGATCAACTTGTATATGGATCAAGGATGGAAATTAACAAAATTATTGAACTTAATTTAATACTCCACATTGATTAAAGGCCAGAAAATGTTATATCATTAATATCTCAGATGAGTTCAGTAATGAGTGAGATCTAAGCATACTAATGAGGTCACTTTGCATATTACTGGCTGAGGCTGTTACCCCACTGGAAGCTTTATTATTTCTGATCGGATTTTGATACAACTTGCAATATAGGTTTAAAATAATCATTTTTTTGTGATTCAGTAATGAGTGAAATCCATGCAGTTTATTGAGATGCGTGTGAGTGTATTTTTAACGTAGCTTTAACAATTTTTCAGTCATATCACTATGATGTCTGCATTGTGAGTTTATAGTGATGTTTAGCACTGAGGCATCATGCCGCAGACATGTACCATCATGCCCCACCCAGTCACATTATCCTGACACCAGGCAGACCAGTCCTAACGTTAACCTCTTACTACTGAGCACAAAGCGAGGCAGCTGCTAGTACCATTTTTACAAGTCTTTGGTATGACTTAGCTGGGCTTCAAATCAACGACCTCTCGCATTCCAGGCAGACACTCTAACCACTAGGCCACCAGAGTGGTCGATGATTTAAATAATGTTGCATATGATTGAACTTGTTTCCATTTTTGAGACCACATTTTTAACAAACTTCAAAAATATGCTTATATAATTAAGATCTTGGACGAGTTTAATGAGCGAGATCCATGCATATTACTAAGGTGGTCTTGCAGTTAGATTGGCTGAGTCTGTTACTCTGGAAGTAATATTATCCAATTTTTATCAAACTTGAAATGTACACCAATATAAAGATTTTGGATGACTTCACTGAGTGAGATCATGCATATTAATGAGATAGCTGACTTTGTTACCACTTGGGAGGCCAGATTTCTGATCTGATTTTCATCACACTTGGAATATATGGCATGCTTAATTCATCATGATCTTGAATGGATTCAATAATGAATGAGATTCACTTATTATTAAGTAATGTATCTGAATGGTTGAGGTTGTTTCTCTGGAAGCCTTATTTTTTAATCTGATTTCAATAAAACTTGAAAGATAATCATATATCAAGATTTTGGATGGTTTCGTTAATGAGCAAAGTCAGTGCATATTGATGAGATAATCTTGCACCTGACTGGCTTACCTTATGATCATTCTGGAGTCCAGATTACTGATCCCATTTTGGTTCAAACCAGAATATATGCTTATATCACCAAGATCTCAGATGGGTTTGAAAAAGAGTGAGATCTGCCCATATGAAATAGGTAATCTTGCATCAGACTGGCTGAGCTTGTTGCCCCTCTGTGGACCATACTTCTTGTCCAGTTCTGATCGTATTTGGAATACATGCTTTCATCATCAAGATCTTGTACAAGTTTGATAATGGGTGAGATGCAAGCATATTAAAAAATTGATCCTGCTTATGACTTGCAGAAAATGTAGCCACTTTGGACAACATACTTCTGATCCAGTTTTGATAAAAACTTGAAAAAAGAAGAGGTTACAATTGTTAAAATGTATGATTCAGGATATAAGCCAAACTGTATCCAAGCACACTGGCATTTACTGATAAATATGAAAATAACAAGCTGCAAGGCCCTAACACTGTCAAAATTAGTACCCAGTCAAAGGAGACAGTTTAGTGGACTGTACAGTGGCAAAAGTCTGATCTACAATTTCAGAGAACTGTTGGCAGTGTAAAGCTGCAGTATATTGAAACTGAAAAATCAAGTAATGAGTCTGTAAAACATGAATACAGACAGACCAAACCATGGAAAGCAGAAGTAAATTGAGAGCCTATATACCAAATAGCATTCACTATGCAAATTGCATGCTGACCTAAATATTGGTTACAAGTAATGCAGTTAACAAAATTCAAGCAAGATTCAAGAGACTGGTCACCCAAGAATGATGTAAAACTAATGCAGTTAACAAAATTCAAGCAAGATTCAAGAGACTGGTCACCCAATAATGAGGTACAATAATGCAGTGAAAAAAATTCAAGCAAGATTCAAGAGACTAGTCACCCAATAATGATATACAATAATGCAATGAACAAAACTGAGCAAGGTTCAAGAGACTGGTCACCCAATAATGATGTACAATAATGCAGTGAACAAAATTTAAGCAAGGTTCAAGAGACTGGTTACCAAAAAATGATGTTCAAGTAATGCAATGAACAAAATTTGAGCAAGATCCACAAGACTTGTCACCCAAAAATGATGCACTAGATAACACCAACTTTCCATGCAAAACAGTCTAAATGATTCTGTAATTTTGTTTAACTTCTTCAAAAGTTTGGAGAAATGGAAAAGTTAATGTGTGGGAATGTTCTTAAGGTTTATTGTCATTACACCATGTAGTCATATGAAGTTAATCAGCAACTATACACTGTAATTGACTGAAACTGATTGGAGTACCTACATTACTGTAATTACAAATAAATAAAACTATTATATCAACTGTCACATGAAGCAATTTTTTTTATTTTTTAGTTTCTAAACTTCACCCAAAATTGAGCAAGTACAAAAGAGTTACATTTATTGTTGAATTGGCCCATTAAACGTCCAGTTGTAAAGTTGAGGTTAATCACTCGTAACATTAGTGACCACTATGGTTGCATAGATGACCACTATTTTATGAAGACATCTGTGTACATTTACTGGAGTTGTTTCAAAACATCTTTAAAGTGATTTGGACTTTGTTTCAGAGATATTTTAGAAACTAAAAAAATGAATTGCTTGTCCTTGTTGCAGTTGATTAAATATTTGGAACCATTGTTAATTATGACAAAATAATCTAGGCATTCCTTTCAGTTTTAATTAATTATGACGTACTGTGCTTATTTAGTAATGTGCCCCAAATATTTGGTGAACTGACCAAAACAGGCACATAAACATTAAACACCTGGCTCCACATCACAAAGCCCATACCTGAATTTGCTTCACCACAGCTGTTCATTCAGTGTGTAATTAATTTGAACATTATATTGAATATAATGCAAAAAGGGATTTTTAAAAAGACAATGAGGTAGGAAAGAGCAGGAAAAGAAGAAAAAACAAACCCTAAGGACACTGGAAAGACTACTTTTGTAATGAGAGAATATACAATAGTTAACATTTATTTTATGACTGTCCAGTTACTGAAAATTATTGGAAATTATTTGAGGAATAGATCAGAGCTTCTGACCTGAATTATAGAATTTTCCACAAAACTATTTTTATATGAAATTAAATTTTTTTATAAGTATTCTAATTTCTTACTATTGCTTGCATGATGCTATATGAAGATCACACTGTGCAGCAACAAAAAACCCAAATCTTAACAAGTAAAAGGATTTTGTTTTATTGTACAAACAACTTGAAAAATATATGACATAATAGATAAGATTAGTTTGTCAGAAAACCTACTGTCGACTTTTTATGTTATTTATTTTTTTAAATCTTAAAGCTATTTATACTGTAATGTCTTTTTGCAAGGGATTCAGGACATGATTTCATTAAAACAGGTTTGTATTTCTGGGTGGGTGTGTTTAAGTCAACAAAACACAAAACACTTTTAAGGTAACCTTCATACACCAAGTCAGGTTTTGAAGAATCAAAATGTACAAAATTTTGACAGCTACTGTTCAAAATAAAAAACACGCACATCACAATTTTTAGTCCTTTATTTGTTGACTGATTCTCTCGTGTAACCTTAGTAAGTACAAAAGTATGTAAAATAAAAAAATAAAAAA